>OX420941.1:5357340-6595869 GCA_949091785.1 Polymixis lichenea
CGCATTTATAATGGAATAAGTTGCCAAGTAAGTGTTCAATTTCTATGAACATGACACAATTTCCACATCATATCACTAACTTTACAAAAACACTCATCAAACTTCTAACCTGGTTCTGGTTAGTATCCACTTCGGAAGTGCATTGTGGTATAATACACAATCCGGTTTTGTTTTAAGAGACAGAAGTATTACAACTGAAGGATTTCAGTGTAAAATATGATAATTCGGTAGACAAACTCCGCTTCTAAGACAATCCACTGACCGATATTCCTGTTTCAAGCAATATCAAAATAAACCAAATACCAATTAAAGAAAACCTCAAATTTATAGTCATCTACCCCATGTGTTTCACACACTGCATTAGAAGTCAAAGAGTATAGACTTAAGCCACTAAACCAAACTAAAGATTATTTAGTTCCCGCGGAGGGAGTTTTGGTTGGATGCTTAAAGTGGGTGGGTGTGGGTAGCTGAAGGAGCTAGTTGCTAAAGCGAGTCTACAAGGACTTGTTAATTAAGCAGCAACCTACCCAATAGGCTTGTACCCTACTGTCACCTTTGGAAGTAGTTGGAACGTTTTTCAGGAAGTGTATTTTAATTTTAATTATATATTGCTGTCTAGTGGCAAGCTGCTGTTAAATTACAGTGGTTCAGCGAAGACCTGATCTCTTTTGAAATCTGAAATCTAGCAGATATAAATAGCATTTAGAACATTAATATTGCTAATTAAAAATGTTAAGTTTCATAACTAAGTAATAAGAAATGCTAAATATTTGATCAACATTTAATTTACTATGCTATACTTCTGTATTTTGTAATAATTAAGGAAATCTTATAGTTATGATCAGGATCATTGATCTATCAAAATATGAAAGGGAATAAATACATCCACCACACAATTTAAAACTGACAATATTATAATTAAAGCTATTATTGCAAGTAGTACTTGTTTTACTACAAAAAAAAAAAAAAAAAAGGAGTTTGATAAAAGGGGATCATTGCAAAGATACTTTTGACAAAAATCAGACTGCCTAAAGAACCATGTAAAACTTCAGAATGAAAGGCTTATTCCTTTACTGTTTTTATACTGAGATAATAACAGGAAATCCAACACTGAATATGTTTATATTCACAACAATTCAATTTTGAATAAGTAATAAGTCTTTAGTTAGCAAATTTCTATTAAACCCACATTATAAGAAATGTGGATATTTTTTGGTTTTAATACCTACTTTACACACCAATATTACTAAAAAGTAAAAAAAAAAAAAGGTATTGATATGTTAATTATGGTAGCTTTTCATGAAATAGTCACATACCAACAACTCCGAAGAGCTTTTAGAACCAAGAAAAATATGGTAATTGACAGCACACCCTTTTGGCTTTTCTTGGGTTCTCTGGACGATCAGCCAACTGAGTGGCAGAGAATTTGCGAGCCTATGGTATCCGCATTCTTGTTAATGTAGTTCAGGTTGATATGAGCTGGCCCACTATTAAAACTCAGTTTATGATTTCTGTCTCGGAGACAGTAAGTCCTAACAAAGCTTAGGTGACAAATTAATTTCCTAAGTCTATTCTGAATCTCCATCAGGAGTAAGAACATGTAAGCCTTCTTTGGAACACTGATACTTATAATAAGACCCTGTGTGCAGGCAAGGTGGAAAGGAAGATGATAATATCAACACTTCATACTTTGTTCCCTGAATAAAGTTCAAAGCGTATTAAATTTAGGTGTTCCATATATAATTGTTGCAATCCTTGCAAGGGAATGCTTGTAGTCTCAAAAGTTTTTGAGAAGGGCAGACCAAGACAAATAGAAAAAGGTTGCTCTACTGGTTGGCCATAATTAATGTGGTAGCTAGAGGCTATTGATAAACCACAGTTCAGTTCCTCTACACATGAGTAAGGAAACCCACTTCTTGTCCACACATGCAGTGGATGAAGGGTAAGGAGTCCACATGAACGGGCTACCCTATACATTCAAAGGATGTCTTTAAAAGATCACTTTTAGTGACGAGATCACTCATTGTGCCACCCTTTGTAAAATATCACTTCATATTTGTAATTCATAAGGTGGACATTATAAATAATCATGTATTCTATCCTACTCTTGTCAGGAACTTGACCAAACCAGAAAAAATGGCACTCGAACTTGGAGAGATGTTTGCCATAAACGCAGTAAGTAATAAGCAGCCAAAAAGCCAGTCTTGAGAGTACATATTCTAGTTCAATCCGACAACAACATTTGTCGCACATCTGGGATGAGCGAGGGATTCGTTTCCCTAGTGTCCTTGAACACAACTTGCAAAATTACGAAGTGAGCAGGTTAGCTGGATATTACTCTGTCGGCGGTTTACCTCCCGGGGAGTTTAAAAGTGTTATAACGGCTTAGCCGACCGCTTATCCTTGAACAGGCCAGCCAGATGGGCTCCTGTTGCTCCAGGCCCCAGGCCTCGGAGGCCATGTTTTCCAAGTGGGGCGTCCCCGACGTCGACCTTTTCGCGTCAGATAGATAAGTCGGCCGTTGTGCGACAGTACGTCATATGGGACTCAAATGAAGGCTTGGCAAGCTTCTGCGATGCTTTCAGTTAGAGGTGACAGCAATGATTAGTATGGGTGCTCTCTTCGCCCAATTTAAAACCGAGCGCTCAGTCATCTGCTGAACTCGGAGGTGGGTCGGGTGCTTATTATGTATAAATGGCCCATACTGGACCCAGTGTACCTGGCTCCCGTGCTTGGACACGAGATGTCTCGGAGAGCCAATATCTATACAAGACCTATGTAAGAACCTCTTAAACCTAACAAGCTGCAACTAACCTAACCTAACCTACCCTGGAAATTGGGGGGGGGGGGAAGGCAGTCAGCTTGTAAGAGGCAGTGGTTGGTACAAGAACAATGGATTTGCTGAAATATGGTTGGAGATAATCCACACTTATTACTAATAAAGCTCTTATTCAGAGGTGAATGTCATGGTGTAAATTGCATGGCATTAGTCCTAAATAACCTGATCCCAATTTACTTATGCAAATACTGTACCAACAGATCTGATGTTAGATCTAGACATTTTCTTGTCCACTGAGTAAGTTACAAAAGCATAAGCTTTAGCTAAACCACTACCAAGAAAGTAACCCAGGTGGGATAGATAGTTTTTCCGCCTTGATTGGATTTATGGGCTCACAGAAATTAACAATCAAGTTGTTTACTTAAAATCTACCATAGTTATTGTTGGCTTTGGTTTACAATGACAGGCATGGCTAAGCTTGCTTAAAAGATTTTTAAACAAAATACGATAGAGGTGCCTCCAAGAAGTATAACGTCTGTGGTAGCCTTCGGGAGGCTGACTACTGAGTAGCACATCAGATGAAATCAAAATGGAAGAGCCACTAGACTTACAGAATTATTACTTTTAAAAAGTAGTAAAGGAGAGGGCTACCTCAAGAGAAGTTGTCTCAAGCCTATAATGTTCCCACTGGTGGGACGAAAGACTGCTCTTTATGCAAGGGAAGGAGGATTTATTATATGAGAATTTTTAATTCCCTATGAAAGTATTTGAAAATGTTTGGGTACATTTTTGTAAGTCCATTTAATTGACTAATGAAGGGACTTGTACTAGAATTCCCCTTTGATCATTCATTATATGCAAAGATTTAATGTATTGATCATGATAATAAAAAGGTCTTAAATAAATTTCAGTTACAAAGGAATTTTAACTTTGTCATGTATGACAAGTATATTTTCCTACATCATTATAGAAGTATTTATGAGTTTCTGTACCTTTGATTGAGAAATATTTTTACCGTTGATCTCAAGTTTCAAGTAGGTATATTACCTAACGTGTATTAATTATGGATATGAATGAGTGATCCAATTATCCTTTAGTAATGAGATGATTATTTTTAATTCAGTTTAGATCTCATTGATTTTAAATTACATTTATATCAGTAACTTGGAAGCCAAGATCGACGTATTGGAACAGCAGGCTCGGCAGTGTAATCTGGAAATATGCAACGTACCCGAGAGGCGCAATGAAAACTTATCAGTAATTGCCCAAGCTGTAGGAAGTGCACTTAAGTCTCCCGTCTTACTGAATGACATTGTTTCGGTGCACAGAGTGCCTCATGCACACCAACAAACCACACGACCAAAAAACATCATTCTTAAATTCGCTACCCGCCTACAGAGGGACAATATGTTAGGCGCGTTCCGTAAAGCTAATTCATTGAAGACTGAGCAAATCGGTATCTCTGGAACATCAACATCTGTTTACGTTAATGAGCACTTAACCTTACGGAAAAAACAGTTGTTTCGTAAAACCCGTGAAGTCGCTAACAATCATAACCACAAATTTGTATGGGTTAGAAATGGTACCATACTGGTGCGCGAGCGTGAGGGTGAAAATGCATTCGCAATACGTGGAGAAAGCGATCTCAATAAAATTAAAACCAAAACAAAACCAGCGGAATAACTGTGTATTCTTTACAAGAATCCACTGCGCAACCACTGTTTATTTTCGATGTTTTTCTCCTAAGTTAAGTTATATTATTTTTTCTATGTTGCATGTATTTTTAATTTTAATTATCTTATTACCACCAATTTTATTTTATGTTTTTCTAGGAATTGTAATTATTTTAATATTCTCTCCACTTTTCAATAATTTATACTCAATTTTAATTACTGTCATTTATTGGGACTCAATGTTTAATTCCATGTTGCATCTTATTTCAACACAATACCTATGCGAACTGAGAATACTGACTGACCTTTGTGAGTACGACTTAACCGATTATTGTTTTTATCTAACTACGATGTTGGCCGTTCACGATCATATCTCACGTGGGCTTATGTTGCCAGGCTTTTCTGGTATAATTTGGATGTTACTTGTGTGCACAACAACTGATGTTTTATATGAATTCATTGTAGGGTACTGTGATTATGGATAGCAGCGACCAAATATCAATATACTATCAAAACTGTAGAGGTGTAAGAACCAAACTGCACACCTTGTTTGTAAATATTTTATCGTTTTCATATGACATTATCATTCTAACTGAAACATGGCTTGTGCCCGATATTGCTAGCGTTGAGCTCGTGGATCCTCGATATGTTGTTTACAGATGTGACCGAGATCGTAACACATCAAAAAAACGGGATGGTGGCGGGGTTCTCATTGCAGTGTTGCGGAAATTTCAGTCGTGCTTGCTTAATATTCCTAATCGCTCGCATAATGACTCCACCACCTGCATTGAGCATCTCGTGGTTGGTATTCCAAGTAAAAATAATAGTTCAAAAATGCATGTTATTAGCGCAGTATACATACCGCCTTGGGCGACCGCGGATATTTATAGCTCTCACTTCGACACACTGCAGGACTTATTAAATGAACCTGATGTAATGAGTGCATTCATTGTTGGAGATTATAATCTCCCGGATATTAAGTGGCAGGTTCCCATGACCGGCAGTCAGCAACAAATCATTGGCATGACTTGCACAGGACCTTCCCCTATATGTTCAGAATTACTACAGCTAATGTCAGCCCTGGATGCCTGCCAATATAACAGCATATCCAATGGAAATGGTAAAATTCTCGATTTGTTCATTTCGAACATAATTAGTACCTTGAGCCCTCCAATAGACCCCTTACTACCTATAGACCCACATCACCCTCCGTTTGTTGCAAAAGCCCCCATAGGTACATCAATGCAAACCATAAAAAGAAAACCTATGAAAAAATACGATTTCCGCAAGGCCAATTATGATGTAATCAATGAACAAATCAATGCAGTCGAATGGTCGGTCCTGTTGGATCATCTTTCTTCCGAGGAAGCGGTGAAAGTGTTTTATGATGTGTTGACCGACATTGTCTCACTGAGTGTACCTCTAGTGAAGTCTCGAGCGCTTGACTTTCCTGTTTGGTTTTCTCCTCACTTGATTAAGACTTTCAAAAAGAAACAGCGTCTCTGGATAAAGTGGAAAAAATTTAAAAATATTAAAGACTACAATATGTTTTCCGAATACAGAACAACTTTTAGAGAAGCCTGTAATAATTGCTATTCCACCTATATTAAGTCCGTTGAGGATAATCTTACCTCCAATGTCAAATGCTTTTGGACTTATATATCAAATCGCAAAGATAAATCAGGCATCCCATCTACGATGCAATACCAAAACCTTAAGTCAAGTGCTCCAGACTTGGTTTGCAATATGTTTTCCGATTACTTTCTTTCAGTATTCGAACCCGCATCGCCCACGTTATCGAGTTGGACCCCGCCAACTCACTGTGACGCTAACATCTCAATCGACAACCTATGTATCGAGGAATCTAAATTACTTCGAGAGTTGAAAAACCTCGACCCGTCCAAAGGGGCTGGTCCTGATGGATACCCAGCTCTGTTTTTTAGGGCTACTGCTGATAGCATCTATAGACCGCTTCATATAATTTACAATAAATGCCTGTGTGAAGGGGTGTTTCCTGAAATATGGAAACGGGCCAACATAACGCCCGTACACAAGGGTGGCTCGAAACATGATATTGAGCAATATCGACCCATTTCAATTCTATCGACCTTGTCAAAGCTATTTGAAAGACTCGTACATAACGAAATCTACCCAATCCTACACAACGTATTGATTCCTGAACAACATGGTTTTGTTAAATACCGATCTACTGTTTCCAATTTATTAATTTTCACCAACTATCTTTTCGAAAACATGGATAGACGTCTGCAAGTGGACGCAGTTTACACAGATTTCAAAAAGGCCTTTGACAAGGTCGATCACGAAATTTTACTTAATAAAATTGCATATAATGGCATACGGGGAAACCTGCTACGGTGGTTTTCATCCTACATAAAAAATAGATCACAGAAGGTTGTTGTGAGTGGCCATCAGTCTGATACTGTGTCTATAACTTCTGGTGTTCCACAGGGCTCAATCCTGGGACCACTCTTATTTAATATATATATAAATGACATTTGGAAATGCTTCTTAAGTACTAAATTTCTTATGTATGCTGATGATTTGAAAGCCTTTAAAACTATTACTACTATAGAAGACTGTTTGAAGTTTCAAGAAGACTTAGATAGACTCTCAGCATACTGTCTTGACAACAAACTACACTTAAGCATCTCCAAATGTCATTATATAAATTTCACAAAAAACAAATGTATCAAAAATTTTAAGTATAAGCTAAATAATGCCTTGCTAAGTGACACCCCTATTGTAAGAGATCTTGGTGTTCTACTGGACAATAAGTTATCACTTAGTCAACACGTAGAAAAAATTGTTAATAATGCATTTAAGATGTATGGCTTTGTCATGAGATCATCTACTGAGTTCAAACGGCCCTCCACCTATCTCTACTTATACAAGACGCTTGTACGCTCGCAGCTCGAATATGCAGTCCCAATCTGGAACCCGTTTTATAAGAAATATATAGATATGGTCGAGAAAGTCCAGCGTAAGTTTCTTCGCGCCATGTACTATAGGTGCTATAAAAGGTGTTTGTCGTATTCACAATTACTAAGCAAATATAATATGTTAACATTAGAATCCAGACGTAAGTTTCTAGAAGCTAATATACTACACGGTATTGTTCATAATCACTTCGATTCCATTGATCTCACGAGTAAGTTATGTTATGTGGTCCCCCGCACTGTAAATAAGCGTAGTGTCCGCGCAGGTACATTGTTCGCTGTAAATACCTGTCGGACTAACTCAGGATTGCGTTGCCCTGTTCGTCGTATAGTGGAATCGTATAATCGCAACTTCATTAACATTGATATTTTTAAATTTAAATTTAGATTTTGTATGTTCCAAATCTAAATTTAAATCCAATGTTTTTAAAATCTTATCTAATGATAATAAGAAATAGTGTGAGTCCTTTATTCTAAATTTTGTTCATTTCAACCGTTTTAACTATTTTTATTAATCAATTGTAATGTATTATTTAAGGAACAATCCCAAATGTATAATTTTGTCCAAAAATTGATATTTATATATTTTTTTCCCTTTTGAGATACTTAATGAATTAATTGTACTGTATTTTAATATTGTATTTTAATAATTTCATTTTTCTTATTTTTATTTAATATATCTGAGTAATGATACTCTAGTGGCACTTTTTACCTAATCTTAATGTTGTTTACATGCGGATAATGTAGTGGGCTGCAATATTGTTAAAACTATAAGTATTATTGTTATATGTAAACATTTTATATTGTAGCTGTTTATTGTCCCATAATAAATAAAATAAAATAAAATTATATTAAAATTTCATGTTCATGTTTTATAAGGCAAATAGATTTGCCATTTATCTATAACAATTTATGAAAGATGTTTTCATTTCTGCATTTTCTTGTATGAATAGATTGAAAACTCTTAATTTTTGGTTTTAACAGTTAATGAATTCAGACAAAAATATTCGTCAATTCCAAATATGAATAATTCACATAGCGTCTACATCCTTCGGGTAGTCTTCACCAGCAGATAACAAACAGGTCTTCAACCAATGCTATGTGGTTAGTAAGAACATAATAGAGCTGTTTTGCATTAAAACAAAACAGTTATTATGTAATGAAGAACCACATAGCATTGGAGCAAGGTGCTTGCTGATGAGTTTTGAAGACTTCTATGACCTGACAGTTGACAGGTGACAGCTTGCTGTGCCATAGATCACCGCAAGCGCTGAGTATGGCGTGAAGTCAGGTAATCGAGCAAAGAAGGTATGTTTTTCTTTGAGTATTGAACTTAAATACGGCAAAATCTTAGGTGCTTCTTCAACCAATGCTATGTGGTTCTTCATCACATAATAACTGTTTTGTTTTAATGCAAAACAGCTCTATTTTATTAATACGGTTGTAGAGACGAGAACTATTTATATAAAAATTTCTACTGGCGAGAGCAGTTTTATGCGGCTGAATTTCACACACTATGTCCTTCCTACGGTTGTTGTTCGGCTTATATGGGATTTTAGCATGTTTACGCAGGACGGTCAAATAGAGCTGTCTTACTGTGAGTACGGAGCATTATTGGTACAAAGTTACAGTCGGATACCTAATAGGCTTCCATAAAATCACTTTTAGGACCGCTCTTTGCGCTTGCTCCACTCTCAGCATACAAGTAGCAAACGTGAATCCACGCTGGTATGCAGTGCATTAGTATTGATTATGCTAAGGAAAAATAAACAACCGTTGTCCGCAGAGGACCTTAGTGTTTTGGAAAATTAACAAAAGTTTCCTTGTACGGGAAAATAAATTTCCTATATGCTTGTCCCAGATTAAACGAGAGTCGATTTGCACTGCCAGATATCTCATGTCGGTTGTGCGTATGAGAGGTAGGCAGTCACAATTGGGACTAGAGTGACGACAGGTATGAACAATCGTTTTTAAGGAGTCCAATGGTTGAGACGCGGGATAACCAGAAAAAGTAATAAATTTAGTTTTATTTGGGTTAAGAGTCAACAGGTTGTCGTTGAGCCAGAATATTACGGTGGACAAGGCGTTTTCAGTTTTGTTATAAACTAGCTGCCAGTCTTTGGCATGCACAACCAACGCTGTGTCATCCGCATATGTAATAAATCTGCAGTTGTTAATTTCCAATTGACATAGTTCGTTGATGTACACCAAAATTAAGGTGGGACCAAGCACACTCCCTTGTGGAACTCCATATGTGAGAAATTCTTCGTTGCTGGTGAAATTTCCAACCCTCACATACTGACTACGTTGAGTCAGGTAACTACGAAAATTTTCTAGCACCGTGCTCCTAACGCCTATTGCGTCCAGCTTAAAACATATGGAAAATACTAGCTGGCGAAATCCCAAATAAGGGTCAAAGCTCAATTAATTCCGTTACCTAGGTTTCTGAACAGGAATTAGAAACTGTTAATACTTGGCCTAAAAAATAATTGTGCAGTCGGTTGGAATGGCATCTCTGCATCCTTACTAAAATCGGCCCGCAACTTTTTAATACCAATTACAAAACATATATTTAACCTTGCAATAACTACTGGGACCTTTCCTAGAGTTTTCAAGACGGCAATTGTTCATCCAATTTTTAAAAGTGGCGATAGAGATTATGTTGGAAGTTATAGACCAATTTCAGTGCTCACTTAAGTAAATACAGTATCATCTCTCAAATCCAGTATGGATTTCTTAATGGTAAGTCAACTGTAGACCAGGTACACCTCGTTGAGGTGGACGCCGAAGTCGAACGTAGAACTTCCCTCCCACCCGTTGAAGACCCTGATAATCTACTACCCTCTGTCACCCCGGACGAAGTACACGAGATTATCAAAGGTCTGGAACCCCGCAAGGCCCCCGGCGCTGACGGTATCACCAACAAGGTGCTCCAGATGCTTCCCGCTCACCTGATCATGCTCTTGACCACCATCTTCAATGGTGCCTTGAGCAATAATATCTTCCCGCAGGCATGGAAGCAAACCACGGTCATCGGCATCCCCAACCTTGGCAAGCCCAAGTCCGAGCCCACGAGCTACCGCCCCATCAGTTTACTGAATACTCTCGGTAAAACCTATGAAAGGCTTATTTATAAGAAGCCGAGACGAAAGGCCTCATATCCAACGAGCAGTTCGGGTTCAGAACCCAACACTCTTGTGTGCAACAAGTCCACCGCATCGTAGAACACAAACGTTGGTTTTCAACGTGGTACGATGACCGGTGCAGTATTCTTCGACATAGCGAAAGCCTTCGACAAAGTCTGGCACAACGGCTTAATATACAAGCTGTACAAACTTGGTGTGCCTGACCGTCTCGTACTCATCTTAAGAGTCTTTCTGTCGAACCACACCTTTCGCTATCGCATTGAAGGGGCGATCTCGTTTCCCCATCCCATTTGCGCCGGCGTCCCTCAGGGCGCCGTGCTGTCCCCTCGCATATTCACGCTTTTCAAAGTAGAAACGCACAGTTGGCACTGTTCGCAGACGACACAACCATCTACTACTCTGGGATAAGTCAGGATGCGATAGCCTCCAGGCTCCAGACCACATTCAACGTTCTTGGCGCGTGGTTTAGAAAATGAAGGATTGAAGTAAACCGGATAAAAGTCAAGCGGTTCTGTCCTCGAAACCGCGACTTAGACCTGCCCCCCCCCGGCCCATATCCATGTTTGGCAAGCCGATCCCTTGGGAGAAGCGAGCCATATCTAGTGATTATGAGCCAGCACCTCTCCTTCTCTGAGCACATCAGGAAGGAGCGCTCGCGCGCTGCCTTCACTTTAGGAAGGTTGCACTCAAAAAAAAAAATCAAAATCAAAAGTCATTTATTCAAACTAGGCTGAGAGTCAGCACTTTCTGAACGTCAAAATTACATAAAACAGTCCCCCAAAACGCCCGCCCTTCACCACTTCCTAGTGCTTTAGCTGGGAAGAAGAAGAACTCTCTTCTAAATGCACGTAGCAAATTGTCACTCATGTGTAAGATACGAATATACACGGAGTGCATTAGACCAACCATGACTTATGCGAGTGCAGTCTTTGCACACACTAAGCCCCGGTTCATCAATAAGATGCAGACTTTACAAAACCAATTCCTTCGCCAAGCCACAGACTCCCCATAGTTCGTTAGAAACGAGATTCTCCATCTCGATATAAAAGTCCCCACTATCGTTCAATTTCTTAAATGCAATTCGAAGCGTTTTTACGATACAGCCGCGCAACACCGCAATCCACTGATTGTGAAGGCCGCTAGTTATGTCCCCAGTAGAATCCGTCGGCCGAGACATGTTCTTTCCGACCCAGATGACTCCATTACTTCAAGAAAGCAGTAGGGCCACCAGTACAGCACACAAACACAAACCGTCCTTCCGACCTCGCCGCCGAGGTCCTCGCGCCCCACGAAGACCCCGAAGTAACGATGTGACCCCCGACCGTCCCTTGCTCGTAGAAGTGCCAACCCGCGCCGAAGATGAGCAAGTAGAGTTAAATTCCCCAAGATTTGATAATAATTAAAATATTTTGATCCAGCCTGTCCCCACTTGCTGCCCTCTCCCCACCTGTATCGCCCTGAGCCGAGGCCCGTACCCAAAAGGGGGTGCCCTCAGCGTGCAGTAGCTTTAGTTAAGTAGGTTTTTATGCCTTGGCTGGAGGCTTTTAGTTTTACTAAAAAGCATTCACAGGAAAGTCCGGTTGAGCAGTAATGGCCTCTCAAAGTCAACTGCGAGATACCATTAAGAAAATAAAACCTGACAATACATACAATTTACAATCTTCTGGAGTTTTACTATAACACCTACCAAGTGCTACAAGTTCTATGCGATGCATGTGAACTTGCAGTGAACACTATGATCTTCGTTCACTGCAAGATCACAGTTGTACCCAAGAGTAAAAATGTATCTTTATAATATCATCAAGCCATTATTTACATACTAGAGTATGCAAGCGTCTTTAGGGGAATATACTAGTAATAAGATCTGCCAATTACAAGCTTGGCATATATTGGTGATCATGGGACCCAAGATAATTTTTGAATTTATTCCGTACATATCTATTGTTTAAAAACTATCTGATTTATCTATTTTTATCAGATGATGAGAAAAAGTTGTGCAAGATAGTACTACGCTTGCATGGAACATCGTTCTACAAGATTGGTATGTGTGGCCTATTCTACGTAGACGCTGCGTTCCAATGAAGTCTGATGAGATTTCTAACTAACTACACAGTTGTTTTGCTACAATTTTCCTTTTTCTGATTCAAGCTTTAATAAACTGAATTTGTGGTTAGTCGGGTTTACTATTTCTTGTTCCTGTATAAACCTAAGTGTCATAATTATGTAATATCTACAGGCTGGCTATAATGAAAGAGGGATATTGAAGGGGTTTTCAGAATTCGATTCTGTTTCCAAGTAAAAGTTTTCCTCCATAGTTTCAAAGTATTGTTGCTGCGTTCGGTTTGAAGACCACGAGTGACATTTCAGCTTTGTCTGTCTATGAGCTGGCAGCGTATCAGCGATGTCTCTGGCATTGCAGATGTTCGTTGGCGTTCTTACCAAACTAAGGCGAGCCATTCGACTTGTTTGCCTTTGCATTTGTGAATATTAGCTTTGTATAATGCTACATCGTTACTGTTCCTGAGGGTCTATTCCCTTTGAACGAAGTCCATAATTACGGCTGAAGTTACGGCCGTTTTATACTCTGAATCACTAACAAACATAGTTCTAGCCCCGAGGCAATCACCTTGGGGCCCGAACTAAGATTGAATGATAACAAGTTTTGACAGCTGTCATTGCCTGTCAGCAACTCGCGATGTGTTTTTGCTTGACTGAAAAATGTAATTGACTCTTTTCGGAGATATCAACTAATTTAAGACGGGACTGTATCTCCGTAGACGGACTTAAAGAGTAGACCCCCAAATCTTATCTGTTGGTTTTGAGAAATCTAATGAAAAAAATCTGTCAAACGCTCTCCCATTGAACATCATTAGGGAGCGAATTTTAAATAAACCACCCGCATTGTTTACTTTCACTATTTAAGGAACTATGTTCATGCTTCTAGAGATCTAGTCATCAGTGAATGAAGGATGTTAAGAGTTTTAAAGTAGAAGATTTTAACAATTGCTCTTTTTGTAAACGCACCATGTACATTACACAAAGTTATATAAGTATTTTGTCAAGCCAAATTCAAATTAGATAGAGTTTATTATACATTAATAATTTAGGAGTAATAACTTAGTGGGTTTTACGTTATTGATTAAAGTATCAGAAGTGTCGTTGGGAGGGTTTGATAATAGTCTACTTAAAATGAAGGCATTTCGAAATATCGAAAGAAAGAACCCTGTGAAGTTAATGTCGAGCAAAACGGTAGATAAAAATGTGCAATCGATGCTGTGGCCCTTGAATCTGATGCAGTATATCATGTTCTGCCCTAAGTATCGCATCAAAAATGATTGTATTACTACAAATAGTCTCACTTCCAATTTTATTTCGATGATTGTAACACTAGGATTTATGTGTATTTACATACGCTGCACCTTTACAGAGGACCCGATAATTCTTGGATTTCCAAAGTTCGCGTATGTTTCGTCATATATTGACTGTTTCTTATATTGTTTCGGTTTTGCTATGAATTTCATCATCGGAATCATTCGGACCAAAAACGATGTCCAGTTTGTCCTTACTTTTCAAAAAGTGCACAGATTTCTCAACGATGAAACTAGTGTAAACCACTTCATTATTTTTAATTGGATTTTCGGAATGACAGTCGTGGGTTATTATATCATTATTTTTACTACTTTATGCTTACAAATGAGTATACCTTTCTCTTCTCTACATATTTGGTACATTTTGGTTGTTTTCGATTTTAACATTGTTTATGCCACGCGTGTCATTAAACTGTTGGAAAATAAAGTTATTCTATGGAGTAATCAAGTTTTAAATGCAAGAGAGTTGCAAGACATACACAGAGCGAGTTTTCTCAAAAAACAATTTCAGGCTTACGCTGATATACTGGAATGTTATAATATCCACAAATTTAGTTGTCAGCAATTCGTAAGTATTTTACTATACAGGGCGGCAGGGTTATGGACGCGCAAATTGTACCCATGAATTCAGCAAGTTATTCATGTAATCAAATTTAAAAAGCAGCTGTTGTACATGTGTTCTGTACATGATTTTGAACCGCCTGACTTTAGAAGCATGTACTGAAACAATGGTTACAGGTTACACGTTGATGTCCCTACCGCACTGTATAGTCCATGAAATTGTAACAGGAAATTGAAAGATAGAACGAATCGATTTTAAGTTTTCTGACCCAATAAGAGTCATGAGACAAAACACAACATCAAATTTTTTGATGTTTTAAATATTATTAAATTTTGCCAAGTTTCAGATACTCTTTCACATTTTAGACGTAGTAATACAGTCTCTGAGTTACACCCAATTGGCAATTGAAACGTTTAAAAAAGGAATAATGATGGATAACGTGGTACGTATTACTGAGTACCATATATTATATCCACTATTTGTGATTGTTGTTAAATTCCTTGAGCGATGAATACATATATTGATACCTAACCCCAAAATAATTCAAATAAAAATAACGTCAAAACCCAAATCCCTATCGCAAAATTACGCTCTAAAAAGTACGAAACAAGAAAATGAACGTATGCCGCTTTGCCCTCTATATATTATGATTATGATTATTGCCCTTGCGATCGAATGGTAAACGATGGTAAATGGTGGTGAGTATGTTCTTTGGTTAAATACAAATAAAAACTAAATCTGAACTTATTTTTGCAATTGTAGCCGTCCCGACTGATATGATATTCCATTAACATGTTTTTCGAATTAAAATTCATTAAAAAGTGCGTAAGCGGAACAATTGTGGTGTGAACTGCTCTAAAAATTAAATAACGGCTGTCAACCGGTGAGTGCATGATAAGATTTTTCACGCACAGTGCAAGCTACTCTCGCGGTTATGCAGCGCGCATAAGTAGCATAACGGCGTGCGTGCGCATTCAATAAGGCATGCGAGCGCTTGCTCTAAAGATTACCTGTCGAAGACGGAACAGTTTTTCATACCTACTTTACACTGCCTCTGGGACGATAATATTTTATTTTTTAAGTCTGGTTCTTTACTTATTATCATGGCAAGAGAAGCGGAACAATCTAAGATCTTTAAAAACGACTCGACTCTTAATCGTTATGTGTCTACGAATAGAGGAAATAAGAGGCAGGCAGATGGATCTCCATCTCTGCCGTCACCTTTATAGAATAAAGAAGATATGCGGTCTATTATTTAAGAGATAATTAAGGCAGAAATTAGTGATATATTGACACAATTCAATGAAAATTTAGCCAGCACAATGAACATTGAACTGGAAACAATTAAATAAGAAATTAAGGAGATGGTAAAATAATGCAACACGGAACTGAAGACAACTGCGGTGAACCTGAGTGAGCGAATTAATAACTTAGAGCAACAATCTCGATCAAGTAATCTAGAGGTACAATGTATGCCTGAAGCAAAAAACGAGAATGTGTACACTATTGTCACCCAACTCGGGATAGCTGTCAGTTGCGATGTTCAAGAAAAAGACATTGAATTGTCCGCGAGTTGCCAAAACCAATCCATTTAGTACCCGTCCTAAATCCATAATAGTTCAGTTGGCATCACCTAGGCTGCCCGATCAACTCCTAGCGTGTGTTATTAGATGCGACCAAAATAATCCGCAGAATAAACTAAACTGCGGACACCTTGGATTTGCTGGCCAGAAGGTACCTGTACATGTTGTTGAATATCTTTCACCCACCAACACTCTTCATGCTGCGGCTAGGATTAAAGTAAAATAAATGCGTTATAAGTACGTTAACGTAAAATATTTGTGAGAAAAACTGACTACTCAGAATATATACTCATCAAGAACATGAACAGCCTAGGTAAATTCATATTATTTGTTTCGTTTTATTACTGAAGTATGTTTTAGTACCAATTTATGTTTTAAAATTCAACAATTTAACATTATACTATCTAAATTGTTAACTAAAACTAACACTTTTTATTGTAACATTTGCTGTATTAATTATAACTGAAACCTGGCTAAATAGTAGTGTACTTAGTAGTGAATTATTAGATGATAGGTATGTTTTTTACATACCATGAATATTGCAGTGCTGTGTGGCCACCACACTACGCCACACATAAACTATATACATTTAGAAAGAGTTCAGAAACGGTTTCTGTGGCACCTCGCATTTTCTAGAGGAAAACGTAAATAGTTGCTCTCCTGTAATGCTCGTCTTCATTATTTCAAAATGCAGTCGTTATTAACTCGAAGAGAAGTTACTGATGCCTTATTTCTCTATAAGTTGCTTAGAATGCCCCAGCCCAATATCCGCGAAATCCAATCACACCATTATACACACTTATGCAGAATGGTTCTTGGTGCTAACTAGCGACCTCCACCGGGACCTCAAGATGGATGTCGTAAACATAGTTATACAAAAATATGCAGAAGCTCATGAACACAGACTTTATAATCTCGTGAATGTCGAGGCGATTCAACTTCTTGACAACACTGACTTAGTGCGAAGACTAAAAAGGGTAAAGCCCTTTGAGTTAGTTTAGTGCAGTGTAAGTGAGCTTAAACTGTAGTGCAAGTGCTGACTTTAATAAAGAACACGTGAATCAAGTGTCTTCTCCTTAACTTACAGTGAATAAGAAAGACGTTATTGGACGATTTCTTAGTTTAATAGTTACTTGGCAGTTTAAGTTATATTTAAATTACTTGTTAGCTAATAGGCTAGATTGTAATGTGAATAAAGTATCATCTATTGTGATATTTTACAAAGGAAAAAAAAAACCTTGCAGAGTGATGAAAGGTGGGTTTATAGAACTTGGGAGCGACCGGAGCAAGGTATGACTGACACGTGCCTGCCGGATGATGATTCCATGTGTTCTTTTTGGCGCTGTATCTAGTCGGTGCCTGCCATTCACACCGAAAGCGATTGGGTTTGGAAAGTCGAGCGAGCCTGTAATCCAATACAAATGGGGCTATTACCCTCTGCCATCACTAACTCCATCATATCTGTTTCTCAAAATGGATGTAGGAACGGGTCCCGCGGTACTAAGGAGCCACTCTTCATTGATATGGCCATTAGCCAACAGGTTCGTCGTTTCTGAAATGATCTGTCAAGATGTTGGATAGATTACAAGAAGGCCTATGACTCGGTGTTACATACATGGCTCATGAGGGTGCTGGAGTTGTATAAAGTAGATACAACTCTGCGCACCTTCCTGCCATCGCGTATGATGCAATGGAGGATGGTTCTTCGCTATCCTGGATGACGAAATATCCAGATGAATAGCAAGCCGATAAAGGTTGAACGAAGCATATTTCAGGGCGGGCGATAGTTTGAGTCCGCTTTGGTTCTTCTTAACCCTGAATCCTCTAAGCACAGTGCTGGAGGACCTTTATTGTTTTTTCATCAATTTGTTAAGATCACAGTTAAGATAATAGTTTCTAATGTTTATTTTGTTACAGAATCCAACACTTTTCCTATTTTTGACCACTTTATCTTGGACGATAAAGGATTTAATGTGTCAAACAATATTGATCCAGCGATGCGAGAAATTCTACTTAGCCATCCAAAGTGTTCAGGATACTTGCGCATTTATTTTGAAGACAACTTGCTCAGGTTATTGATTTAAGAATGTTTTATTAAGAGAACTCATAGTCTTCTTCCACTGCAAGAACATACACTGGACCGCAAAGAAAAAGAGTCGGTAAGAAAATCTTCAATATCGTCAAAAGTACCTGACCTAGCTTTATGAATTAAAAACTAAATTAAAGAATATTTTAATGACCTGAAATGAAAAAAAAAAAAATTCAATTCGTTTTTAATAAATCTTAAAATAAATAAAAATGCGTAATTTTTCCAGTATTTTCGTATGTACATATATTGATTAAAGATGTGCCGTATTCACGTATTTTAGTACTTTGAGTTGCTCCCGCGAGCTCACAATACTGCTGATAAGCGATTTGGCATACTTTCTACTAGGTTTTTGAGGCGATGCTGTGGAATATTCTGCCATTCCTCTATTAGAGCTTCTTTCATTTCACGTAGCGTTATTGGTGGCGGATTCCGCTGACGCATACGTCATCCCAGTTCGTCCCATGCATGCTTAATGGCGTATAAGTCGGGGCTGCGTGCTGGCCACTCCATGTGTGTGACACCGACTTCTTGAAAATAGGCAAACACTATCTGAGCTGGCATATAGCTCGGGCGGGCATTGTCTTGCATAAAAACGGCATTCTCACCAATCCCACTAAAAATGGACCAACGTAGTAATTCAGAATTTCAGTGAAATATCTTTCTGCAGATATAGTTCAATTTTCTACCACCACTCGCTTAGTGCGGCTTCCGGAAGAAATTCCAGCCCACACATGAACAGAGCGTCCTCCGTATGGTACTTTTTCTTCTATACAGGCTTGGTTATAGCGCTCTCCTAGTCTTCTGTATACTCTTTTCCTTCCATTGTGCTTGTATGAACAGATTCTAGACTCGTCTGGAAACATAACTCTTGACCAGTCATCCAAAGTCCAATTCTCGTGTTCTCTACCATAACTCAACCTTGAGTTTCTGTGGTGCCTTTCTAGTTTTGGGCCATTTGCAGGTCTTAATGGCTTTAAATTTGCTTCAGCTAGACGCCGCCTTGCTGTATCCGTACTCAGATTGTTTCGCAATTTCTCAAAATCGTTGACACCATATAGCGATCCTCCCGCACCGTTGTGCACCTTGTTTGGCCTATTCCTGGTCTTCGAAGATTGGATCCAGTTTCATGGAAACGCTGAAGTACTCGCTGAACTGTATAAAGAGTCACAGAAACAGTTCTCGCTGTATTTCGCTGACTGTGCCCATCTTCAAGCATTGTCAGGATCCTGGTACATTCTTCTGGGGTTAACGACATGATGACTTCAGAATAATAAAATTTATAAGGCAAAGACACTATATTTATAACTTATTTATTGCAAAACTACAACAAACGCGAAACAATTGATTTGAAGTTTTTGGTATTAAATTAAAAAAAACGACCAGTATTTTACATTTTCTGTGTTTTAAACAATTATCAAAAATGAAAAAAGGATATATACATTATTTTATGTGGCATTTTTTTTTAATTTAGTCTTTATTTCATGAAGCTAGGTCAAGTACTTGAAGATATTGAAGATTTTCTAACCAACCCTTTTTCTTTGCGGTTCAGTGTATTTTAACACAAAGAAAAAGTTGTTGTTTTTTTTCAATACAAACCATTATTTGCATACTCAATCAATTCAAAATCAATTAATCGAAACTTTCATGATTTTGAAACGCTAATTTCCCGTCTTTCTCTTGAGTGTGTTGGCTTTCTTGTCTAAATAATACCACCCTTCCCCAGCTCCAGGGTTACTCTTCGATCTACACTACTAAACACCATATTCAGAGTGACGGAGTTGTCGTATACATAGATTCAAATCTTGCATGCAAAGTACACGAACCTGAATTTCATGACCCTGCTTCTGGTTTAATTATCATAATTGCATCGAATGTTGCTATCCTCTGCGTTTATAGATCCCCCTCTAACGAGAATATTGAAATATTTCTCAATCCTTAAACGAAATACTATCTTCCTTGAATACCATTCAAACTTTAGTTATAACAGGTGACATAAATATAAAAATAAACATAGCACAACATCGACTATGAACTATTGGTCGCACGCATACCTTAGCTGTATTTCTTACCCACAAGAGGTAATAATTACCTTGACCACATAATTCTTGAAACTAAATTACCCTCTTCTACCTATATTTTTCATTCCACAGTTAGTGATCACTTTTCAATCCTCCTTTGTTTAAATTTGAAGCTATCCCGTAATTTTTGCAAAAACTCTATGCAAAATCTGGAATTCACGCATATTTTTTCCATGGATGATCCAAACGCTGCTACTGACTGCCTGATCCTAACTCTATCCCCGGATTAATAATCCTCAACTCAACATTGAACCCTATAACTAAATGCAAGAGAATTCTAAAACCATGGATTACTCCAGGACTCCTCCGATGAATGAAGAACAGAGACATTTTACACAAAAAAAAATGAACAGTCTCCTGATTATGAAATCCTTAAAACTACCTATACAAGATACAGAAATTTCCACAACAAGATTCTTAAAAAAGTTAAAAGAACGTTCGATTCAAATGAAATTTCCAAAGCTGGTTGTAACACAAAGATGTTGTGGGATACGGTCAAGCGTGTCACAAACACAACTAAAATTACTCACCTATTTAAGATGTTAATGCATTTTTAGTAAATAGGTAAAGATCTCACTAATTTTAGTTGTAATGTAATGGACGGCTTTTGTTTTGGGTGGGAAATCATCAAATAACTTCTCCCGCTTTGGGTGGAGCAGGACTCTGGGTGGACAGGAGGTGTCAGTCTTTTTACTGACTAAAACCCACCCGTGTTCCCTCAGTTGCCTGTGTGCCAGGGGCCGCGGTATCTTTTTCGAAAAACCCGCACCCCTGGGAAGCCCCATCAGTTGGTGCTGACATCTCCTTGAGGCGCGCGTGGAATACAACGCGCCGTCCACCCGGGCTGGGTCCTTACTGGACAGCGAGCTACCCATTATTCGCCGTCCGCAAGCCCGCGCCTACGGTGGCCGGGAATCAGCCTGGGATTCCCGACGCCCAGGGCGTCTCCTGCGACGACTAAGGCCGTGAGTGCACATGTACTGATTCTCCCTCACGTGCGCTGCCTCCCTCTTCGCGAGCATAACTGCTTCGCAGAAGCAGGTGATGGCTACCCATGCACTCTCGCTCCATACCATGGGCTGGACCAGGGCCGGACCCGAGAGACTAAGCTGACGACATGCTGGTCCTGGCGCAAGGGAGGTCGTACCAGGCGGCGGCCGACTTAGCGACGCACGGGGTTGCGACAATCGTCGATAGGATCCAGCAACTGGGACTCGAAGTGGCCTTGCACAAGTCCGAGGCCAGGTGGTTTCATGGTCCTCGGAATGCGCCACCGATGGGTTCCCAGATAACGGCGGGAGGGGTTCACATCGGCGTCAAATCGACGATGAAGTACCTAGGACTCGTCCTCGACAGCCAGTGGAACTTCGCGGAGCATTTCCGACGTTTGGCTCCCAGACTAGAGCGGGCCGGGGCTGCCTTGAAGCGGCTCCTTCCCAATCTAGGGAGGCCAAACGCCTCCTACCGGAGGCTCTACGCGGGGGACGTGCGGGTCATGGCCCTGTACGGGGCACCGGTGTGGGCGCCCACATTGAGGCGCCAACCAGCACGCCGGTTGACGGCGGCCCATAGGGTCATGGCCATCCGGATTGTACGGGGACACCACACGATCTCCGGTGAGGCAGCGGGCCTTCTTGTCGGATTGCTGCCATGGGATCTGGAGGCAAAGGTCCTCGCACACATTTGGGAGTGGCGCGAGGAGGCCAAACGCTGGGGTGTAGCTGCGCTGCCGCGGGAAATCGCGGCACAGCGGACAGACCTCCGGCGAGATCTCATGGCGACGTGGAGAGTGCGATTGTCGCAACCCAGTGCTGGGCACGTCACGATTGCGGCGGTAAGTTCCCTATTTGAGGAGTGGCTTGAGAGGTGGCATGGCGTCCTCACCGTCCGCCTGACATAGGTCCTCACCAAACACGGTTGTTTCGGGAGGTTCCTGTTTAGGATAAGGTGGGAGGAAACGCTCGGGTCTTTCCATTGCGAAGATCGCCCTGAGGACACGGTGAAGCATACGGTGGAGGTCTGCCCAGGTTGGGCGGAGCACCGCCGTGTCCTCATGGAGGCGATTGGCGCGTCCGGCCCTGGTCCAGGCCATGGTACGGAGCGAGAGTGCATGGCTAGCAGTCGCCTCCTTCAGCGAAGCAGTGATGCTCGCAAAGAGGGAGGCGGCGCACGTGAGGGAGATGCAGTACATGCGCCCTCACGGCCGTAGCCTTCGCAGGAGACGCCTTGGGCCTCGGGAATCCCAAGCTGATTACCGGCCACCGTAGGCGCGGGCTTGCGGACGGCGAGTAATGGGTAGCTCGCTGTCCAGTAAGGACCAAGCCCGGGTCGACGGCGCGTTGTGTTCCACGCGTGCCTCAAAGAGATGTCAGCACCGACTGATGGGCAAGGGCCGATGCCTGCCAAGGGTGCGGGTTGTTCGAAAGAGATACCGCGGCCCCTGGCACATAGGCAACTGAGGGAACACGGGTGGGTTTTAGTCAGTAAAAAGTCTGACACCTCCTGTAAACCCAGAGTTCTGCTCCACCCAAAGCGGGAGAAGTTATTAGATGATTTCCCACCAAAAAAAATAAAAACCACAAGAAAGTCCGCTTAAGTAGTTACGGCCTCTCAAGGTCAACTAAGAGATGCCATAAAAAAAAAAACTAAATCTGACTACGTTTAATCGCGATTAAAAAGGCGTGGAATAAAATTAGTTGTCATGAACTAAAATTCCAACAACACCTCGACTTCAGGTGTAAAAAGTCTTTTTTTTCTTTTCTTTTGCTTATATCTCGAAAATAGTGTCCTATCGCAAAAATAATGAAAATTTCGACGACTTTTATTTAACCCGTAAATCTCTAAAACTCAACATGTAGTTAATAATTTTTCATATTTTCTATATAAAAAGTGAAAAATTCCAAAAATATAAACAAATAACATTCTTGTAAATAAAATTCTAGAATATTCTGCTAAAAAAATTGTCGCAAAACCCCCTTTACTATATTCAACACCGAAGCTGGAGCCCCTGCGTGCCTCCGGTTCTAAACAAATTCGCCGGGTAGGTTACTACCGGGCAAACAAGTAGGCACCGGGCAAACAAGATAACGGTAACTGGCTTTGGGTATCGGTATTATTAACGTTACCGTTACGTTTTATCGTTAACAGAACGGTAATTGGTAACGTTTTATAAAAAAATGCCGGTAATTCGGTCCCTGTCACCCACCTTGCAGCTCGAGTTCGTAAACTCATTTATATTTTAAAAACTCAGACACATTGCCAATACTGATGTGATACGCACCGTGTATCTGGCCATGTGTAAGTCAGTCATTTTGTACTGCATTAGTATTTGGGGTGGAGCTGCGAAAACTACACTCAAACCTCTGGAAGTGGCTCAGAGAGCCATTCTTAAGGGTCTTAAGGGACTTTCCGACCAAAGCTTTTCCCAACCTTTGATCTTTAAAAAAAAAATGCAAAATTCTTACGGTCCGGCAAACATTCATTCTCAACATTTTATTACAACAATACACACAAACTCTTTTTACACAAGCTCATTCCCCACTTAGGGGAAGGAACGAAATTTGCAAAGTACGCTTTTTACTGAACGTTTCTATCACTACCTTGGTTCATTTTTATATAAAAGAATAAACAAAACTATCCTTTTCCATCAATCCCCTTACGAAATGTGTAAAAAGCAGATAACGGACTTTGTAACGAGTTTAAACTTTCGACGACACTGAACATCTGCTGACTTTACAATCGTAGTGACTTTTCTAATACTCCGTGTCTAAACTCAACCTCTTTCACTTCCGTTTACACACACATAACTCCTACATCACAAAATACGCATACACTGCTACATCACAAAACACACATACGTACTAACACTTAGTATAAGTTAAATATGTTTGTACCTTACAGTCCTAAGCAGTCTCTATTAAAATGTTTGTACCCCTGTGGGAACCTGGCCTGGCGAATATTAATACAGGTTACTATGTAACCTAGCTAGGACGCCAGATTCAATTTATGTTATTTGTTCATTTCTTTTTATTCGATTGACACTAAATTGTAAAATTATATCTTTATTGTAACAGTACAGTCTGTTACAATAAAGATATAATTGTCACGCTTTTGAAATAAATAAACTATTATTAATTCATTATAATTATACTGTTTATGCAACCATTGTTAGGGGAATACACAACTGATAAGACCTGTCACTGCCAAGCTTGACATATTGGTGATTATGATCAGAATGTATGTATTTTTAAAAAGTAATCTTTTTTCGGTTTACTTTTACCAGATAATGAGAAAAAGCTGTGCAAGAACGTACTGCGCCTGCATCGAGCATCATTCTGCAAGATACGTTTGTGTGGCCTGTTCTATGTAGACGCTGCGTTCCAATTAAGTCTGATAAGCTTTTTAACTAACTACACTGTTGTTTTGCTACAGTTTGCATTTTTATGATTCAAGCTTCAATAAACAGTATTGGTGGTTAGTCAGGATTACTATTTCATATCCTACCATCCGTTTCATATACATTCTTTTTCATAAATCTTCACTTATATTTACTTATTAAATGTAATATTATGAAGCTAAAGAGTTTGTTTGTTTGGTTTGTAGCCTCCACCCGTTCTATTCCCACCTACAACGGGCAAGTGAATTGTAAACCGGGCGTGTACCTTTATAAAACTTTTATTCTAATTCAACGGAACCAAGTTAGCCGGTGGCACACAAAATTTGTGGGTTGTGGGTTATGGTCGTCTGTTAACACTTCTGCAAGGATAGGTACTCCCCTGTAGTTGCAGGTGAAATATTGCATTTGGCCGGAGATGAAAGTTAGCCGTTGAGCCGAAATGTGCTGCACGGTGAAGCCACAGGCACACAGATGGTGCGGCGGGTGCTGACCGACTTGCTCAGCACCCCAGAGGCGTAGCGACAGGATGGTCCTCGGGACAGTGGCACACGAAGACGACTGGCTCGCAGTAAGGTAACTTGCCGTAGGTGACTTGCCGTACGGACTGTTGCAGGGTAAACGATGCCGTAGAACCTGGAATCAACCGTTCCAGCTTATCACCACCTTACCTTACGTACCACCGACACTAGAAGGAAGTACCTATTTAGTAGTAGTACTGACGTGGTGGCACTGACCAGAATCGATTTAACATGCTATGCAAGCTTGAGCAAAAAAAGAAAACTGTAATTAAACAATAATTAGGAATCGGTTAAAGCGTTACGAATTTAATATTCAAAATTATTATTGCACATGAAGGTAGATGAAAAATAGGTAGCATGATGCAGCTTATTAACAACTTCTGATGCTTTTACTAAATGGTGCTTATTAATAAAATGGAATAAGCAACCGAAATTAATATAACAAGTTATACATGGGTACATAAAATAATGATTGGCAAAGAAAAATACAATGAGAATCATTATGGCGTACGTGAATTGTGTGCTGTTCAAAACTTATCTAGATCGGGATTCTCGTTGTAAATTCGAGAAACATAATTTATATTATTTAACGCTCGTGTCTGCTAGGGCGCTCGACAGGAAACAAAGCGATACGCGTGTTCTCACATAAATCTAGGAGCAACTGGCGTCAGCTGCACGGGCACATCCTTTATAAAATTCGCTCTATGCGAACACTCTCGCCCCCACGCCGCAGGTACCCTGTGCGTTCCAAGTCGTAAACAAACAACGAACGAAGAATTAATCCATGGTAACTAGGGGTGGTCGTTGAATCATTAAACTGTTTTTTTAACGACTTTGCATTCGTCAACGAGATAACTGTTAATCATCAATGAAAAAACAGGTTGAAAATATTAGCTGTCAATGTACGTCAACGCACAAGATGCATTCGTTCAGTAGTCATTATTTTATTCAGTTCCAAATAAAACCAGTTGAAAATAAAATGCTGCTAATGCTGTTAATTTACGTCAACGGCTCAACGGATTATTTCACTATAATTTTATTAATTTCTGAGAATCAACTGTATGTACTGTAAATGTAAATATTATTTGATTTGAATGTATATAATAGGAAATGATCTTTTAAGTACACCTGGATACTAGTTCGAAGGGAATATCATTATATATTTTTAAATTCTTATTAAATTAATTATTTGCACAAAATTGTCAATTATTGAAAATATTGACACAAATTGACGCTAAACACTACAGATTGAACATTCAAACCTTTTAATAATTTAACAGCTTTTTAATCTGTTGACCATTGATGATTAACAGACAAATTACATAAACCAAAAAACCGTTAAAGACCCACCTCTAATTGTTAACGTTCCGTTACAGATTGGACGCACTGATCTCAGAAACTACTGGTTCAAATTGAAAAGTTCTTTAAGGGTTGTGGATAGCCCATTATCTAAGAAGGGGAGCATCAATGAAAACTGTTGCAAAAACGGGAAAAGTGTGTTCCTTTTCAGAGCTTCGTTGCGTGCGCTGCGTAAATGGTTAAAGTTAAGCAACAACCACGTGTGACGAAATCGTTCCTCTTAAAAAGTTCTAAAAAGAAGTCTTTGATAGCACATGTCTGTCTTTTATGGTTGGCTCACTATAACTTTTTAAATCAATACTAACTAATATTATAAATGCGAAAGTAAGTTTGTTTGTTACCTTTTCACGCCTAAACCACTGAACCGATCATCCTGAAATTTTGCATTAATGTTGCCAGGTGTACAGAAACGGACATAGGGTACCTTTCATCCTGAAAATAAGTACGGTTCCCGAGGAAAACAACAATAACATTCTTATGATGAACAGATGGCACCACGTGTCTTTTAAATCATGATTGAATAATATTATTTTAGAAACTTAAGTAGTGTCAATAGACCGGTTTTTCATCCTCCTAACTATACCTAATATTATAGATGCGAAAGTAAGTTTGTTTGTTTGATACTAAGTAACGTTTTTGTAGCAGAATTCCAACACTTTCATTATTTGCGCTATAGATGGTGTGACTGTCTGCCATCTATTTAATGGCGGAATGTTATCAATATTTTAAAATGGTTACACTTTTCCGGGCCTCTTAGAAAGCACATTAAGTCTCAATTTTATGATCTGACGGCTCGACCCTTATAAATAATCCTATTTCTTTAAACTAGAACAATTTTGAACTCCTTAGAAACCCATTAGGACACTTATGCCAGTTATAAACAATCGAATTCAATAAATTACGGCACCTCAAGGATGCAATATTTCTTGCAAATTCTAAGACCAGCGGACGGATTGGCCACATCTGGCTACCATAACTGTGGCCCAAACGAGCCCTTGAAAAGCAGTTGAGATATTAGATAAAAAACCCAGATATAAAACTATTCTAGGAAATTGACGCGGAACCGACGCGTGGTGATTTGAGGATGGGGAAAGGATTTGGAAGTCAAGGGAGTGGATTTGGGAGCATGGTAGGAGGCGGTCGATTAGGCTAGGCTTGGGGAGTGAGAACTTAGTCATGAGAAATGAGACTATGTCTCTGTGAGACTGTTATATAATTTGTTAAGTAGGAACTTGATAAGTGTATAGGTTTAGACTAGGCTATGTTAGTCTAGAAATAACGTAAGTGCCATGCAAGGTGCGTGAATTTCAGAGAGCAAGTTTGTGAACGAGTTGGTTTGGAATGGCGAGAGACGACGGACGGAGCTGATAGCCCAGGCTAGTTAAGTTATGCGAGATATTCTAAGCGAGATAAAATCGTGTTGTGAGCTGTGAGGGATGATATAGGGAGAAAGTGGTAATAGACGCAGTATTTCGTAAGTGAGTTGTATTCTAATTCACCCCAAGGAATTAAGTAATAGTGTGTATATTGTAGTAACGGAGATCTCGTTTTACTGTTCTCGCAGGTTGATTGTTTATTGTGAATTTTTCCTAACAGATTGCTGATATCGCAGTGGAGCTATTAAAGATCATTTATTTCAGTATGGCCTAACTATTTTTGTGTGCTAACTGACTTTATAATTAATGTCATTTTCTCTTGTATTGCTCGGCCACTTCCTAATTTGTACCTCGGGAGATATTTGTCATTTGCAGTTGTTTATAAGGAGAACGGGGAAAGCTCCCGCTAGACTTGATACTGAGAAATAAAGCTCTGACTTTTGATGACTGTTGACCTATTGACGCATCACATTGAAAAGGCAGAACCGTAAATAACTAATTTCAATCAAACTAGGCTATTAAGCCGATCTTTGTTTGCGTTACAAACCAACCAAACGTTAGTGATGATTTCTGTTTCCAAAAAGGTCTCGCTACAGGACGCGTTGCGTGAGGCTTGTTGTATGTGCATTTCCGGGAACGGGGGTAGGCTTCACACACTTTCACTAAAATGCATTGGTAGTCGTTCTAAGAACGCTAGGGACCGTGTCTCAATAAAACCCAGGCCTATTTCTGAATCGTCACTATTCAGCGAGACACGAAATCTGGATGCACTGCATTCTCTAAATGGAGAAGAGTAAGGAAATGTGAAGTGACGAAATTCCACTTCGGCAGGCACCAATAACGATCCCAATGAGTTCTGCTGGAGTCTGAGTCTCATAGTATCTGTTTATTACTGAAACTGTACTTATGCTTCCTTTTCATTCATACACATCATTCTTATATTTGGTATCCTTTTACTACTTTCATACATTATTGTATTTCGCACTTTGTTTTCTGTGTTAGCACTCTGCGAATTGATCTTAAACGATTCGTCTTTATAGAATTACCTGGTTTTTATGTTCGTATTTTCCATTCAACATAATAATATTCTTGTTATGACATTTAAGTCAAACGTGCCAAACTGATGTCTAATTATTCTTTTTTATATATGTAGTCTATTCGAAGAAGGTTGCATTATGATAGTATTTACTAAAAATCATTTATCGTTTTGCATAGCCTAAATTTCAGTACAGAAGCCAGGCTGTTGACGTGGTTTTCAATGCGCATTTTGTATAGTTTTGTTTTGTGTTCGATCTCTTCCTTTACAGTAGTGATTTTGAGGCAGTCATGTAGTTCAGACATTTTGGTAAACCACGGAGCATTTGTTTGGTATCTTTGCAGGATCTCTACATTGGAGTTTTTGGCTGTTCCCCAAAGTTCAATTCCATAGGTCCATATCGGCTTCAGGATAGCTTTGTAGATAGGTATTTTGCTATCGATAGATACTTGTGAATGTCTTCCTAGTCGCCATTTCAGTGATTGCAGGCAGTGGTTCCGCTCATCTCGTTTTTTCTCAATGTCTTGTCTCCAGGTTTGTTTTCTGTCCAGGTGCATACCAAGGTATTTGGCTATCTGGTGTTTCCGAGAGTACATCGTTTCCAAGTTTGACTGGTGCACAATTCCCTTTTCGAAGGGTGAACGTTACATGCACTGATTTGCTGACACTCGCTTTGATACGCCATTTCTCCATCCATGTGTTAATTTTATCGAGGTGTACCTGCAGCGTTTGCGATGCTAAAATTGGATCTTAGTTGTTACTAATGGCTGCGGTATCGTCAGCGAAAGTTGCGGAGAGAATATTGTCGGTGTTGGGTAGGTCAGCTGTGTATATCAAATACAATGCCGGACCCAATACCGAGCCCTGTGGCACTCCTGCTTTTATGTCATAGCAGTTGGAGTACGACTGGTTAATCTTAACTCTGAATATACGGTCGTTTAAGTACGATTCCAAAAACTTTATTCCAGATATTTGCCTTCACCTGTGAGGGAGGAAAATGATGTGTGTTAGTTGGTATGAATGGGTCAGCCTATTATAATAATATGTAGTTATCTTAGGTTGAGAGTGTTATTAAAGTTCTTATAACTAATTAGACAGATACGTGTTGCTGGGGAGTTTGTTGCGCCACTTCTTCTCCCCAGCTCAAACACTAGGAAGTGGTGACGGGTGGGCTCTTTGGGGCTGTCTATAAACTTTCATGAGAGTTAATCCACAACTCTATCTAAATAGTTATTCTTAGGTTTTGATTCTGTACCCATAACTACTTAGTACTGATTCTTGAAATTTACTTTTCTTGCCGGAGCAAGCTCTAGTATTGGTCGGAACCAATACTAGAGCTTTTAGAGTGATTATCTAACGTCTCTTATATTCTTGAATCTAGATTTTTCAACTGAATTATTAGTCATCCGTGCCTATTATATTCTTGATCTCAGATCGATAATTTGGTCAGATTAACATGAACACGTGTCTTACAGATATCGTTGTTGTACAACGGGTGAACTTCCAGGGGTTTGGGTGACCACATCTTTCTCATATTCAGTCCAAGGGCTGATAGAAACCATGTCTCCAAAAGGAGCATGATGACGACGAAATCCGTTTCGTCACGTATATCAGTTCGAGAGAACTGCTAGTAACCATGACTCCAAAGAGCATGACGTCGACGGGGTAGCTGAAAAGCTGCCTTATTGAAGTTTGCTGCCTTATTGCTTTATTGAAGTTTTGCCCTGAGTGCTCCGAGTGTTGATGTGAGGTATCGTATGAGTAACGATTGACCTCTTACGCGTATGGGTTTCTCGTAAATTTATATAATAATATAAGTACTTTGAATCTCCCTGTCATTTATTAGCTTTCTAAAACTACATCCAATGTATTTCCATAAATATAAATTCCTAAGTATTATTTACTAATTCTTTCAATCCTTTCCTTGCTCTTTTGATGAGACAAGGCTATTTGGAATTAATTTAGTCTATATCGGTGAGAGAATGACTAGTCTGGTGACGAGCTCTACAGGGCCGTACGGGGAGGAGTGCGGCTCTTCTTAGGGGGAACCGACCTAAGAACGAATATTAACATAATTAGGAAAAACGAAAATTTTATCAGCCTGGGGTAATTTAGGAACAGTCACAACGGCGTTGTCGTAGTTAATTATTTGTTTGAAAATAACAATCTTTAATAATTTTCTTTTACTATTTTTCGCGTATTTTAGATAGTTCGTTAGTTTCTACTGTTTATATTAGGTTAGGTTCCTTTGTGTGTTTCTAATATGTCATGTTTCTTTTTTTTCTATTTTAAAATGCCTCGCAAACTTAGTTCCTACCTAGCTATGTCCACATTGCGAGCCCGAGCAGCGAAAATTGCTGGATCTCAAGAATCTTCCGTTCATCCCGAATTCAGAAGGCAAGAACAAGCGGAGCGACAAGCAGCTTTAAGAACTAATGAGACATCTTCTCAAGGCCAAGCTGCCCGATAGGTTTATACCTATTGGATGGCCTGGTCTTGAGTCAGATAACTGAGATCGACTGATATGCTTTTTCTAACGCTCTGAGTGTAACGCAGTCACTTTATGAAATACAAACCTATCAGGGCGGGCGATATATCAGTAGTAAGAGGCAGCGTGGTGGCTTCTTGGTTTACCCTTACACGAAAGACATCTTACTGTTACTCATCATGCCGTATATTTAGAAAATGGACAACGTGTTTTCTTTTATGAACGTAATTTCCATCACCTCCTAAAACCACTTTTTCTTAACCGCCTTTTTCCAGACAAATTGTTTCGCAAAAACATTATTGCGAAGTCCCCCGTTATTATATATGGAACACCTCAAGAAGGGAGTGGAAATGCCACGTTTAAGGTACGCCTGTTGAAGATTGGTCTAGGGTAAAATCATCGGGCGCTTTTGGTTGTGTCTATACCGTCCATTTAACGAAGTTTGAATACCTTTGTCTGTCCATGTTATTATACCATGTTCGAGGGCCAACTACCTTTAAGGAACTTAAAATTGTTAACGGACACGAATGCAGAACTTATAAAGAAGCATGTGAAGCTCTACGTCTATTTGAGAACTATAACCACTGGGACGAAACTATGGAGGAAGCCATGCAGTACCAATCACGAGGCAAAATCAAAGAACTTTACGAAACCCTCATCTCCTCTTGCGGCCTTTCCAATCCTCAAACGCTGTGGGCTAAGTAAAAGAGTACATGGCCGAAGACATATTGCGGCGACTGCAGCAAGTACATGCAGATACGTCTTTTAATGATCACTTAAACAACGAAGCGCTGACAAAGATTGAAAACGCAGTTATGACTATGGCCCTCGACGATCAGGCAAAAGTGACTTAAACGATGAAATTGCTCGAGAATTAAACTATCAGTTCACAGCTTTGAAACAGCAAGTGACCGAATTAGTTCCTCGGATGCTTCCAGAACAAAGTCATCGTTTAACAGGTGTTACGTCAAGTAGAGTCTGGGAATGGTGCACTCTTTTTCTTGATGCCTAGAGGAACCGGGAAAACGTTTATGTTAAATAAAATTATTGGCGATCATTAGAACAGGCGAGAAAATTGTTGTTGCCAAGGCTTCCACTAGTATAGCCGCTACACTACTGAATACAGTAGTCACAGTGTACATGCCGTCCTAAAACTGCCTTTAAATCTTGCATAGAAAGAGTCACCAATCTGAAATTTTAGAAAATGTAGCTCTCAAGGTATGGTGCTACAACTGTGTAAACTTTTAGTATGGGACGATAGTACGATGTCCCCCAAAAAAGCTATCCAGGCGTTACACCCAACTCTGCAGGACATGCAAGGCAGTACTGATATTATAAGAGGCATGGTAGTTTTATTGGCTGGTGATTTCCCACAAACTCTACCAGTGATCCAGAGATGCACACCTTTCCTATCTCAAGTCATCAAGTTTATGGACAAAAGTAAAAAAATTAAGCTTATCTACGAATATGAGAGAGCACCTTTATATAAACGTAGATTTGGAAGATTATGCAGAGACATTGTTAAAAATTGGCAATGAACGTTTGGACACGGATGCTGATGGTTGTATTTTAGTGACGGGGGAATTATGTAATTTGGTCGAAAACAGTGTAGAACAAGAAAGACATTGCTAAAGTTTACCCAGACTTACAAGTAAATTTAAATTGTGATCAGTGGCTATTATGCGATAGCAATCCCTGCACCTAACAACGAAACTATTAACCAGATAAACACTAACATTTTGAATAAAGTGCAGGAAGATATAATACGAGTATTTCTCATTAGATACCATCATGGACCCAGAACAGTGCACTTCATATGCCGCTGAATTTATAAATTCTCTAGAGATGTCTAGTGTACACTCGCATAAACTATAATGAAATGCTATGTTATGCTTATGCGCACCCCGATTATGTAATGGGACGAGGCTTTGGATTACACAATTAGGACAAAATATTGTCGGTGCCACTATTTTATCTGGGGTGAAAAAAGGGGAAAGTGTAATTATACCTCGAATCCCAATAATCGTCACTGACCTACCATTTCAATTTAAAAATCTATGGTGAAACTAAGTTTTGAGAATGTATACGTATTAGCGCAAAATAGAAGGACATACAACATTGTGTATAGGAGTGTGTTAGAATAATGTTTCATTCTGAACCCATGATTGTAATGGCCAAACAACAAGCAGATCACAACCCAAATGTCAAATTCTAAATTAACGCGAGCGAAGCTGCGGGCAAAAGCTTGTAACTTTATACATTTCGTTTTCTTGGTATTGAGAACTAGGGACCACCAAGTGTAAGGTCGTTTCAACCAACCACAAACAATAACCAATCCATGGTCAACTCGTTGGGTCTCCTCACGACAGATGAGGATGAAATAGATTTCATTATTAAGGATCTCTGTCTTTCTCTCTGAGGATAGTGCGCCTGGTTGGGATAGTATACCCCCAAATTTAGTCAAAGCTGGCAGTCAGGCTTTAGTTAAACCCAGTACGTATATCTGCAACCTAGGACTGTCTACAGGAACAATTCCAAAGGCGCTGAAAAAGCAATCGTACACCCAATTCTCAAGTCTATTTATTTCAGTCTTTCGTACCAGTCATCTCTAAAATACGGGAAAAAATCTCAGCAGGTTTCTCGACAAATACTAAATGATCTCCAATTTGGTTTCAGAAAAGGTTTATCGACGGAGGATGCAGTGACCGAGTTGCTGGATATTGTGATGGATAAACTTGACAGTAAACAGAAATGCCTAGGCATCTTCCTGGACCTCTCTAAGGCATTTGATACCGTCTCTGTTCCCGTCCTTCTCGCCAAGCTGGAATCGATTGGGGTGCGCGGTGATGCCCACAAAATATTTAAAGACTTTTTACTGAATCGCACGCAATGTGTGAAGATAGGGGACAACATTAATAGCAAAGAATCTTTAAATCCCGGGTGTTTCCATTGCAAAGATCGCCCTGAGGACACGGTGGAGCATACGGTGGAAGTCTGCCCGGCTTGGGCGGAGTACCGCCGTGTCCTCGTGGAGGTGATCGGCGGCGGCGATCTCTCGCGTCCGACCCTGGTCCAGGCCATGGTACGGAGCGAGAGTGCATGGCTAGCAGTCGCCTCCTTCAGCGAAGCAGTTATGCTCGCAAAGAGGGAGGTGGCGCACGTGAAGGAGATGCAGTACATGCGCCCTCACAGCCGTGGCCTTCGCAGGAGACGCCTTGGGCGTCGGGAATCCCAGGCTGATTCTCGGCCACCGTAGGCACGGGCTTGCGGACGGCGAGTAATGGGTAGCTCGCTGTCCGGTAAGGACCAAGCCCGGGTCGACGGCGTGTTGTGTTCCACGCGCGCCTCAAAGCTGACTGAGAGCTGAACAACGAGTCCGGAGGTGGTGGGCGTGCATTTTGTGCGGCTGATCTTGTCAACATATTTTCATCAAATTTTCTCAATTATTGTGTTCATTATTATTATTATTATGCCAAGAAAACAAAATGTGTAAAGTTCGCTTTACCGAATGTTAGGCATCTAGGACCCAACACCGTCTTAGATAATGAGATGCTCTCATTATCTAAGACGGTGTAGCAGTAGACTCGCCAGTTTTTGCCCAACTTCAGTGGGATTTTTTTTGGGTGGGATATCATTAAATAACTCCCCCCGCTCTGGTGGAGCGGCAGGGTGTGTCAGACTTTTACTGACTAAATACCACGCTTCGTTGCTACTAGTACCATTAACAGTTCCATGATGGAGCGTCTGATATATTTTTAACTCACTAGTTCCATTTTAAAAGAATTTGAAAATAATGGAACTAATGTTGATATTGTTATCACTAGTTCCACATTATTAATTTACGCACTTGTGAAATTTTTGAAGGGTGTAAAAACACTAGAGGTAAAAACTCTTAGTTTTAACATCCTTCAAAAATTTGACGTCAGTGAGCTAAGGAATTTAAAAGTTTTTAAGTAGAAGATTTTATCTATATGGCCTTTATACGAAATATTACACAACGTTATATTTTATGCTGTTAACCAAATGAATTAAAGTAGGTATCTAATACATTATTTAGTTCAATAGTAATAACATAATGAATTTGGTGTCATTGATTAACGTATCAGAAGTATCGTTAGGAGCGTTTTGTAATAGTCTACTTAAAATGAAGGCATTTCGAAATATCGAAAGAAAGTACCCTGTGAATTTAATTTCGAGCGATTCAGTGGATAAAGATGTGCAGTCCATGCTTTGGCTTTTGAATCTGATGCAGTATATCATGTTCTGTCCTAAGTATCGCATCAAAAATGATTGTATTACTACAAATAGTCTCACTTCCAATTTTATTTCGATGATTGTAACACTAGGATTTATGTGTATGTTCATAAGCTGCACCTTTGCAGAGAACCCGATAATTCTTGGATTTCCAAAGTTCGTATATGTTTCGTCATATATTGACTGTGTCTTTTATTGTTTCGGTTTTGCTATGAATTTCATCATCGGTATCATTCGGACCAAAAACAATGTCCAGTTTGTCCTTACTTTTCAAAAAGTGCACAGATTTCTCAACAATGAAACTAGTGTGAAGCACTTCATTATTTTTAATTGGATTCTTGGAATTACGGTTGTGGGTTATTATATCATTGTTTTTACTACTATATGCCTACAAATAAGGTTACCTTTCTCATTTCTATGTGTTTGGTATATTTTGGTTATTTTCGATTTTAACATCGTTTATGCCATGCAAGTCATTAAATTGTTGGAAAATAAAGTTATCCTATGGAATATTCAAGTTTTAAAAGGTCGAGATTTTCAAGACATACACAGAGCAAATTTCCTCAAAAATCTCTTTCAGGCTTACGCTGAAATATTAGAATGTTATAATATCCACAAAGCTGGTTGTCAGCAATTTGTAAGTATTTTAATTTACAGGGTGGCAGAGACAACGACACGTCAACTTTAAACATGGATTTAGCACATGATTCTAGACAACTAGGGTAATAAGTTTGCGTCGGTTATCAAATCAAAAAACAGCTGTTTCATCGAAAAGTGCCATACCTTCATACGCGGTCAAAATGTTTGGAACAGCTAAATTTATATTTACCATGAAGTCTGTACAGGATTTTACACCCCTTGGCTTCAAAATCATGTACAGAAACAATGGTTACAGGTTACACGTCGATGTCCCTGCCACACTGTATAATCCATGACATTGTAAGAGAAAACAAAAGATAGATCAAATAGAATTTCACTTTTGTGACCCAAAAAGATTCAAGAGACAAAACGCATCTGATTTTTTTGTTTTTTTATTATTATTGTATTTTAACAACTTTCAGATACTATATCACATTTTAGACGTCGTTGTAAACACTATGAGTTACACCCAATTAGCAATTGAAACGTTTAAAAAAGGGATAATGATGGTAAGTATTACCGAATATTCTATGGGACGACATCGGTTCACAAGGATACGCGCTATTTGTTATTGTTGTAAATTCCTGATTATACAGGGATGAACATACAGGTTGTAAGAGTAAGCCTATTGCTATCCTTAAACACTAAAGATAACAGCTGGTATAGAATCACTATACATAGTTTCAGATCAAAATTAAATACTTTGACACTAAATTTTCGGTTTCATATGTTTCTAAAATTGAAATCATAACAAACGTGTCACTCACACACACAACGTAGGTCAATAACTTTCCACGTCACTTGCCAATATCACGATAAATCTCTTTCGAGTGATGTGTTTGTTTCGATTTGTTCTGGTATTGTGACGGTTTCTAAATGATCCCAGGTCGATAAAATGTTCCTTTTTCCTAATTATGTTAATATTAGCTCTTAGGTTGGTTCCCCCTAAGGGGAAAGGACTGTACCCCTCCCCACACGGGCCTGTAGAGCTCTTCACTATACTGGTCACTCTCCCACCGATTTAATTTACATGAATTACGAATAGCCTTAAATTATACTTCAGAATTCATATTTATGGAAATATATTGGATGTGGTTATAGACAGCTAAATATCAGAGATACTCAAAGTACTTGTATTTTTATATAAATGTCCGAGTAACCCATACGCTAGCGTATCAGGTATCCGGTCAATCGTTACTCACACGATACTTCACGTCAACACTCAGTGTACTCAGTGCAACACTCCCATAAAGTGACGCAAGCTACTTTTCAGCTACTTCACGTCGTCATGCTCTTGCGAGACATGGTCCCTAGCAGTTCTTTCGAATTGAGAAAAGTGACGAAGCGGCTTTCCCTGCGGCAACCGAGTGACTGTCCTTGTCTAATAACGGGGTGGCTAGTTCTTGCGGCAAATCGTCTTCATCTCGCTCTTTTTATTATTTTTTATTATTATTCAGACAACCATTGATCCATTAAATTTACATAATTGTTAGTATGAACTTAAAAACTATGTTAGTACCTAATAACTAATAGAGACTTAGTCCGCTGTGTGAGGCTCCACACCAGTGGGCTGTCTATCTTATTGCCTATAACTTCCAGGATGCTGTTACTGCTCCCACGCAATCTGCTTAGCAGTGAGGCTGTCTTTTTGCGCCAGGTGGCATCAAAGCCGTCTGTGCGCGAGTCGGCGAACATTGTTGACGCACTGCAGAAGCGCGGCAGTCGTAACAGCGCCCTGTAGGCATTGTTAAACTGGATGCGCAGAGAATTGTAAGCCCTTTGGGTATATCTGAACCACAGGCTCGCTGAGTACAGAGATGTGCAATACGCTTTGAATAAAGTTACTTTCACCGCGCAGGCAACTGAGAGAACACGGGTGGGTTTTAGTCAGTAAAAGTCTGACACGCCCTCCCGCTCCACCCAGAGCGGGAGAAGTTATTTGATGATTTCCCACCCAGAAAAAAAAAAAAAAAACACCGCGTCTGTACATCGAGCGAACCTGCGGGCCAGCATGTTCGCCTGGACTGACAATGCCTTGCGCTCCCTCTCCATGTCTACACCATCTCCAAGATTTTCGGTAATCACATGCCCAAGATACTTGAATTGGTATACTCGACTAAGAGGAATACCATTGAGTAACAGTGGTGGAACAACAGTTGGGCACTTTGTACCCGCTTTGAAGATCATGCACTCCGACTTTTTAACATTATAACTTAGACCGTGTGTTGCGACACACAAGTATGCTGCGGCATACTTTTCACACACGGCAAGCAACTTCCGCAATGCACAAATCGAGGGAGCCAGCAGCACCATATCATCGGCATAGCTAAGGTTGTTTACACTGACACCATCCACGTGGCACCCTACGGGCATTTGACTGAGTTCCTCGATCAGCGCATTCACATATAGGTTAAAAAGCAAGGGCGAGCTCAAGCCCCCCTGCCTCACTCCGCTTCAACATTTTGAGACCAAGGACTGATAGGGACAATGAGATAGGTCACCGAAACCCCTGGAAGTTCACCAGTTGCACAAAAATCGTATCTGTAAGACACGTGTTCATGTCAATCTGACCGAATGATCAATATGAGATCAAGAATACAATAGTCACGGGTGACTAGTAATAGAGTTGAAAATCTTGATTCAGGAATTAGTACTAAGTAGATAAGGGTAGAGAATCAACTCTCATGAAAGTCTAAAGACAGCCCCAAAGAGCCCACCCGTCACCACTTCGTAGTGTTTGAGCTGAGAAGAAGAAGTGGCGCAACAAACTCCCCAGCAACACGTATCTGTCTAATTAGATAATTAGAACTTTAATAACCCTCTCAACCTAAGATAATATTATAATGATGGGCCCACCTGCCTGCCGAAGTGAAATTTCGTCACTTCACATTTCCTTACTGACACCCCATTTAAAGGATGCAGTGCATCCAGATTTCGTGTCTCGCTAAATAGTGAAAAGTCAGAAATAGGCCTACAGAACGGCCGGGTGTGGGTTTTAACGAGACACGGACCCTAGCGTTCTTAGAACGACTAGCAACGCATTTTAGTGACAGTGTGTGAAGCCTACTCCCTTTCCCGGAAATGCGCAAACAACGAGCCTCACGCAACGCGTTCTATCACGAGACCTTTTTGAAAACAGAAATCATCACTAACATATTCAATATAGATCGGCTTCATAGCCTAGTTTGATTGAAATGAGTTATTTACGGTTCTGCCTTCCCAAAGTGATGCGTCAATAGGTCAACAGTCGTCAAAAGTCAGAGCTTTATTGTTCAGTGTCAAGTTTAGCATGACGCTTTCCCCGTTTCCCTATAACCAACTGCAAATGAAAAATATCTGCCGAGGTACGGATTAGGAAGGGGCCACGCAATACAAGAGAAAATTACATTAATTATAAAGTCAGCACATAAAGGTAGTTACGCCATACTGAAATAAATGATCATTAATAGCCCCACCGCGATATCACCAATCTGTTTGGCAAAATTCATAATATATAATCAACCTGCGAGTACAATAAAACGAGATCACCGTTAATGTACACACTATTACTAAAGATTGAAATTGGCATTACCAGGTAATTCTTTGGGGTGAATTTGAATATAACTCACTTATAAAATACTGCGGCTATTACCAGTTTCTCCCTGAACCATCCCTCATAGATCACCACACTATTTTTCCTCGCTTAGAATATCTCGCCTAACTTAACTAGCCTGGGCTATCTACTCCGTCCGTCGTCCCGCACCGTCCCAAACTGACTGCCTCTACTTCAAAATCTTTTTCCCATCCTCAAATTACCACGTGTTGGCCGCGCGTCTCTTTCCCAGAATAGTTTTTTGGCTGGGTTTTTTTTTGTCTCATTTCTCTTCTCATTTCATTTCTCGTCTTGGATTTCAAGGGTAGGCTTGGGCTTGTGTTATGGTATCCAGATATGGCTGATTTGCAGCGGCGAGTTGTAAATTTCTCTAAGAGAGGAACCGAAACGAAGTCGGCTTCAACTTACTGACTTATTGATAACTAGCTTTTGCCAGCGGCTTCGCCCGCGTGAAGGTCGATGCATTATACATATAAACCTTCCCCTCAAATCACTCTGTGTGTTGATGAAAACGCATTCAAATACGTTACGTAGCTTAAAAGATCTAAGCACAACAACACGAAAGCTACTTTGTTTTATACTATGTTAGGAAGAATACCTACTGTCACTCCAAAACTTACACAGAAATGTAAAGAATGAATCACAACCAAATTGGACAGCTGAAAACCAAATAAATTATGGAATCGCCGTTGTATGAATTCCCAGTTCCCGATTCTGACGCTTCGGTGCCAGGTTAATTCAGAACATTTCATAGTACAAAGCTAAAGATGACCGTTCTTTGAATGTTATGGTGAATTAAATACCCATAGTGTAAATACCTTCCTTTGGCAATAGTAGCCACTACAGACGTGTTACCCTTCAACAGCGATAGAGTTGCGGATGCAAATCCCCAAAGGGAAGCCTGCAGGAATCGCGCTATATGGTGCTTTCGCCACTGCTAACTTGTTCGTTGTTCTTAGAATTTGCAAGAAATATTGCATCCTTAGGTGCCGTAATTTATTGCTTTCGACTGTTAATAACTGGCATAATAAGTGCCCTGATGAATTTCTAAGGAATTTGTTTTAAAATTTTAAAGAAATAGGATTACTTATTAGGGTCGAGCTGTCAGGTCATAAAATTGAGATTTAATGTGCTTTCTAAGAGGCCCGGAAACGTGAGACGGTCCTTACCGGACAGCGAGTTATCCATTACTTGCCGTCCGCAAGCCCGCGCCTACGGTGGCCAGAAATCAGCCTGGGATTCCCGACGCCCAGGGCATCTCCTGCGAAGGCTAGGGCCGTTAGGGCGCATGTACTGCCTCTCCCTCACGTGCGCCTCCTCCCTCTTTGCGAGCATCACTGCTTCCCTGAAGGAAGCGACGGATACCCATGCACTCTCGTTCCGTACCGTGGCCTGGACCAGGGCCGGACGCGAGAGATCGCCGCCGCCGATTGCCTCCACGAGGACACGGTGGTGCTCCGCCCAAGCCGGGCAGATCTCCACCGTATGCTCCATCGTGTCCTCAGGGTGATCTTCGCAATGGAAACACCCGAGCGTTTCCTCTCACCTTATCCGAAACATGTATATATAATCTTTCCGTTACACGTTGTTTATACTGTTTGCTAATCCCAAAATAATTTAAATAAATAACTAGTCCAAAAAAATCAGATTACTGAAAAATCACGCTCTTAAACGTAAGAAACATGAAAATAATCGCGTCTGAAAGCCGTCATGATCTAAACGGAAAAGTGACCTACGTTCTGCACCGTAATATTGTAAAATACGATCAATCATAATCTGAATAATTTTGAAACAGATTGCTAATCCATTGCTTCATATGTTCAAAAAACGTGTCTGCTCGACAACGTAAATAAAGCAATAAATATTGTTGAACTGTCAAAATGTAACTGATTACGATTGATCGTGTGTTACGCAATTAGGGTGAGGGCTTAAGTTTTTCTTTATATCTTCTTTAGGGCGCCATATTAATGTGACGTCACATAATCTATAATTTAAATCACCCGATGAACGAGACACCGATACCGATGATTCGTCAACATTTGTCTTGATAATATATTTAGTGACTGTGATGCCAAAAATAAATTAGTGTTAACTGACTTAACATCCGACCACTGTGGTTTATTAGCTAGCTTCCCCATGCCATTACATAAAAAGCCGCAAACACTTGAATGCAGGCCTTATACAGCTAGTCGTTGCAAAAGGTTTAAAAATAATATCGCTCATAAAATTATACCATCTATAGCACAACACGAGAATCCGAATGAAATGTATGGAGCCCTTTTTTATGTTGTGCAAAAATAGTACCAATCTACTTTCAAGACCAAAACCATTAACATTAATGGCACCTCCGTTGGCTTCAACCAATGGGCTACTCCAGGTATTTACAAAAGTAGAGCGAGACTGTACGAATTATATGGATTAAAAAAAATCAGGTTTGATACCCCTTTCCTAGAGTATGTCAAATTTATTCAAAGTTATTTAAAAAGATTAGTGCTTTTGCAAAATCTAAATTTTTAAGCGACACAATTAAACATTCTAATAATAAAGTTAAAACCACTTGGAAAATAATTAACAATGAAACGGGTAAGTCGGTTAAACAAGACAAACAACTTGAGATTATGGTCGACGACAAATTAATTAGTAAAGAAGCTGACGTAGCACAGGCATTTAATGAGATTTTTGCCAACATACCTGTAACTACGACTCGCTCCTTAAATTCGACCCCGTCTAAAGCTGAAAACCTTTTGCATAGTAGTGTGCCTAAGTGTAGTGACCTATTCAGTTTCGAACATGTAACGCCTCGTGATGTAGTTAATGTTTTTAACACACTTATGTCTAAAAACACTGGTGATTTCTGGGGCATTTCCATTAAACTTTTGAGTAATATAATAGATATCGTAGCCCCCTATCTAGCTGTCACTTTTAATAAATGTGTTGATTCAGGAACTTTTCCTGACCTCATGAAGAGTAGTAAAGTCATACCATTATTTAAATCAGGTAATAAAAATTACGTTCGTAATTCCAGGCCTATTTCTATCTTACCTGCATATAGCAAAATATTTGAAAAGTTAATACTCAAGCAGTTGCTAAGACATTTTAATTCAAATAGCCTCCTTCATGATGAGCAATATGGTTTTACAAAAGGTCGTTCGACTACAGATGCGGGTGTTGCTCTGTTGAAACACACATTTAAAGCATGGGAGAACTCGCAAAATACTATTGGAGTTTTCTGTGATCTCTTGGATTGTGTGCTCCATGTAACGCTTTTGCGTAAACTGCGTTATTACGGTATCCATAACGAAGCTTTAAAAGTAATAAATTCTTATTTACAAAATAGGTTCCAATGTTTAGAAATTAATGGTGAAAAATCTTCCGGGCTACCAGTTCAGTTAGGTGCGCCTCAAGGCTCAATACTCGGCTCATCCTTGTTTTTAGTGTATATCATTGACTTACCATTCTATTTAAAGGGTATTTGTGATGTTGTACTATTTGCAGATGATACTTCTCTTATTTTTAAAGTAGACCGGAATAGACAAGATTTTGACGACGTAAACAGTGCTCTCTCAATGGTTACGGATTGGTTTACGGCAAATAACCTAGTTCTCAATGCCAAGAAAACAAAATTTGTAAAATTTGCCTTACCGAATGTTAGAAATCTAGGTCCCAACATCGTCTTACATAAAGAGGTGCTTGAAACCATAGACTCGGCTGTTTTTCTAGGCATAACAGTAGATGCCAAACTTCAGTGGGGATCACACATATCAAGCCTAGCGGGGAGGCTCAGTTCAGCCGCCTACACCGTCAGAAAAGTAAGACAATACACTGACGTTGATACAGCTCGGTTAGTCTACTTCAGTTATTTTCACAGCATTATGTCCTACGGTATTCTGCTGCGGAGCAAAGCTGCCAATATTCAAAATATTTTTGTCCTTAAAAAACGTGCTATTCGTGCAATTTACCAGCTAGGTGCCAGAGTTTCCTTGAGGGACTTTTTTAAAGATGTTGATATTCTCACGGTGGCATCACAATTCATATTCGCTTACATCTTATATATTGGGCAAAATGTACACTTGTACACTAAAAAGAGTGATATTCACACCGTTAACACAAGAAATAAGGACAAACTACGTGCTCCCTTTCACCGGCTTCATAAGGTTCATAACTCATTTGTTGGGCTTGGTATAACTTTTTATAACAAGCTTCCCTCTTCTTTGCTAGATTTGCCTTTTAATGCGTTTAAAGCTCAAGTAAAATCCATCCTTTGTTTAAAGGCTTACTATTCCATCGACGACTATTTAAATGACAAGAATAGTTGGTCGCTGTGATTAACTCAAGACAATGTTTTATGTTCTTTCTCCAAAATTGGCGTATCTAATGACAGGTTATATGGGTTCATATAATTTTATTTTTTTGCCTGTCTAACAATTTTTTTTATTATTATCTATTATGTCATTAGTTATTGACATGATCTACTCATAACAATATTTTTTTATGATGAGTTGTTTTAGGGTTTATTTGGCCTCGACAGTTTTCATTTTATTTGTCGGTATATTGGTATGGCTAGCTAACACTTTGACTGATTATTTAATTAATATTTTGTGTCTCGTAATGTTTATTACTTTGCCTATGTATGTATAGAATCAAGTCTATCCGACTAAACAGACAGCTGTGCTGCTGGGGAGTTTGTTCCGCCACTTCTTCTTCCCAGCTAAAGCACTAGGAAGTGGTGAAAGGTGGGCGTTTTGGGGGACTGTCTCATGTACTTTGACGTTCGAAAAGTGGTGATTCCCAGCCTAATTTGAATAAATGACTTTTGATTTTGATTTTGATGAGATGAGAAGTTTTGAGGTAACAGATGAACATAAATTCATACCCAGATACCGCTCAAAATCCTGACCCTCCTTTTTGCTTCACCGTGCAAATAATGTAACACAATGGCGGAAGGTTTTTTTACCGGTTCCAAGGCTCCCTCCATTTGCTAAAAAAACAAATGGTAAATGGGCCTTCAGTGTGTTGTTATTTATCATTATTATCGTGTTGCTATATTATTGCCTTTTTATCAGTTGGTTGAGATAGTCGTTTCTAACATTCATTTTGTTACAGAATCAAACACTTTTCCTATCGTTGGCCTTTATATCTTGGACGGTAAAAGATTTGATGTGGCAAACAATGTTGATACAGCGATGCGAGAAATTCTACTTAACCATCCAAAGTGTTCAAGATACCTGCGCAGATATTTTGAGGTCAAATTGCTCAGGTTGTTGCTTTAAGAATGTAATATCAAGAGAACTCATAGTCTTCGTCCACTGCAAAATCATAGTTTTACACAAAGAAAAAGTTGGTTTTTAACCCCCGACGCAAAAACGACGGGGTGTTATAAGTTTGTCGTGTCTCTGTGTGTGTGTGAGTTAGTGTGTTTGTGTGTGTGTGAGTGTGAGTGTGTGTGTGTGTGTGTCTGTCTGTGGCATCGTAGCTCCTGAACGGATGAACCGATTTTGATTTTGTCTTTTTTGTTTTAAGATGAAATAGACATATTTCATCAAAATCGGTTCAATCGTTTGAAAATTGTCGGGTCTTTTCTGGTTGATGAAGGGATTCGAGCATCATCCACGGATCTGATCAAGTCGAAATTTGGTATTCAATTTCTTCCATGATATAAGACGAACAAAGTAACCTTGAAGTGATGCTGGAGCAACACCTGGAATTTCCAGGATACCCAATTATCTCACCCACAAACAGCAGAAGTATCGTGTTTGGACTTATTGAAAAGGTCTCATTTAATAGGTTATGGATAAATGGTAGCCGGGAGACGGTCAATGAAAACGCCAAACAGAGGAGGCCTAGCCTTTTCATCAGCCGTCCCCCGACTTGACATTGCCTTAATCAAAATATTACTTACAACTTAAAAGGCCAATATATATTTTATTTTTTACTTTTTAGAGTTTTTGTTTTTATAACATCAAATCGTTATTTGCAAACTGAGCGTCGTTAGGGGAATACACAAGTAATAAGACCTGTCAATATCAAGCTTGAAATGAGTTGGCTATCAGTTTAGAGCACCCTATATCGTATCTGAATGTATAATATACTTTTGGTAATAATTAAAAACTATGTTATTTTTGTATACTTTTACCAGATGATGAGAAAAAGCTGTGCAAGAACGTACTGCGCCTGCATCGAGCATCATTCTGCAAGATACGTATGTGTGGCCTGTTCTACGTAGACGCTGCGTTCCAATTAAGTCTGATGAGCTTTCTAACTCACTACACTGTTGTTTTGCTACAGTTTGCATTTTTGTGATGCAAGATTTAGTAAACATATTTTACTGTTAGTTGAGATTACATTTACTTTTTCCTAGAATTCCAAAAAAAATTGGGTGTTCGGTTTTACTTCCCGTAACAAACTGAGCGTCATATTATGTACAGGCTGGCTGATTCATTTAGGTAACCGGTTTTCAAAATTCGATTATCTTTCCAAGTTATAGTATTCTTATAAGTAGTTGTAAAGCAGTGTTGCTGTTTTGTTTTGAAGAACACATTGTAACATTTCAGCTTTGTGTTCTCAAACATAGGTATTCATCTGCGATGTCTCAACATAATGTTTAATTAATAATTGACATTTTGGGTGTGACGATTGTCAACGTTGTGAGTATTATTTTAATAAAGACACAGGTTTGTCATTATGCTGTGGTTTTTTTTCATCATCATTCTGTTAAAAGTATAGAAAAATAATATTGTTTTTAATTGTTACAAAAAGTATGCTAGTAAATAAGTTATTTAAAAATAATTTATAGAGTAGTAAACTTTAAGTGCTCGAAAGTTGCAAGACAGACACGGAGCGAGTTTTGTAAAAAGAGCCTTTCAGGCTTACGCTGAAATACTGGGTGTTATAATATCCACATAGTTAGTTGTTAGCAATATGTAAGTATTTTTACTCTACTAAGTATTCTAACTCTATCCGTTTCATTTTGAGTATGCCCTGTGATTAAAAACTTGTGTATTATAATACAATAAAGTGAAATAAGACTTAGTAATCCACTTCATGAATAAATTAAAACAAGGAATAAGACTTACCCGTTAATAATAAAAAGATTTATGCCGTAATGTTTCACCTTTTTAATAATTTTGCAATCACCTTGCTTGCATCACTGTTGGCACATTACTGAATATAGCCGTTTACTGGTTCCAACCTGGTAGGGGGTTATCTCGGCATCCTTTAGATTATTACTTAAATAGGTCTAAAATACTGTTAATCTTCCTTTATAACGGCTTCGCTTCATTTTAAGTTCTTTAATCTCAGTCATTTCGAAAGGAGAGTATCATAGACCAATTATAATGTTATCTAACGAAAATGTTTTTAACAAAAATACCTATCGTAGTGACTAATGAGATAAGCTATATTAGCCTAAGTTTAATTATACAAGTTTGACATTTAAGTTGAATCTCTGCAAATATTATAATAACTACCATAGGAAAGTACGTAAGGTTTACTATTACAAAGAAATAACGTAACTAATAAATTAATTATCCACCTATTTTTAGTTAACAAAACAACAATTAATTGTAAAGGTTTAAATTAAATAAGAATATTTGCAGATTGAAAAATAAATAGCTAACTAATGCAGGGTAACAATATCACTACTGTATTGTATTTTAAGTACACGTTAACTATATTTTACAAATATGATTTAACTTATTGCTCTGTTAATAATTACTTGTAAATATGTTTACACAAAAAGAATATAAGTAAATAACTTTGTAAATATCTGATATGAAAATATGTTACTAACCTTATTAATTAAGTTCTTATAACCAATACTTAATTCCTATATTTAATTTTACCTGATTTAATATTAATGAGTACGGGGTGAATTTAATAAATATTAGGTATAATGTTTAATAACACTTCCTGTTTTATTTCACTTAATGTCCGATCCACTTTTCTTCCAAAAACGTGTTCGTCACCTCTTCTCACTCACTCCTGAATATCCAATTCCAGCTCATTCCACTTTGCTAGTATGTAGATAATAAATTATCCGGTTCGTATGGACCATGTACAAAACTAGAGGAACTTCTTAGGATTTTTGCGAATTAAAAAAACTCAGAATGTAGCACGCAGACAAAGACTTGTACGTATATTATTAACCACGCATTGACATTGAACAAGCACTCAAGGACAGTAAGTTAAACGCCTGACGAAATACTTATAGCTAACCTATCTACAAATTGTTCCGAATTTACTAGAGCCAACGGTAGTGGAACTGATGCTTTAACACTGTCGGTAGCGCCTTCTGGCGCTAAGATGCTACATAATATATTTAAATTTAATATATATTTTTTGGTAAACAACTAATTTCACTGCATTTACATTTACGTAGTTTTTTAATTTCTCATTTTATCGAATAAACAAAGCGAAAAAACAAACTGGAAAGCAAAAAATTAACACTTTAGTCTAACTAAACTCATAAAATAATGTAAATTACTAATTCTGAGTCGGTGCCAAACAAACAATAAACGCAGATCAATCAAGCTGCCATTACATTATTAAAGGAAAAAGAAGTCATCCCAGGGCCGATGCCATGCAACGCGACGCGACGCGGTGGCTCAGAGTCCGAGGGTTCCTGAGATTAAAACTATAAACGTCGTTTATAGGAAAGTAGAGAGAATAGAGCAAATTGAATACAAAAATAAAAAGAGCACATGAGCACATCAGGCAGCACTTTTGGCAGCGTTTATATTTAGAGTATATAGCTCTACTGCAACAGAGAGTGACTTGGTGGGCTTCGAAGACAGATCTAAAACTAGGCTCTCTTGTCTAGGTTAAGGATAATGCTCTTCCTCCTCCATTCAGGTCCCAAGACAGGGTCATAAGTTTACCCTGACAGCGATGTAATCATAAGAGTTGCCGAGGTAGAGGCAAATACGAAGCACACTAAGGAGGGTTGTTAATAATATTTGCTCACTTACAAATTATAGAAGTTTACGCTACACCCGGGCATCATGTTAGGAATCGAACCCAACACAACACTTTGCACGTGGTCGGTACACTCAAACAGCATGATCAGCGAGTCATGGACCCAATTTCCTCGGACTCCACCGCGACACGCAATTCTCCTCTCTAATCTCTAATTTATTTAGGTATTTACTGTATGGCCAAGAAAGTTAAGTTTGCGGCAATAAACCATTGTCTAAAATAGACAGATTCAGAACACATTTTTAGTGCTCCCGCGCTACACAAGCATTAAAATTAAATGAACAGTTTTCTTCGGTTAATCTCCTAGTGGCTGATTCAAGTGTGTTGAAGATCTTGGAGTGTTCTAAAGCAAAAAAATAAATAATGACACATTCCACAAAATCGATTTAGTAAAGTCTGAATTACAAAAATGCAAACTGTAGCAACACAACAATGTAGGTTGATGTAAGGCGCATCAGATTGAATTGTAACGTAGCATCGACGTAGAACAAGCCACAAGCCCGTATCTTGCAGAATGATGCTCGATGCAAGCGAAGTACGTTCTTGCACAGAAGTTTCTCGTCTTCTGCGAAATAATATTCCTAATAAATAAAATTCAGTGCGGTTACAATAATTGATCACTGAGATCACGGTGTTAACTTATCGACTTAAGAATATGTAAAAATCATAAATAAAGTATGTATAAAGAAATAACCGGAGCAAGATGAATTCAAATTACGTGTGCAGGTATCTTGAACACTTTGAATAGCTGAGTAGAATTTTTCGCATTGTTGGATTAACATTGTTTGACACATGAAGTTCTTTATTAACCAAATTAACGTGAAAAGGCTCGCCGAAAATGTTTGATCCTGTAACAAAATTAAAGTACATGATACAAACAATACGTTTATCAAAAAAGTTATTGCGCTACAGAGTCAATGATGAGACAATACTCACTATGTTATCAATAAACATGCCTTTTTTTAACATGTCAATTAATGTTTGGGTGTTAGCTAGACCGTAGATGAATGCTTCTATTATGTGAAACAGTATCTAAAATTGACAAATATTGTTATTTTTAGATTACGTATCTAGTTGTCCCTAGTTATCTGCCTCATAGAATACTACGCTAATTGATAGTAAGCTACTTACGAATTGCTGAAAATTATGTTTAAAAATATCATAACACTGCAATATTTCAACATATGTCTGAAACAGTCTTGTGCTATCATTTTCTCCGTACGTGGCTTCTATTCCTCGAGACTTGTAACTTCGAATATCCCACAATACAACTTTATTTTCCAAGCAATTCAGATTTTGTATGATATAAACAATATTAAAATCAAAAACAATCAATAGGAAGGCAGGAAACAATGTATAGAGAGGTTCACCAATCTGTATTTGAAAATAAGTGACAACAATCACATAAAATCCCAGAACTCCTACTACAATACTCCAATTCCGAATAATTATTTGGTTGAAACTGGTTCCATTGTTAATGTACGTGTGTATTTTTTGGAAAGTAAGGACAAACTGAACATTACTTTTTGTTTGAATGATTCCAATCATGAAATTCATTGCCAATCCGAAAGAGTAGAAGATGCAGTTATGGTAACACATGAAGTATTTAAAACCAGTCAATCCTAGAGTATCCTTGTTCATGACCACCTTATACATGCAGAGAATAAACAAACATATGATTACCACTGTTGCAATCATCGAAACAAAATTTGAGATAAGGCTATTTGGAGTAATAACATTATTTTTGATGCGATATTTAGGACAGAACATAATATGTTGCATTAGATTCAAAGGCAAGACCATCGATTGCACATCTTTGTCCAACTTATTGTTTGGAATGAGTTTCACTGGATATGTTTTTTCAATATATTGAAATGATTTCATTTTCTCAGCATAAGCAGTAGCTTCCCTACACAAGAATGATAGTGAATATAATCGATGGTGAATGTATAATTTAGACTAACATTCATTGTGATGAATAATAACGTATAGAGTCAATAATACATTACTTTAATGAATTTGTCCATACGAAAATTAAATATATAGAATACTGCCACATTATAAAGATTGAGACATATTTCAAATCGTCTTACAACAATGATCCAGTATCGATTATTTACAAAAATGTGACTAGCTGCCGTAGCTGTTTTAGATTGTATAGCTAGTGTGCCATAAAAAAAATCACAAAGATAATATTTTGAAAAGTTATCGAAAAAAACGCTATGTTAAGTTTGCATCCTACACATTCACCATATAAATGGTTTTTTTAATCTATCTTCACCACTATTACATTTGGAGTTTCCAAGGGTGTTTGAGCTTATTGGATCCTATTTTCGAAACTTATGAAAATAAATCAAATAAGCTAGTTTTATGTACCTGAAATTATGCATTATTACCTTAACTTTTATTTTTAAGGAATTTATCTTTGATTGTCAAAACGGAGCATTCTGTCATGACAGCTGACGTTACTTCTATATTTTCATAGTGTCTAATCTGTGAGTGTTGTTGCTCGCACACGAACTTCATTAATTGCTTGTGTCGGAATACTATAATACTCGGTGGACTTAACAACGTTTTCAAATATTGAAAAAATAATATTCAAAGCAGACATATAATTAGATATGTTAAAGTCTACATTGACAGCCGGTAGGTAGACGATTTCCATTTCCATGTTTAATGTTGCATTGGCTTGTATGATTTGTAGTTCGACGTATTCCTTCCAGCATTGCTATTATGTGACCATCTCACCGTGAAACCTAAGGTGAAGTGAGGTGAAAGTGAGCTGTCATTCCACTTGATGCTAGGGATTGACATTAAGTTCACTATAAATCCTACCAAAACTATAACGAATTCGAAAACAAATGTATTCGTAAAAATTCTTATAATTCGTAACTAAATATAATTTTTCTCTAAACTCTCAAAATGTTACCCAATATTTAAACAATTATTTTGATGTAACTCGTTTTCTCAAACATTAAACAGTTAAAAGTTAAAGGAAGAACCTTATAAACTACTAACTTTTGCTTCGCCAGCCTCTGGCTCCGCCGCGGGAAAGTACTACCAGAATAAATGCTGATTATATGCAATTATCTTCACTACGTCATCGAAACAGGAATGAAGAGATCCGCAGGAAAACCAAGTTAACCGACATAGCCCGAAGAATTGCTAAACTTAAGTGGCAGTGGATAGGGCACATTGCTCGCAGAACAGATTGCAGATGGGGCTGGAAGGTATTGGAGTGGCAACCACGTACAGGAATACGTAGAGTTGACACAAGATGGACCGCTGACCGCAGGAATCCGTTGAATGCAAAAAGCACAGAACCAGCCGAAGTGGCGGTGATTAGATAAGATAAGATAAGATAAGATAATATTTATTTGCTTAAACATGTGTCATACATGCAATTAAAGACTTGCATGCAAGATGGTAACAACAACAATAACAAATACAGACATGTTTGCCACATGATGTGACGTGAAAATGTCAACAAATACTTTTAATTAAAACATTCTCTTAAAATAAAAATAAATTAGTAGATAGTTAAAGAATAATAGTGACATTGTAAAAAATTAAAATAACAAAAAAGTCAAACAGAACATCAAAAGAAAAATAAATTATTAAGACTACCTAATCAAAATACAAATCTTTCCTCTAGGAACTCGTTAATGTTATAGTATGCCTTATTTACTAAATATGTCTTAAGTTTTCTTTTCAAGTGCACATTATTAAGCTCCTTCCAACTTTTAGGCAGCTTATTGTAGACAATTGGAGCCATACGAAAAACACTTTTGCGCATAAGTGCAGTCCTACAGGGTAGTCCACATAGTTGAGTTTGGTCACGTCTATTCCTGGGAAATTGATCTGCTGTGCGGGGAAATAATCTAGGATTGTTCCTGACAAACATTACGGTTTCAAGAATATATAACGATGGCAATGTTAAAATTTTATGCATTATAAAATAGGGTTTGCAACTGTCCGTGGTTATCAAATGAAACATTGCTCTAAGGCATCTCTTTTGTGCTTTAAATGCTACTTCTTTATTAGTCGAGTTACCCCAAAAAATAACACCATATCTAAGAACGGATTCAGCCAGACCGTAATAAGCTGTTAATAACGCATCCCTGTTCACTTTTCGTGACAGTAAGAACAATGCATAGGCACTACTACTAATTCTTTTACTAAGAGAATCAATGTGATCCTTCCAGTTTAAGTGTCGGTCAATAATTAGCCCCAGAAACTTAGTTGTATTAACCGTGTCAATTGTTATATTATTAAATATTATGTCAAGATTGGGAAATGGTAGTATACGCTGGCTAAAATGCATAATTACTGTCTTACTTAAATTAATTTTTAAATTATTATTGTCTAACCATTCTATAATATTGATCAATGTATTATTAATGTCATATTTATATAGGTCTTTATTATTACAGGGTATAGTTATCGTACTGTCATCCGCGAAAAGTGTCATAGGATGGTCAATTGATTTTGGAAAGTCATTTATGTAAATGGTGAAAAGTGGTGGTCCTAAAACACTTCCTTGCGGAACTCCGTAGGTAACGATTCTTTCCTCCGATATAATGTTTTCTTCATTTTTGGTTTTAGTGTTTAGTCTACTTATTTCGGTTACTTGTTTTCTGTCGTTCAAATATGATTTTATAAGTTCAAGAACATTCCCTCTAACACCGTACGCATCAAGTTTTTTTAGTAAAATATCATGTTGGACATAATCAAACGCCTGAGTCATGTCACAGAATATAGCACAGACTGGAGTATTTTTATCCATATTTGTCATAATCGAGTGCAAGAAGTCGTAAACTGCCATATTTATTGTTTTCTTTTTCCTAAATCCTTTTTGTTTGTTACAGAGGATATTGTTCACTTCTAAATAACAACAAAGTTGATTATAAATATAGTATTCAATAACTTTTGAGAACATCGGTATTAATGCAATCGGTCTGTAGCACTCCATTAGTTCCCTGTCTTGTTTTTTAAACAATGGCTTTATTACCGATTATTTTAATAGATCTGGAAAAATACCTTCACTTATACACAAATTTATAATGTGACTCAGAGGGTGGCTTATTTCATCAGCCACTGTTTTTAGTATGTTTGAACTGATCCCGTCATAGCCCACACTATTTGTATTGTTTAAAGCTAGAATGATTTTCAATACGTCATTCGGCAAACTTGGAGCGATAAACATAGAATCCTTTCTGTTCAAAATATGTTTTGTTACTCTATGCCCTGAATTTATCGAGGGTTGAATTTTGTCAATAAAATAATTGTTAAATGAATTAGAAATATGGTTTGGGTCCGAGATAATTTCATTATTTATTCTGATTTTGGGGATATTATTCTTAGGTATATTTAATTTTGATTCGTTTATAATTTGCCAGGTCATTTTGGATTTATTTATTGATGTATTTATTTTGTAATTATTTTGTGCTTTCTGTGTTAAATTTATAATTCTTTTAAATAGTTTTGAGTAATTCCTAAATCGCGTTTTCTTCTGTTGAGTAGGTTTTATTCGATACTGCCACAATAATTGACGTTTCTTCTCACTGCATTTTTTAATACCACGTGATACCCATTTTTGTTTATTGTGGACCCTAACTGAAATAAGATTTTCGGGGAAACACAGATCGTATAATAAAATGAAAATATCCACGAACTCCTTATATGCTACATTTGGGTCCGTGGCTGCATAGACGTCTGAAAAAGTTAGGTTTTGCAGATAACCTTTGAACTTTTTGATGTTGTCCTTATTGTAGTCACGTCTTTTTTTAGTCCACCTTTTAAAAGTACATACGTTGCTAATTGGACATTTCAATAACTGCGCAGTATGATCAGATAACGCTAACTCCAATACTGTGGCTTTACAGGGCTTTTTAAAATTATGCGCAAAATTGTCGATGCATGTTTGGCTCTTAAGACGCGTCGGTTGATGAAGAGCTAGTTTTAAATTAAAGCTTAATAACACATTTTCAAATTCTGTCGATTGTCTATTTCTCTTAAGAACATCTATATTAAAATCACCTACCAGAACAATATTTTTATAATTCTTTTTCACTAAAGTCTGTAATATTATTTCTAATTTATTTATACATTCGTTGAAATTTTTAGAATTCGGTACTCTATAAATACAAACACAAACAATCCTATGAGTAACAAGTTCAATGGCACAGCATTCAAAGATACCCGTTGATGACATTTTTGCTATTTTTGGAAACTCCCTTCATTGATGGCCTGACTTCACCAGTATGCATGCACCACCCCTTTTGCTTTCTTTTCTACTGAATGAAGCCGCCAAACAGTAATTCTTTAAGTTAAGGTGTTTGTCATAGCCTTCCATCATGAAATGTTCCGTAATACAAAGAACGTCCACGTTAATGTTTCTGTCAAACAATTCATTCAAGCTCACTGCAAGGGTGTCACATTTCGCCAGCAGGCCTGCAATGTTTTGGTGCAGGATTTGTAGCTGTTTATCCAAGAAAAAATTGGTCATCCGTTGAAGTTCCTTCGTTTTTGCCGATACCATTCCGTTGTACATCAGCGTAATTCCGAGTAATTTCAGCAAATAATTCCCATAGATCGTTAAATATCGTACGTAGTCCAAGATTATTGATAGTCCCTGAGTATATATTAAACATGCTGTCGTCATAATTCAGATTGAGGTTGCTGTCTAAAAGGTATGCATGTCCATGCGTCATTATGTCTAAGTATAAAAGATTATTGAATGTTTCTACTCGACAGTTGAATAAAGTAGCGTCAAAGGGATACTTATATGTGGGCAAACAAATAATTATGTTAGTATTTCTTATCTCTTGAATTATACTTCTTAAATGGAAGATAATATCATAATAATCATTAGTTTTTTTGAAGTCTTCTTGCCCAAGTAGTATGATGCAGCAATCTTCCATAGCATAATTTTTTAATTTGGTACCAAGTCCATCTAGGAGCTGGTTTGTATTTGTATTCGATTTTAAATAATGAAATAGATTACATTTATCATGGAATGCATTATTCGCAGTTAACAATACATTTTGTTTATTATTACTACTTATTATGCATATTTCCGGCCTAGTCTTAACCGTGAGGCTATTAGGAGAGGCGTTTGTCCAGCAGTGCTCGTCTTTCGGCTGAAATGATAATAATGATGATCTTGTACAATCATGGAAATTAATTGTTTAATAAATTGAATACGAACTTAAATTGTCCGTTTATTCAAATTACATTTGTCGTACACACAGTATGAAATGGCTATAACTCTACATATTGACAAACTGTCTCATTTAGATTAACAACTTATATCCCTGACCGAACTACACTTCGCTTTTATCCTCCGACTCAAAAAGAGGGGTGTTGTAAGTTTGACCGCTATGTGTGTCTGTCTGTGGCACCGTAGTTTGGACCGATTTGGGTGCGGTTTTATTAAATTTAAAAGTCGATTTTCCAGCAGTGGTAGAACCACCGCTGGAAACCTATGACGTTTTCTGTATAAAATTAATCCTCCTCAAGTTATAACTACAACCAAAATCAAAATCAAAATCAAAATATTTTTATTTCACATAAACCTGCAAGGGCACTTATGAAACGTCAGAAGCTAGGTGCACGGTTCCAATTGGTCGCTCCCTATGGAGAAGAGCCGGCAAGACACTCCACGGTTACTCTTTTAAAAATAATTGGATTTTATATTGTTTTCAAATTACAGTGATATTAGGTATGGGAGGACACTGCAGGCCTATCAATAAGTACCAGGTACTTAGAGGAATGAAAATAAAGAATAGAAACTGTAGGCCTACAACGTTTTCTAATTCACAATATGTAAAAGAATCTACATAAGTAAAATCAATCTATTTCAACCAAGTGATATGATTTCCATGAGAATCACTAATAAATACTCGATATTACAAGTGTTGTATAATGTCAAATAATGACGAGAATATGTCAGAAAGCATAAAAAATAAAATTAATAAAATTAACATTGTAATTTGGAAGCAGTTAATAGACGCTCACATAGTTATGGTGCTAATGAGTTACCATGGAAGCCACATGTGCAGAAAGAATAAATGCCAAACTTCCTTGTTTTCAACGTAGTCTTTTATCTTACAATATGCTTTTTTATAAGAACACGTTTGATGTGAGTTTTAAACTTTCCATCGCTAAGTTCTGTAACCGATTTTGGCAACTTGTTATAGAAGCGGATACTGTTTATTAGAAATGACTTACTAGTTTTAGTTAATCTAAATTTTGGAATCACAATTTCATCTTTACCACATGTATTTAGGTTATGGAAGTCGCATTTTTTTTTGGAAAGACTTAAATTTTTGCGAACATACAAGATATTTTCTAGGATATAAAGAGAAGGCAGAGTTAGTATGTCAACTTCGTTGAATTTGTTTCTAAGAGACTCGCGAGGCCCCATTTTATAGATTGCGCGGATTGCCCTCTTTTGTAGAATGAAAACTGAATCTACGTCAGCTGCCGACCCACACAGCAGAACGCCATAAGACATAATACTGTGAAAATAAGCAAAGTATACTAACCTAGCTGTGGCTACATCAGTCAACTGCCTTATTTTTCTTATTGCGTAAGCAGCTGAGCTTAATCTACTTGAAAGAACTCTAATGTGGGCACCCCATTGCAATTTTGAATCTAAAGTAATTCCTAGAAATACAGTTTCCGAAATAGCATCTAGTTTCTTGCCATCAAGTTTTAAATTTAGCCCTACTTGGGGTACATTTGGTAATGAGAACTTAAGGCATTTAGTTTTGTTCGCATTGAGTAAAAAATTATTAACCCCAAACCATTTCGAGAGAACAGCTAGACTATCGTTGACAAGTAAGACATCCGTATCTTTCAATCTATTCTAAAAATAAGAGAAGTGTCATCAGCGAATAAAAATATATCCGAGAAGTTAGCCATCAGGTAAAGAAGGTCATTAATATAAACTAGAAATAAAAAAGGGCCAAGAATTGAACCTTGAGGCACGCCCATCTTAACTAGAGACCCCGAGGACGTTGCCCCGTTAACATTTACTTTTTGCTGCCTGTTTGATAAATAGGAAAGTACAAGATCAGCAGCTCGTCCACGAACTCCGTAGTGGTGTAATTTACAGATGGGTATAATGTGGTCAACGCAGTCAAAGGCTTTTGAGAGGTCACAGAAAATGCCAATTGCATCCTGGGACTTCTCCCAGGATTCCAGAATGTGACTGATGAGTTGTACTCCCGCGTCAGTCGTTGACCTACCTTTCGTGAAACCAAACTGTCGACTATATAAAATCCCATTTGAGTTAAAATGCCTAAAAGAATAGGCAAAATGGGCTGTTGTCCGCAACTCCACGTCAAAGCACGTATTTTATACTACTTTATATACTAAAGTATCTGTCGAATGTATCAAGACACAAGGGTCAGAGTTGTCATGCAGTAGGCATTCCTCGGAGGGGAATAACCCATGTCATCGGCAAGGACACATGGCACGCCGTGACCGCCCCAGGAACCAAATAGCATAAGGGCCCCAGACGATCCCGTCTGGTACCCTTGGTAACCGTACGTCGGGTCAGCACAGTGGCCCCGCCGCCTACCACTTTTTGGCCGCAGGGGATAGGGAGATCGGCCAACGCTATACCGACACTCCTCCTCCCTTGCGGCCCCACCGCGTCCGCCATCAAACGGTGGCGGCCCCGTCCAGGCCATGGAAGGGAAGGAAGGCCAGGCCTGTAAGTAAATACATTCTCTCACCCGTACGCAAAATACATGCGTGATGTGGATTTGCGGACAACAGCCCATTTGACCTTTTATTTTAGTATAACTATCCGTCGAATGTATCCAGACACAAGGGTCAGGGTTGTCATGCGGTAGGCGTGATGATAGGCGTCTTTATCAAGGCAAACGTAGGAAACGCATGATGACTTCGAATAATTTGAACAAATTCTTAAAATGGGGCAGCGGAGAAAGACAGACCCGGTTTTTCTATGAGACCTGCATGTCGATTCCGTAAGAATCTCACCGTGAAAGTTGTATTTAGTTAATAATTTAAGGCCAATATCGTTACTCCCCTCAATATCAAAAATATTAGAGAAAATTATAAACAGTAGACTAGTGAACTATCTAGAAAACAATAATTTCTGATCCCCTGCTAAGTTTGGTTTTAGAGCCAAATTATCCACAGCCTATACGGTACATAGTCTGACCGATTACATTTCACAAGAACCTGGCAAAGGGAACTAGACTCTGGGAGTCTTCCTTGATTCAGCCAAGGCCTTCGACACGGTGTCCGTTACTGTCCTTCTAAATAAGTTAGACACTATAGGAATAAGGGGAACGCCGCTGAAACTTTTTGCTGACTACTTACATGACCGATACAAATGCGTTAGAATAGATAAAACCATGAGCAATGAGCAGAAAAGTACTATTGCTTACATAATCTACTCATTATAGTGCTTTTTAACGAGTTGTGTTGCAATATATAGTTATCTTGCAATCTCGACAGTTGATCATATTATTCTCGCCTGAGTAACCGGCAGCAAGTTTGTCATGCTCCCTTAGATGTCACTGCTTACGGTAGCGTCGGGGGTTGGATTGCCTCCTTCCCTCAAATATGGCGAGGAGGGTAATGGCTGATCTTTGCGTTTTGCTCGTGAACGGGCGCTGCTTGTGGTGACTAGTCGTCTTGCTGCTCATAGTTTTGTTAAATGTGTATAAGAAATACCAGAAGCAAGTAATGTTCGTAGCCGGCGGCTTTCTGTAGTTTTTGCTAACCCTCGTGGGAAGAATGTGTCTGTTTATGTTTACGTGTATTTAGACAACCCTAGTTTTAGTGTATGTGAAACCCGAAACACGTGTGTAGTATTTTTATGTAAAGAATCTACGTACAAAATTTCTAAACTGTATCATAATAAATCAAAAAGTCATAAGCGTCTTAAGGCGCATGCTCTACCAAAACTACGCGCCAGCCGTGTTTTGGGCAGTTTTTTGGAGCTATCTACTCGTTATTTAACTAAAATATCAACTTAAAAAAATACACTAAAATCCTTCATAATCTTGATTCCACAATAGTTGTTTATTTTTTTTATTTTTAAGTAGTATTTGTTTAACAAATCGCCATACAACGATACCACAGAAATGAGCAACAATTATTGATAACATGCATCTCCTCGTGAAGTAACATTATTTTAGTTTAGTTACTGACACTAATAGATAGACAATTTAATCATGAACAATATGCATGTAATTTTTTTTTAAAAGACCAAAGTTTGATTTTATAACGATTTTATTATAACATCTGGGTGTATTTACTACCGTATTCATGCGCGGGGTATCGAGAGTCAGTCTGCCGTAAGGCCTCGAGGGTGGAACCCGTGTCGTTTGTCACCGCGTCGGCTAGCCGCAAGCGCACTTGCTCGCCCACGTCACATTATCAGTAGAAAATAATATAGGTCTAATAAAATTATTATTAACATTGGGTTTGATCTAGTATCCTTTGGCAGGAGTTGGGGGGTAAAAATGGTGAAAGCTGGTAGGGCTTGTGTCCCCGATTATAACACTACCACTCTTATTAAAATGTAATGCATATTTTTCGAGAAAATTCCAAAATAAATTTCTAACCTCAAATCAGCTAAAAGCGAAAACGGAACGTTAAAATGAGTGATTGACAACCAAATCTGACTGACACAATGTATTGTTTGTAGTGTAAATATCGTGCAAAAACGATAAAACGGAACGTAAAAAAAAAGTTTTTATTTATCATCCTAAAAATCCTGCTTAGATGAAAGTTAGTGTATTCCCACTGATCGTATGTGTGTTTATAAGGCAGTTACGACTGTTACTAGACTTAGGATGCACTAGAGAGCGAAGCAAGATTAGGACTTGGGGCACCCCGACTTGGGATTTTTAAACCATTGAGCCATTGGCTCCGACTAGCTACTAGGAGAACTTAGGATACAAGAGCGAGCGAAGCGAGCTCGGGACTAGGGACACCCCGACTCGGACAGGTTAGGTTAGAAGGGGACGGCAGGGTCTAGTGAGCGAGCGAAGCGAGCAAACACAGACCCCGCCATCCCCTTCGTGGTTATTTTTTTTTAGACCATGGAGCCCGACTACGCCTTTAGGCAACTTTTGAGTGTTTTGATGTTAGGTTACAAAAAATCATTTTTTCGGAAATGGTGTGTTACCTTTTCATGGGAGTGGTGCCAGGGAGGACGGGGGCACTCCCTCCCCCTCCCCTACTCCCACTCACCCCCTCCTGCGACACAATACTAAATTTAGGCAACTTTTAAGTGTTTGAGGTTAGGTTACAAAAAATCATTTTTCTCGGAAACGGTGAGTTACCTTTTCATGGGAGGGGTGCCAGGGAGGAGGGGGGTACATCCCCTCCCCTTCCCCCACTCCCACTCCCCCCCTCCTGCCAAACGATACTAAATTTTAACCAAACCGACAACAAAACACTTGTTTATGGTTCTCGTGCTAAGCCAGCTGGTGCAAAAACAGTACTGTATCTTTTTTGTTTTCTTTTGCATAAATCTCGAAAATGGTGTGTCCTATCGCATAAATAATAAACATTTCGATCCCCTCTGCCGGCCACATGTACCTCCAAAACATAACATCTAGGTAATAATTTTTATATTTTATACAAAACGTGAAAGATTCCATGTAAAACACTTCGAAGTGCAAAAACAGTACTGTATCGCTTTTTTCTTTTTTTGCTTATATCTCGAAAATGGTGTGTGTTGAGTCCACCATCTCAACATCGCCGCGCGCCAGCGGCAGTGAAAGAGGGGTGCGGGGACAGCACCTCGTCTGCCGGCCGACGGCCGAGCGCGGGCCCCCGCGCCACACCAGTCAGCTGTTGCACGCCTCCACGCACGGCTGCGCTTACACTTCTTAACGTTCATAATAACTAGTTTCCATCTTGAACCGACCATTTTAAACCGTTTGTAATTTATTTCTAATTCATATCATCATTATACATGTCATACAGTCCACTCAAACTTTCATTTTGCTCCACCACGACCTATCGTCGCGATCATGTCCTATCACAAAAACAATAAAAATTTCGACCCCCGCTGCTACCCACATGTACCTCCAAAACATAACGTCTAGGTAATAATTTTTATATTTTTATACAAGAAGTAAAAATTCCATATATAACGCGACGAGGCTGACCTAATGCACGCCTCCGGCTCTAAAAAAAATGATGGGGTAGGACAAACGAGTATCACGATGCGACACCAAGAAATACCTCGTGGAGCCGCGATTGTCAAATTCGATTTTCGTTGTGTCGAAATTATTTTTAAACTAGTTTCCGCCCACGGCTTCGTCCGCGTGGAAGTCGGAAATTGTCCCGCGGGAACAGACTACCGGGATAAAAAGTATCCTTTGTGCTAATCTAGGTTATAATCTATCTGTGTGCCAAATTTCATCCAAATCCGTTCAGCCGTTTTGCGTGAAAGAGTAACAAACATCCATACATCTATACATACAAACTTTCCCGATTATAATATTAGAAAAGATTTAGAGATTTTTTAGCAGAATACTTTCAAGATTCTTATAGCCAAAAGTGAGGAATTTCTCTTGAATCGACACCAATGACGAAAATTTGGATTTCTTTTGCACCCGCCATCTTGGTTTTTTAGTTTAACCTCATTATTGGCTTCAGCATTTTCGATAACCACGAAAACGACACCCATGACGAAAAATCGGATTTTTTTTTGCAGACGCCATCTTGGAATTTCATTTTGATCTCATTATTGGTTGTTTTTTTCTACATAATGAAAAGTCAGTTTTTCGTTTTGTGGCGATTTCGAAATGGCGAAAAGTAAGAAGAATTAATGGACGAATTAATCATTAAATAATAAGATAACTCATCATCATCATCATCTGCCTAGCCTTTTCCCGACCATGTTGGGGCCAGCTACCAGTCTAACCGGATGCAGCTGAATACCAGTATTTTACATGGAGCGACTGCCTATCTGACCTCCACAGCCCAATAACCGGGTAATACGATACCCCCTGGCAAGACTGGTTGTCAGACTGTCAGGCTTCTGATGACCCGTAACGATTGTCAAAGACCAACAAATGACAGCCGGGACCAACGGCTTATCGTGCTTTCCGAGGCTCAGAAGGGTCTTGGTATGTAAAAATGGTCACCCATCCACAGACCAACCGCGGCAAGCGTAGATTAACCAGATCGATCGACCCGACCGAATGCTGTATCTATGCGCTGCTTGTCCTGCTCCACAAGATAGCTTAAACCAAATTGATTAGCATTTGAAAACGTTGTTGGAGCTGCTGAAGACTGTAAAAGACTAGATATCTTTGCATTGTATAAATTCAAACTTCTAGTATTGTATAATTGCATAGCATATGTGTGAGCACTATGTTCCTACTATAAAGCTACCATTTACAGGGTACGTCTTTCATTGACTTGAATGTGCCCTGGCAGCTGAGAGTATGACATGCTCACTCAAATGTCTCGCTGGTGGTGGCGTGTGTGTTGGATCATTAAGTTCCCTTCAGAATGGTTGAGCTGAATGGTGCTGATCCACACGTCATGTTCGTAAACGGGCGCCGCCAGTAGGGACTGGTCATCTCCTAGCTCCCACGGCTTATTTTAATTTCTGAATTGTTATTTTATTTTTGTTTTAATTACGGACGCTTTAATGTGCACGTCTTTTTACATCGTTCTCACATTGATAATTTCAACATAATGATGTAACCAACTTTTTGTAACAATACCATGATTTTAAAAGAGTGTCCATGGAGTTTCTTGCCCGTTCTTCTCCATAGGTATTTACGCTTTGGAATGGGCAAATAGCTTCATCTTTCTAACTCACCGACCTTGACAATTCAAAAGTGCCTGTAATTGGTTTATTTGAAATAAATGCTTTGAGTTTGAGTTTGAGTTTATGAATTCTAACATCTGTGATTTCTCCACTTAAAGCTATTCGCCAGATGGCCGCTACGAAGTTTTACGAAGTATTATAGAGGTGGGGTGCGGCAAAGAGGGAACGAATGCTCAAGATTTTTGCTCGGTGAAAAGCCTTAATATGTCACCTAGTTGCCTACACAAACATGGTCACCACGCGGCACCCACGCTGCCCGCACGTCCAACGTCGTTGTATCTTCATTGATAATAATTAGGTTGTAGGTACCTAACCGTACGGCGATTGTATTGTAATTGAATGGTGGTAACATGGAAGTGGTATATATCTCTAGATTGAAGAAGGTATTTCTGCTCCTTCTAGAAAATATTGTGTGATTACAATTGTAGTACTCTCTCTCTACGATCAACTTTTTGAGGTACAAGCTGTGTGTGTGTCTTCTGCGATTTCCCATCAGCATCCGAAAAACTTCATTAGAAACTTTAATTCTCTATTTAACCCGTTTTGGGAGTCAAAATCAATCTGCTCAACCTTGTCCCAACTATGTTGCGGTTGGCTTCCATTCTACTGATGCTGCTGAATACCAGTATTTACAAGCTCCCTCCGACACCCATTTACTGGGTACCACGATCCTCTTTGGTGAGACTGTTTATGCATAATTTTATCATAAAAATCCATACTCATTGCTTACTTTCACTAAATAAGGAACTTATTGTTCAAGCATCTAAAGATCATTTTGATCCAGTCCTCTTCCCTTGTTACCCTCATTCAGCGACGCCCTTAGCCGAGGTCCGTACTCCACAGGGGTGCTCTTAGAGTGTGGTCGCTACTATTTAAGTTGTAAGCAATGGCTGGAGGCCTAATTTATTGAGGCAGTCACAGACAAGTCCGGTTAAACAGCCAACATCCTTCTAGGTTGAACTGCAGGATGTCATACCAAAAACAATTGCTTCTAGAAACAAGGGTCTAAACCCAGCGGGATAGGCTCTGCGTTGACTGTCAGTGAGCGAAGGAATTTAAAAGTTTTTAAGTAGAAAATTTTATCAATTTTTCTTTATGTAAACTCATCCTGTACATTACACAAAGTTATATTTTATGTCGTTAACCAAATGAATTAAAGTAGGTATCTAATACATTATATATATTGACGATAGGAATGGACTGTATGGGATTATATGAGGTGTGGTGCAATAAAACCAAGTAATGGCAATATAAATCTAATAAGCAAGTAGGAATATTCTATACAATGTGGTGAAGGGAAGACAACTGACAAAATCACTTGAAACAAAATCAAAAATAGACAACTAAGATAACATACCAAGAAGGTTGTCAACATTCCACCCCCTTGTGCATGATAGTGCACAAAATAATGCAATGGGTCTCCTAAGTGGAAATCTTGACAATCCTCTTGGTGGGCCGACGAAGTATGCCACCTGAGGTAGCTACGTCCACCACTCTAATTACTCCATCTTTGCCATCTTGGCCTCGTGGCCAAGTTCCTCTCGGCATGTTCTCATCCACGATGAATACAATGTCACCAATTTTCAAAGCTGGTTCTCTGCTGTCCCCGACCTGCCGTGGTTGCATAGTGGGCAGAATCTCTCTGACCCAGCGATGCCAAAAATGATCAGCCAATCTTAAAGCTTTTCGCCAGTCCGCTCTTCTTAATAAATCCCGGTCGTCTAGAGTCGAAGGTAGAACTTGATTAGATGACGTGCCGAGCAAAAAATGAAATGGAGTTAATGTTTCTTGGTCCTCGTGACAAACCGAAACGTGACTCAGAGGTCTAGAGTTGACAATCGCTTCGGCTTCTAACAAGAGAGTTATAAGGACCTCTTCCTTGGGGGCTTGTTCTTCCAAAGTGGCATTTAGAGCCACCTTCACGCTGCGCACCAACCTCTCCCAACATCCACCAAAGAATGGTGCGGCGGGAGGAATAAACTTCCATTTTATTCCTCTATTGGCAGCAAAGTTTTCGACTTCAGGTTGGTAGAAATCACGAAGAATTCGGTTTGCACCAACAAAATACGTGCCATTGTCCGAATATATTGTGTCAGGAGTTCCTCTTCTTGCAACAAAGCGACGCAAAGTCATAATTGCAGAATCAGCAGAGAGGGAATGCACCAGCTCCAAATGAATGGCTCTGGAAGTCATACAGGTGAAAAGGGCAACGTAACGTTTTTCTCTTCTTCGGCCAATTGCAGTAGAGATGGGGCCAAAATAATCCAAGCCCGTAAATGTAAAAGGACGGCGATGGTGAGCAAGCCTTTGTGCCGGGACATCTCCTGTCTTTGGATTCATTGGCTTTGTTTTCCTTATCTTGCAGAACAAACATTGGCTGGCTACACTCCGGACGATGCTGCGAATTCGAAGAATCCAATATTTTTGTCTCAACTCATTAATTACCATCTCATTATTGGCATGACCAGCTCTGCGGTGGAAATATTGCACCAACAAACGGACGACATGGTGGCGACCATCTAACAGTATCGGGCGCTTCACATCGGAGCTGACGTTTTCGACGGCTCTAATTCTTCCGACCAATCTTAACAAACCGTCTTCTCCCATCATTGGTGAAAGCTTTGATAAGCGGCTAGACTTGGGTATCGTTTCGTCTCGATCGATGCACTGAATTTCTTCGGCAAACGCTTCTGCCTGTAGGCGTTGTAGGATATGCCTTTCTGCGGCTTCCATTAACTCAGCTGACAAAGGCAATAATAGAGTGGTGGACGCAGGTAAACTTGCACAATGGCGGTCTCTAACATCGGTGTTAGGGACAGTGAGTCTAGTACGGTCCAAAAATGAACGGAGTTTGGCCGCAGCCTGCAAAACGCGAGCAGTAGCGCGGAGCAAACGAAGCCAGTCACTGAAACGACTGAAATCTACTGTCGCAACCAGATGAGCAACCAAAAGCACAGGAGAACGTTTACACTCCTCCCGAGCCATAGGCTGGCCAGCTGGTTCTATAGGCCAATCTTCTGGGGCCTCTAAAAGAAATGAAGGACCCGAAAACCATCGATGGTTGGGATTCAGGTGCAGAGGCTTTATACGAGTGGCATCGTCAGCAACATTCAAGTCGGTTGGGACCCATCGCCAATCTTGAACGCATGAATTTTCGGTTATTTCCCCGACTCTATGAGCCACAAACGGCTTGAATGTTCGTGCATCGCTCCTCAGCCAACCAAGAACGGTTCTCGAATCCGTCCACAGATATGTGCGCATGGGCTTCTTTTTGTGACAATCTTTGATTGTGACAGCAAGGCGAGAAGCAATCAAAGCAGCTTGCAGCTCTAAGCGTGGAATTGATGTTGGTTTTAATGGCGAAACTCTCGCCTTACTGGCGATAAGGGCGAGTTTGACGATGCCGTTAGCATACGTAAAACGCCAAAAAGCAACACAGGCATAGGCAAGCTCGCTCGCATCAGCAAACACATGCAGTTCCCTGTATAAAGGTTCACCATTTTCATTAGCGTACCAGCGTGGAATACTAAAAAATGATACTTCAACGAGCTCTTCTAACCATTCACTCCACCTCATAACCTCTGAGGGTGGAAATGGTGTGTCCCAGTCAATATTTTTTCTCCAGGCCTCCTGGAGCAGGATTCGGCCCTTAACAACGATTGGCCCAAGTAATCCCAACGGGTCATAGATTTTCATAAGATGAGACAACGCTTTTCGCTTATTTAAAGAGCCTTGAAACCTACAACTTTCTAAACCGGTCCTAAAACCTATAGTATCTGATAAAGGATCCCATGAAACGCCTAAGACATTATTTATAATAGTGGAATTATTACCAAGTTTCACTTCAGTCGGTTGTGCGGCATGAAATTCTTTTGGAATAAGACGTAACGCTTCCTGATTATTAGAGATCCAGCCACGCATTTCGAAACAGGCGTTTCGATGGATAGTGACTATATCAGATGACAGCTGCGCAGCCTTGGTGACGTCGTCCACACTATCAAGATAATCGTCCATATAACAACTATAAACACTAGCGTTGGCTGCTTCTGGATACAAATCTTGATGAGACCTGGCGTTTTTGTTTTTAATGTACAGAGCAGTAAATGGACTGGACGACGCTCCAAAGATAACAGCAGTCATACGATACTCTTTTATAGGCTTTGTATTTTTGTATTGAACATCACGCCAAAGAAACCGTAATGCGTCCCTTTCCTGCTCTCGAATTCGTATTTGAGGAAACATTTCCTTAATGTCAGCAGACATTGCGACACGGCCCTCTCTGAATCTAAAAAGAATACCTAATAAGTTCTCTAATAGATCAGGCCCCTGGAGAAGCAAGGAATTCAAAGACACTCCTTGATTCGTAGCAGCCGCATCGTGAACAACCCGAAGCTTACGCTTTTGTGGGTGATACACGCCAAAATGTGGCAAGTACCACCTAATCCTCGTACTAGAATTAGAACTAGAAACTGCTCCAGGACGATTTGTTGTCGAAAAGGGCGCAGTCTGTTTAGAACACCCTGAATTGAGACTGATTATATTATTAAGATTTTCTTGACCAGTAAAATTACGATAGTAAGTGGTAGGATCACACTCCTCCGCATATCCCTTAGTAAGCATATTATCAATAAACTGTTTATAAGGACCAGCAAACTCTGGTTCTCGGAGCATGCGTTTCTCTAGACTCAAGAAACGTGAGAGAGCTTGAGGATAGCTGTCGGGAATAGACTGAATGTCATCTCGCCATGGGAGTCCTACTTCGTACCTACCAGTTGGCAAACGTGTAGTAGTCGCGTCTAAAATCTCAATAGCACGCAAATCCTGCTTACTATGAAGAGTCTCACGCTTGGAAATACCAAGTGAATCAAGTTTGTACTGCTCTTTTATGAGAAGTTCTAAATGTTCGTATTCCGATAGTTCGGCTTGGTCTAACTGACAGTGGTTAATAAATACGACTGGTTTAGTTTTACTAGAAGCTACTCCATACAATGTCCAACCCAACAAAGTGTGACAAGCGACAGGCTCATTGCGGCGTCCAGTGCGGACCTCGTGAGTTATCGATAGATGCCAGTGCTCAGCGCCGATAAGCACGGTCGGTACAGCGTCGCTATAAATTAGAAAATGAGCTAAGTCTTTTAAATGGTTGTATGATTCAACCATTTGGTTGGACAGTGTTTGTGTGCTTAAATTTAGTGCTTGCATAGCCCTAGCACGACTAACTAAGTATTTGTTATTTTCATGTTTACCCTGTATGTAAAAATTAACATATGAAATGTTTGTACTTTTCTGTAAACCACCGACACCGTTGATAGTTATAAGTTCTTGCGGTCCTGATAACCCTATACGAGCAGCCACGTTTGAGTCAATCAATGTCGCTGTACTGCCGTCGTCAAGAAGAGCGTATGTTTCATAGTCACCAGCTGGACCAGACACAACAACTGGTACTATTTTTAAAAACGCATTGGTTTGTGATGACATCTTGAAATGTTCATGGATACCTGTATTAGAAACCGTTACCTTTTCTTCCATTGGCTGGAGCGCGAGCGGGGCGGCTGATGAGGGTGACGTGCACGGAACGTCACTAAGAGACGCAGCTGCACACACAGTGTTGTTAAACGACTGCTTTTCGGATGCAGGCGATGACGTTAACGTATCCTGCCTACCATGTAAAAGAGGATGGTGGCGAAAAGAACAACCGTCGACCCCACAAGGATTTACTTTGCAAGATTTCCATTGATGGGAAACACGCCTAAGACATTTGTAACAAATCTTGTTCTCACGTAACCAACGCCATCTTTCGTCAACTGCCAAGGATTTTATTTCGTCGCAGTTTTTAACGTTGTGTTTTTTTTTACAATAAACACATTCTGTTTTATCGTTACTTTTAATTTTATTGTGTGACACAGAATGAATGTTCTCGCGTTTTAATGGTTTATTGACAGACTGAATCACGTGCGATTGATGTGTAGCTTGCGAAAGACTTAAGTCAGGAGACAAAGCAAACTTAATATAACGCTCATGTTCACGAGTTAAAAATTCGGACAAAACCTCTAATTTTGATACCAGAGGGTTTGATACCTCTGACGCATAGTCAGACCATCTCATTTTCATCATAGGGTTTAATTTACCTAGTATAATGTGAAAAAGTTCTGGTGAGTGTAAATAGTCACGATGATTGAGTAATTTTATCGTAGAAAGACTATTTCTGACTCTATTTGCAATGGTACCTATTTCTTTGAGGTCATTACCGAGCCGTGGCAGTTGTTTCAACACCTGTACCTCACCGAAGACAATCATCTCAGGGCACGCAAAGCTTCGCTCGAGGGCGCGCATGATCTCCTCCGGGTCCTCTGCAGAAATGAGCAGCGACGCGACGGACTCGCGTGCGGCCCCACGGAGCGCGCTTTGTAAGCGCGCAACATTCTCTGCGGGGGTGTATGAGAGTTTAGTAGTGTCAAAAAGTTTTCTAAATTGAAGCCACTGAGACGCATTTCCAGTAAATGCGAAAAGCTCTATTTTTGTTTTTTGTGTTTTATTCTGTGCGACAGCCAAAGACTTCGCTGCAGCGGCAGTGTCTGCGACTGCTTGTAAAAGCAAGGGAGAAAACTCATTATTACATACAGGTATATTGTGGCGCTGTTCCTCCAAGCCCATATAAGAGGGTGGCAACACCGTGGCGGCCAGCCCGGGCACTTGGGGAACGAAACTTGTCTGATTTTCGAGGTATGCTGCTGATAATGGAGCAGCAGCCTGAGGGTTCATTGATAAATGAGCAGGCTGTGAGACCTCTTTTGGTTTATTTCCTTCGTTTACTTGAATTGTAGAAATACTTCTTACCCATTCTTGCGTTCGTTTTTGACTCGTAGTACTTCGCCTACTTTTACCTTCAACCTCCGCTTCAATTTGTTCAATCTCCGCGCGGTACTCGGCCTCCTCCACTTCTGCGAGCTGCTGCTGTAGCACGGCCTGTTGCTGCGCTTCAGCGAGCGCTTTCATGTTTTCGAACTGGCGGCGCTTGTACGCGGCTTCCGCGGCGGCCTTGCGTGCTTTCAGCATGGTGGATGAAGCGCTAGAATTAGTCTGCGCAGAGCGCATGCTGTTCGCATCGTCACCGGCACTAACTCTTGACGCTACTGGCTCGTGAGTGGTTGTTGAAGGTTCTACTGGTGAATGACGGGCGATACTATGAGATGACATTGCCAAGGCTTTGGTTTTACTACGCGTGTTCATGTCGTAATGCGTAAATGGTACTTACCGATGTGAAAATGACAAAAATGTATATGAAATAAAACCGTCGAAGGACCAAAATATTGACGATAGGAATGGACTGTATGGGATTATATGAGGTGTGGTGCAATAAAACCAAGTAATGGCAATATAAATCTAATAAGCAAGTAGGAATATTCTATACAATGTGGTGAAGGGAAGACAACTGACAAAATCACTTGAAACAAAATCAAAAATAGACAACTAAGATAACATACCAAGAAGGTTGTCAACAATATAGTTCAATAGTAATAACATAATGAATTTGGTGTCATTGATTAACGTATCAGAAGTATCGTTGGGAGCATTTTATAATAGTCTACTTAAAATGAACGCATTTCGAAATATCGAAAGAAAGTACCCTTGATTGAGTACAAATATTCAGATTCTGGATAAAGATGTGCAGTCTATGTAGTGGCTTTTGAATCTGATGCAGTATATCATGTTCTGTCCTAAGTATCGCATCAAAAATGATTGTATTACTACAAATAGTCTCATTTCCAATTTTATTTCGATGATTGTAACACTAGGATTTATGTGTACGTTCATAAGCTGCACCTTTGCAGAGAACCCGATAATTCTTGGATTTCCAAAGTTCGTATATGTTTCGTCATATCGACACCTGCAAGGAATAACATTGTAACTAATATTTAGTAACTATACAGGACAGCGCGTTAAAGTTTTTAAAAAATCTCTCAGATTTCGGTAAAGTCTTATTGCCAACCAACCTTGAAAATATGAGTCAACAAGGGATTAGCTACACTTTCGTATGATTTATTTATATATGGTTTAATTTTTATTATAATACCTAAGTTTATTTAACTATTTTCAAGATACTACGGTTGATTCACATATGTTCATAACACATATTGGTCGACTCAACTACTGTTTAACTTACTTAATGTTGATTAAAACAAAATTAATCGCACTAACGAACGATTAAAATAAGGTTTTTTAAAGATATTTGACAAATTACAGTTAAATTAAATAATTAGACATTATGAACAAGTATATAAAGTAAAAAACAAAAGAGCTTACTGGGCATCAAAGAATTCGTCCGCATCGCTATCAGTAGGAAGAGTGCCCAAAAGGCTGGCAGCGTTACCACGTTGGATAGCAATGCTGATTTTTTGACCTAAGAATAGGCCAGCCCTTTGGTCACGTGAAGAGTCGACCAACCGCTTGGCGATGTCCCGAAACACTCGATGAGCACTCCGACCCCACGGCCCTAGTGTTTCAACCCCAAACGGCTCAAACATATAGCTCCCAATAAGGTTGTTATATTTGCGCCGTTTGAGGTTTTCTGCACCTGCAGCAGCCGCACCAGCACAGCCCGCCGTGCTCAGAAGATGGGATGGCGCAAGGGTGCCGACACAGGTTGCATCCCATACCAAAGGCCTACCCAACTTCCAAGGCATTATGGTCATTCCGTCTGGCCTCTTCCCATCGTCGCGAGCCAAGCCATTGGGTTCTAAGACAGCTAGCACCCTGGCGGTGACAAGAACCCGACGGATGATGTCATTAATGCTGGCGTGCCGTGCCAGCCGACCAGCGCTCTTGCTGCAAGCAAGGCCGTGGTGTCCGAGGCAATCAACTGCTTCACCGCACTGACAGCGATGTGGAGTCACGCAAGGAGCACCCAAGCGCAGACCTGTAGCGAGCCGGAAGGTAGAGTCACCAACAAGTTACGTGTCTGCGGCCTGTTCTACGTAGATGCTGCTCTACAACTAAGTCTGATGAGTCTTTTTTCTAACTACACTATTATATTGATACAATTTGCACTTCTGTAATCCTGACTACAATCTCGGTACAATAGAAATTGTGAGTTCTGGCAATAGGCTAATTGACAGTAAAAAAAATACCATATAAATTTTGCATTGAAGAATGGGTAAAAAAATAAACCCCGAAGGACATAACGATTTTTTTTTCATAATCCGTAAACTAACCTTTAACATTTGATATCATGAAATTGCTTTTGCTGCAGCTGCAGTTCGCATTTCAATAATGCTGTCTTAAAAAAAAAGCAATCAAATTGGCTGAGCAGAAACAAAAATCGACTGCCGTTATAGAATGCTTGTTTTTACATTTCGGGCAGCGACTGCGTATTACATCTGGCTCACCACAACCATAGCAGGCAAACTTCGGTTTGTCCTCGTTTTGGGTGCTTGTGGTGGTTTCAGCCTTAACAACAATAGTTTGCTTATCTGTGTCCTCTCTTTCCTTCTTTCTACATACCTCGGCTGTGTGACCGGGAAGACGACAGTAACCACAACGTGTCTTATTTTGCTTTTTGTTATTCTTCTGTTGTGCTGTTATATCTTTTAAATTATCTCATATAACAGCACAACAGAAGAATAACAAAAAGCAAAGTAATACACGTTGTCGTTACTATCGTCTTCCCGTAGGATTTATTTGAAGATGCTAGACGTACCCCAACGAACTTGTCATATCGTGGATGAACCACATAAGACTTACGATCTTAATCCAGAGAGTCTGGATGGAACAAAAGATGTGGCTGGTGTTTTATTCCGTGTGTGCTTGCCAGCAATGGAATCGACAAAGATGTCCACACCCAGCCCAGTAATATCGTCTGTTGGTATGACAAAATTTTCTGCGCAACAGCATCATGAACCGTCTATCCAAATGATGACGCCTCCACATTCTCCTCAGAGAAGTGGCTTTATTGTGCCTGGAGCAACAGAGCAAGCCCTGGAACGACCTTATAGACCACTGATACCCATAGAATTCTTGACTCCACCCAAGAGACCACGAACGGTATTATTTGATGGATACTCTCCGATTATTGATGCACTGTACAAAGATGCTCGTAGGAACATCAATAACGCTGACATCGAGTTGTCACCAGACTCTGCTGGTTTATTCCCAGAAACCGATATTGCTTCTGTTTCCATGTGCAGCCATGAGTGACTGCTGACGCGGGAAGAGACCGAGCGCTTACATTTCCTTGAGAGGAATGAAGCGGTATTTGTATCCAATGGTAAGCCAACAACTGAAACTGAACACATCATTGATACGGGATCACACAAGCCTATATCTGTACCACCATGTAGGTTGTCACCAATTAAGATGCAAACGCTGAAGGTAGAAATACAGAAGATGTAGCAAGATGTTATTGTGCCGTATTCCTCACCTTGATCAGCACCAGTCGTATATGTCCCGAAAAAAAAAGGGTAGTATAAGAGTGTGTATTGATACCGCCAGTTGAATGCGATCACGACTGCAGATGTGTATCCACTGCCACGTATAGACGATCTCCTGCACAGTGTTAAGCCTTCGCATTACATGAGCACCATAAACCTTCACACCGGCTATTGGCAGATTCATGTTAAGGATGAAGACCAAGTAAAGACAGCCTTCATCATTCCTTTCGGTATATACAAATTTTTGAGAATGCTATTTGCCACTTTTCAGCGCCTTATGGATAGATTTCGCATATCCCTCAGCCACATTAAGCTCCTCATATATTTAGATGACTTAATAGTTATGTCTGCCAGTCTAGATGATCATTTTAGGGACGTGCAAGACGTCTTCAATCGCTTAAATGAGTACAATCTCACAGCGAACAAGAACAAATATGTTTTCTTCTGCTCTAAGGTCAAATATCTTGGTCATTATATAACGCCTGATGGTCTTCCAGTGGATCTAGACAAAGTTGCTTCTATAGTGGACAAACTTGAAGCATTTAATATCATTCTTGCAGATGTGTTCGTGGTATAGGCGCTTTATCCCTAATTTTGCAAAGATTACCGAACCACTCTCTCGTTTGATGAAGAAGAATTCTGTTTGGTCCTGGAACGATGAACAGAAAAATACATTTGATGAGCTACGGACACTTAGTTTCGGTACCGGTGCTGATCCAAGCAGACCACATGAAACCTTTCACAATCAAATCAGAGGCAAGTAACTACGGGATCGGTGCCGTTCCCGTTCTGGTCCAGGGGGAGGGGGAAAATGAGCATCCAGTTGAGTATAGTAGTCGCCTTCTTACTCCAGCTGAAATAAATTATTCAACCACAGAACGAGAAGCACTAGCCGTAGTCTGGGCAGTGAACAAATTTCGTGGTTTCATCGAGGGTACTAGTGTCATGGTACTGACCGATCATCAAGCCTTAAAGTGGCCAACAGATCAACTAGCACGATGAGCCCTGCAAATGCAACCCTATAACCTGACGATTAAATACATCGATGGAAGGACTAACGTTGTCGCGTACACCTTGTCACGTCCTAATTGCGATCCTACAAAGGAGCAAAACTGCGGAGTATGCAGTATAATATTTGATATGCCGAAGAAGAAATCAAAAGACATAAGTGTTTATTTAGTTTAGGTGATGGTCTATCTGCTAATTTTTATTTTTCAAATTTATTTTTGTTTTTGTTTTTTGGCAATTTTTGGCAGCTTGTATATTTTGTTCCACAGTACTTTTATACCAGACAAGCTCTAAACGTGAAGACCTGTAATTGGCTGTCAGATTATCATACTGTTATATATTACCATTGTATTTAGCTGTAAGTCTTCCATAGTCTTTCAATAAATAAATAAATAAATAAATAAATAAGAGAGGAACAATTAAAAGACAAAGACATTAAAAAAAAATTGACGAAATAGAAGATCAAAATGAAAAAGGAAGATATTGGAGTACAAAGGGTTACCTTATGGATCAAGAGCTACTCTACAGGTAGAAATCAGATAATGATAATGAAAATGCTCAACTAGTTGTACCCTAGCATGAGCAAGCAAAAGTTATCAGTGTGTCATCATCATTTGCCTACCCTTTTTCCCAACTATGTTGAGGTCGGCTTCCAGTCTCACCAGAGGCAGCTGAATACCAGTATTTTACATGGAGCCACTCCCTATCTGACCTCCACAACCCAGTTACTGGGTAATACGATACCCCTTGGTATGATTGTCGGACTTTCGGGCTTCTGACGATCCGTAACGACTGTCAAAGATTCACAAATGACAGCTGGGACCAACGGCTTAACGTGCTTTCCGAGGCACGGAAGGGTCTTGGTATGTCATGATGGTCATCCATCCACGGACCAACCACGGCAAGCGTAGCTTAACCTGATCGATTGATCCGCCTGGGTATTATTACTTAGCCACAAGCCCATCTCTTAGTTATCGGTGTGTATCATGATGAACCTTCCGCTGGTCATTATGGAGTGGAGAAAACTATTGAACGCATTGCTCGGCGATACTTTTGGAAGAGAATGAGAACCCAGATAGAGAGCTATATCCGGAACTGTATCTAATGCCAGCGATGCGGGCCTGCTCCAAACTACGGCTCTTAACCAAAGATTTGAGGTCGTAACCTTCAATTTGTTCGGACCTTTACCTAAACCGGGTAAAGATGAGACATGGGTCTTCATGGTAAAAGACCTGGCTAGTAGATGGGTTGAGTTATTCGCATTGAAGCAAGCAACCGCCGAAGAATGTGCAAGAGTGTTATTGGATGAGATCATTCTACGGTATGGCACACCAAGACGGTTTTTTAGCGATAACGGAACTCAATTTGTAAGTAACGTGATGCAACAACTGATATTCTGTCTGGACATCAAACACGGTATACCCCAGTTTATCATCCTGAAACAAACCCCGTCGAAAGGCGCAACAGAGATTTAAAACTAGTGGTAGTAACAACTAGTAGTTGGTAATACTAGTGGGAGATAATCATAACCGATGGTCAGAGCATTTGCCAAGCATACGTTTTGCGATGAACACAGCTGTGTTCATCTACTGGGTACACGCCAGCCTACTTAACTTTTGGCCGAGATCTTCGCACTTTCGACGACATAAACCATGAACTGCATGCACATAGTACAAAATGAAAATTTTGTTACCGAGATAACACCAAAGTTATTAATGATGGCCTCTACGTTGAAAAGAGCCCATGAGATACAAGAGATGAAAGAGGAGAAGCCAAAAGAATACGCTGATAAGAGACAACAAATGTGTCCTAATTATCAGCCTGGCGACAAAGTTATGGTTGACGTTCATGCCTGAAGCAAATCAGCACATGTCTTCAGTGCGAAACTAGCACCTCGCTGAGATGGCCCATACATTAACAAAGACATTCATGGACCACCTTCTTTTCACATTGTTGATCCCAGCACTACACACCAGACTGCAGGGCTGTACTATTCCTCAGCCCTGCGTCCATATCAAGGGTTGGCATCAGCCGCCCTGCCCGAGCCGGTCTTACCCTTACACCGGCGAGGTCGCTAACGGAAGGACAAACCAACTCCGTTGGAGGCCCTGGCTACAACGGCCAAGCCTCGACCGCGTGGGAGACCACCAAAGAAGCAGCAGCCTACGTAATTCCTGTCTACCTCACCGGAACTTTTTCAGAGACAGAGGGGGAGACTGTAGCACCGACAGCTCACACGACGCAGTACCGTGCGCGTCATTGTGAGCGCGCTCCTTCTAACCGTACCTCTCTATCGCGCCGACGGCCACCGGAGAGTTTATAAGGCCACGCACGCCAGCCATTGCTCAGCTAAGCCTGTAGAGTTAAATTCCCCGATTGATAATAATGATGAAAACATTTTGATCCAGCCCACTTGCTGCCTCCCATCAGTGACGCCCTTAGCCAAGGTCCGTACCCCAAAAGAGGGTGCCCTCAGCGTGCAGTCGCTTAGTTTAAATAATAGTTTTACACCCCTGGCTACAGGCTTTAAGTTTATTTAAAGGGAACCACAGGATAGTCCGGTTAGCAGTCACGGCCTCTCAAGGTCAACTGCGAGATGGCGTTCGGGCAGTTGACCGCTCTCTGGCTTACACGGTCGGCATCCATCGCGGAACCGATTTCGGGTAGCCCTACTAAGTATCGAATTAGTTTTGTCGTCATTCCGTTTTTATTATTGTGCTTTAGTGTGTCGTTGCTAAACTGTTGTATATTATGAGAACAATAAACATCCTTTACACGTATTTACTTACATTGGCTTGCGAGTGTTTTCATTGAAATAATCCTTATAAAGTGCATTAACATAATGTGTTATTGACTCTTTTCATTATTATTTATGATAATTAATTTTAGAATGTTAAAACAATTACCATCGATTATAATGTCATCTTTCTTGTTGGAAAACTACTGTTTATGTCGTGAAAATGAAGACATTTCAATAAATTGGAAAAACATCTGTGAAACTTATTTCAAACAATAAAGTGGACAAAGATGCGCAGTCAATGCTCATGCCTTTGAATCTAATGCAACACACGCGATTCTGTCCTAAATATCGCGCGATAATGTTATAACTCCAAATAGCCTAATCTCAAATTGTATTTCATTGATGGCAACAGTAGTAAACATTTGTTTGTTCATGTTTGTTTTTTCAAAAAATCATTTTCTTCCATGCATCCCTTTTTCATTTAGAGAAGGCCTTTGCTCAGCAGTGAGACAGTGTGGCCTAATAATAATAATAAATCTACTGTTTCCGATCAAAATCGAAATCAAAATATTTTGATTTTGCTTCGTAAAGAATTTCATGATTGGAGTGATTCATAGCAAAAGTAATGTTCATTTTGTCTTTCGCTAACAAACTACAATACAGATTCGTTAACAACGAAACTGGTTAGAACAAGATGAAATGAAAAAAATACAAAATGTGTGTGTGTATGTATGTGTCATCTTATCGTATCATCGCCCCTCGCGTAGAATCTACTTATGAAAGATGTTTTGGGCTTATATGATCGTATGCATGCCTCGTGCTTTCGACGCTTGTTGGTCAATATCGGGTCATAAACGAGTTCGCTGTGTTTCTTCAATACAATTATTTCTAAACATGACTGATTTTTTCAAGCACAATGTTTAGGCGGCGCGGCTAGAAATCATATCTTAAAGCAAACGTACAATAAAGTTTTTTTTTTTTAAATAAAGCAGACGTATCTTGATCAGGCAGTCAATATTTTAGTAGATAACAATTCAGTAGTGATAAAAAAATAATTATTTAGCATAATTCTAAGTTTGGTGGCGCATCCACAACTTGTTTTTCTGGGAATTACCACCGCTTAAACGAAACTACACCTAGTTTACTAGAAATCACTAATTTTATTTATTTATTTATTTATTTAATACTTTACGCACATATATGTACAGAGGCGGACTTAATGCCATAGGCATTTTCTACCAGTCAACCTTTGGGCGATGCAGAGACAAACAGTGGTAGGTGCTATCAAATAAGTGGTGTAATTAATTATTATTTAAATATAACTAAATATACTCATATTATACCTCAAATTTCTAATTTTATTTGTCTTCAGTATTAGTTTTTCTATTTAATGCCAGTTTTATTTTTATATTTAGTGCAATATTTTATCCTAGTGAAAATTTAAAAGGACAGTCCTTTAAATTTTCACTAGGATTCGCGCGAAATTTTAAATTATGGTGGGAGTAATATAATCATTAAGTGGCTCGTATAGAATAAACCCATAAGAACGACAATACCATCGTTCACTTCGATAAGTCAGGCGCTCACGCACAGCAGTGACAGACATGTGCCATCCCGTTGTGATTTCCCGCCAAAAACGTAAGTAAGTCTTTTCGTAGCAAAAGTTGCAATTTTGGTGTAATGTTCTAAAAACGTTTTATGACTATGTCGGTGTTGTAATTTAAATTTATAATAATAAGGTTTGGCATGCTTTAAAATTATACGAATGTAAATAGTATATTCTCAGTAGTTTTTTTTAAATAAACATATTATACAAGATTCAAATTTTAGTGGTGCAATTTTGGTGGTTTTGATGGTATTTTAGCAATCACCAAAATTGCTTAATTAGACCTAAATTCGTTTTTACAGTTATGTACCTCAAAAACAAACGAAAAAGAACCATCACAAGATCGGTTTGGAAGTACAGTATATTATACCTACGAGTAGCTTGAGAGTGATGAAGAAACAAGAAAATGTATATAATTCTGCCCTAGTAATTCTCTTAAGACGTACGTGTACTGTACGCTTGTATGAAACACGCTTTCAATAGCAATAAAATAAGTTAGGTATTATTTGTTATCCAGCATGACAAAGAATAAAAAATCAAAACTGACACACGCAGAGTGCTTGGAGAGGAAAAGGATGGCAGAAAGAAAGACTAAAGAAAAAAATAGGGTTGATCCCGTTAAACTAGAGGAATTGCGAAGAAAAGAAAGAGAAAGATATCATAAAAAAACCTGAAGAGAAAATCGTAACTTTGAGTGAAATGCCACCGCATGCTCGCAGAGTCCAACAAAAAAGGAATCGAAATATTTCAAAGCATATTATGAAAGGAAAAAAGGCACTCCTAGGGAATACTAAGCAAGCAAAACAGATATTATGTGAAACAGATGTAATGAATGATGATCTAATTTTGGTGTCAGATATCAATTATGGTGTCTTACTAATTCTGGTGTCGACAATATACACCGTGATATTTTAGTCATCTTACAACGGCAGCCCGCTTCATGTATCCAATGACTACTAATCATTTATTAAAAAAAAAAATGTTATTTTTGAACATTTGCGTAATTAAAAAATGAAAATAAGACGCATGACGTATTTTGAAACACTCTGTAATGGAGGTGGAATTAATGATGGAATGTAATGGTAGGTAGGTAGATATCTTCTACCGTTTGATACGTAAATATTATCGACAGGGAGGGTGTTTCATAACTCTAAAGCATTACTTATTTTTCTTTGGACCTATTATCTTGATTAATGGTAACAAAGTTTTAATCGCGCCTAGAGGTATTTTATGACGGATACATTGAGTGGACCGCCTTTTGTAAGACGACTAAAATGTCACGGTGTATTAAAAACTTTGAGGAACAAATAAATTTCTGTAACATTTTATGTACCTGAATACGTATTTCTTGCTTATCAACATCTTAGATTGTTGAAAAATTAGAAACAAAATTTCCCACCAAAATTAGGTATCAAATCATAGTTCTTGAAATTCACTCAAATAATTACGTAGCAGTAGGGACTTGGCAGTACTGATAAAGTGTTCTTGTCGGGAACAATAACGGTTTAAAATTTGGTCACTTTCAGTATCGCACGTTGTGTAATTTATAAGCTCTTGAAGGTGGTTTTAGGAGCTCCAGCCAGCCAGGATAGATGACTTTGATTTTGATTTGGTGAATGTATTGTTGGAAAATATTGCCCAGAATGGTTATATTTTTCTGCCAAGAATCAGTTTTAGCAGTCCATCTAAAAATTAAGCCTGTGCGTTGTACATTAATGTTAACTAGGTGATCAAATTTATTAGAGTTATTAATTATATCCATTACATCTAAAACATTATCGTGATTAAATTGTTGTTATATGTCAATACATTTACCAAAGATTAGTTATTGTTACATTTGAGTGTTTAACTCCTGTTAAAATGGACATATTCTGTAATATTAAAACAAAATATCCTACGAACACTATAGATAAAGATGTGCAGTCAATGTTTTTGCCTCTAAATATTATCTTTCCTAAATGTAACATTAAATACAATATTATTACTCCAAATAGTGGCATGACAAGTTTTGTTTCAATGATTGTAACACTGGTATTTATGATTTCATGTATACACTTCACCTGTATGGCTTGGTACACAGGCAATTCCAAATTTACTTCTGTCTGGTTTAATTTTAACTGCGTATTCTATTGTTTCGGGTTCGCTATGAATTTTGTGATCAGAATGATTCAATCTAAAAATCAAGTCCAATTTGTATTGACTTTTCAAAAAGTGCACAGATTTCTTAACAAAGAAATCAGTTTTGACTGTTTTGTTATTTCGAATTGGATTTTGGTCGTCGTGGCTTTAGGTGTATATGCCATATTTCTGATTACTTTTTGCATACTGCTAAATACACCTGGTCATTACATATTTAATAGCTACACCTTGGTTGTTTTCGATTTTAACACGATTTATTCCTCGCAACTACTAAAATTGTTGGAAAACAAGATTCGTCTATGGAACATTCAAGTTTTAAACTCTCAAGAAATAGAAGACACACATAAAGAAAATTATATCAACGAAGTATTTCAGGCTTATGTTAATATATTAAAATGTTATGACATACATAAAGGTTCTTGCCAAGAATTCGTAAGTAGTCTACCGTAAATCCATGAAATTAAAAATCTCAAAACAATACATTAAAGACAAACAAGTGAGTAACTTAACTTACGGGCTTTATTTGTCAATCTTTCAGATTCTCTTCTATATTATAGAAGTATTCATCCACTCTTTAGTATACATTCAGCTGGCAATTGACATGTGGATCACAGAAGAAAATTCTGTAGTGAGTTTTCCTTTACGTTATTGAATGGGACATAAGCCGACGGACGACTTTATTTTTAGTACATTGTAGTGGTATATATTCCTTTAAATATTAGGTCTGTCGTCGGCTTGTGGTCGCATAGGCTACCTATAGACATCTGCAATACCATAATCATCACAGATGCGATGCCATCGCTTGGTCTAGGCTGAAATATCTCCCTTGTCTATACCGGCGGGTTTTGGAGTCTAATTGCAGAAAAGGGAGTCCTATCGTCATCATCATTATCATCTGTATCGGTACCCATGCCTTTCGAACCAGTACACACTAACGCGGCTAAGCGGCAGATATAGATGTGGTCGCAATACGTCCCCCGGACGAGCTGCTTTCCAAAATACTCCATTGAGTAAATTTTAGCCGACACCAAATAAATTGGGATAAAGGCCCCCTGCCTTTATCTCAATTTTGATGACCACTGAATATATTTTAATGACTTCTTTAATAAGTGCAAGTTTATTGATAATTCGTAGGTAGCAAATCTGGCACCGGTGTTTACATACACATGGATAATGAAGAGTTTTATGTGGCAAACAATGTTGACCTATCAGTGCGATAGATTCTACTCGGCCATGCAAAGTGTTCAAGATACTTGCGCAATTATTTTGAAGTCAACTTGCTGTGGTAAATTTTTCATTTCATAATATTCGAAGACAATGTTATGACTATTTACATGCACTTTACTATTACGATGTCGTTTTTCAGATAACAAGAAAAAGCTTTGTAAAAACGTACTGCGCTTGCATCGAGCATCATTCAACAAGATACGTGTCTGTAGCCTGTTCAACGTAGACGCTGCGTTACAATTAAGTGTAATGCGTCTTCTTTCTAACTACACTATTGTATTGTTACAATTTGCGTTCCTATAAACGTCACAGTCAACTGTTCTGTCAACCGTATCGTTTCTGTGGGTTTACCCTTGTTTCATCAAAAAAGAATTGAAAAATTATCAGTTCCCAGACAGTTTTCCGCATAATTGAATTCGCCAAATTATTAATTAGCAAATAAACTCTTCACAAATAGTTGTAACGCAAGCCTAATGTTTGGCAAATGAACGTTTAAACAATAAATTTCTTGCTAGTACTTTTACTAATTACTAATATTTTTACCAATTTTAATGTAGTCAAATATTTCAGTTGGTATAACATATCTTACGCAAATTAAAATAAACCTTTTAAAATAAGTTATTTTCTTCCAAGGGTGTTTTTCCACTTGGCATAAATTCTAGAGGTAAGATGTAACAAATTAAGTCATCTGGTAGTCAAATAAAACAATAGGTTTCTGCCAAAAATGTGGTGTGTGGTCACAGTCCCAACGTTTATTTTTACGTGGAGAAATGCTCATGTATACTGCGCTACTACGGGGAGATAGCGCAGTTATGTGGGACTCTAACCCAGTAAAATTCCACGGTGTCCTCTAGCGCCACTTGTGGCAGGAACACAGGAGCGCGCAAGGCATCCGCGAACCCGCCAAGGCTGTCCGTCACCGGACCCTCCTTGAAGCGAAATAACCCGTACCACCCGCCGGTGGTAGGGGTTATTTCGCGTTATGTGTCCTGGTGCGCCCATCAGGACACATGGTACGCCGTGACTACCCCATGAACCAAATAGTGCATGGGTGCTAGACGACCCCGTTTATGGCACCCTTGGTCCTCCTGCAACGGGTAAGCACAGTGGCACCATCACCTACCACATTTTGGCCGCAGGGGATAGGGAGAGTGGCCAACGCTATACCGACACTCCTCCTCCCCTGCAGCCCCACCGTGTCCGCCATCAAACGGTGATGGCTCCGTCCAAGCCACGGAAGGGAAGAGCTCTGCTTAGAAACACCGGTAATACTACTCCACCGCAGCCTGTAACCCTCAGCCGCAATAACTCCCATTCGACATCGCGGCCTGCCTCAGTTGCGATGCACCTCACCACAACCTACTTTTTGGACGCTACGTCGTCGGCTTGTTGGCAAAAGCCCTGACGAGCGGCCCCACGGGGTTCCTCTTCACTTAATCGTGGGTGGGCAAGCCACGGCTACTGAGCGCCACCGCAACGACAATGCGGGAACCCACCTCTCACAGTTCTGAATACAAAAAAAAAAAAAAAACACTTTGGCAAAACGGCAGGATCCTCGTTTCTGTACACTAGAAGTTGTGAGTTGTGACAATAGGGTAGTTGACAGTAAGAAAAATACCTTATGCATTTGGCATTGAAGAATGGTTGTATGGTAAAAATGTAAAGATTTTAACTAAATTAAATTATTTATTTTTAAGAAATGAATCAAGATCCTCCGTTCACTCAAGTCACACGCTAGGAGGATATTTGCATAAAACTGCTGATTTAATTTAAATGCAAGCAATGTATGACGGAATCACGGTCGATCTACTGAAGGCCTGTGGAAAACCCGTTCTTAAAGCATTCCAGAACTTGTTCGATTCGATCATATTCGAATTTAAAACGAAACAGGCATACAAATTATAGGACCATCTCTATTCTGAGCCATGTCTACTCGCTGTTTTCCAAAGTCATTACGAACTGTCTCGAGCGCAGGTTTGACGATTTCTACCATCCCTAACAAGCCGGATTCAGTAAAGGCTTTAGCACCGTGGACCCTATACATACGATGCGGCAAGTTATACAGAAGACTGAACAGTATAACCCGCCTGTTTGTTTTATTCGAACGAGATTTGGGCAGTAGTGTAGTTTGTCCAACGTTACCAGATTCATCGGTACATCGAAGTGGTGAAGTGTCTGTGCGAAAAGTGTTAATCTGACTCCAGGGCTATACCTAAAAACCTTCTACAGTGAGGTCTGAGACAGAAACTGTTCACCACATGTAGGACCTCAGTACAATGCTAGATGATTTCAGTGTAGTTTTCGAAAGAGTAGGTCTTAAAATAAACATGAACAAAATGGACGTCATGTCAAATGCTCATGTAATACCTACAACATGAAGATTGGAGACTCAGTGTGAGACTCATAATACAACATCTAGATTAAATGGTGCATTGGATCGCACGCTCGCTTGGCGGCTCAGTACCAGACTGTTTTGGAGTCTGGTTCGCTACCCCAGTTCTTAACGAAAGGAGCTACCCACCTGCTCCATAAATCAGGTAGTACCGTGGAGCCCAAAATTATAGACCGATCACGTGTTTACCGACGGTCTATAAAGTTCTTACATCCATTTTGAGAGCTAAAATTTACAATCATATACTCACTAACTCCATCATGTCTGTATCTCAAAACAGATGTTGGAACGGGTCCCGCAGTACTAAGGAGCTGCTCCTCATTGATATGGCTATTAGCCAACAGGTTCGTCGTTCCCGAAAGGATATTTCGACATGTTGGATAGGTTACAAGAAGGCCTATGACTCAGTGCCACATACATCGCTCATGAGGGTGCTGCAGTTGTATAAAGTAGATACAACTCTGCGCACCTTCCTGATGTCATGTATGGGTCAATGAAGTACGGTCCTTCGATATCCAGGACGTCGAAACGTCCAGGGGAATAGCGAGCCGATAAGGCTCGAGTGAGGCATATTTCAGGGCGACAGTTTGAGTTTGCTTTGGTTCTGCCTAGACCTGAATGCTCTAAGCACTTTCCTGGAGGATTCAGGTATAGGCTATCGGCTGAGAAGAGGTGGTCAAGCTATATCTTACCTCCTCTATATGGATAACCTAAAACTCTTTGCCCACAATAATTTGCAAATGATGGAGCTACTGAAAGAAACCTTCAGTAGCGCCATCAGGATGGAATTTGGTGTGGACAAATGTGCGGTCATGCATGTAAAGTAAGGAGAGATTTTGGAACCTGTGGGAATCCAACTCTCGGATTCCATAAACCTTCGAGCCCTCTCCGCAGCCGAAACCTATAAGTATTTGGGTATGTCGAAAGCATTGGGCATCAATGTTACTGACATGAAGCAATCGTTGAAGGAGCGCTTCTTTGGCCGCTTGAAGAAAGTATTTAATAGTCTTTTGTCAGGCGGAAACAAGGTGCGCGCCTTCAACGGTTGGGTCATGCTGGTTTTGATGTACTCTTTTGGCATACTCAAATGGCTCCGTACGCTACTGACTGCATATCGAATGCATCAACCACGGTGAGACTGTATATCCCGCGAAAGTGTGGAGTTCGACGGTTCTTAAACGCTAAGATGGAGGGTCTTCATCGCGAGATATGCAGTCTCAGGGAATATTTCTTACAAACCGACGTGGCGATGTATCGAGATGTGGTTGAGGTGGACAAGGGCCTCACCCCGCTCTCTTTAGCTATAGGGAACTGGCGCAAGCCTATGTATAGTGCTTGACAATAATACTAATGATCGCATGGAGTTATGGCAGAGTAAAGAGCTTTACGGACGCTTTTTCCAGGCATTACTTGGACCCGATGTAGATCTATTAGCATCCGTAGCCTGGCTGCGTTTCGGTGAACTCTTTGGAGAAACCGAAGGTTTTGTCTGTGCAATTATGGACGAAGTTACGATGACGAACAATTACCAGAGATTTATTGTGAAAGACGGCACGGTTGACATCTGTCGGGCATGCCACCGCCCGTGAAAATTCATCAGACACATTATCTCAGGCTGTTTTCGTCTAGCTAACGAAGAGTATTTGAATAGGCACTACCTTGTAGCCAGGATTATCCACCAGCAACTTGCTCTAAAACACAGCCTTATGGAATCGGAAGTGCCGTACTAAAGGAATGTGCCCGACCCAGTTCTCGAAAATGGACATATCACACTGTACTGGGATCGATCCATCATCATTGACAGAACCATTATAGCCAATAAGCCCGATATAGTGGTGGTGGATTGGCTAAAGCGGCGCGTAGTGATCGTTGATATAACGGTCCCGCATGACGGGAACCTAGTGAAAGCCGAGAAAGATAAACAAATCAAGTACTACAACTACATCTAGCCGTTCTAATGTTCGGTATCATAAAAACACACAAACCGGAATATTTATATAAAAATATTCGCTGGAGGCACGATCACTACAGCTACTCTCCTCGTTCAACTTCCAATCCGATCTCGATGCCTCGGCATAAGACCACAGCCTTCAGAGGATCTTTCAAGTATGCCGCCTCTCGCTGCTGGAATGATTTACCACCTCCCATAAGATCCCTGCAAACAAAACAAAATTTTAAATTATATCTAAAAAGAAGCCTGCTAGAAAAACAAAAGTATGAGCAGCAAATATTTTATAAATAAATATACTCACATACGGTTTATCATCTACGAGTATGGGCAAGGTACATCAATATCCAAGCGGCTCGAGGCGGCATCGTGTTTGGCTTGGTGATGCTCGATGGCGTGATGGGCAATGCAATCGAAGTACATACACTAAACACCTGTTTCTATTAAGCGTCGACTGAGACGCACGTACTAGCCACACGTCTACACTGCACTAGTCACACGTGATCACGAAGGACTCGTGCGCCGCGCAGCCAAGCCGGCGGGGGCGGCGGCCCCGCGGCGCGCGAGCCGTGAGCCCGGTGACTCCATAGACTCATAGTACGTCATCACGCTCATAGGCGCAGTAAGGAAATACACCTAATTAATACAACAAAGTATTTTATTGTGAGCCCACGCGCAGGCGACGACGTGAAGGTATGAGTGGGAGCGAGACAAAACGCGGTACATTTTTGTGTAGGGACCTATTATGTTTTTGGGTAGCAACGCATTTCAAGACTTTATAGCATTTTTTATAAAATTGGTTGTAGGGTACTATTAAATTGTAGGTATGTACTGTCTATTATAATTATTTTGCTTTGATACTTGTTCTGTCTAATTGTGGAAATCCTGGCTTGATTTTCGTACGTTATTTTCAGGTGACCACTGAAAATCAGCGCTGTGCTGTGGGTCCCATCCCAAAGCATAGCATCATGCTGAGTGGAAGCCTTCTTGTCACAGTCATGGCGTGCAGCTGCCGATTATTTATCTTCTTTATGCCGATGTATAAATATCTGTGTGTATCATGTTTTTTTTTAATGTTAATTATGTCATCTTTTATACGCACGTGTTTCTGTGACAAATAAATCTATTTTTCTTTCTTTTATTTCTTTTTTTCTAAGTATCTGGACTTGGCACGCGAGCTTGTCGACATGTGGGATGTGGACTCCACGATCATTGTGCCGATAGTTGTTACAGTCAATGGCTTGATAGCCAAGAGCCTCGTTGGGCAGCTAGATCAAGGGCCTGATTCAGAATGCGGTACTTCTTGACACGGCTCGCATTGTAAGGAAGTTTCCCTCTCTGGAGCCCTGACCGCAGGTAGCTTGGACCCTGTTCTCGATACTGGTGGGCTACTATTTTTATATTTATAAACACTTCTATATTTTTATAATATATATTTTTTTGTTAATATAAACAAATGTGTCAACGGTGTTTTTCTATAGAATATTCGAAATAAGTTAACAGAAGCGATAAATAGATAGGTATCGCCTTTGTGTTCTTTCACAATGAGTTTCTGATATTGTTGGTGAGCACTGTTCCAAGTAGAGTAACCGTGAAAACGTTAGAGAGTTATACTTAAGTAAACGATGATCTATTGTTTTTAATTCCATCAAGTCAATAACTATTTTAAACAAAAGTTACAGTAGGTTAGTGATTGTATTTTAAAGTAAATATTTACCTACGCAATCACGCACTTCCTTTTTGTCCGTTGAAACATTGCTGGGTCAAGCGTGTACTCTTGGAAGAACACGTGGTCCCAAGTTTAGTTACAATCTAGTTGCCACGAAATCGGATTGCGTGTAACCCTGTAATGGTAGCGAGGTTTGTGTGTAAATAATAAATTATAAGTTAGATATTATTGTAGGGGCTTGTGGCTAAGTAAAAACAGCCCCACGGGTCGATCGATCGGGTTAAGTTACGCTTGACGCGGTCCGTCCGTGGATGGATGATCATCTTTACTTACAAAGACCCTTCCATGCCTCGGAAAGCACGTTAAGCCGTTGGTCCCGGCTGTTATTTGTGCATTTTTGACAGTCCTTAAGGATCGTCAGAAGCCCAAAAGTCTGACAACCAGTCTTACCAAGGGGTATTGTATTTACCAGTAACTGGGTTGTGGAGGTCAGATAGGCAGTCGCTCCACGTGAAATACTGGTATTCAATTGCATCCAGTTAGACTGGAAGCCGACCCCAACATAGTTGGGAAAAGGCTAGGCAGATTATATTACTGTAGGGAATTACATGTAAGTTTTAATACATGTTTGCCTATAGTAAAAAAATTGAGTAATAACGTGCAAATACACTATAGCTACTTGTTTCGTTCCAGAAAAAAACTGCTTACTTCGGCGGTGGCAAGAAAGCGGAACCTACCTACCTACTTCTACGCTAGAGCCACGAGACGGCTATGGCCAGTAGAAGATGCGGATATGGTCACTGTTGATTCTTTTTTGAGCACTCAAGTAACCTCAACTTCGTACAGTGTGAGTCCATGTATAGCTTGTAATCACACTTATCACCTTAACTTATTCATAATTTACATTAAACATGGTTTTCTTATGAAGTGAGTCACAAAATTTATTAAAACAGGAAATACCTACTACCTAATATCCACGTAGTTTTAAGTTGTAAGGGCGCTCGGCGCTCACTCAAACTGGTTTTACGCGCACCGCGCGGCCATACTCAGTAAAAAATATTACTATTAGATAAATTTTCCGTTTACAACCCGCCTCAATAAACGTAGAAGTTCTCAATAAGACAGATTATTTATTATATTTTAAAGAATAATATTTTTAACCGTCCCATATTCATTTAGTTAAGTTAGCTCATCCCGTACCTACAATTTGTCATAGTAAAGAATCCTAAGTAAGTATTGAAATTAACAACAATTTCTTTGTTTTAAATTTCAATAAACACTGTCAGAAGGCGCCTGAAATAAATGCCGCGGCCCTGCTAAGAAGATTTTATTGACCCAGCTAGGCACACTGTACCGGACACTGAGTGCACGGTGTATAGTGTCGTAGCCTTAGCTTTAGATGACGAACTTCGATTTGAAGGCACTAGTAAATAATTCACTTTATTCACCCGGGTTTCCGTAGGAACCTATCGTATGTGTTAATACGGTCACGGTCTATAAAGTGCAAAGTTTCATTGAAATCTGTTTATTCGTTAGCGTGTAAAAGTAACAAACATCTATCCATCAATTCTCACAAACTTTCACAATAAATACATAGTAGCACAGTTTTACAATCCATAAGTGGTAATTTAATATTGTAATTATTTTATTTATCAAAATAAAGGTATTAAAGTATTTCCAACCATTGTTTCTCAAACGCTTATTCTTCCATTGCTCGATTTGGGAAAGACGCCAAACATGTCATTCATTGATGTTGTGTCATAATAAACTAACTTCCTCCAAGTCCCCAGGCTTCAAACTATCTGCATAATTATCTTTCATCACGGTTTGGCCGTGAAGGCGTAACAGATAAACAATGTTACTTTCACAATTTTAATAATAGTATGGAAAATTCTTCTAATAACTTGTAATAGATAATAGAATAATTAAAACTTAATACATTTTATTTTACTTCTTTTCCCGTAATTGTTATGTTCTTGAGATGTTTCCTTTGCTGTTGTTGGTGATTATTTAAATTAGGGCCTTCATGGCTCGGCATGGCACGACAAGGGATTTTAGTAAGCGCATATGATTTGAGATCTTATTTTATCATAGTTAGGGTTCACAATTCGGGATGTCACGGCATGCCAGAACGTGCTGTGCCGCCAGTGCGGAATTGTACTAGAGATGTTGAATATAACCATCAACCATTAAAATTAACTAATATTTAAAATTAACTATGTTAATTGATAAACAAAATACATTATCGAATAAAAATATCATTGCAACTTCTTAAAAATATTCAATCCGTTTCGTGCATTCAACTTTATGCTCTATCTCTCTTATGATCAGAGGTCGGAGTAGGTAGATTGATTTTATATACTTGCGTCAAGATATTATAATATGGACATACCATTTTATCCATAATGTTCGGGAAAAAGTTCCGGAATTGGAATTATGGAATAAAATAAAATAAAAAACATACAGATAGGCTAACAAAATCGTTTATTATATGAATTATTGATTGAATTCAATGAACAATTATTTTTAATTAAACAAAAACATAAATAAATTCCGAAACAAATATCACAATAAATATGAAGTTCCGGTATTTTGGAGGCATATCCATATTATCCTCTACGTTTGACGTCAACGACCTTAAATCAATCTACCTACTCCGACCTCTGCTTATGATAGAACAAATTTACTGTTGGGGATATTTTATTCTAAACAAACGCAAGTCATATTTTTAACAAATATTTAGGTCGGTTAATGGTTGATTGATTGAATAGGTTTGTTTTGTTTTGTTATTCGAATAACAAAACCGTGTCGTCGCGTGGTATTGTTTCAATTAATGTGAAGATTGTGAAGCTGTTTTAACAAATGCCGAGACAAAATAATGATACTTGAAATAATGATATTCTCACGTGTTAAAAATATTCGAATATCTAACTTGATTGATATTATTAATACGTTTTTCACCTTAAACACAAATTCGTGCTAATTTCAAAATTCCGGAACAAATATCACAATAAATATGAAGTTCCGGTATCTTGGAGGCATATCCATATTATCCTCTACGTTTGACGTCAACGACCTTAAATCAATATACCTACTCCGACCTCTGATAATAATACATAGATTCGAACCATAACCCTAGAAATCTTATCTTATTCCTGGCGCAATAAGTTTGAACTTGCATGTAAAAGCAAACTTCGATAGGTATAGGTAATTCCGTTAAGTTAACTAAGTTCAACCTTATCATTTTGGTAATAAGATCGTGTCACGGACTAAACGTTAATCTAAAACACAGTGGACTGACAAGAGGCGTTTTGTAGGTATGGTTGATTAAAACTTCACACGCGTTTGCGATGGGGTAGGTTCTGTAGGATCTATATTTTTTTCGAAATTTCAAGCCGTCTGTGTCATGGGTTTTCAGCATTCTATTTCGTAAAAATACTTAAAATTAAAGAGCTAGGATCGCATGAAAACAGGTGACCCCCAGCAGCGCCAGCCCACCAGTAAGTAGGTTATCCACCAAAAACTGGCTCTGAAATACAGCCTTGTGGAATCGGAAGTGCCGTAGGTGTGTGCCCAGCCCAGTCCTCGAAAATGGACATATCACACTGTACTGGGATCGATCCATCATCATTGACAGGACTATTGTAGCCAATAAGCCTGATATAGTGGTGGCGGTCGACTAGAGCGGCGCGCAGTGATCGTTGACATAACGGTCCCGCATGATCGGAACCTCGTGAAAGCCGAGAAAGATAAACAAATCAAGTATCTTGACTTGACTCGCGAGGTTGTCGACATGTGGGATGTGGACTCCGCGATCATTGTGCCGATAGTCGTTACAGCCAATGGCTTGATAGCTAAGAGCAGCATCATTCAGGTCATGAGTGACCCAGTGACCCAGGTACTTAAATTTTGTTACTCTAGATAACGGAGTATAATTTGTGGTCACATTCGGCACGTTAGTATAACATTTGGTGCCAGCCTTGAATACCAATCATTCTCATTTTTTTGCATTGTATCTGTGTCCCTGAGTGACCGCGTAATCTTCACAGATCTTAACAAGACGCCTGAGTGCGCTTATAGATGGACTCAGCAGCACCAAGTTGTCAGCATAACTTATATTAATAATGCAAACTCCGTCAATGTGACAGCCAATACGGGTACTACTGAATTCAACAATCAGCTGATTAATGTAAAGGTTAAAGTGACGAGGTGATGTAATACCCCCCTGTCTCACCCCGCACTTCAACCCATAAACACATAATGAGTCACACAGTCGAAAGTGTGACCTATTATGCTATTTAGAACAAACTGTCCAGTTACATAGGTCCAACTTCGGGAAAGAGGTTAATCGTCGGATCCGACTCGCCTCGGCAGCGTTCTAGAAGCTATTTAATATGTTCTCATCTCACTTACCACAGTCTCAAGAAGAAAGTCTTTGACTTGTGCATGTTACTAGAGATGATCCATGGCACTGACATGTTGTAGATCAAAATGCGCCTCTTTAAAAGGCCGAAGGTCACCCAAAGGAAAATGGATAGGGCTATGCTTGGAGTTTCCTTACGTGATCGAATCTCCAAAGAAGAGATTCGCAGGAGTATTAAAGTAATCAAGATAGCCCAGAGAATTGCCAAACTTTAGTAGCAGAGGACAAGGCACTTTGATCGTAGAACAGATGTTAAATGGGGCCGAAAGGTTCTGGAGTAGAGACCGCGTACTGAAAAACGTAGCGTTGGAATGGCTCTCACAAGATAGACCGATGATCCGGTGAAGTCCACAGGAAGCCGCTGGATACGAGAAGCACGAAACAGGTCGAAGTGGCGTTATGGTCATAGAGTTGTGGGAGGCCTTTGTCTAGTAATGGACGTCATCCGGCTGAAACGATTATGAATGCATCGTTCTAAAATATTGCCCTGGATGGTTTTATTTTCCTGTCAAGAACCAGTTTTAGCAGTCCGTATAGAAATTCAGCCTTTGTATTGTATACCAATGGTATGTAGATGATCAAATTCATTAGAGTTATTAGTTATCGATCATATCTAAGACATTTTCGTTTTGAAATTGTTGTTGTATGTCAATACATTTACTGTCAACTAGGTATTTGAGTGTTTAGCTCCAGTTAAAATGGACATATTCCGTAATATTATAACAAAATATCCTACGAATACTATAGATAAAGATGTGCAGTCAATGCTTTTGCCTTTAAATATTATATATCCTAAATGTAACATTAAATGTAATGTTCTTTCTCCAAATAGTCGCATCACAAATTTTATTTCTATGATTGTAACACTGTTATTTATGATTTCATTTATACATTGCAACTATATGGCCTGGTACAAAGTTAATCCAAAATACACCTATGTTATGTCTGGTTTTAACTGCATCTTCTATTGTTTTGGTTTCTTTATGACTTTTGTGACAGGAATCATTCAATCCAAAAACCTTGTCCAATTTGTTTTAACTTTGCAAAAAGTGCACAGATTTCTGAACAATGAAATCAGTTTTGACAAGTTTGTTATTTGGAATTGGATTTTGGTAATCGTGGCTCTGGGTGTATATGCCATATTTCTAATTATTTTTGGCACACTGCTAAACATACCTTTTACTTTCATATTTGTTTGCTACTCCTTGGTTGTTTTCGATTTAAACACGATTTATTCTACGCGATTACTTAATTTGTTGGAAAATAAGGTTCATCTGTGGAACATTCAAGTATTAAATTCTCAAGAATTAGAAGATACATATAAAGAAAATTATAGCAAGCAAGTTTTTCAGGCTTATGTTAATATATTAGAATGTTATGACATACATAAAGTTTGTTCCCAAGAATTCGTAAGTAGTTTATCGTAAATCCATGATATTGACATCACAAAACAATTCATGAATGACAAACAAGTGATTCATTAACTTTTGTGCTTAATAAAATATTTTTCAATCTTTCAGATTCTTTATTATATTATAGAAGTATTCATACATTCTCTGGCACATATTCAGCAGGCAATTGACATCTGGAGCAGTGAAGAAAATTCAAAAGTGAGTTTTCCTTTTTGTTATTGAATGGTGAACAAGCCGATGGCCCATCTGATGTTGAAAGGTCTATGCCATGTATCAAATCATGCGGCCTATGACATCTGTAATGCCAGAGGAATCGCAGATGCGATGACATCCTTAGATCAATTCTGAAATCTCTCCCTTGCCTGTGCTGGCACCCACGCCTGTCAAACCGGCACACACAAAGGCTGCTAGGCGGCAGAAGTACATATGATCGCAGTAATTTCCAGGACGAGCTGCTTCACAAAAAACTCTACTGAGTACTATATTATTATCTAGCCGATACCAATTACATTCGGATCAGGTCATGAAAATGTTGACCATTGAGTATATTTTAATGGCTACTTTAATAAGCGCAACCTTTATTTATCAGTTTTTTTAAATTAGCACATCAATCTGTTTTAATTATAGGTAGCAAATCTGGCGTCGGTGTTAACGTACTTATGGCTGCTGAAGAGTTTGCTGTGGCAAACAATGTTAACCAATCAATGCGATAAATTCTACTCGGCCATGCAAAGTGTTCAAGATACTTGCGCAATTATTTTGAAATCAACTTGCTGTGGTTAGTTTTTTTAAATAATATTCTATAGCAAATGTGCAACTGTTTACATGTACTTTACTATCACAATGTGTTTTTTTTTCAGAATACGAGAAAAAGCTTAGCAAAAACGTACTGCGCTTGCATCGGGCATCTTTCAAAAAGATACGTGTGTGTGGCCTGTTCTACGTAGACGCTGCGTTACAATTAAGTCTGATGCATCTTTTTACTAACTACACTATTGTATTGATACAATTTGAATTTCTGTAATCCTGGCTACAGTATCGTTTCCTTGCACTTGCAATTGTGAGTTGTGATAATAGGCTTGTTGACACTAAGGAAAATATCTTTTGAATTGTGCGCTCGAAATATTAAAATCAACTTAATTTAATACGAGATTTTAAATAAATTTATATTTTTGAGAAAGTTTAAAAAAGTAGAGCCATTGCTCACTTGACATAATAGAACGCAAATCAGAGCGCGGAACGTTACTCACGGCTATCAGATGAATTTTAAATTGTAAATTAAAACAAACTTTTCAACACATATATATTAACACTACATATATATACTACTTGTTTTTTTTATTTACATTATCACCCTAGTGCTGTTAACTTTATTTGATTGGATTGGATCGCTTAGCGAGTAGGCGAGAAGCAAGGTGGCAACTTGGTGAAATCAAACCCTTTTTACCACATACAAATGCCTGCGTACCAGTTGGGGGGGGGGGGGGGGTGAAAAACTATCCAAAATTCCTAAGATTAAATGCGGCAGGTAATACCTATCATAAAGAGAACGGTACGTAACACATTTTATTATAATTACCTACTGTATTGTTTTCCTGACCACTCCTCAAAGAGGTGACTTTACGCCACATTGTTAAGGGGGTTATGGCCCGTAATTGTTCCTATGATTATTCTAAGGTCATTTCTAGTCGGGCTGAGAAGTTTTTTGGTTAATAGCGGGTGTACAATTGATAAAGCCAATTTTCACTGTCTACAGTCTGTTGCCCGTGACCATCTGTTGTTATGAAGTTCGATTGATCTTTGGCGGATCCACGCACGAAATTGTGAGAAAGGCAGGGGGAGAAGTGGTAACGGGCCTAACACTTTCATATTTGAGCCTCTCTTCACAAGTTCATCTGCGGCATCATTACCTAAGGATCCGCTATGCCCTTTGATCCACTGGAGGGTAATAAGATTGAACATCGATGAACTCTCCAGAGCTAGATGTCACTCAAAAATTAACTAGTTAGTATGTTGTTAGTTTGTTTGTTTCTAAAGCTTTGAGCACAGATAAGCTGTCGGGTAGGAATTTAATGCCGTAGTTCCGGATGCCTAAGCGCTTTACTGCTGTTGCAGCTTGTGTTAAGGCAACGCATTCAACATAGGTTGGTTTGGTTTTCTATCACACGTGGTAGAGATGAGCGGCTGGTACTCAATCGCCCGGTCCAGGATGTTAGCGTGTGGACTGGTTAAATTCTTGCCCCATATGCCCAGATGCATTAGCCTGATGGCAGCTAGTGCCGCCTCCTACTGTAAGTACAGGTGAAGGGGAGTTAATTGAAGGGCTATCTCCATGGCTGCTGTTGGCGTGGTTCAAAATCAAAATCAATCAAAATCAAAAGTCATTTATTCAAACTAGGCTGAGAGTTAGCACTTTTTTAACGTCAAAATTACACGAGACAGTTCCCCAAAACTCCCACCCCTCACCACTTCCTAGTGCTTTAGCTGGGAAGAAGAAGTAGCGCAACAAACTCGCCAGCAGCACAGCTGTCTGTTAAGTTGGAAGAACTTGATTCTGTACAAAAATAGCATACAATTAACATTCAACAATAAATGAAAATTTAATTAGTAAAAAATAATAAGAAAACGGTTTATGCTGTCAAGTAAAATAAACAATGATATGAAGTAATTCATGTAACCTGTCAGTAGTTAAGCTAAGTCTAGTGAAAGAACACAAACGTTGTTTTGATTTAATCACAGCGACCAACAATTCTTATCGTTTATGTAGTCGTTGATAGAATAGTATGCCTTCGAACAAATATTTGATTTTACTTTCGCTTTAAACGCATTAAAATGTAAATCTAGCAAAGAAGAGGGAAGCTTGTTATAAAAGGTTATACCAAGCCCAGCAAATGAGTTATGAACTTTATGAAGCCGGTAAAAGGGAGCAGGTAGTTTGTCCTTATTTCTAGTATTAACTTTATGAATACCACTGACTTTAGTGTATACTTGTATATTTTGCCTAATATATAAGATGTTAGCGAAGATGAATTGCAATGCCGCCGTGAGGATACCAATATCTTTAAAAAAAATCTCAGAGAAAATCTAGCACCTAGTTGGTAAATTACACGAACAGCTCATTTTTGAAGAACAAAAACATTTTAAATGTCAGCTGCTTTACCCCACAGCAGAATGCCGTAGGATATAACGCTATGAAAATAACTAAAACATACTAACCGAGCTGTATCAGCGTCAGTGTATTGTCTTACTTTTCTGACGGCGTCGGCGGCCAAACTGAGCCTTCCCACTAGGCTTGATATATGTGTTCCCCACTAAAGTTTGGCATCTACTGTTATGCCAAAAAAATGGCCGAGTCTACAGTTGCAAGCACCTCATTATCTAAGACGATGTTGGGTCCCAGATTTCTTACATTCGGTAAAGCGAACTTTATACATTTAGTTTTCTTGGCATTGAGAACTAAATTATTCGTGGTAAACCAATGCGTAACCCTTGAGAGTGCACTGTTTACGTCGTCAAAATCTTGTATAAACGTCGTCAAAATCTTGTCTAAACGTCGTCAAAATCTTGTCTGAACGTCGTCAAAATCTTGTCTATTCCTGTCTACTTTAAAGATAAGAGAGATATCATCAGCAAACAGTACAACGTCACAGATACCCTTTAAATAGAATGGTAAATCATTAATGTACACTAAGAATAAGAATGGACCCAGTATTGAGCCTTGAGGTACACCTAACTGAACTGGTAGCCCGGACGATTTCCTATTATTTAAATAAGAATTTATTACGTTGAGAGCTTCATTTTGAACGCCATAATGACGTAGTTTACGCGATAGCGTGTCATGGTGCACGCGATCAAATGGTCCTTCTCCCTCCAGATCTCTGAAGTTGAAACCATTATTATAGGTCTCCCTTCTGATTCTGCTCCGGGATGGGATGGAATCAGTTCACAGCTACTAAAAATATGTAGACAGACTCTTGTGCCTCTCATCGCGCACATTTGTGGTCTTTGCATCTCCGAGGGTGTATTCACGAAAGTATTAAAGAGACAGATCGTTCACCCTATTCACAAGTGAGGGGACAGAGGCAGTGTCAACAACTACAGACCAATTTCGGTCTTACCGGCATTGTCGAAGTTTCTTGAGAAGGTCCTGAACAATCGACTCATGTCTCTCCTCGAAAAGCACAATATTCTCTACAGCAATCAATTTGGATTTCGTAGGGGGAAGTCATGTGAGGACGCTTTCTCTGTCCTGATTGACGAAGTTGTTGAGACTCTTGATAAAAAGTCCAAGTGCCTTGGTGTATTCCTAGATTTATCTAAGGCATACAAAAAATTAGAGCGAGTTGGAGTAAGAGGCCTAGCACTTGCTATCATTGCGAGCTATCTATCTGACCGAACGCAGTGTGTCAAAGTCACCAAATATGTCAGTAATGAGTGTTGATTGTCCTTCGGAGTGCCTCAAGGTTCTATTTTGGGGCCTAGACTGTTTTTAATTTATGTAAACAGTCTATGTGACTTAACACTCCCAAATTGTTCTATTTACACATATGCGGATGATACGGCCCGCCTTGTACATGCTGAAAATTGGAACGAAGCTCAAGAGAGAGCAGAATCTGTGCTTAGTATTGTTATGTTTTGGCTATCGGCGACTAGATTAAATATGAATGTTGATGAAATCGACTGTATCACTTTCTCCCTCAAATATAATCCGCAACCCGACAACACACTTTCAGTTAAAGTGCATACTAATTGAAATGCTCACCCAAACCAATGCCCTTGCCTTTCCCTGACAAGAAAAACAAGCGTGAAATAACAACCTCATATCATGGAATGCTCAGATTGGGGTATTGTCTGGCAGAGTTAGAAAACTTATTACCGTGTTCAAAGCCTGCGGTATTGTGCTGACGCAGATACTTTACGTATGGTTTATTTCTCACTTTACCAGTCAATATTAATGTTTGGCATAACAGTCCGGGGCGGTACTTCGAAGACAAGTATGATACAGTTGGAGAGAGCTCAGGGAGTTGTCCTAAATTTGACATCTTATTTATCAAAGTTAAAGTTCACAATTCGGGATGCCACGGCATGCCAGAACGTGCTATAGCGCCAGGGGGTGCCAGGCCATAGACAGCCCAGTCAAATTATACTGATCTATAATCCGTTTGAAATAAGATTAGAAAATTAAATAAACCTTTTTTTACAGTCCGTTCAACTGATTTTGAATTCTATTGCGTTGGCAGCATGATGAATGGTATTGTAACCACTTTTTGCTTTTATTGCTATCCTTATGCCTACGAAATAAAAGCAGAATCGGTTGAATCGACTGTATAAAAGGTTTGTTTAAGGGCGCGTTTACAAATCTGACAAAAATAAGCAGTTTTTCGGTGCATTTTGCGGCAAAATGATACTAAACCAAATGTAAATAATAATTGCCAAAGATAGATTATTTCTTCATCTTCAAAAGTGGTAAATTTTGTACTCGAAAATTTTGGTTTTTACCATTGTAGAAAATAATTTCTGTTACCTCTTCACACAACATTGACAATAAAGTGTTGAGTTTAGGAAGATTTTTCTCCTATTTAATAACTTAAATCCAATTATTTAAAAATATTTTATGTAACTAAACAAATTCAACTGAAAATAAGGTAAAAAAGAACTATCAAAATGTTCACCGACAGGGCTCATCAGGTAGGTAATAGGTTAGGTTAGGTTAGAATAGTCTCAGAAAAAAATAAAAATCGAATCAATATTTTCGCATATTTAGCTTCTACGCGTGAATCTTATTGAATTGAAATAAGGGTTACTTTACTGTTCGTTGTCTTGATTTATTTAGCACAAAAATTTGTTATGAAATATTAGTTTGCGCTCGGCCGCCGTCGTGAGTGGACACTGTGTCGGTTGTAAGTAGCAGCTCGTGGTGAAAAAGATCGCTGTAGGAATTCAAAATAATAGACGTAATAAACTTGATACTTCACGTATTTTATACCGACTACGGACGGAAAACTAAGGTAAGATTTTATTGAAAATTTCTTATACTTTTGCTAGAAGTAAATAGGGATCATAAATTCATATTATTATTTTGTTTTGGATATGATGGAGTGACCTGAATGTGTACTTCGAAGACTGCTACTGGAACTAATAGACGAGTCGAGCTAGATGTGTCGAGTTTGGGCTCGTTTTGTTAGATACGTTGAGATCTTACTTCCGGATGACGGTAGACCTGAAGGTGTACTTTGAAGACTGCTACCGGAACTAATAAACGAATAGAGCTACCTGATAAGAATCTTTATAGTTTATTTAGCTCTTATGGGCCATCCATAAATTACGTCACACAAATTTTATCGTTTTTTGACCCGCCCGTCTTTGTCGCAGGTGGTCACACTTGTAAAACCGCCTCCCTTTTGTGTGACGTCACATATTTTGCAATGTTATATTCAGAAGTAAGAGTAGGCAAGTAGAGTTTTAGTATTTTAGGTTTTAACATGTGACGTCACAAAGCTTTTCACCCCCTGGCCCTTGTCACACAATGTCACATTTCGTTGACTCCTCATCCATAAATTACGTCACAAGTTAAGTTAAACGTGACGAATGATGAAAACAAAGAATTGATTTAAAAAAGTTTTTTTTGTTAGTTTTATTAATTTTTATCATTTACTAGCTCCTAACCCGGCTTCCTAAATGCGTAACACACTTGGAATGGCAATCGATTCCAATTTGGTAGTCCAAAAATATCCATTGCATTGTTTTTGTTGGCGTGCAAACTATTATTTTAAACATTTATGACGCAATGAATATTGTATAAGTATATTTGCTCAGTGTGTGTGACAAATAACCGCATTTTCTTTCTTCTTTCTTTGCTCTCTTGTTTTCGAGAACCCACTTGCCTTTGATACCATAACAAATTTATTAAAATGATGAAATACTAAATAAAACAAATAACATATTATAAGCTTATGATTTAATTATTTATTTTCAAGCAGCTTGTTGCGCAAATTGTAAATACATAGGTACTTTTGCAAGTACTTGCTTGCCTTTCAATCAGTGTGCAATTAAATTAAATACTTTTATACTTTTATGAACACATCACGTTACAAACTTTTTGGAACAAAATCAACGCAAGCATAAAAAAAACAACTAAAAATTAAATAAAAGTAGGCTCAAGTATCAAGCCGTGTCAGTTTACTCATAATTTCGCCGCTTCGCGCAAATCGCTGTATGTGTGAGCCGTGCATATGTAGTAGTAAGACTTAATACCTAAAATTAAAGCGCGTCAATTCGTAAACACGTCCTTAAATGTCTAATCTTATTTTAAATGGAGTAGGTATCGGTAACGTTTTACATTTGTTTCGCGCCAGCATTTAATGTTGCTTGGCAGTCATAAGATACTTTTTATGATCAAAATCAAATCAAATCTGTACTCTCTCTACTTAACATTATTCATCGAGGGCGTGAAATTTCGCTATCTACCTGTTTAAATAAATGTGTAAGTAACACCTACTATAGTATCTGTTTATTACTGATACTGTACTTACACTTCTTATTCATTTATCCACATCATCATTGTTTTATTATCCTTTTAGGACTTTCTTATATTATTATATTTAGCTCTTTGTTTTCTGTGCAAATATTCTGCAAATCGGTCTTAAACGATTCGTCTATATAGAATTACCTGATTTTACATTAGAATTTTCCATCTTTTTACATAGTAATATTCTTGTTATGACATTTAAGTCAGACGTGTCAAACTGATGTCTACTTATTCTTTTAATTATCAATGCAGTCTATTTAAGGAAGGTTGCATTAGGATTGTACTCACTAAAAATAATTTTATATTATTTTGGATAGCCTAAATTTGGTTTTTCTATCTAACTACGTTGTCTACCAAATAACGAAATTCTAAATTATAATTATAAGTTTCTTAAACGCACTCTCGGTTTGTATGAAGGAGGTTTAAATGTCTTGGCTGACTAGACTGGCATATGAGAGTATCTATGGCTGAAAAAGAAAAAGAGGAAGGAATTTAGAATGTCAAAAAAAAAAAGGAACTATACGAGTAGGTATACAATAGATTAAAAACAAGTTGATAATGTTTTGTTTTTTACAAGCTTATATTTTTATTGATTTACACAGATTTGATTTGATTTTGATCATAAACAGTCTCTAATGACTGCCAAGCAACATTAAATGCTGGCGCGAAACAAATGTAAAACGTTACCGATACCTACTCCATTTAAAATAAGATTAGACATTTAAGGACGTGTTTACGAATTGACGCGCTTTAATTTTAGGTATTAAGTCTTACTACTACATATGCACGGCTCACACATACAGCGATTTGCGCGAAGCGGCGAAATTATGAGTAAACTGACACGGCTTGATACTTGAGCCTACTTTTATTTAATTTTTAGCTGTTTTTTTTTATGCTTACGTTGATTTTGTTCCAAAAAGTTTGTAACGTGATGTGTTCATAAAAGTATAAAAGTATTTAATTTAATTGCAGTCACACAAGAGGGAGGCGGTTTTACAAGTGTGACCACCTGCGACAAAGACGGGGGGTCAAAAAACGATAAAATTTGTGTGACGTAATTTATGGATGGCCCCTAAGAGCTAAATAAACTAGATTCTTATCAGGTAGCTCTATTTGTTTATTAGTTCCGGTGGCAGTCTTCAAAGTACACCTTCAGGTCTACCCTCATCCGGACGTAAGATCTCAACGTATCTAACAAAACGACCCCAAAATCGGCACATCTAGCTTTACTCGCCTACTCGTTCCAGTAGCAGTCTTCAAAGTACATATTTAGGTCACTCCATGAAGTCAGGAGGTAAGATCTCAACATAACTAACAAAACGAGCCCAAACTCGGCACATCTAGCTCTACTCGTCTATTAGTTCCAGTAGCAGTCTTCGAACTACACCTTCAGGTCACTCCATGAAGTCAGGAGGTAAGATCTCATCATAACTAACAAAATGAGCCCAAACTCGGCACCTCTAGCTCTACTCATCTATTAGTTCCAGTTGCAGATTTCGAAGTATACTTTCAGGTCACTCCATCAAATCCAAAACAAAATGATAATATGAATTTATGATCCCTACTTACTTCTAGCAAAAGTATAAGAAATTTTGAATAAAATCTTATCTTAGTTGTCCGTCCGTAGTGGATAATGGCATTATCCTTGGTAACATCCTGCCGAGGAAAAATTTGACCAAGTGAAAATGTGCGTAAAATCATTCCAAATATTGCGTTAGCATAGAAAAATGTTGCTAAACTTTGTTTGGATGATGAACTTTTGTCAAAATAATTTTGGCGAAACGGCAGGATCCTCGTTTCTGTACATTAGAAGTTGTAAGTTCCGACAATACGGTAGTTGACAGTTAGAAAAAAAAACTTATGCATTTGGTGTTGAAGAATGTTTGTGCACTAAAAATATAAAAAATATAAAAGATTTTAAATTAATTTAATTATTTATTTTTAAGAAATGAATCAAGATCCTCCACTCACATAAGTCACATGTTAGGAGGATAATTGCATAAAACTGATGATTCAATTTAAATCCAAGCAATGCATGATGGACTCACGGTTGACCTACTGAAGGCCTGTGGAAATCCCGTTCTTAGACTACTCCAGAAGTTGTTCGATTCCCCACGCCGCGCCGGCCGCCCTCCCCCACTAAGTCCCAGCCGGTTGGTCGTGGGCAGCAAACGACCACGACCACACGTGTAAGAGGAAATCTGGACCAAAGTAGTGTGTTGTGTGTAACCTGTTCCTCCTTCCGCACGGGTCCCCGCGCGCAGCACAAACACGCGGGAGGTCATAGCTGTCCATCATCTGCTCTTGTTCGATGGTGGACACCCAGGAGCATGACCTCGTCACCCCTGAGTGAAGTCGTCCGGTGATTTCTGTTACGTCTAATTCATATGGAATTAGACCAATTACGCAACCGCGGCAACCTCAAGAAAGAACCTCACCAGACTTGCCTTGAGGATCTATATGACCGTTGCGCTCTCCCTCAAGAGCACTCCACCTTACCACCTCTGAGACAGGAGGCAAGGTAGGTCTGCGTCTAAAAAACCAAGCTAAGCAAGTAAGCAAGTGAAGCGTGTTGTTGGAAACCAAAACATAAATTTGTAAATGCACAACCCTCCCCTTGATCCACCCCATTAACAGTGGTATTCGAACTAGATCGCCAATGTTTAATGCCTCGCCAGCGAGGAGAAACATGATAAACACCCACAGTACCACTAGCACACTTATAGAGAAGGAGGAGTTAGCGGCAAAGCCACAATTGGTAATCGGTAACTGCCGGTTAATAGGAATGATGATGAACTTACAGTAAATGTTGTTGTGCCGTGTACTGAAATCGGAAGGCACCGGAAAAAAAAAACACTTTCACATACATCATGTCATTTCAGTCAGTCAAGTCAAAGAAACCGTCATCATCACAATAGATACAAGCACAAGAAAACAAACTACAAGCAGGTCAGGCGAAGGCGCGTATTGAAATGGAACTCGTCATTAGCAGAACTTGAGGAAGCATATAGTCCACTGTCTCAAAGATTAGAGCAAAATTACATCTGAAAAAGTGATTGAAGCGTTGTCAGTGTACGCGCCTGCTCATATTTTTAGAGCAAATCGTTACATTGTGTTTTGCGACTACAGCAATTTATTTTTTATAATATTCTCTACTTGGAAGGTAGAAGGTTGGCTAAAATACTTTGCACTCATCATTTCGGCTCCGCAAAGGAAAATTCTAAATTAATTGATAAAATACACGTTTCAAGTTTTCTATGAGTTTTTCTTAAAGAAATTCCATTATTGTGCGTAAACAATAAATTTGGCGACCGTGACAGGACAGTTCAAGAAATTCAGTAACATAGTACACGAATTGCGTCATACTCGGTGTTGCGAAAGTAACAAGAAGAACGAACATTGGAGGCAACGACAAGACAAGCAGCCAACCTGGTCTTCCGTGGCAACGAATCAGCTAAAGATCGTACCGGAAATCCATCGAGTCATCAAAATTATCAAGTTAAGTGCCTTCCCTTGTTCCATTCTACCTCACCAAATTACAATCCATTCCAAATTCCATACATTTTTCATTCTAAAATACCTCTATTCTAACTACTAACCTTTATTTGTGCTATATTCCTTAATCTTATAGGTTTAATCGTGCCTAATAAGTACATAGGTAAAAACCTACATGTACCGTCCACTATAAACTTATATTGATTTTTTTTCCACATAAGTAAATAAATCTTAATCTTAATTATCACACTCCCACCTCGGTATTATTCGGTATTTTCCCTATATTTAAACCGATTTGCCGAACTTTCCAGGCGTTACCCTGAGGGTCAAGCCGCTCGACTGAGTCTGCAGCCATCATTGCCGGTTGCTGAGTGAGGCACTGCAGCCAGCCGAAACCAGCTTCCCAGGAGATTCCATTGGAGGGAGGAGCGTGAGAGTATCATTATTTTATTCCTTTTCCGAATCAATTTAAGCTTGTCGATATTATTCAAATTCTAAGTTTGAAGTTTTGTACTAAACATTTGGTTCTCATAGTTCATATTATTTGATCTACATTTCAAAATGACGTACGAGGGTGGCGATAAATCCTCTGCAAAGGTGTCTTTAAGAGAATTGCTAGTAAAACGTAGTTCAATTAAAGGACAAATTACAAAATTTAAAAACTATTTAGACAAAATTAGTAAATTACCTGAGTTATCAAATATAGACCTTGCGGAATTGAGTTTAAGATTAAATAAATTTCAAGGATTGTCGACAAGGTTTGATGATTTGCAGACAGAGATTGAAGTTTTAAATGCTCCAAATATTCAAGTAGAACTTGATGAGCGAGAACGCATTGAACAAGACATAGTTCAAAATATAGCTATAGCCAAGACGGAATTACAACAATATAATAGTGATGACGATGGCATGCGCCGTCAATCCATCCATGTCAATGCGGACTCGGATCACCAAAACGTGGGTTTTAGATTGCCTCAAATACAAATTTCTAAGTTCGATGGATCACACTTCCGCTGGCTTGAATTTCGGGACACATTTCTTAGTTTGATTCATAAAAATGAGCGTATTCAAGATATACATAAGTTTCATTATTTAGTTTCTTCTCTGGATGGTGACGCTGCACGTATTATATCAAACCTCGAAGTATCTTCAGCTAATTACCAAGAGGCTTGGAAACAGGTTTGTGAGCGATACGATAACAAAAGGATTCTCATGAATCATCACCTAGATTCGTTAATAAACATTCCACCAATAACGCGTGAGTCAGATAGGTCTCTTCGGTGCTTGGTTGATAACGTCACTAAGAATCTAAGAGCCTTACGGAGTTTAGGTCTACCTACAGACCACTGGGACATGTTGCTAATATTTATTTTATTGCTTAAATTGGATAGTCGTACCATACTAAAATGGGAAGAATATCGCAATACAATAGATTGCGTGAATGACGTGCCCACTTTGGAGCAATTTAATAAATTCTTAATTGACCGCGCTAATGTACTAGAATCATTTAATCAGAATAAATCTATAAACAACAATAACAATAATTTTAAATCACAACAAAACCCACGTCCCTCGGCTAATCAGTCTCAGTCTAATCACATTAAATCTTCTAATAAACCAAGCCGTAACCAAAATACCAATGTCTTTTCATCCACTTCACAAACTCGTAATCATTCTTCAACTGTCTATCTGTGTGTGGTATGCAATGGAAATCACAGGATTTATGATTGTCCAACTTTTAAATCAAAATCCATTCAAGACAAAATGTCATGCGTATCCCAATATAAATTGTGTACAAATTGCTTGCGCCAAGGTCATCCTGCGTCTGAGTGCGCCATAGGTTCGTGTCGACAGTGCAACCAAAGGCATAATACTCTTCTCCACGATCCTAGCGTATCAGCTAACTGTAACACAACGAATCCCGATATTAAAGAAGAGACCGTGGTGGCTTTCTCTCAACAAAATAATGGTCATGTATTTTTGTCAACGGCTATGTTCTATGTTCTATGTTATGGGTTTGGTTTCCGCACTTAGTCCTTCAAGTGGACCATTGTGCGTGAGCCATGGTGGCCTTCGGTTTTTTATTCCAGCCAGCCCACCTCCCTCCAGAAGTTGGCTATGACTCCTGGTCTGTTGAGAATATCCGTGTAACATTTGGGTGCCCCGAGGGTCTCTGTTCTAATCTGGGCTACGCCTGTGCATTCAAAAAGCACATGCTTAACGGTTTCCTCAGCCTCCAAGCAAGCCCTGCACAAGGGGCTGTCCGTTATGCCTATTGTGTAGAAGTGCTTGTTTAGCGGGCAGTGTCCTGTGATGGTACCAGTCACCAGACGCAGATCTTTTCTGTCCAGGCGTAACAGACGTCTGGTCAGCCTGCCATCCAAGGATGGCATTGCCTCCCTAGACTGCCTGCAGCCTGGTGTCTGGGTCCACCAGCTCTCCGCTTGTGTGTGGGTGTATTCCTGAAGCCACCTGCGTAGTTGGTTGAAAGGGATGGGCACGATGGGTTCGGGACCACATACTGACGCACTGGATGCCCTCCTGGCCAGTTCGTCGGCAGCATCGTTGCCTAGTGATCCACTGTGTCCTTTTATCCATTGCAGTGTCACAGTGTTGCGGTTAGAAGTTGTTACTTTTTCTAGTGCATTGTGACATTCTAGTGTTAAACTCGATGTAATGTATCTTTTCCCTAGGGATTGGAGAACTGAAGCACTGTCGGAGAGTATACGTATGTGGGTGTCCGTGACCCCCCTGGCTTTTATGGCGTACGCCGCTTGTGTAATGCCCACACATTCCGCTTGGTATACGGTGTTTTGTCAACGGCTATTATAGAAGTTTACAATCCTCTAAATCACAAAAGCGAAAGAGTTCGCGCGTTGTTGGATAGTGGAAGCCAATCTACTTTCATCACAAAATCTCTGCAACTAAAATTAGATTTAATGTGTAATCCGTTAAATGCATTAAACGTTATAGGAATAGGAAACAATCAGTGTGACACAGTATTAGAAAGTTGTGTTACTCACCTAAAATCGATCCATGGTACTTACCAAGTTAAGTTGTCTTGCTATGTTCTCAATCAACTTACCGGAGACATTCCAAAGGTTTCCGTCGATATACATCGTCTAAAAATACCAAAGGGTATTATATTAGCCGATCCTAAATTCAATGAACCTGCTTCCATTGAGATACTCATTGGTGCAGATATCTTCTGGGATATACTAGTCAGCGAACAACGCTCCCTAGGCCCAAATAATCCTAAATTACAAAATTCTAAATTAGGTTGGTTCATAGCCGGCCCTATCAATGCACCAAAATACAATCGAAATATTCGATGCAATCATGCAATTGTTTCAAACAACAACTTGGATGAAATGCTCACTAAATTCTGGGAATTTGAGAGTTTTCCTCAAAGAAAGATCCTCAGTCCCAACGAAATAGCATGTGAAAAACAATTTCACAAAACCACAACTCGTTTGAGTAATGGCAGATTTAGAGTGAAGCTACCACTAAAGGATTCACCTGACTGCCTCGGTGATTCTTATAACCAAGCTAAAAAACGTTTCATAAATCTTGAAAAAAGATTTAGAAAAAATCCGACGCTAAAGTCACATTACGTAGAATTTATACGTGAATATTCAAACCTAGGACATCTTTCAGAGTCACTTATTGCAATACCAAATCCTTCATACTTTTTATGTCATCATGCTGTATTCAAGGAAGACAGTGAGTCCACCAAGATTCGAGTAGTCTTTGACGGATCAACTCCTACAACTTCTGGCTACTCTCTAAATGACATCTTAATGGTTGGGCCTAATCTACAGAATTCTCTATTCTCCATTCTAATTAGAGCCCGTCAATACAAGTACATTTTGACTGGAGACATAGCTAAAATGTATAGACAAATTGCTATGGATCCAAATGATTGTGATCTTCAATTAATATTATGGAGAGAAGATGAGTCTCATCCTATCCAAACTTTGCGTTTAGATACTGTCACTTACGGTACTGCAAGTGCCAGTTATCTTAGCACTAAATGTCTATGGCAGGTAGGAGAAGAGTGTGATGACAAATTAATTAAAACTATAATACAAAATGACTTCTTCGTCGACGACGTCATTACAGGCTCAGACGATGAAGATCAACTTATATACATACAAAAGGCACTTTCTACTGCTCTAAATGCAGCTTGTTTTCCCCTACGAAAATACAAAACTAATTTACCTAAATTATTTCATAATATAGAAATTAATACAAAACAAAAACTTACCTTAAGTGAATCCTCCAGTACTCTTGGTCTAGGGTGGGATCCAAGTGATGACACGTTCAATTTTCCTGTAAAAAATAACTATATAAATAACACAATTACAAAACGACTTATAATGTCGCAATCACTTCGTATTTTTGATCCACTTGGGTTATTAAGCCCATGCATAATTCAATCAAAAATATTAATTCAAAAGTTGTGGATCAAGAGAATTGATTGGGATCAACCTGTACCTGATGATATACAAGAAAATTGGAATGACATTTCAAAAAACTTACCGTTACTTGCAGATCTTCATATTCCACGTAGAGCAATTGGTGACTCACCAAGGTCTATAGAACTTCATTCGTTCAGCGACGCCTCTCAAGTTGCCTATGGAGCTTGTATATACATGAGAACGCTGAACGAAAACCATGAGGTGACAGTGAGACTATTATGTTCGAAATCTAAGGTTGCTCCTATAAAGCCCACCACCATACCTCGTCTCGAGCTTTGCGCGGCGTTGTTATCAGCTAATCTATGTCGATCTGTTACTGAGTCCTTAAGACTTAGTCCTACAAAAATTACGCATTGGTGTGATTCTAATATCGTACTATGCTGGATAAACAGTGACCCAAGTAAATTAAAAATATTTGTAGCGAATAGAATAGCTGAAATTTTAGATCTTACTGATCGCAAGAATTGGCGTCACGTTCCCACTGACGTTAATCCCGCTGACCTAATTTCCCGAGGTGTAAACGCTCATCACCTTCGCGATAATTGTATGTGGTGGCAAGGCCCCTCGTTCTTATACAATGATGAATCAAAATGGCCAAAACTGCATCAACCTCAAAACATTGAGTTACCTGAAGTTAAAAGTCACTATATTAACTTACCCGAATCTACATTCGATTTCAAAATATTTTCGAATTTTTCCAAATTAAAAAGAACATTTGCTTATGTCTTACGCTTTTTACACAACTCAAAACGGTCAAATAGACTTAATCGCTTATTTGGCCCTATAACAGTGCCTGAGTTAAATAATTCCTTTATTTTTATTTGTCGAGTTGCACAAAAACAATCATTTCCGCTTGAATATAAAAGAATTCAATCAAAATTATCACTATTGCCTAAATCTAAGTTATTAAGTTTATCCCCTTTCTTTGAGCCCACATCTAATCTAATAAGAGTTGGGGGGAGATTACATAACTCCAATTATTCATTTAATAAAAAACATCCAATACTGTTGGATTCTTCTCATTATGTAACAAAACTTTATTTTTTATACGAACACTTACGAAATTTACATGCTGGACCACAGCTATTGCTGGCAATGGTCAGAGAATCTGTGTGGCCCATGAACGGAAGAAGGTTAGCAAGAAGCATTGTAAATAAATGTGTTACTTGCGTGCGTGTTCGTGGACAAACCATATGCCCAAAAATGGGTAACTTACCAACAAATCGTGTCTCTGTTGACTTTCCGTTCAAATCCGTTGGAATTGACTACGCCGGACCCTTTCTTATATTAAATCGCAAGGGACGTGGTGGTAGAATAGTAAAATGCTATTTATGTCTATTTATTTGTTTACGTTTTAAATGCGTTCATTTAGAACCTGTCAGTGACTTGACTAAAGAAGCTTTTATAATGACATTTCGTCGATTTGTTGCCCGCCGTGGCAAGCCGGCGGAGGTTTGCTCTGACAACGGACGAAATTTCGTTGCCGCTGCTAAGGAACTAAGCAATTTTCTAAAATTAAATAACGAATCTCTTTCTCAGTTTGCAACAGGAGAAGGAATCAAATTTTCATTTATACCTGCTTACAGCCCTCACTTCGGTGGAGTTTGGGAGGCTGGAATCAAGGCTGCTAAATATCATATCAAAAGAGTCATGGGAAATTCCCATCTTTCATTCGAAGAAATAGGTACTTTGTTCGCACAAGTAGAGGCAGTTCTAAATAGTCGCCCCTTGTGCCCAATGTCTTCATCCCCTGACGATTTCCTATCCTTATCCCCAGGGCACTTCTTGATTGGCAGACCACTCAATGCGTTGCCAACACCAGTTCAAGACGATGGCAAAACCACCCTTCGAAACCGGTACGCTCGCCTTGAGCAAATAAGGCAAGACTTCTGGAACCGCTGGCAAAAGGAATATATCTCCGAACTCCATCAACGCACTAAGTGGAAGACTGACGCTAAGAAGCTAAACATCGGAGATCTTGTCATTCTACAAGAAGACAACACACCGCCCCTCAACTGGCGCCTCGGACGTGTCGCCAGACTTTTCCCTGGACCAGATGGCATATCTCGCGTCGCAGATGTCAACACAGCAAGAGGTTGCGTGCGACGATCTCTAGTTCGCCTGTGCCCCCTGCCTACTGTTGAAGATTTTAACGGTTGAAGTTCTTCATCCTTCAACGGGGGGAGCTTATGTACGCGCCTGCTCATATTTTTAGAGCAAATCGTTACATTGTGTTTTGCGACTACAGCAATTTATTTTTTATAATATTCTCTACTTGGAAGGTAGAAGGTTGGCTAAAATACTTTGCACTCATCATTTCGGCTCCGCAAAGGAAAATTCTAAATTAATTGATAAAATACACGTTTCAAGTTTTCTATGAGTTTTTCTTAAAGAAATTCCATTATTGTGCGTAAACAGTCAGCAATAGCTACAGCAGCTTGACACTGATGTACACAAGTCGCACACGAACTAGGTCACACAGAAGGAGGAGTTCAATAGCTTGTGAGCGCATTAGAAGATCTCGTCATGCCCTCCGGCATTCAGCAAAACACACATTCTTAGAAACTTTACAGGAGATGTAATCAAAGTTTCCGATTAAAGGTATAGCACTCTGAAGAGACTTATTACGTTCATCGTTGTTTTAAAAGTAAGTTCAATATGTGTAGTTTCTAATATAGTCCCAATCTAATTGGTACATCTAATATATAAAATTCTCGTGTCACAGTTTTCGTTGCCATACTCCTCCGAAACGGCTTGACCGATTTTGATGAAATTTTTTGTGCTTATCCGGTATCTATGAGAATCGGCCAACATCTATTTTTCATCCCCCTAAATGTTAGGGGTAGTCCACCCCTAAATAATTTATAAGGCAAAACAACGTTTGCTGGGTCAGCTAGTTGTATATAAAGGAGGATGTATATGCGTCCAGGGAAGTGGCAAGGTATAGACCTTGCCACTTCCCTGGACGCATACACGTCACCGCATCCCTGGACACCTACACGTCACTGCATCCCTGGACGCCTAATCGTCACCGCATCCCTGATAAATGATAAATGATAAATGATAAATGATTTTATTTCTGTAAGTAGGTTTGTACAAACACTTTTACACGTCAATCATATTTTTTTTAAACTAGATGAGGTCGGCGTTTCCTATCTGACTACTCTGAGAAGAAAGGCCGAAACAAACTCAGAGGTCACAGTCTCTTTTAAAGTCCAGACATAATTTTGGTCAGATCATATGAAGACCATGTGGATCGGTGTGAAATGGTCTTTTGAGGTAAGAACCACACAGATTGAGTGGACCTGTCCATTCAGTGCACGCATTTATCAGTAATCATGCAGCTCAACTCAGAACTTGAGGAGCTCAACGATTTGATGAACAATACCAAAGATAGGACATTTGGGTAGGCCGCATAAAGTACTCAAACTGCCAGATTAATACTAAAAACGAACTGAGACAGAGATGAAAAAAAAACACAAAAAAAAAATTATAAAAAAATATATGACCCACATAGTCCTCACATGCTTGTGAATGTTTAACAAATTAAACATAAGAAAAAACAACCATGTACAGTCGCCAGCACATCAAGTTACTCCACTTTGACCTTGAACGCGTTATGAGCAACAACAGCAAGAATCGTGTGAAATAGATATATAGCTTTTTGTCCGTTCTTACTTGTAATATTTCTTCTTCTGCAGTGCGTACATGAGGGTGTGTGCGTATGCGCGTCGTGGTGTAGAATAAGATATTATGCGATAAGAAAATTTAGCGTAGCGGTGAATACTTGAATAGAATCTTAATAAGGGCATGGTAATAAAAATAAGCGGCCCGCGTACGGCCGGCGCAATGCCTAAACTACATATCTATGAAAGTTTATAATCATGTTTTTATTTAATTTCTTCATTTTTACATATTTGTTGGAAATACCTGTAGGTAAGTATTAAGTAGTGTCGTGTCTACCTATCCCTAACAAATGAAAGGGTAGAAATAGACTAGACAAATTAAATTTAATACAAGGAATAAAAACAGAGGAGCTATAAAAAGGTACCTGCCTAGAGGGAAATGCACTCTATTGAGAGATGAGGAGGACAATGGAGATCACTAGGTATAGCGTCAAGGGTGCGGCGACGTATTGGTGTTTCGGTGTTGTTGAAAAAGCTAAGCTCTGCAGCATACGCTGTTAGAAAAATTCGTAATTTAACTGATATAGAGACAGCCCGTTTAGTGTACTTCAGCTATTTTCATAGTGTAATGTCGTATGGTATTCTGTTGTGGGGAAATGCCGCCGACATTCAGACTATCTTTGTCTTGCAGAAGAGAGCTGTTAGATCAATTTATAAATTAAGTCCAAGACATTCTCACAGAGAGAAATTTAAGGAAATTAATGTAATGACTGTGCCTTCACAGTATATTTTTGAAAATCTTTTATATGCCCTTAAAAATATTAAATTGTTTAAAAATACAGTGATATCCATAGTATAAATACTAGGAACAAACACAAATTTGTTGTACCATCAAACAAGGCTCAAGAAAATAGGTGGGTCATTCAGATGTCAATGTATACGCTTTTATAATAAACTTCCAAGTCATGTTCAAGATCTAAGTATCAATAAATTTAAATCATTCATTAAACGTAAGTTGTGCCCGAAAGCCTTTTATACCGTAAAAAATTATATTGAAGACACAAAGGCTTGGGATTGACCTGCTCCAATTTTTACATACTAAATGGTGTTTTTGTTTTTGTTTATGCAAACTTATACTCTTTGACATTTGATAATTATTATATACACATTGATATGAATATTTACTTTGAGAAGTATGATATTATTATTATTTTTTTTATTGTGAATGTGAGGACTATGTGGTTCATATATTTTTTTTTATATTTTCTTTTGTGTTTTTTTCATCTCTTTCTCAGTTAGTTTTTAGTATTAATCTGGCAGTTTGAGTACTTTATGCGGCCTACCCAAATGTCCTATCTTTGGTATTGTTCATCAAATCGTTGAGCTCCTCAAGTTCTGAGTTGAGCTGCATGATTACTGATAAATGCGTGCACTGAATGGACAGGTCCACTCAATCTGTGTGGTTCTTACCTCAAAAGACCATTTCACACCGATCCACATGGTCTTCATATGATCTGACCAAGATTATGTCTGGACTTTAAAAGAGACTGTGACCTCTGAGTTTGTTTCGGCCTTTCTTCTCAGAGTAGTCAGATAGGAAACGCCGACCTCATCTAGTTTAAAAAAAATATGATTGACGTGTAAAAGTGTTTGTACAAACCTACTTACAGAAATAAAGTCATATATCATTTATCATTTATCAGGGATGCGGTGACGAGTAGGCGTCCAGGGATGCAGTGACGTGTAGATGTCCAGGGATGCGGCGACGTGTATGCGTCCAGGGAAGTGGCAAGGTCTATACCTTGCCACTTCCCTGGACGTATATACATCCTCGTTTATATACAATGTACCAATTAGATTGGAACTATATTAGAACTACTCATATTGAACTTACTTTTAAAACAACGATGAACGTAATAAGTCTCTTCAGAGTGCTATACCTTTAATCGGAAACTTTGATTATATCTCCTGTAAAGTTTCTAAAAATGTAATTACGCCATTGTTGCACCGAATTAGCGATCTGTAGATCGGTTGTTAATCTTTTTATTCCTGACACCATGCAGGAAAGAATGAGGTCAACGTTTCCAAATTGTGGTTTTAAAGTGCAAGTCTGGTGAGGTTCTTTCTTGAGGTTGCCGCGGTTGCGTAATTGGTCTAATTCCATATGAATTAGACGTAACAGAAATCACCGGACGACTTCACTCAGGGGTGGCGAGGTCATGCTCCTGGGTGTCCACCATCGAACAAGAGCAGATGATGAACAGCTATGACCTCCCGCGTGTTTGTGCCGTACGCGGGGACCCGTGCGGAAGGAGGAACAGGTTACACACAACACACTACTTTGGTCCAGATTTCCTTTTACACGTGTGGTCGTGGTCGTTTGCTGCCCACGACCAACCGGCTGGGACTTAGTGGGGGAGGGCAGCCGGCGCGGCGTGGGGAATCGAACAACTTCTGGAGTAGTCTAAGAACGGGATTTCCACAGGCCTTCAGTAGGTCAACCGTGAGTCCATCATTCATCATGCATTGCTTGGATTTAAATTAAATCATCAGTTTTATGCAATTATCCTCCTAGCATGTGACTTATGTGAGTGGAGGATCTTGAATCATTTCTTAAAAATAAATAATTAAATTAATTTAAAATCTTTTATATTTTTTATATTTTTAGTGCACAAACATTCTTCAATATCAAATGCATAAGTTTTTTTTTCTTACTGTCAACTACCGTATTGTCGGAACTTACAACTTCTAATGTACAGAAATGAGGATCCTGCCGTTTCGCCAAAATTATTTTGACAAAAGTTTATCATCCAACAAATTTTAGCAACATTTTTCTATGCTCACGCAATATTTGGAATGATTTTACGCACATTTTCATTTGGTCAAATGTTTCCTCGGCAGGATGTTACCAAGGATAATGCCATTATCCACTACGGACGGACAACTAAGGTAAGATTTTATTCAAAATTTCTTATACCTACTTTTGCTAGAAGTAAGTAGGGATCATAAATTCATATTATCATTTTGTTTTGGATTTGATGGAGTGACCTGAAAGTATACTTCGAAATCTGCAACTGGAACTAATAGACGAGTAGAGCTAGATGTGCCGAGTTTGGGCTCGTTTTGTTAGTTATGATGAGATCTTACCTCCGAACTTCATGGAGTGACCTGAAGGTGTACTTCGAAGACTGCTACTGGAACTAAAAGACGAGTAGAGCTAGATGTGCCGAGTTTGGGCTCGTTTTGTTAGTTATGTTGAGATCTTACCTCCTGACTTCATTGACTGACCTGATTGTGTACTTCGAAGACTGCTACTAGAACTAATAGACGAGTAGAGCTAGATGTGCCGAGTTTGGGCTCGTTTTGTTAGTTATGTTGAGATCTTACATCCGGACTTGATGGAGTGACCTAAATATGTACTTCGAAGACTGCTACTGGAACGAGTAGGCGAGTATAGCTAGATGTGCCGATTTTGGGGTCGTTTTGTTAGATACGTTGAGATCTTACGTCCGGATGACGGTAGACCTGAAGGTGTATTTTGAAAACTGCTACCGGGACTAATAAACGAATAGAGCTACCTGATAAGAATCTTTATAGTTTATTTAGCTCTTAGGGGCCATCCATAAAATTTGTGCGACGTTTCTCACCACACACACTCACCTACCCACGCACGCACGAAACACATGCAAAACCACTCTCATACACACAGTTATACACGCACCTGAATAATGTTTGGTTTTATTTTTTTCTCTTTCTTAATTTGTATTTTTGTAAAATTATCTTGCTAAGGAAGAGCGGAGTCTCCTAATACAGGCATTGTTTGCTTAAAAGGAGGCTCCAATCACTAAACGTGTTATTTAAATATGGTTACGAAATAAAAAATATCAACTATCTAGTGCATGGCTGACAAAATGTTTACTTTTGTTTGTATTTAACGAAATAATCACGAAAAACCGGTATGAATGCGCCATTGCCAGCGTGCCAGCCCGTGTGGTATGATCGCTCTTAAATTCACTGGCAGACAGAAGACACAATAAACATAAAACTCTCGTGCTCACCAAAAGACCAATCTAAAAAGCCCAATCTCGGTTGGTTTACGTTTACCAGAGCGTAGATCCTATGACCACCTTCCAACTCCATCATCAGGCTGGCACAGCGTTATCATAACATTGCGTTCTCACCAGACTTACATAAATGTGTATAATTTTAGCGCTATTAGACAGGAAAAAGTTTAAAATCGATGTTATTTCAAACAGATGAAGTTCTTAAAGCAAAGTTCAAAATATTTACAAAATAACACTACACAGTTGTTTGATTTATATTTATTTCAATCGGTATCAATACCCTCTTTCTGTTTTTATAAAATTTATAAGTAAAATTCTTAAAAAACTATGGGGTCAGCTATTATGAAGTTACCAAAGACATAGTTTAACTTTATCTTCACATATATGCATGGATAATTAAAAACGAATTATAATTATCAATTAATTATACAAGCTCACTAATAATTCGTAAAATTACACCAGTACTTAAAACCTCACGAGTGCAAAAACATTGCAAATGATATTTGAAAAACCCTATGTAATCTGGCAACTTTGGAAACATTCCGGCAATATTGCCCAATATTCCCGGCAATATTGGAAACTTTCCTGGGAAGTTTCGGAAACATTCGGCAATTTTTATCCCTACTCATAACGCGTTCAAGGTCAAAGTGGAGTAACTTGATGTGCTGGCGACTGTACATGGTTGATTTTTCTTATGTTTAATTTGTTAAACATTCACAAGTAAATATTTACGTTGATTATATTATTCAATTATTTAGTTTTATTTTGTCACAAATACAAAATTCCCTAGCAAAACGCGTTCGCTAGGGAATTTTGTGTTTTGAATTCTGCAGTAATAGTGACGTACTACAGGTACGTTCTTTTACTTAAGTCTATAATCTAGATTATATACAATGTACCAAGTAGATTGCACCCCCCAGTGGGGTTCCCGCATTGTCGTTGCGGGGGGGCTCAGTAACCGTGGTCACCCTCCCACGGTGAAGCGAAGAGGAACCCCAAGGTGGGGCCGCTCGTCAGGGCTTGTGCCTCCAAGCCGACGACGTAGCGGCCAAAAAGTAGGTTGCGGTGAGGTGCATCGCAGCTGAGGCGGGCCGCGATGTCGAATGGGAGGCATCGCGGCTGAGAGTTACAGGCTACGGCGGAGGAGGAGTGCCGGTACTTCTGAGTAGCGCTCTTCCCTTCCTTGGCCTGGACGGGGCCGCCACCGTTTGATGGCGGACGCGGTGGGGCCGCAGGGGAAGAGGAGTGTCGGTATAGCGTTGGCCGCTCTCCCTATCCCCTGCGGCCGAAAAGTGGTAGGTGGCGGGGCCACTGCTGACCCGTCGCAGGGAGACGTCAGCAGCAGCTGGTGGGGCTCGCAAGGGCCGATGCCTGCCAGGGGTGCGGGTTGTTCGAAAGAGATACCGCGGCCTCTGGCACACGGGCAGCTGAGAGAACATGGGTGGGTTTTAGTCAGTAAAAGTCTGACACGCCCTCCTGCTCCACCCAGAGCGGGAGAAGTCATTTGATGATTTCCCACCCACAAAAAAAAAAAAAACCAAGTAGATTGGGACTATATCAGAAACTACACATATTGAACTTACTTTTAAAACAACGATGATCGTAATAAGTCTCTTCAGAATGCTATACCTTTAATCGGAAACTTTGATTACATCTCCTGTAAAGTTTCTAAAAATGTAATTACGCCATTGTTGCACCGAATGAGCGATCTGTAGATAGGTTGTTAATCTTTTTATTCCTGACACCATGCAGGAAAGAATGAGGTCAACGTTTCCAAATTGTGGTTTTAAAGTGGAAATTACGTTTGCAGATAAAGCACCACTGCTTAGCAGGCTGGCTACAGCTACTTGAGTTGCGCCGCGTAGACATTTACGTAACCGCCAAAGGTTTTCTTCGTCGGTGAAATTACCGATTTCTGTGGATTCCATACAAGCTTGTTCGAAATGAAGCCAATCTTTTGGGTCGCCGCGCCGCTATAACTGAGGACCTCTTTCGTTGTGCTGAAGCGACGTATAAGTTTGGTGTTTTGCTGAATGCCGGAGGGCATGACGAGTTCTTCTAATGCGCTCACAAGCTATTGAACTCCTCCTTCTGTGTGGCCTAGTTAGTGTGCGACTTGTGTATATCAGTGTTAAGCTGCTGTAGTTATTGCTGACAACGCTTCAACCACTTTTTCAGATATAATTTTGCTCTAATCTTTGAGACTGTGGACTGTATTCTTCCTCAAGTTCTGCTAATGACGAGTTCCATTTCAATACGCGCCTTCGCCTGACCTGCGTGCAGTCTGTTTTCTTGTATCTATTGTGATGATGACGGTTTCTTTGACTTGACTGACTGAAATGACATGATGGATGTGAAAGTGGTTTTTTTTCCCGGTGTCTTCCGATTTCAGTACACGGCACAAGAACTTTTACTGTAAGTTCGTCATCATTCCTATTTACCGGCGGTTACCGATTACCAATTGTGGCTTTGCCGCTAACTCCTCCTTCTCTATAAGTGTGCTAGTGGTACTGTGGGTGTTTATCATGTTTCTCCTCGCTAGCGGAGCATTAAACATTGGCGATCTAGTTCGAATACCACTGTTAATGGGGTGGATCAAGAGGAGGGTTGTGCGTTTACAAATTTATGTTTTGGCTTCCAACAACACGCTTCACTTGCTTACTTGCTTAGCTTGGTTTTTTAGACGCAGACCTACCTTGCCTCCTGCCTCAGAGGTGGTAAGGTGGCGTGCTCTTGAGGGAGAGCGCAATGGTCATAAAGATCCTCAAGGCAAGTCTGGTGAGGTTCCTTCTTGAGGTTGCTGCGGTTGCGTAATTGGTCTAGTTGAATTGATGAATTAGACGTAACAGAAATCACCGGACGACTTAACTCAGGGGTGACGAGGTCATGCCCCTGGGTATCCACCATCGAACAAGAGCAGATGATGGACAGCTATGACCTCCCGCGTGTTTGTGCCGTGCGCGGGGACCCGTGCGGAAAGAGAAACAGGTTACACACAACACACTTCTTCGGTCCGGATTTCCTTTTACACGTGCGGTTGTGGTCGCTAGCTGTCCACGACCAACGGGCTGGGGCATCCCATAAGCGGGATGTCAAGCGAGGATCGGCTTAGTGGGGGAGGGCAGCCGGCGCGGCGTGGGGTCTCGGGATGAGCTGCGGCATAGTCTCGTGTCTTATTCAGTTCCGTGATCTTCCCTCGTGTGCGGGCTCGTTAATCTGCAATCTGCAAATTGCACCGCATATATACAAAAGCTGAAATTTCATATGGACTGCTAAAACTGGTTCTTGGCGGAAAAATAGAACCATCCAGTTTAATATTTTAGAACAATGCATTTATAATCGTTTCGGCTGGAAGACGTCCAGTACTAGATATAGGCCTCACACAACTCCACGACCACAATGCCGCTTCGACCTATTTTGTGCTTCTCGCATTTAGCGGTTTCCTGCTATCTTCACAGTGTCATTGGTCTAGCTTGTGGGAGGCATTCCAACGCTACGTTTTACAGTACGCGGTCTCTACTCCAGAGCCTTTTAGCCTCATCGACCATTTGTTCAACAATCAATGTACCCTGTCCTCTGCTACTTAAGTTTGGCAATTCTCCGGGCTATCTTGATTCTTTTAGTACTCCTACGAATCTCTTCATTAGAGATTCGAACATCCCGCATCCCTGGCAGGCATCGGCTCTAGCGGACCCTACTGTTTGTGCTGACATCTTTTTGAGGCGCGCGTGGAACACAACGCACCGTTGACCCGGGCTTGGTCCTTACGGAACGGCGAGCTACCCATTATTCGCCACCCACAAGCCCGTGCTTACGGTGGCTGGCAATTGGTCTCAGATTCCCGGCGCCCAGAGCGTCTCCTGCGGCAACTAGGGCCTTGACAGCACATAGATTGCCTCTCCCATCATAATATGTTACATCTTACCCGTTTAGAATATGTCTCAAGTGGAAAAACACATTTGTAAGAAAACATCGTCATTGACTGAATAGAAATGGTAAACTGAAAACTTACGGTACTAAATATTTGGCTTATTTGATTTTCTGTAAAATATGTTGTACCAAGTGAAATATTTGGCTACATTAAAATTGGTAACAATACTACATAGTTGGTAGGCAATTTATTATCTAAACGTTCACTTGCCAAACAATAGGTTTGCGTTACAATTTTTTGCGAAGAGTTTATTTGTTAAGTAATAATTTGGCAAATTATATTATGCGGAAAATTGTTTGGGAAGTGATAATTTGTCAATTATTCTTTGATGAAACAAGGATAACCCTCAGAAATGTTATGAACAGTTGACAGTTGCATTTACAGAAACGAAAATTGTAAAAATACAATAGTGTAGTTAGGAAGAAGAAGCATTAGACTTAATTGTAACGCAGCGTCAACGTAGAACAGGCCACAGACACGTAACTTGTTGAATGATACTCGATGCAAGCGCAGTACGTTTTTGCAAAGCTTTTTCTCGTTATCTGAAAAAACACATCGTAATAAAGAAGTCCATGTTAGTGGTTATGACACTGTTATCGAATATCACTAAATGAAAAAATTACCACAGCAAGTAGACTTCAAACAATTGCGCAAGTATCTTGAACGTTTTGTATGGCTGAGTAGGATCTATCGCATTGATGGGTCAACATTGTTTGCCACATAAAACTCTTCATTATCCATAAGTATGTAAAGAACGGTGCCAGATTTGCTATCTACGAATCATCATTAAACTTGCACTAATTAAAGAAGTCATTAAAATATATTCAGTAGTCATCACACCCCTGCCCTTATCCCAATTTATTTGGTGTCGGATAAAATATACTCAATACAGTATTTTGGGAAGCAGCTCGTCCGAGGACGTACTGCGATCATACCTATATCTGCCACCTAGCCGCGTTGATGTGTACTAGTTTGAAGGGCTTGGGTACCGGTACAGATGATGATGATGATGATGGGACTCCCTTTTCCGAATTAGACTCCAAAACCCGCCGGTACAGACACGGGAGACATTTTAGCTAAGACCAAGCGATGGCATCGCATCTTTGATGATTATGGTATTGCAGATGTCTGTTGGTAGCATATGCTACCGCAGCCAACGGTTTACCTAATTTTGAAAGGCTCAACCTTTTTATAGAGTCTTGCTTTTTACTTTACATTTTGCTTAAATCCACAGTATTTTACATTAAACGTCACACAACCCGTGTGACGTTTAATAAATACGTTATGTGTGCTGTGGTGGGGCAAGGTGCAGCACTCAATCTGTCATCTGTACCGAGCAGTCGTAGTGACAGCACGCCTAACGCGACGATATTGCAAACCGTGTTTCATTCAAAGACTACAATAGTAGTTTCATTGTACATAATAGCTAAGCCCTCACAAACGAGGGTTAAGTTATGTCGTGCGTAAAACTTAAAATTAAAACAAAACAACCTAATGGTTACGATATGGTTGGCAAATTAATGAATTAAGTTTTATATAGTAAACAAGTGTTTCTCCATAAAATTTGTGCGAAACATAGGATTTTTGTTCATAAAATCATCAATTAATATATTTGAACAATAATTTTGCTTCTTTGGTTGATGCATTTCAGTCATTACAAATTAGTAGTAGTTAGTTTGAGTTATTAATGATTATCGATTACATCTAAAACATTATCGTGATGAAATTATTGTTGTATGTCAATACACTTACCATAGATTAGTTATTGTTTGTTACATTTGATTGATTAACTCGTGTTAAAATGGACATATTCCGTAATATTAAAACAAAATATCCTACGAACACTGTAGATAAAGATGTGCAGTCAATGTTTTTGCCTCTAAATATTATCTTTCCTAAGTGTAACATTAAATACAATATTATTATTCCAAATAGTGGCATGACAAATTTTGTTTCAATGATTGCAACAATGGTATTTATGATTTCATGTATACACTTCACCTGTATGGCCTGGTATATAGGTACTCCAGAATGTACTTCTGTCTGGTTTAATTTAAACTGCATATTCTATTGTTTCGGGTTCGCTACGAATTTTGCCATCAGAATCATTCAGTCCAAAAATCAAGTCCAATTTGTCTTGACTTTTCAAAAAGTGCACAGATTTCTCAAGAACGCAATCAGTTTTGACTATTTTGTTATTTGGAATTGGATTTTGGTCATCGTGGCTCTAGGTGCATAATGCCTTATGTCTACTTACGTAATTGCAAGGCCTGAGTTTAGTGGTGTATTTGGCAGTCCAAGACTGAACTCGGAAAACTTACGCGCTCTATGAAGTTAAGAGCAAACTTCTGTACTCATCATTGGACAATGGCACGTTTGCTTACTTTGGCAAAACCAGAAATATCTCACAGACTCGTATCCGACGACTCTGTGAAGACTGAAAAGAGTAGAATTAAAATATAAAAGAAGCAAAGAATATGCGAAAACATACAAAGAACGCTAACGACATCTATTTAAAAAATGACAACGCAAAAAGATGTAACAATTTAAATGTAACTCCACCGAGAACTTGGTACTTGCCTCACTTTGAGGTCGGTAACCACCAAAAAGAAACGGAAAGGCAAAAGGTACAAAAACGTAATGTAGGTAAACAAATTCATTGTATAAAGTTAGTAATCACTGATAACATCTGAGACAATGACATAATTAAATTGTTGTTTTATTATGCCACATATGACATTTACCATCGATTACGTATTTTTTCATTTGAGTGTATAACTCCGCTTAAAATGGACCTATTCCGTAATATTAGAACAAAATATCCTTTGTATACTGTCGATAAGGATGTGCAGTCAATGTTTTTGCCTTTAAATATTATCTATCCTAAATGTAACATTAAACATGATATTATTACTACAAATAGTTATATGACAAATCTTGTTTTAATGATTGTTACACTAATATTTATGATTTTACATTTGAACTATGTGGTCTTGTACGCAGTTGATGTAGAACACAATTATGTTATGTCTGGTTTTAATTGCATCTTCTATTGTGTTGGTTTCTTTATGAATTTGGTGAAAGGAATAATCCAATCCAAAAATGTTGTCCAGTTTGTCTTGACTTTTCAAAAAGTGCACAGATTTCTCAACAATGAAATCAGTTTTGGCTATTTTGTTACTTGGAATTGGATTTTGGTCATCGTAGCTTTGAGTCTATATGCCATATTTCTGATTATTTATTGCACAATGCTAAGTCTCCCTTATAATGTAATATTTGCTAGCTACGTCTTGGTTGTTTTCGATTTAAACACGATTTATGCTACGAGAATACTAAAATTGTTAGAAAACAAGGTTGGTCTATGGAACATTCACGTTTTAAATACTCAAGAAATAGAAGACACACATAAAGAAAATTATATCAAGGATGTGTTTCAGGCTTATGTTAATATATTAGAATGTTATGACATACATAAAAGTTTTTCCCAAGAATTCGTAAGTAGTCTACAGTAAATCCATGAAATATGAAACCTCAAAAAAATTCAATAAAGAAAAACAAATGAGTGACTTAACTTACGGGCTTAATTTGTCAATCTTTCAGATTCTCTTCTATACTATAGAAGTATTCATCCACTCTCTAGTACATATTCAGCACGTAATTGACATGTGGATCACAGAAGAAAATTATGTAGTGAGTTTTCCTTTATGTTATTGAATGGGACACAAGCCGATGGACGATCTTATGTATAGTACCTTTTAAAATTAGGTCAACTGTCGGTTTGTGGTAGCATAAGCTACCTACAGACATCTGAAATACCATATCATCATCATCATCTTTACCGGTATGTAAGGCATGGGCCCTTCAAACCAGTACACATCAACGCGGCTAGGTGGCAGATATAAGTATGGTCGCAGTACGTCCCCGGACGAGCTGCTTTCGAAAATACTGTATTGAGTATATTTTAGCCGACACCAAATAAATTGGGATAAGGGTAGAGGTGTGATGACTACTGAATATATTTTAATGACTTCTTTAATTAGTGCAAGTTTAATGATAATTCGTAGGTAGCAAATCTGGCACCGTTGTTGACATACTTATGGTTAATGAAGAGTTTAATGTGGCAAACAATGTTGACCCATCAATGCGATAGATTCTACTCGGCCATACAAAGCGTTAAAGATACTTGCGTAATAATTTTGAAGTCTACTTGCTGTGGTAATTTTTTCATTTAATGATATTCGATAACAGTGTTTTAATTACTAACATGGACTTCATTATTACGATGTGTTTTTTCAGATAACGAGAAAAAGCTTTGCAAAAACGTACTGCGCTTGCATCGAGTATCATTCAACAAGTTACGTGTCTGTGGCCTGTTCTACGTAGACGCTGCGTTACAATTAAGTCTGATGTTTCTTCTTTCTAACTACACTATTGTATTGTTACAATTTGCGTTTCTGTAAACGTCACTGTCTGACTGTTCGTAACGTTTCTTTAGGTTTTCCTTGTTCCATCAAAGAAAAATTGACAAATTATCACTTCTCAAACAATTTTCCGCATAATTTCATTCGCCAAACTTAGCAAATAAACTATTCACAAATAATTGTAACGCAAATTTAATGTTTGGAAAATGCACGTTTAGATAATAAATTGCTTACCAACTAGTACTACTTTTACCAATTTTAATGTACCCAAATATTTCAGTTGGTCTATCATATTTTACACGAAATCAAATAAGCCAAATATTTAGTACCTATTTCTTTTTTTTTTCGGTGGGAAATCATCAAATAACTTCTCCGGCTCTGGGTGGAGCAGGAGGGCGTGTCAGACTTTTACTGACTAAAACCCACCCGTGTTCCCTTAGTTGCCTGTGTGCCAGGGGCCACGGTATCTCTTTCGAACAACCCGCACCCCTGGTAGGCATCGGCCCTTGCGGGCCCCATCTGTTGCTGCTGACATCTCTTTGAGGCGCGCGTGGAACACAACGCGCCGTCGACCCGGGCTTGGTCCTTACCGGACAGCGAGCTACCCATTACTCGCCGTCCGCCGTACCCATTACAAGCCCGTGCCTACGGTGGCCGGGAATCAGCCTGGGATTCCCGATGCCCAGGGCGTCTCCTGCGAAGGCCACGGCTGTGAGGGCGCATGTACTACATCTCCTTCACGTGCGCCGCCTCCCTCTTTGCGAGCATTACTACTTCGCTGAAGGAGGCGACTGCTAGCCATGCATTCTCGCCCCGTACCATGGCCTGGACCAGGGTCGGACGCGAGAGATCGCCGCCGCCGATCACCTCCATGAGGACACGGCGGTGCTCCGCCATATTTAGTACCTTAAGTTTTCAATTTACCATTTCTATTCAGTCAATCACGATGTTTTTTTTATAAGTGTGTTTTTTCCACTTGGGACAAATTCTAAACAGATAAGATGTAACATTATTATGATTCTGTTAATAGTTTCTGGTTTTACATTCAAAAATTTTTGTTTTTGGCACTCGCTGGCCGCTGCCGCGGTACGCTCACTTTGCTCGCTCGGCTCGTGCGTTGAGTGCTGTCAGTTCCAACCTATTCAACTCAAACTCAAACTCAAACTCAAAGCATTTATTTAAAATAAACTAATTACAGGCACTTTTGAATTGTCAAGGTCGGTGAGTTACAAAGATGAAGCTATTTGCCCATTCCTAAGCGTAGGTACCTATGGAGAAGAACGGGCAAGAAACTCCATGGACACTCTTTTAAAATCATGGTATTGTTACAAAAAGTTGGTTACATCATTATGTTGAAATTATCAATGTGAGAACGATGTAAAAAGACGTGCACGTTAAAGCAACGAATCATTTGACTAAATTTTTGAGTGTTACATATCGTTTGCTGTAATAAATCATTTGATTAAATACCAAATGCCCAAATCCTCTTCGTCCGTTACTTTACTTGAGAGTGAACGTGTATTCGGTTTGCGCATAAACTCGTAAATAATACTTATGCGACTTTAGCCCGAACCGCGAAGTGAAAGTGACCAAATTTGCTTATACTTTATAAAAAATATTAATTGTTTTCGCCGCTGTGCTTTGGCACCGCATATCTAACTCGCCGGTTTAGCCCACACGCAGGAACGGGACAGTCGCCATAATTGCTCTCCCGCTTACTCGTGAGCCTGAGTGCCGCTGTGTACTATAAAATATCCCCGAGCCCATCGTCGTGTGTGTGATCGACATTGAACAGCGTACAATGTTTCGCGTTCAACGCTCGCCTACGGCTTCGCCATCAGTAAACTCCAGTGTACTTCAAACAAAGTCAGACTCTGATATACCCGCAGCGGTGTTGGACAGCCCAGTTGGTAGTGTCAACACCGCGTCGCGGTTCAAACGTCCTTGCCCAGAATTCTCACCTGGTAATGAACTTCAAGACGTAAAACGCGAAATACTAGAAATGTTGTCGACCTGGAAAAAAGAACAAGAGGAACGCCTTACAAAATTCTCGCACGATCAAAACACCTGCCTCTCTAAGTTGGTCTCCGAAATAGCGGAACTGAAACTACAGAATCTTGCGATTCAAAAATCAAGCGGCGACATAGAGAAATCTATAACATTTATAACCGAGCAGTACGATGATATGATTAAAAAAATTGAGGTTCTGCAAAAAGAAACCCAACAACAGAAAGACCAAATAATTAATTTCGAAATAAAAATCCAGGATATCCAACAGCTTTCCCGGTCATCATGCGTCGAGATCCGCAACGTACCTGCCGTGGAGAATGAGTCAGCGTCAGATTTGACCGCGATAATCAGTAAAGTCGGTGCAGCAGTTGACATGACCCTCTGTAACACCGAGCTACGTGATGCATACCGTTTACCCGGGAAACCAGGCACCATCAGACCTATTATTGCGGAGTTTATAAATGTACAAGTTAAAAACAAACTCATAACAAGTGTGCGCGACTTTAATAAGATCCACCCTAACGAGGGTCGACCTAATACGAAATGCATAGGTTTTCCCGGAGATCGACGTCCAATATATGTTGCGGAATATCTTCCCGCTAGCTCCAGAAAACTGTTCTATGAGGCAAGAGAATTTGCGAAACAAAATGGATTTAAGTTCTGCTGGACGGCGAACGGCAACATTTTCTTGCGAAAAATTGAAGGAGCGAAACAAGTTCTAGTCAGATCTGAGCAAACTCTACGCAATCTTCAATTGGATATAAACCAATGACTATATTATAGCCTAATCTACTTATCCGCTAAACACTTATATAATTTTTCGAATGTTGTTAATACTCACCCATCAAAACGTAAGTGCTTAAAATTCTTTATAATCTGTATAAATAATTACCTTTTGGTTACGTTATCATACAAAATACACATCCCTGTCATATTTTTTCTACCAATACACTTCTCAATTATGTACCTTAAATTTTACTCGCCTCTTTTAACACTAAATGTACCTCAGGACCTAGTATATACTATTACCGCAACTTTTTTAAACATGTATTACTCAACAAATACCACAATAAAAAAATCATATCAGTACCGAATTCACCTAGCTTCCACTAACAGCCTCCTGCACAAATCATTGCGTCATATACTAATGCACCAAACAAATTTTTCCCATGGCTAATGTTGCACAAGTTATTGATGATATCGATCACACTGCTTTTACAACTAACCTGAAACTCCATTCCATAGATGACTGTAGGCTGTATTTGGACGACATAGGAGGTCAATACTCGGTTGTGGTCCAAAATATTCGCAGTATCAAAAAGAATTTTGATGATTTCTCTGTTCTATTGTGCCGATTGCTTATATCCCCTGACATTATTATTTTAACAGAATGTTGGCTTGACGAATCGTTTACCTGTTTTGAAATAAACAACTATGATTATCATTGTTCCAAAAACTATATTAACCAAAACGATGGAATAGTAGTATATACCAAAACATCTTTCCAAGCTTCTGTTGTGGAACCATCCTGCAAAGACTCGAGCTGTCTGGTTGTCAATGTCAGGGACGAACTATCTCTGATTGCCATATATAGGTCTCCATCTTTCTATAATATAAATAACTTCTGCGAATCTTTAACAAAGCTGATGGAGTCGTATAAGGCTCCCACATGTGCTATTGTAGGGGATCTGAACATTGACATCAAACCAGAGTGCACTGACAGACGATCCACTGAGTACCTGGACTTAACCGGCCACTATGGGTATTTTGCAGGTCACACTTTTCCTACGCGAGGTGATAACTGTTTGGATCATGTTTTGCTTAAAACTCAAAAGTCAGCTACTGTTATTGTGTGTGACACTGGCATAACAGATCATGAGACGGTTATCCTAGGCATTCAAAAAGATTCAGCTAGGGCCAGGATTGAAAAACGACGCGCGCGAATTGACTACTTAACATTAAAAAAAGACATTGAAAATGAATCTTGGGACTGGCTTCGTGAACAGACGAATGTTACTAATGCTTTCCAAAAATTTGTCGAGACACTTTCTGTTAAAATTAAACAACACACCACTAACCGTATCTGCCGTAGCTCAGAGGATATTATCAAGCCTTGGATAACTAGAAACCTCCTGAAGTGCATAAGACGACGTGACTAACACATTATCGCAAAGAAACAAGAAAATCGCGACAATCTTAACATCCAACAAGAATATAGGAAGTACAGAAATTACTGTAACAATATTTTATCAAATCTAAAACAAGACCATGACCGTAAACTTCTAATGGAAACAAAGGGCGATTGTAGAAAGTTATGGTATGAAATCAAGAAAATTTGTAACATTAAAAACAATAAAACCGGAAAAACTAAGCTTGTGACCGACAGCGACGACCCTGTTCCCACATTAAATAAAGTGAACGGCTATTTCTCAACTGTTGGCAAAAACGTTGCAGCAAAAACACTCAGTCTATTAGGCTTAACTGAAACTGACTTGGTCCGTAACAACGAACAATACAGTACTGTAAGCACTAGCCCAAACTCTTTTTTCCTTACTCCGACTGATGAAAAAGAAATATTTTCAATTATCTCCCGGCTTAAAACGACATCAGCGACAGGTTATGATGGCATTAATAACACTTTTTTGAAACAATGTTCACATGCTTTGGTTGGATCGATTGCCTTTCTTTGCAACTTAAGCCTAAGTACAGGTAAAGTTCCTGATTGCATAAAGATTGCCAATATATGCCCGATATTTAAAAGTGGAGATCCAAAAATCCCTTCGAACTATCGCCCAATTTCCCTGCTGACAGCTCTCTCAAAAATCCTTGAGAAAGTTGTGAACAAACGACTACTCGCATACCTCGAACAAAATAGATTGCTGTCGGACAATCAGTACGGTTTTCGGGTCGGTAGGTCCACGGAGGATGCAGTAACCAACTTAGCCGACTTTATAACCCTGAAACTAGGTCAAGGACTGGCATGTACTGGCATCTTCCTGGACCTCGCCAAGGCATTTGATACAATATCTAGGAAAATCCTGATTAAAAAAATGTCGCTGCTAGGAGTTCGTGGCACTGCCCTAGACTGGTTTAATTCATACCTCAACGATAGAACGCAAAAAGTGGTGCTAGGAGACCATTCTAGTGACCCAACCACAGTGCAATTTGGCGTGCCCCAGGGCAGCGTGCTAGGACCTACCCTGTTTATCATATATATAAATGGACTATGCGCCATGAAAATCCCTCAAGCTAGAATTTTTACATATGCTGACGACACCGCAATCGTTTTCTATGGGAAAACTTCGGATGACGTTAAGATCTTGGTTGAAAACGGGGTTAAAGCTATTGCGAACTGGCTGCAACATAATCTTTTGACGCTTAATATAGACAAAACGAAGGCAATCAACTTTGCCATCTCGAAACGTTCCGCTCCTAAGTCTGTAACTTGTATACAGCTGCACTCCTGTCCTAGCCCAGAAAGCTGTAGTTGCCCGTACATCGATCTAACAGATTCGATTAAATACCTAGGAGTCTTTGTAGATAACCGTTTGACATGGTCCACACATCTGAGTGCTTTGAGAGGTAGGATTCGAAAGATGCTCCGTATCTTTAAGCAACTGGGTAAGATTGCAGATGACTCAGTTCTAAAGATGATTTATTTCTCTCTCTGTCAATCAGTCCTTAACTATTGTATAATAGCATGGGCGCGGCTGGCAAAAGCTCGTTAATAAAGGTTGAAAGAGCTCAACGAGCTCTGCTTAAAGTTGCCTATAGACGACCATTCCGGTACCCCACAAACACACTTTACACCGAAGTGGGAGTTCTTAGAGTCAGACAGCTTTACATTCTATCTGTCACTCTAAGATTTCACAAAACCTCCAGGTGCACTTGTATCTTGTCAAGTCGAAGGGTACAATGGGAAAAGGTTCGATGTCGTAAAACACTCGGTAGGAGGTCGTTCGGTTTTATGGGACCGCATATTTACTCAAAACTCAATGACCAACTCAAAATTCTACAACTCACTCATAGTAAATGCAAAATTACGGTTACGAAATGGCTTCTTACACTGGACTATGATATGACTGAAAACTTATTATACTAAAAAGAGGAAAAAATAAATAAAACATGGAGCGCTTTCATAGGGACAATTGTATATTATCTCTATTTATATTCTTATTATTCTTTACCATAAACTTCAACATAATTATATACATCGTCAGATGTAACATTCAGACAAACTCACTCGACACCAACACAACTACCTTAACTCATACACCCACACAATCACACATCATCACACATACACACACTCCATAAAATCACACACAACATACATTAACAACATGTAACATACTAGGTTTATTCTCTTTTTTATTCTTTTATTATTTTAAGTTTTATTGTTTATTCCTTTCTAGTAGATTACCAGTAAATTAGTAGAAATTAAGAAATTTATTGCAACGTAGTATTTATTACATATATAGCAATAAATGTAAACGGAACGAAGGAGCCTGGATCTCACGACACAGGGAATCCTAGTGTGAGTTCCAGGAAGCAACGCATTTGAATGTAACTTTTAAAACAATAAATTTTTCTTATTCTTATTCTTATTCTTAATGACATTATCCTTGGTAATATCCTGCTGAGTAAAAATTTGACCAAATGAAAATGTACAAAAATCATTCCAAATATTGCGTTGGTATAAAAACGTTGCTAAAATTTGTTTGGATAATGAAATTGTAGGGGATGCTCATTGAAACATTTGACTTTTCGTTTTATAAGCCGCGCACAATTGAATACTAACTTTGTGTTACACATTTCAAGTTTTCTTATGTAGTTTCTTACTAGGGTACATGTAGCGGGTGGATCCACTGGTAATTGTTAAATTTATGCTTCTAAACTAATCATAATTAAGCGAGGCTGAGATATTATGGTCAAGCATGAGCGTGATTCTCGACAGGTTTAGACCTGTTCGGACAAGTTTCTGCTTGCTCGTGGACGATACCATTATTTGTGTATGTGTGTTTAGGTGCCTGTAAATGTTTTACCTGTGTGTTTTTGTCGAGTTATAACCTGTTTTGTGGGTGATACCATTATTTTTACAAGCTCATGTACCTTTTTTGGGTTGTGCGGGTTGCTAACTATGTTTCTTATTGATTGGTTTATAGCCACTGTAGGTATTGATGAAACTTAGTAACTATGGGAGATGAAAACTAGCCCTTTGCTTAAGAACGTAACAACAAGTTAGCTACTTATTCTACCTATGTGAAAATGGTTTTTATTGTTTAATTAATCAAACTCTTAATCATCAATCAGTTCTTCTTGTAGTCGCCAACAGTCTCCCCTCAGTGCGTTGCACTCCATCTCGTTTAGGTGACGTTGCAGGTACGATCAGGACTAGGCGCGATGCTGACCGCCGCAGGACACCCGCTGCAATTCGCACGTATACAATCTTGGTTCTTTCGTCTGGTCCGGGATGAGTGGCGACTATCTCGCCACGTGGCCACGAGTACCGTGGCAAGGTGTGGTCGATGATCAGGACCTTTACTGTAGCGTGGCGAAAGAGTTGGTCGGTACTCCTCAACCACCTTGACCAGAAATGATCGGTCAGGTATTGGGATGTCTTCCAGTTTGGAGAACCGATGAGTTCTCGTCGTCAAAAGAGCAAAAGAGGTTGGCTCCGCATGAGCGCCCGATGAAAAAATGGTTCGGGGTCAAGGCTTCTTCTTCTTCTGGGTCGGTGCTGACGGAGAAGAGGGGTCTCGAGTTTACGATGTGCTGGGCTTCCAGAAGCAATGTGTGGAGATTTTTTTCCTTAGGTTATCACTAGTGTAGTGTTGCTGCGAGAACGACTTTTACGAATTGCACCATTCTTTCCCAGGCTCCGCCCATATGGGGGGGCTCCAGGAGGGATAAACTTTCAAACGATGACCATCTTGTTCACTTCTTTTCCCAGATTCTGGACGGCTACAGCGATTTCTTTGTTGGCACCGACGCAAGTTGGTGCCGTTGTCGCTCAGGATAATTTTCTGCGTTCCTCCTCTGGCGATCATTCTTCGCACTGCGAGGATCATGGAGTCGGTTGATAGGGAGTTAGCCAGTTCTAGATGAATCGCTCTTGCGGTGAGGCACGTCAACAACGCCCCCCAAAGTTTCTCTGTATGTCTTCCAATGGTGACAAGCATAGGTCCGAAGTAGTCTACTCCTAGGCAGGTGAAAGGAGGGCTGGCTTTTGTTAGACGTTCAGGTGGCAGATCTCCTTGAGGTGTGATCTGCGGTGTCTTCTTCCGAATTCTACACTATCCGCAGTCTCGAAAAGAAAGTAGCAACTTTCTTTACCATGTTTCGAAGCGATGGTATCCAATATTTCTGCTGGACCTCATTCATCACGGTGTTGGTGTTCCCGGGATTGAAAGCTTCATGGAGGTGTTTCACTAGCAGCTGGGTTATTCGGTGACGATTATCCATCAGGATCGGACTCTTGTATGAAGCTATCAAGTACTTGGCTGCTCCGATGCGGGTGGATGGTCTGATGAGCCCGTCTTCTAATTTGATAGTGAAGTTCTTCAGGTTGTGAACATGACCGGCCTAGGAGAGGGTAGTTAAATTAAACACTGGACTATTATATTAAGCGCGTATAATAATTAGTTCCACAGTGCTTGCTGCTCACTAAAACTAATTTTCCCTTTTTGACCTAGTTGAGCGCCGGAGAATCTTAACACCGAGATTCAGTAAAAGGCGCTCAACTAACAACGCCATCTATTGATAAAAATTTAAACTAATTCGAAATAAACGAATATTTACGTGAACAGGTTGGATGTCGAATTGAGGTCTTCTTTCCTACGCAGGGCGACTAGTTCGTCTGAGAAGCTGTCTTCTTGCACTCTTCTTATTAGCAGTTGTTCTGCTTTTTAACCGACTTCAAAAAAAGGAGGAGGTTCTCAATTTGACTGTATGTTTTTTTTTTATGTTTGTTACCTCATAACTTTCGACTGGGTGAACCGATTTTGATGATTCATTTTTTTATTTGAAAGCTCAAGCTTCTCGTGTGGTCCCATTTTAATTTCATATATAACGAAGGTACTTCACCCATTGCGGGTACCTCGTTATCAGAGTCCGGGTTAGACATGATGTAGGTACGAAATAAGAGGCTTAACACGGATTACAACTGTCTATTTAATCAGTTCCGAAAACAAAATAACGAAATCTCAAATGATTAAGTCGATGGAAATAGATTAAACTATGGAAACGCGGTAAGTTCGGCACAGGTTGGCAGAACGACCTCTCGCCCTCGTGTCTCACCAAAAAGTGACGTCTTTTAGAGACGTCACTTTCAATGTCAAAATCAAATGCGTACAATGTCAAAAATGACAACTGACAGCCGTCAACAAGACCTGCCACGCCCTGTACCGACCTCACCCAAGCACACTGCTTGACGTTTCCGACAACGATAACAGATGGCGCTGTTTTAAATAATCAATAGCCACTCTAATAATGTGCCTCTGCGTTGATTCTGCGACACGGCCATTTTGACAATTCACACGTCCTCGTGTGAGGCATCTGAAACAAGAATGTATGGAAAGTGAAACGTCCTTTGCTCGGTCTTCCTGACCAAGACGTCGGGGAATAAAGAAAGTTGCGCGATTCAAACAACACATTTCTATTCTGATTCACATTCTTATCAAATCTTATAAAGAAAATCTCGACATTGAAATCACTGCCCTTGAAGAATTCATCAATGTTCGAACCAATTCATGAAACCTTCCGACCAAATCCAGTATGCAATGCTCTGTTCGGTACCCGGCTTCGTGACATAAAACACATTGCCTCCATCCGGCAAACTAGCGGGACCTCCATCCGGTACCCGACTTCGACACACATAACTCATCACATTGCCTCCATCTGGCAACTAGCGGGACCTCCATCTGGTACCCGTCTTCAACACATCGCATTGCCTCCATCCGGCAACTATGGGACCTCCATCCGGTACCCAACCTCAAGACAATACATTGCCTTTATTTCGCACCTTTGGCGATTACCTACATTGCCATGCTGCACGTAGGTCACCAAGCTTAAGTACACTTAGGCGCGAAGCCACGGACAGCATTGGAATGTATGCAATCTGAGTCACTTGCATACTACATTTGCATCTTTTATCCCTTCACTTAAGGTCTAACACCTTCATCATCAGCCGGTCTCGTCTCGTCAGTCTTGCTAGAGTCAGGGTCATAGTCGATATCAGAGTCCTTTTCGTCAAAATTTTCGCTGTCAGGCATTTTTCGAAGACGGTCGTGCGCATACTTGTATGTCCTATTCGAATTGAGAGCTTTAAGTACGTACCGGTCTCCTTCTAGTACCTCTATAACTTTGAAAGGCCCTTTGTATTTAGGGTCGAGCTTTGTTTGGTTTCGTTCTTCGTTCTGCAGCAGTACAAAGTCTCCAATAATAAACGGTTTTAATTTAGCTTTGGTAGAGTCAAAACGTACCTTATCGTATGCTGAGCCTTTCTCCATATTCTCCACAGCCTGTAACCGGGCTTGCTCCATGTCAATTTCGGGGACGTCATCAACTACTGATAAGACATCTAAAGGCCTCGCAACCTTCCCAATTAGAAGTTCTAATGGGCTAGCTTGCGTGACTCGATTCATCGTGCAGTTGAGAGCTAGCTGTACGTCAGGCAGAGCATCCTGCCACGAACGACTACTTGTTTCTATGGCAGTAAGCATGTTTTTCAATGTGCTCATGACGCGCTCTACTTGGCCGTTGGCCCTTGAACTACCTGTCGCTATCAGGTGAAGCTTAATGTTAACAGACTCGCAATAGTCCTTGAAGTCTCTACTGGCGAAGCACCTACCTTGGTCAGCGATTACACGGTTGGGCGCACCAAATAGTGAAACACTAGATTTTAAAGCCTTGGTGGTGGAGGGTTTGGTGAAGTAATACGTACTTAGTGAAGGCATCTATAAGCACAAACACATATTCTTTCCGGTCATTCTTACCGCTTAGTTTTCCCGTAGCGTCATTATGTATGGTGTGCCAGGGTATAGCTACCTTAGGAATGGGATGCATTTCTGCCTGTATTTTGCCGGAGTGTGACTTAGAAATTTTGCACGTGGCACAGCTGTCTACGAACTTTCGTACAAACCTCGTCATTTTGTCGAACCAGTAAAGTTCGTAAACCTTTTCTAAAGTCTTCTCCCATCCCAAATGCAGCAACCCTTCGTGTACATTGTTGACGACAGACCACCGAAACGTTCTAGGAATTATTGGCAAGCACATAGTCTTACCACGTCGCTGAATTTTCCGATACAAGACACTTGACCGAAACTCATAGGTCTTAGCCACATCAAGAGGAAGCTTACCATCCTTCAGGTCAGACACGAGTTTTGAAAGCTCCCCATACTTCTGCTGTTCCGCAATGAGCCAGTTGTCATTAAGTTCGGCTAAATTAATTTGTTTGTAGCTTACCTTATCAAAAGAAGCGCTGTCTCCGTCGTCTGGTAATGGATTTCTTGAAAAGAAATCTGCATGAGACATTCGCTTACCGCTACGATGAACAATGTCGAAGTCGAAGGCTTGCAAGAATGCCCACCATCTGTGAACACGTGGCGTTAAGTCTGTTTTCTTACGGGTAGACTGCAAGGAACTGCAATCGGTCACCACGTCAAATTTCCGACCATGCAAATACTGTCGGAAATGTTTTACTGCGTTGACAACAGCGAGAGTTTCTAACTCGTACGAGTGGTACTTGGACTCTGCAGCAGTTGTGCGCTTGCTGAAATAAGCAATAGCATGCGATTTACCTTCTTTTAGTTGAATAAGAACTGCTCCGTATCCAATAGCGCTCGCATCCGTATGCAATTCTGTCCTTAGAGCTGGATCATAAATCGATAGCACTAGCTCACTAGTTAGAATAGAAATTACCTGCTGTCTTATGATCTCATACTCGGGTTTCCATTCAATCCGACCATTACCGGAGGTCAATGCATATAGCGGGGCCATGATCTGAGAAAATTTTGCTACAAACTGACGAAAATATGACGCTAAACCAATAAATTGGCGCAATTGCGTCACTGTCTGGAGTGGCGGTAACGAAGTCAAACAATTAACCTTGCGAGGATTCGGCCGTATCCGCCCTTGACTGACTTCAAACCCAAGGTACTCTACTTTCTGTTTTAGGAAGGCACACTTTTTATGATTAAGAGAAAATCCTTTCTCAGAAAGGACCCCAAGTACTATGTGAAGTCGCTCAAGTGCCTCATCAGCGTTTTCTGCCACGATGAGCACGTCATCCATATAGACTACGACGTAAGTATTCACCAAATCCCCAAGCGCGTGAATGAGAGCTCGCTGGAACACCGAAGGGGCGTTTCGAAGTCCGAATGGCATGGTCAAATATTCAAATTGCCCGTTGGGCGTCACAAAAGCTGTCCGCTCTATAGATTCAGTAGAAATGCAGATTTGGTGAAATCCTGACGCCAAATCCAAAATTGTGAAGAAATGGCCTCCATGCAACCTAGCTATTTGGTCAGAGATAAGCGGTAATGGAAACCGGTCTGGTACTGTATTATCATTTAGTTCGCGGTAGTCCACACACATCCTATCTGTACCATCCTTCTTTTTAACGAGAAGAATAGGACTCGCAAACGGTGATGAACTACAGCGAATTATATTGGCCTTAAGCAATTCATCAATTTTATCTCGTACAACCTGTCGCTCCTCAGGGCTCAACCTATAAGGGCGTCGATTGACAGTCTTATGAGGGTCAATAAGGCGAATTTGCATGGGTTCAGTGTCTGCAGAGGATGTAGGTACACCAGAAATAAAACTATGTTTGAAAGATAGCAAAATATCTAGCAGGTCGGTTTTTCTTTCAGGGGGGATGTCAGTGTCTATCGTGTCAAAATCAAATTTACAGTCAACAGTCACGTCACATGTCTGAATTGTCCGTATTTTCTCAAATCGTATCTTATCTGACGACATATGAACTACTAAACCAATTGTTAAAACTTCGCGACCAATCATGATTTCATGTCGCAAAAAATTGTCGAGTAAAACGTGAAAAAGAATTTCAAAAATAATTCCATTAATCTCAACAGTAGTCAAAATTTGTACAGTTGACCTTACAGAAGTCTGTCCAATACCAGTCAATGTCACATTTTCATAAAGTCGTTTACCACTAAATTTACAGGATACAGATTCTTTAACAAGCGAACATTCCGCACCAGAGTCATAATAAAAATCGAATTGCTCACCAGAATGCCGTAAAGATCCAGCAGGTGCGTCCACAAGGCACACTCGCTTTTCCCTGACGGGATCAACCGCCGCGCTTCTGCTTGCTTCCTTGGTGTTCCTCTTAGGGCAGTTGGATGCGTAGTGTCCTTGTTCACGACAATTGAAGCAAGTGATCCAGTCTGCTTTCCCTGTTGCCTGGTTACTCTTGCCACTGCTAGACGCCATCGACCTGGATTGCTCTTCCTGTGCCTTCGAGTCTCTTTTCAGGCGACATTGAAGCGATCTGTGTCCTGGTTTCCCACAGTTGAAACATTTAGGTCCAGCGTAGGGCCAATTGGGGCGGTTCCTCTTCGCGTCAGGACCTTCACGTTCATCACCACCAGACGGGGCGCTCCTCTTCAGAAACGAAACAGCCTTCAGTTCCCGCTGCAGATCGTTGCGGGTTTTGATGTCCGTAGTGAAGGACAATCGCTGGACCCGCGTATCGTTCTTCGCGATATGAGCTAGCACCGTCGCGATGGCAATCTGCTCTGTCGTGAGGCCGTTCCATTTTGACATAATGGTTGTCATGAGGGTAGCTGCAGACGCGGCCAAACACTCATTCTCCTTAGGTTTACTTCCATGCAGATTGATTAGAAAAGAAGCGATAGTCTCTGGACAATCATACCTGGCTATAAACAGCTCCTTAAAATCGCTCCATTTCATCCCAGCGTAAGATATGGACGACAGCCATGACGAAGCTTCTCCCTTGAGTGCGCGGCTCAAGGCAATCATCAACGATGCACCTTGACTATTCGGATCGATAACGCACATGTCTGCTGTTGCCAGCCAAGCACGCGGGTCAACATTCCGTTTTTCAGGGTCGAAATCCGGGAGGCGAACATCCATAATCGCAGGTGTTTTCATTGCTTGCACAAGAGCCATAAAGTTTTTGTTTTGCTGCTCTAATACAAAACGCCATTTTTCCGTTTCTCTGTCACCTTCAAACGCGCGCGCATTGGTTTTACACTTTTCTTGGCTAGCACTGTCAATTACACCTTGTGGGGCGTTTGAGTTGCATCCCACTTCTGATAACGAAGGTACTTCACCCATTGCGGGTACCTCGTTATCAGAGTCCGGGTTAGACATGATGTAGGTACGAAATAAGAGGCTTAACACGGATTACAACTGTCTATTTAATCAGTTCCGAAAACAAAATAACGAAATCTCAAATGATTAAGTCGATGGAAATAGATTAAACTATGGAAACGCGGTAAGTTCGGCACAGGTTGGCAGAACGACCTCTCGCCCTCGTGTCTCACCAAAAAGTGACGTCTTTTAGAGACGTCACTTTCAATGTCAAAATCAAATGCGTACAATGTCAAAAATGACAACTGACAGCCGTCAACAAGACCTGCCACGCCCTGTACCGACCTCACCCAAGCACACTGCTTGACGTTTCCGACAACGATAATAGATGGCGCTGTTTTAAATAATCAATAGCCACTCTAATAATGTGCCTCTGCGTTGATTCTGCGACATATAGATCTAATGATGCGTTTCGGAGACAGACAACGGAACTCTTCAACAAAATAATAGCAAATCAACCGCGATTGCTGCTATCGCATAAATATGCACTGTTTTGACCACAAGGATGATGAAATTTCGAATTAGTGGGGTAGGTACTATAACTAAAAAGTGAAAAAAAAAAATCCAAAAAAACAACCGGCGGTTACTTTGAATATTTTTTTTATTTTTTTGTCACCGCCTTCCGAAATTAAAGTCATTTTTCACTTTGTGGTGTTTTTTCGGAAGTCGGTTGTTTTTTTTTGGAAAAAGTTTTTTCCACGTAGAGGGCAGATTTTGGTAGGAAGGCTGCCTCTTTTCTGCTTGGTCCCTTTTCTGATGGTTGGGTCTTCTGTTTCTGTATCTTCCTCCAGGCTGGGTGTTGGGTTTTTCTGGTGATGAGTTTTGTGATGTTCACCTTTTTCTTTCTTTTTCGCTTGAAGAGGTCAATGGCTTGTAGCTATCTTGTTGTCGCTTGAAGTAGGCGTATCAAGCGGGCTTGAAAAGCCTAGGGTCTGATTTGATCCCTGTCAGTGCTGTTCTGAAGTTGGTCCAGAAGTATCTTCGGGTCGTAGTCAGATCCATTTCTTGGCTCGCACTGTTGGCCAAGTGGCTTCCCAGTAGACACGCTTGTAATTCGAGTCGAGGTATTGAAGTTGGCTTGCAATGGCAAAAGCTAGTGTCACCTCTGTGACACTAGCTTTTGCCATTGGCAGCTTTACTTCTACGCGATTGTCCGGATGTTGAGAGCGATAGTACACCGCGCAAGCGTATGTTTTCTCGCTTGCATCGCAGAATGTGTGCAGCTCCCCCTCGGTCGCGTCGTATGTGAGGTAGCGAGGAATTCGAAGGTCTTCAAGTTTCCTTAGATCTTCAAGCCACTTTCGCCATTCCTCTTCTCTTGGTGGAGGTAATATCTCGTCCCATTTTAGGCGTCACTTTTCCCTGTACGGTTATGGGTGACGCCAACCCTAATGGGTCGAAGACCGACATCACTGCGCTTGTTGCTTCTCTCTTCGTTGGTTCTCGTCTTCCTTTCTTGGCTTCGTCAGGAGTGTTTCGTAGACTCAAAGTGAAATGAAGGCTATCTTCTTGGACGATCCAATTGAGTCCCAGGGTTTTATCGACTTGATTCTTAGGTTCTCCTAGCACGATGGAGTTAGTCTCGGTTTCTACGATGGTGAATTCTTCAACCATTGAAAAGTCGCTGCTCGCCCAGTCCCTTAAGAGGAATCCCCCTCTCTTGTGCATCTCGTTCACGTCTCTTGACACTTTGGTAGCGGTTGCTACGTCGGGAAAGCTTGCGATGTAGTCGTCCATGTAATGATTTCGGTTTATCGCTCTGGCGGCTTCTGGACAGCGATTGGTGAAGTCTTCTGCATTTCTGTTCTTGACATAAACAGCGGTACACGGCGAACAGGCGGCTCCGAATATTAGGGATATCATTCTGTATTCCTTATTTTTCCAGAGAAATCGAAAGCTATCTCTATCCTTTTCGTGGATTTTTATTCTCAGGAACATTTCTTTGATGTCTGCGACGACGGCCACTGCTTCTTGGCGGAACCGGAGCAGAACACCAAACATTGATTAGTACCCGTGATACTGCTACAAGAAGATTGATCCTTGATCATGTCTCAACCAACCTAAAAAATCATAAATTTCATGTAACTATTGTGGAGTCTCCGATGTTGGATCACAACCAAATATATCTCGAAGTTGGCAAATATACACCCGAAATGAAAAAGAAAATAAAGTACCATACCTTAGATTACACAGCGCTTTACCAATCAGTAGAAAGTAAAATTGTGAGTGTCTCTGAGAGTGACTACGAAAGCTTAGAACACACAATAAAGGCAGCAGTAACTAAGAACAGAATACCGAAAGTCAAAATTCAAAATACGTTAAAATCAGACTGGATCAATAAAGACATCATTGGAATGCTAGCTAAAAAGAATCAGCTGTGGTCTGCTCATAAGGAAAATCCTAATGACGACTTAATAAGAAACGATTTTATAACTCTACGAAACAGCGTGTTGGAACAAATTCAAAACACTAAAAGTTGTTACTACTACAAAGTTTACAAAAACTGTGAAAGAAAACCTTTAATTAAAGATGTGGAAGCTAATCGGGAACTTCGCTGGAACCAAGTCTAAATCATGCTCCGCTCCTTCAAAGCTAGATACGCTAACCGGTCAAATCACAGACAGTAAAGAAATATGTAATTACTTTAACACCTTTTTTGCTACTATAGGGTCTGTTTTAGCTACACACAGTGGGGTCCTCATTTAACATCACTTGCAGGGCGGCTAAGTTCTGCCGCTTACGCTGTTTGGAAGATCCGCCAATTAACAGACGTGGATACCGCGAGACTGGTCTATTTTAGTTACTTTCATAGCATCATGTCTTACGGTATCTTGCTATGGGGACGGGCTGCGGATATTGAGTCGATCTTTATTCTGCAAAAGAGGGCCGTCAGAGCCATCTATAACCTCCGCAGACGCGAATCTCTAAGGGAACTGTTCAAAACAATTAACATCATGACGGTACCTTGTCAATATATCTATGAAAACATTATGTATGTTCGGAAAAATCTACATCTTTTTAGTAAGATAAGTGATAGGCACAATTTTAACACTAGAAATAGGAACAAATTAGATCAACCACGTTTCAGATTGTCTAAAGTACACACTTCTTTTATGGGGTACTGTGTAAAATGTTATAATAAAATACCAGTCGATATTCTTGAACTAAATGAAAAGAAATAAAAATCATGCATTAAACGCACACTATGTAGACAAGCATATTATAAGTTAGATGATTATATCGTCGATAAAAATGCTTGGCTTAATGCTGGTCCTGCTCCACAGCCACCTGGGCATACTAGTTAAAATTTTAATATTTGAAAGGGAAGCTTCCCTTTTTTATTTTTTCTGACATTACGAACATTTTTGTTCATAATATTATAATTTTTGTGACATTACGAATGTTTTATTTTTGCTGAACCAAGTGTTAATTACTTTATATACGTCAATATATGTTAAATGTTTTTTCTTTCTTTTAGGAAATCAAATTTTATTAATATTTCAAATAGATTGCAAACTATAGTTTTGTATAATTTAGAAGCATTTTGTTTGAATTTTGTAAATGTGAGTACCATGCATCCGTTTATTGTGTTGTTATGATGTACGTTGACTTGAAAAAGCATGGTAGTTGAGAGTATGTCATGCTCACATAAATGTCTCACTGATGGTGGCGCGTGTGTTGGATCATTCGGTTCCCTACAAAATGGTTGAGCTGAATGGTGCTGATCCACGCGTCAAATTCGTGAACGGGCGCTGTCGGTTGAGACTGGTCATCTCCTAACTTCCAGGGCTTATTTTTATCTTGTATTTAGAATTGTTTATAATTACATTTTTTTACATTGTTCTCACATACAGAAGCAACAAGAATAATGTTCCCAAGATTTTGTAATATTTCAACTTGATTTTAAAAGAGTGTCCGTGGAGTTTCTTGCCCGTTCTTCTCCATAGAGATCTACGTTTTGGAATGGGCAACTAGCTTCAACTTTCCAACTGATCGACTTTTTGACAATTCAAAAGTGCCTGTAAATGGTTTAATTGAAACAAATGCTTTGAGTTTGAGTTTGAGTTTCTAATAAAATTCCAAGTCACAGGGAACAAATACATACTCAGCCACAACACCAAAAACAGTATCTAATACAAGTGAACTATTAAACTTAACCCCAACTACTGAAGCAGAAGTCAGCAAAATCATAGACAATCTCAATTCAAACACTAGTGCGGGCTTAGATGGGATTAGTTGCAAAACCATAAAAAGTATTAAAAATCTAATATTAACTAAACTCACGACGAGTATCAACTATTGCTTACAAAACGGTCTCTTCCCGGATTCTTTGAAAGTAGCGAAAGTTAGCCCTATTTTTAATAATAATAATATAAGTCAGGGAAAAAGACTGACCCAGGTAATTATCGTCCTATCTCTGTCCTCCCAATAATATTTAAAATATTCGAAAAAATATTACATAAACGTCTAGATGATTATCTCAAAATTATAAACTTCTTCTCTAAAAAACAATATGGTTTCCGCGCAAAATCCAACACTCTAACTGCAACAATTGACCTTGTGACCAATCTAAAAAACAATATCGATGAAAAATGCGCAGCACTCGGTATATTTATAGACCTGAAAAAGGCATTTGATACAATTAGTCATAGTCTCCTTCTCCAAAAACTGCATGAAATCGGCATCTGGGATACTGCCCACGACATGTTCCGGTCTTATCTCTCTAATAGACAACAAATTATTCGGATTGGTGACATGCAAAGTAACTGCGAAACTGTAACCTATGGCGTACCATAGGGATCCATTCTTGGCCCCTTGCTGTTCATATTATACTTGAATGACATACACAACCTAAATCTGGCAAGCGACATAATACTTTATGCTGATGACACAAGCCTATTTTTATTTGGACACAATATCAAAGAGGTCATCGAACAAGCACAACAAGACTTAGACACTCTCTCTAGGTGGTTCCAAGACAATTTGCTTACTGTTGATACCTCAAAAACAAACTATATTATTTTTAGTGCTAGGAACAAAAAAGTCGCAAGCAACTTAAATCTATATGTAAATAACGAACTAATAACCTGGGTTTCTTCAAAGAAGTATCTTGGCCTCCATCTAGACAAACATCTGACGTGGCAGACACATCTAGATAAACTAAGATCTAAATTATCTTCTGTCATGGGCGCGCTTAGAGGGATCGTCCGCTGCCTGCCGACATCTGTTAGGTGTATCATTTACAACTCTATGGTAAAACCTCACCTAGAATACCTAATAGAGGTGTGGGGCACTGCAGCGAAAACACATATAAAACAAATCGAAACATATCAAAACAAAATAATAAAACTGTTATTCCATTACCACTACCTAACTCCAACAGAAAAAAATTATAAAGAAACTAAATTGATGACACTATCACAGATATATAAATATAACACATGCATACTAGTACATAAGCAATTACATAGAAACATACACTCAAAACTAACATTTACAAAAAAAGGGCAAATACAAAAACGTAGTACCAGACGAAAAAATAACATTTGCTCAAGATCACCACGAACTAATTATGAAAGAAAAATATACTATACGAAGGAGCAGATTTGTATAATAGATTACCTAATGACATCAAAGAGATACAGTCCTTCACTTTATACAAACGAACCATAAAGCACCACATCTTAAAAGATTTCTCTAGGTTTTAAATTTAACACACCACACCAAATTTAATTTACATCCTCATCAATTATTATTTACTAATTCGCTAAGCACCTATAAAGAAAACTAGAATACCTACTCTGTATTTCCGAAACATTATAGTACTTATAAATAGCTCCATGTGTAATTGCTATTGACTTGCCTTCAAGAATCGATACGTAATAGTACACCCACTTTTTCCATTTACCCACAACACTGTAAAAATTGTCTACTAAGTAATTAACTTATTTATTTACGAATACCTACCTTCTTCATGTAATTCTTATATTTAGTTTTAAGATTACCATGTATTTCTCATAATAAGTGAATTGTATTATTTTTGAGAAATAAATGTCTTAAACCGTATAAAATTGGGGAGATGTGGATAAAGCCAGTACTAAACGTCGAGCTATTCTGTTGAGTAACTGCGCGGAATCAAGTAACAAATTGATTCGCGATTTGGCTTTACCGCGGCAGGTCGGTACTTTGAGCTATGCTGAAGAATTGCTTTATTGGATGAACATTTCACGCTAAAGAAGTGCACGTTCGCAGAAAGGTACAAATTCCATAGTGCCACGCAACATTTTGGCGAAGGCTTGCCGGAGTGGGCGACATGCGTACGTGGTTTGTCAATACACTGCGGGTTCGTAGCGTCAAGTCTTGATGAACAGCTTCGCGACCGATTTTTGCTGGGCATGGCAGCGAATGTGTAAACAAACTGTAAATAAACAACACTATGTTGAGTGCTGTGTGGATGAAGACGATAATGTTAAGCATGTGTGCTATAATATCCGCACCTTCCGCGGTGAACCGATGCGGGGGGATCCGTTTGTGTTAATGGAATCAATCTAACTTTTGAAATAGATACGGGGTCACCAGTTACCGTTATTTCTGAGCAAACGTTTCTTCAACACTTTGAAAACATAACGTTGGAAGTCAGTCATGTTATTTTGCATAGTTACAATGGCGATAAGTTACACATTGTAGGTAAACTAAATCTCATGTTCACTTATAACACCAAATCATTCACAATAGGAGTATATGTTGTGCGGAATGGAGGGCCACCCATGCTATGGCAACTAGGAGTAAAGTCAAAATTGCGTTTTTTTATTGAAAACAGCGCCATCTATCATAACAATAGGGGAATAAAATATTCAAAGATTGCGGTGTTGCTATGGCTAAATATACCATTCCTATACTGGGAGTTTCCTTACTAATGAAAAAACATAAATCAAGAAATAAAATTGTGATCACATGTTATTTAGGTAGTAAATTTTGAAAAATAACAGAATATATCAATTTGAGCATAAAGAGGTTTTTATTATCAGCACATTAATGCAGAAATTATATTTTGGCATATAAAACGTGCGAAATTATATTTTTGTATGGGCACACTTAAATTGCAAATGGCTTGGTGCATGTGAGTGTAGTGTTATTGGTTATTGCTTGCGCGCATTTAATTTCCTTTTGCAATAAAGTCCTCGTTGTTTTGCAAGTGCATTTGCTATCCACGTTGAGTTGAGCTCCTGTTCCTCCGACTCCGTGTTGCTGTGCCCCGTTACAATTCGTTCGTTCGCTCGTGTTGAGCCCGCGTTATTGTAAACAATATCCTGAACTTGTGAAGTTACTGTGGACTCTGGGCATAGGCACTCTTTAGAGTTTGGACCTGTAATTGCGAATAGTGAACAGTGAACTTCCACCATGTCACAAAATTCTTGCTGTGTACCTGGTTGCCATGTGCTGTGGTTAGGAGAGACGGTAAGTTTTTTAACCTTTATTTTTGGCCAAACCGGCTTACACTCTATTCATCACTATGTTTCATATACCCCTATCCCTATTGTAATAGATCCAGTGTACATTAAATATACCGTGTAGCCTAAGGATATCAAAGTCAATATGTTTGCTATGAATTGCCTTGATTGTTGTTCTAATTCACCCAGGAAACCAACCTATAACCAATGGCCCAATGCCAGAGTACAACCTTTCATTTGATCTTACCATAGCTAATCAGTGGTTTACAGAACCGTTTGTATATATGTACTTTGTCTGAAGCTCTGCTGAATAAGGTATAGTTCTTTCAGTGATTGATTTAAGTTACACACCTAATTGTTTCATGTTTTCAGGGGTGCCTCTACACCGGTTCCCGAATCCAGACACAAGTGCAGAGAAATTTAAAACTTGGATTTTAAGCATTGGTGGTGAAATAGCTTTATTGGATCATCAGACTATCTATAGCAACAGACGTGTTTGTCATAGACATTTTGAAGAAATTCACAAGTATCAAACTGGAAGACTGTCTAAATTGGCAATTCCAACACTACATATGGCAGGTAATAACTATTAATTGTTAACTATAAATATATTCACCAATGTATTTATTTTGATGAAACAAATCATAATTTAATACTTATTTTAATATTATTCTAGATTTTCAAGCTCAATCATTTGGTGAAGCAATGGTCATGTCAACCTCTGATATCTCCCAAGAAAATCAATTACAGGAATCTGATTTCAACACATCAGGTATGTCTGTAATTACAAAAAATAATTAATTCAATCAATCAAATATATTTTTATTGTACAGCATTATCAGGTACTTATGAATAGTCAGAGTCTAGTTGCTTCGTTCCAAAGTGTTTATTTCCTATCGAGACAAACAGGCAAGATACTCCATGGTTACTCTTTGAAACTCAAAATATTGTGTAATGATAATAAGTAAATTTATATTGATCTCAAACAAAAATTATGTGAGACATTAAAACTCTGTTAGTTCAGGTTTCTTATCTTCTTTCTAAACTAGTGCATGATTGCTTTTGGGCCTGAACTATACTAGATATTTAAATATATTTCAGGAAAAGAACTCATTGAAGCATTAATAAACAAGCTGGCCCTAGCTTCAATAAACATTAAGCCATTATAAGCAAGCTGGCCTTAGCTTCCACATCAAATGTTTTAAGGACACCATCAAGCGATTTGATTTGATATCAGGTTTGTATTAGTTCTATATAAATATACTAATATTATTAAGAGTAAGTAAAGTTGACTGTAGGAGCTAATCTCTGCCGTAGGTATAATTCATTTAACATAAGTAAAACAGTTCATTACTGAATTGCATGATTAAAATCGAATGGAGATCCAGGCCTCAAGGTTATAGGTAGTAGTAGTAGACTAGTAGGTATAGTTGTAAGTCTTACTAATAAATTACTAATACGATTTTAAAATCTTGAATAAGTTTATCTTTTTTTAAAGTTTGATTGTTTTTTTTTTAAGGAAAATAACTTGTTTTTCAGGTCCTTGTGTAACTTTGGCACAACATAAGGAAAGTGAAAGATGAGATGATCGTTGATTTAACGGTCCCTCATGACGAGAACCTCGTGAAAGCCGAGAAAGATAAGCAAATCAAGTATCTTGACTTGGCTCGCAAGGTTGCCGATATGTGGGATGTGGACTCAGCAATCATTGTACCGATAGTTATAACAGCCAAGGGTTTGATAGCAAAGAGCCTCGACCAACACCTAAGGAAGCTCTTGTTGGGCAGCTGGGTCAAGGGCTTGATCCAGAAACCGGTACTCCTGGACACGGCTCGCATAGTTAGGAGGTTCCTCTCTAGAGCCCTGACCGCCGGGTAGCTTGGACCCTGTTTCCGATACCGATGGGCTACTATTTTTTCTAATATTTAAAAATGTAATTTATATGTATTTATTGAAATAAAGAAAATAATGTAATTTTATTACCACTATGTATTGTATTTTCGAATACCTTTAAAATTCTTCCCGTAAGCTTCACATGTCATATAAGTATGTACCTACTATGCAGCGTACAGTACAGCAGCTATAATAACAGCGACTTACAATCAACTTCATCTTTACTTTCCATGAGCAACTTTACCAATGAAAACTGTACTTATTTCTCTCTATGTCTAAAAATATGTTGCCACTATTTAATATCGAAGCGATACAGAAGTAGAATAATCTACTAATTGTAACAAATTTTAAGTTATTGAGAGATATTTTAATAAGTAATTCAGTTCTCATTGGTAAAGTTGCTCATGGAAAGTAAAGATGCCACAGTTAACGGTACCAATCTATATATTTATATTTATATTCATTAGTTCCCTTAACGAAAAACTAGATGGCGCTGCGTTTATCACTTGCTAATATTAAAAAAAAGGTAGAGCTGCCTGTCTATTGCCAGTATACAATTGTAGTCTTTGGGGCCACCCTTATTAGGCAGAGATTTCTTTTTACGTTTTAACTTACAAATATGTTCTGTGAATAACTGCAACTTTTTATTGGAAAATTCTTCTAAATACCCGCAGTTGTTCGGAAGTAAATTAGGTTATTTAACGGGTGTTAAGGTAGATTTACCATTAAAACCAGATGCAAAGCCAATATTTTTTAAGGCTAGACTGTTACCATTTGCTCTTCGGGAAAGCGTTGAAAAAGAGCTAAACCGTCTTGTAGGTTTAGGGGTGTTAGTACCAGTAAAATACGCAGAATATGCAAGTCCAGTAGTGCCTGTTTTAAAACGAGATGGTTCTATACGCATCTGTGCCGACTACTCCGTGACTATTAGTTGAGTAAGCAGTTACTTGTCGATAAATATCCATCATCTAGGTACGACGAGCTGTACAGTAAATTAGACCTTTCGCATCCATATAATCAGTTATGTTTTAATGAGAAGTCACAAATGCTCACTTGCGTAAACACACATAAAGGGTTATATAAGTTTACACGCTTGGTGTTTGGTCTGGCAAGTGCGCCAGCCATTTTTCAGCGTAATATGGAAGCGCTTCTATTCGAACTACATGGTACTCTTTTATTTCTTGATGATATTTTAGTGTGCGGGGCGGACAAATATCAGATGATGAGTAGTTTAAATGAAGTTTTCCGTAGGTTACAGGAAGCGGGCCTAGTTTTAAATATAGAAAAATGGACTTTCTTCCAAGAATTAGTTTCCTACCTGGGGTTTGTCATTGACCGTAATGGTATACATACATGTCTGGAGAAAATTAAAGCCATTTTACAAAGTCAAATTCCAACCAATACATCAGAATTAAAATAATTTTTAGGTATGGTGAACTATTACCGAAATTTTATAAAAAATGCTTCATCAATTTTAAGCCCACTGCATGATTTGCTAAAATAAAAATGAGCTTTGGTCATGGACCAAGAAACATGAGAAGCAGTGTCGTTTATAAGACGCGAATTGGTTTCCGAAACCACCTTAGCGCATTTTAATCCGGAAGCTTTGTTAATTGTAACGGTTGATGCGTCGCCGAGCGGTTTAGGCGGTGTTTTATCACAGGTTGAGGGTGGTATAGAAAAACCTAGCTCGTATATGTCCCGTTCACTTAATGCAGCGTAAAATTGACGTTTCTTTATGCAGCAGAAAAACGTTACAGCCAAATCCTAAAAGAGGCTACTTCTATAATATTTGGAATAAGGAAATACCATCAATACTTGTATGGTCGAATCAAGCCTTTTATTTTAAGAACTGACCATAAGTTTAAATTTTTAATCCGGACTAAGGCATTCCCGAGATATAAGCAAATCGGTTACAGCATTATGCTATTTTTTTGTCCACATACACGTGGACACGTTCATGTTTTTTTGTTGTTTTTTTTTTGTCAATATTGAATATTTATAAGCAGTGTTCATAAAACTGCAGATTTCCTAACTCGATCGGAGCGCAAGATTTAAAAACGACCGATACAAACTCAGTACGTGATGAGTCATTAGTCGATAAATCTAGTTATATGCGTTTTGGTTACGAAGGTGAGAGATTTTTGTCGCTGACGAATATCAAAGATGCAGTTAGGCTTGATAATGTTATCAAAACCGTCATCGACTATTTGACAACTGGTTGGCCAAATAAAATTAAAACCGCTACAGCCCCGGCGAACCCGTTTTGGGTTCGGCGGGACTTCAAGGGATTTTCACTTTTTTTCATAATATGAATAGAGTTGTAAATCGTGTGCGATTATTTTATTCTGTGGCCAGATAGATATTCTCGTCGACTAAATCATTCAAATTCATAAATATTCTGTGGTAAAATTGAATAAAAATGTTGACAGTGACGCTTCGAACTCGCGCGCGAACGGGGACACGTGACACGGGAATAACGTGACGTACCCGCTAACTTTTTTAGTGATTTTCTTATTTTTTGTGCATATTGGACGTTAAGTGGATAAATATTCATTTATAAGTCGTTATTACATCGTTTTAGATAATATTTGCATCAAATAGCATTACAAAAACTGTTTTTTCGCCAAAAAGTGTTACGTAAACAAACCGTTGCTCAAGGTTGTGACTGTTTTGTGAATTTTGTTTGTTTTGAGTGTTTCACAGTGAATTAAGTGTATCCTGGTGTATTTAATGGTATGTACACAAATCATACTCGTAATTAACGAAAAAATCTAGGTATATTTCATAACAAAACTATTCTTATAAGTTCTTTGAATGTTCGAGTGCACAAAACCACAAATTCAACCACAAACAGATCACCCGCTGAAGTTTTGTCCGGTCATAAGTTGAGGTGTAGACTGGATCTCCTGGTACCGAGTACCACGACGTCATCCAACGCAGCACTCGACGCAGTCGTTAAGGTCAAATAGTGTTCGCAGATTGACAATATTATCGTTGTAACCCTAACGTTTCATTCAGTGTGACCAAGTCTTAGTGAAACTTTAATAGTAATAGTAATAGTAATAATACTTTATTTGCCAAAATGTAGGTGTACATAGTAGTATGATGTTATTATATATGTGGCCCCTTTACATCAACAAAAACAACAAAAAACATTTTTGGTCATGTGGAATTATTATTAGAAATGTTAGTAAAATAGTGTATTTAGTACAACTGAGAGAATCGGATCAAACGGTCAAAAGACACGCTAACCATTTGCTCCAATACAGGGGGAGGGAAGATAGGCCATGCGAAGAGATCATTCCCGCATTTGTAATGCCATCTCAACAAGCGAGCTCCAGGGAAGCGCTACCATCAGAAATCTCGGTAGAAGAACTACTAGTTGAGTCTGAAATGCCTGATCAGAGCTTCTTCACAGCGACCATACCGTTGAAAAGGAAGAGATTTCGGCAGCTCCCTCCGCAGAACCTGAGTCAGACACTCGGTCGAAACGAAATAGAACTGTGGTAGATTATAAGAAGTTTTTCTGATTAAAGGTGGAGGGGTGTTATGTGGGTACCTACGTATTTATAATTAATAAACAAGTAGGGCAAACTAGCGACTAAGTTTTACTTTAACGACTGCTGCGTCAGTCCAATATTGAGCTTGTACGTTTCGGTTGCATTTCATCTCCACACCCCCTTCGGTTATAATGCTACTGAAGGCCTGTGGAAATCCCGTTCTTAGAGCACTCCAGAAGTTGTCGATTCCATCATATTCGAGGGTAAAATGACACAGGCATAAGAATTACAGGACCATCTCTATTATAAGCCATATCTACTCGCTGTTTTCCGGAGTCATTACGAACCGTCTCGAGCGCAGGTTCGACGATTTCCACCACCCCGAACAAGCCAGTAAAGGCACACCGTAGACCACATACATATCGATGGCCCCACCGAATAAACGTGTAAGAGAAAAATGACAATTAATCAGCAAAAAATAAAAACGTTTAAACTTCAGTAACGCTCATTTCATTGTAAATAGGTATAAATAATGTATTATCGAAGTATAGGTAAAAAAAAATACTATAGACTTGTATATTTACTTTTTTTAAACAACAACGAGTTTCAGGAAATTCAAGAAAAACTATTTAATGTTTTTACTTTTGTAAAATTTGCATGACTAGGTCACAGTAATATATAATTACATGTTTATTCGTGTAATAATACACAACGTAGATGAAACGTACTGTAATGTTATACTATTATTCTCCGTAAATCAAGTATATTTTTGAACCCAGCTATAACTATTTACACGCTTGTTTATAGTACATTGTTCTGCTATTATAAATGATTGGAAAGATTGTATGCATTTATATTAGTGTTAAAAACATAAATTTTCATTTATGTAATACATCTTTATTAATGCATGGTATAATAATATAAATAGTTTTGTAAAAGGATGAAATAAAATACAGATATACAGGGTGTCCCGTAAATAATGGATCAAACGTAACGGGTAGGTAGCTTACCTCATTTCCAACAACTAATTTGAACAGTAAAAAAAAACCGATAAGGTAACCAAGATATTTTTTTTTTCGATTTTTACTATTTTCTGTACCAGTATTCAATGTTTTTAATGCTGTTGCTGCAAATGGTATCATATTTAGGTGTGATTTTTGTCAAACATTTCTGAATAGTTTACTAATGTTATAAGATACCATTTTTTTAAATAACATTATACTTCACGCCTCGTCCTCAAGATTAGTAGTTACATGTAGTACCGCATAGATGTCGCCACTTCAGCACTAGTTGAGAATATTCCTTTGCCTAGTTTTTTTTTTTTTTTTTTGATGTGGGTAGGTACACGTATTACTTACGTATTACTTTTTTTTTTCGCCGCGGCGCTAGGAGCGACACCGCGTCCGTTTTTCATCCAGTCATTAAATTAACAAAAAGTAGTCCAAAGTGAACTGTTAATAGTGTAACATACATCCTTCTATTCTTAATGAAGTAAACAAACGCACTGTGTAATTTGTTTGTGAAAGTAAACTGTGAATTTAGTGTAAACAGCAAAATAACATTCCGTCGGGTCCAATTTTCAAATCACAACGGCCCGCGGCAAGCGCTGTCAAGTGCTTTACGCAGCTTTGCATGACTAAACTCCGCTGCAGCGCTTGTGCTGTGTTTTACTCGCTTCGCATCGCCTTATTCTCTTTAACGTGCTTTAATGCTAGCAATGTCGAATCAATGCGATAACCTGGTGATCAATGAGCTACTATGCTTTCTGCAGTGCAAAATTGATATTATGGACGAAATTAGCTTACTGCAAATTTGTGAATCTAATTTTAACGAAAACGAAATTATAAAAGCTAAAACTATTCTCGCTGAGTCGACCAACTCTCGTTCCACGCGAAAGGGGGACGGCAAAAACAAGCGGTTCCTTCAAGACATCATTAAGATTCTTAAAGAATCTGAACCCGTCACACTCCCTACTTTCGTGGCTAAAGATCTACACCGCCTGCCGCCAGTAACATTCGATTACATTGATGTCACGAGCCTACTTAGAAACATTTTAATGTTAAAACAAGACGTCCACCGAATTCAGAGTGATTACGTTAAATCTACCGAGTTAACTAATTTGCAGCAGGAAATAGAACATATCAAGACCATCCAGCAAGTCAGCCAACAAAGTAAACAATCTTCGGTTATTAAATCATCTAACGATCTATTTTTGAAAACATCGAGCAATCGCAACTCCGCAACCGCGCCGCCGCGCGCCGCCCGGCCGCTTCCCCGTCTCCCGCTCCCGCGAGTCCGACCGTGCACCCCGCGCATTCGCAGGTGCGTGACCCCGACCGCTCGCCAGCTGATCGCTCGAACACGGATAGGACATTTGCAGAAACCGTTCAGCACCAACTGAGCTTCAAACCTAACCCGATACAACGGACTAGCAGTCCTATAATAACCAATACACTGGTAGAAAACGACAACGACGACAGTTTTACGACTGTAGTAAATAAGTCACAGAAATATAAACTAGGAAAGAAAAATAGAAATCAGCAGGGAAAAGCTGTACTGACGTCTAATAAAATTAAAATAGTGCCTAAGTTTGCTTACATTTACGCGTCACGCTTTGATACACATACCTCGGAAAAAGATATTTTGGATTTTATAACGGACTGCGGACACACGGCTGTGAAGGTTGAAAAACTTTCACAATATAAAGAAACGGCATTTTCTTCGTTCAAAATTACCATCGAACCAGATCAGGAGACCACCTTCCTAGACGCTGAGTTTTGGCCTTGTGGTGTGGAGTATAGAAGATTTAGAGTGAAACGCGTTTATACAGATCTGAATAAGCGTCCCGCGCTCAAAAGTAATGAAAATTAACCTAGTCTCTTTTAACTGCCGATCCATAAAGCGATCATGTAACCATGTCACAGACCTTTGTAAAACATACGAAATAGTTGCCCTTCAAGAACATTGGCTGCTACCTGACGACTTAGGTTACCTTAATAATATTCACCCTGACTTTTCATACCACGGAGTATCGGCAGTGGACACGAGCGCGGGTGTGTTAAAAGGAAGGCCGTATGGAGGCGTTGCAATTTTATGGAAGAAATCTTTGTTTGTCAATGTTACACCAATTGACACTGGCTCGACGCGCGTGGCTGCCGTGTGTATGCAGCTTGACGGCGGACGGACTTTCGTCGTAATGTCGGTATACATGCCTACTGAGGAAGCGGACAACCTGCCTCTGTTTACGGAATGCCTAGGTGTGATTAGTGCGGTTATGGAAGTGAACGATGTGGAAAGTGTTTTAGTGCTCGGTGATTTTAATGCCGACGTTTCGCGCTCAAGTAGTCTATTCGGGTGTAAGCTGATGGAGTTCTGCCATGATCTGGGCTGGGTTTGTGCGGATCTTGCTATGCTTGGTTTGTCCTCAGATTCTTTTACATATCTTAGTGATGCGCATGGCACCACAAGCTGGCTCGATCATTGCATAGCTACCTCAGCAGGGCTGACTGTAATTGATAATATCCAGATTTTAAACGATGTTTACTACTCAGACCATTTCCCATTAGTAATTAGCTGCAATATTGATGCCATTATGCCCAAAATAAATAAATCACAGTGTCAGAAAAATAATAAGGTAATTTGGGGTTCTAGAACTTTTGAACAGAAATGTAATTATGCTGAATTATGTGATAGATATTTGAATTCCTGTGACTGGCCTAGTTTTCCCTGTCAAGGTGTCTCATGCCAAAGCAATGATCACTTTCACCGAATTGATCAGTTTTATTCTCAAGTAGTTAAGAGTTTACGCAAAGCTGCTAAATACACGTATCAGGGCAGAACCTATACCACCAAAAACACGGTTGTTGGTTGGAACTACCATGTTAAGGATTGTCACACAATAGCTAGACAGTATTATCAATTATGGATATTTTATGGACGCCCTACTCAGGGAAGGATTTATGATGACATGGTTCACAGTAAAAAAGTTTTCAAAAACAAGTTAAAATGGTGCCAGTTAAATGAAAATAAAACAAAAATGGACATTGTAGCTTCACACAGATACAATAAAGACTTCGGAAACTTCTGGAAAGAAACCAATAAATTAAATTATAAATGTAGTCTCCCTTTATCCATAAATGGTGATCAGAATCCTGTTAATATTGCAAATATGTTTGTAAATAAATTTAATCCGCCCCCACCGTCACCTCCGACCACTACTGTCAGCTGTTCGAGCGTGTCGCGCCCAGCCCACGGTGGCGCGGGGACCCCGCCGCCGTTGCCGCGCGTGTCACTGGCGTCGCTACCGGCGGCGAGCGCGGCGGAGGTGGCGCCGGCGCCGTCCTCTGAACTTAGTGAGTTACACGTCACAGCGGAAGATGTATTTCAATGTGTTAAAGGTATGAAACGTGGCAAGTCCCCGGGCCACGATGGGCTCAGTGTCGAACACGTTTTGTTTGCTCCTGAATTGGTATTGGATAAAATTGCTTCCTTATTTAATTCTTGTATTGACCACAGTTACTTACCTAAAGACTTTATGAAAACCATCGTTGTACCCATAATAAAAAACAGAACCGGGGATGTGTCCAGTCTGTCTAATTACCGCCCAATATCACTAGCAACCATATTATCTAAAATTTTCGAAAACCTGATTATGAAACACTTAAATGAAACGAACATTCCGCTTAACAACGCACAGTTTGGTTTTCGTCGGGGCCTGTCCACTGACCTAGCTATCTTTGCTCTGAAAAATACAATCTATAAATACATTAGTAGAAATACAACAGTATACGCATGTTTTTTAGACCTCAGCCGAGCTTTTGATACGATTAATTATAATATACTCTGGAACAAGTTGAAACAAACCCATGTGCCGAATAAAATAGTAGACCTGTTTGAATATTGGTATAACAATCAAAGTAACCAAGTCAGGTGGGATAACGCCTTTTCGGAGACGTATAGTCTGACCAGTGGCGTGAGACAGGGTGGCCTGACTTCCCCGGTGCTGTTTAACCTATATGTCAACGACCTGATCGAGGAGCTGAGCACCACCAGAGTCGGATGCCATATTGGCGGTGAATGTTTAAATAACCTCAGTTATGCAGATGACATGGTTCTGCTCAGCCCCTCGGTCAACGGCCTCAGAAAACTAATTTCCCTTTGTGAGAATTATGCAGCACGACACCAATTAACCTATAATGTTAAAAAGACAGAAGTAATGATTTTCAAACACGACAATGGCCCTAATAAGGTCTTGCCAATTACTTTGTGTGGTTTAAAATTAAAAATAGTTAGTCAGTTTAAGTATCTCGGACACATCATAATGGAAAATTTAAAAGATGACGATGACCTGGAGAGGCAAAGACGTAGCATCGCATGTAGAAGTAACATGCTAAATAGACGTTTCTTCCACTGCTCAAAACAAGTAAAAATAACTCTGTTCCAGGCGTACTGTCAGTCGTTCTACACCAGTCAACTTTGGTACAAGTATACGAAGAGTCCATACAACACTCTTCGTGTACAATATAATAATGCATTTCGGGTCATGCTCAACCTGCCCTGGCGATGTAGTGCGACTGAGATGTTTGCTGAGAATAGAGTAACCGACTTCTTTGCGCTCATGGGGAAGCTCAGGGCTTCGTTCTTTTCGCGTGTGGTGGCAAGTCAAAATAATATTGTCAAATCTATTTTTCATACTGTGCATTTACTGAGGGAGACAAAATAAATGTACTCACCACTGTTAAGGGGTACATTTGTACTGTGTATTTTTTTTTTTATTTTTTTTTATGTTCGTTGTTTAGTTTATCTTTTGTTTTGTTTTAGGATAAGTTTTCAATTTTAATTTTATGGGTGCTAATGCCTGAAATAAACGATTAATAAAAATAAAAAATAAAATTACTCGGTGACCGCTGTTACGCTGGTTCCTCATTCGCAGTTTAGTGCTCGGCCACTCAAGACACTATCATCCTAAATAATTCGTACCATTATTTCGTGCCCATTATGCCGAAACGTAAAGTATCTAGGACGTGTGAAGAAGAGCTTGAACATTTAATGCGCAAATTGCGTAAACTAGAAAAGAAAATTCACACCAACAATACCGTGGAACCAACCGAGGAATTACCGGATATCACCTATGGCGTTGAAACAGGTATGTACTAATATTTGTAAAAGTGAAAGTGATAACTTTATAGCGTGTGGTTAGGGGTACCTACATAATGCAAACCAGAATCCGCCATTGGGGCTTTTTCGTTGCAATTTAAATGTGACGGTTGGCGTTCAATTCATTGGGGATTGTTACCTAACCCGAACAAGATAACGTTTGTTATCAAATATGTGCAATTCTATAGTTTTTTCAACATAATTAATCAATAAGTTGTACCCTCATAAATTCGACGTATTTACGTTGCGATGATAATAAGTGTGTAACCTGAATAGCCATTGGGGCTATTTCACCGCACGCTTAGTGATATAATAAAACCGATTATCATAACCGATATTCGTGTTTTTTTGTAGACCCACCTGATGCGCTAGAGCCATCTGATTGGCTGAGCGATGAACACGAACCGGAAACATTCGAAATCTTGGACATGTCATTGAGCAATCATTACCAACTAATGATATCCAAAACGACATACTGGCTCCTCCAGAACAGCCTGGTACGTCCGCGCCACCCATACAAGAGGAGGTCACAGTCACAGCGCAGTCTAACACATGTTTAGACACTGAAGTTCTGGAAATCCTCGGTGAAGACCCTTCACTAGCAGAAAAACGTGGAAAAGATATCCATGAAGAAATAGCTTCTCGATTTGGACATATAGCCTCAGAGGGGTTAAACAAAGACACCAGAAAAGAGCTAATGTTAAAGTACGGCGGGTACTTTAACATTAGCTCTTTTCTGGTGTCTTTGTCCTGGAAATTGTCTTCGCATCGACTCCCCTAAAATAAATCCGGAAGTCAAAGCCGCTATGCAAGAAAGCTTCATAAAACGCGATAAAGGCATTGAAGCCAAACAAAAGCAGGTGGCAAGTGCAATATCATGCCTGGGTGATATAATCACAACACAATTAAACTCCAAAAATAAAGACAAGGAGCTACTTCAAAAATTGATGGATCTTGGCAGATTAATTTGCGACGTTCAGCACGCTGACTCAGTGACAAGAAGAAACTTTATATTGTTTTCACTGAAAAAGGACATGTCGGAACATCTTTCAAATACAAAGATTGACGCTTTTCTATTCGGGGAAACGTTAGCTGACACGTTAAAGGCAGCCAAGTCAATAAATAAATCTGGGGTCGAGCTTAAAGCTGACCAACCTAACTCATCGAAGCGATCAAAATTCCCTAACCAGAGGAATTTAAACAGGAAGGCTCCCGGTCCGGCTTACAGGCAGTCGGGCCCTCTGCAGAGGAGCCGCGAGCCTGCACCGAGAGTACGCGCAGCCCCGCCGCCGCCCGCGCACTCATCGAGGCCGTGGCCGCGTCAGCAGCCGCAGCCGCAACCGCCCCCTGCTGAAACTCGACGCCGCCTGTAAATACAGTTGAGTATGCCGGTCGCTTACATCTTTATAAAACTCAATGGTCACTTATAACAGAGGACCACACAGTCCTCTCTTGGATTGACGGTTATAAAATCCCCTTCTCAAGTCCACCAACTCAAAACTATATTCCGTCTACCCCAACACAATCCAATGAAGAAAAAAGACAGTTCAATGAGGCAATAGGTGATTTATTACGTATCGGTGCGGTATCCCTATGTGAACCGTGCGAGGGCCAGTTTATATCAAGCATTTTTCGTACCCCCAAGCCTAGTGGAAAATATAGATTTATTTTAAATCTCAAAAATCTTAACCGCTTCATAAAGACTGATCATTTTAAGCTGGAGGACCTCCGCACAGCTATAAAACTTGTAACACAAGATTTTTGGATGATTACCCTCGACCTAAAGGACGCTTACCTCTTGGTAAAAATTCATGACGACTCTAAAAAATACCTTCGATTTATTTATGACCAAAAACTATACCAGTTTAACGTGCTACCATTCGGGCTTAATACAGCCCCGTTCGTATTCACGAAAATAACCAAACCAATACTTAAATTACTTCGAACCGCTGGCTTGCTCTCGACTCTTTATTTAGATGATTTCCTTCTATTGGGACGTACCTCTTCAGATTGTATACTAAACCTAGACATTACCAAAAATTACTGGTTTCACTTGGCTTCATTATCAATGAAGAAAAAAGTATTTTCGTACCCTCCATGAAATGTAAATTTTTAGGCATGATCATTAACTCCCACAAGCTTACCCTAAGCTTGCCCCAAGAAAAAACGGCACGTATCAGTTCCGAATTACAAGCCTTTCAGAAGTTGCGTCGCTGTTCAGTCAGGAAATTAGCTCAATTAACGAGTTTACTTGTGTCTGCTTGCCCTGGAATAGAATACGGGCTTCTCCACACCAAGGAGCTGGAGCGCTGCAAATTTCTTAACCTGAAAAACGATGAGGATTATGAAAAAGTCATAAACATCCCCAACTCGTTGCAGATAGATATTCAATGGTGGCTTAATCACATTTTGAATTCAGTCCGTCACATAAGAAGTGACAACTATCACATTGAAATATTCTCTGACGCCTCAACGACGGGGTGGGGCGCAGCCTGTATGGGCAATACAGCTAGTGGTAGTTGGTCAAACACCGAGCGCAAAAAGCACATCAACTATCTTGAATTGTTGGCTGCTTTTATTGCTCTAAAAGTCTTTGCAAAAGACCTGTCCGACTGCCAGATTCTTTTGCGCGTTGATAACTCAACTGCAGTTGCATATATCAACCGGATGGGTGGTGTTCAGTACCCACACCTTACACAAATTACAAGAGAAATTTGGGAATGGTGCGAGGAACGAGAATTGTACCTTTATGCATATTATATAAAATCTATTAATAATGTCGTGGCAGATGCAGAGTCACGGAGAAACCACCCAGATATTGAGTGGGAGTTAAACGATTGGGCCTTCGACCACATAACTCATTGTTTTGGCTCACCCGAGATTGACCTATTCGCAAGCCGCATCAACAAAAAATGTGAAGCCTATATCTCATGGCATAGGGACCCTGATGCAGTAGCTATCGACGCCTTCACAGTATCCTGGGCAAAAACGCATTTCTATGCTTTTCCCCCTTTCTCGATAATTCTGAAAGTTCTCAGGAAAATAATCGCCAAAAAATCTAAAGGTATTGTAGTTGTCCCGTCATGGCCCACACAGCCGTGGTATCCAGTCTTTCAAGCCCTTACAGTCTCTAAAGTTTTATCCTTTCCACCTCAGAAACGAGCTTTAATCTCGCATTCCAGCTCCAGTCGGATACACCAGACGATTACCCTGGAGGCTGCTGTCTTATCCGGGAGGCACTATCAAGAAGAAGGGTACCACCATCTTCACTGGAAATAATGATGGCGTCTTTATCGACCAACTCCCTCAAGCAATACGACACTTGCCTGAGGAAATGGTGGAACTACTGTATAAATACTCACACCAATATGTTTATTGCGTCTATTCCTACTGTCATACATTTTTTGACCCAACAACATCATCAGGGTGCGCAATATGGTACCCTCAATTCTTGTAGGTCGGCTCTCGCAATTTTATTAGGATCAAAAATACCTAAAGATGACAGAATACACAGATTCTTCAAAGGCGTGTATCGTCTTCGACCATCTTTACCAAAGTATAGCTACACATGGGACACGAATTGCGTACTTGAACACCTTAGTCAATGGTACCCAAATGAACAGCTGTCATTTGATAAATTAACTAGGAAAACAATCACATTACTTGCACTTACAACCGCCCATAGATTACAAACGTTATCGAAAATAAATATCAAGAACATTACTGTTGCACCAAATCACATCACTATCAGAATCCCAGATATCATCAAAACTTCTAAAGCAGGTTCCAAACAACCAATGCTTTACATTCCATTATTTAATCAAAAACCTGCAATTTGTCCCGCTACCACATTGCTCTGCTATACAAATAAAACGACGCCCTTAAGAAAATCTGACCTGTTGTTCGTAGGTATTAAAAAGCCGTACAAAGCAGTCGGCACCCAAACCCTCAGCCGCTGGGTAAAAACGACACTAACTGAGTGCGGGATCGACACGTCCGTGTTCTCTGCGCACAGCACAAGGCACGCCAGCACGTCACGCGCGCACTCACTCGGTGTAAGCATCGATGCTATCCGCAACACAGCCGGCTGGAGTGGCAGCTCAACTGTGTTTGCGAGGTTCTACAACAGAACGATTTTGAACAATGATTGTACATCCTTGGCTCATTCGATTATCAATAACTAAAACATATTGATTTATTTGTAGGAAATTATTTACATTACTATTTCTTAATTGTTACGATTATTATAAGAATAATTTGTATTCACGTTATGTAAGGCTGAAGAAACTTTTTTCATTTTTTTAAGTTGAAGTGATTACTTTGTAAAATTAAAAGAAAACGGTTTATATACATACTCACCTTTTTGGAAAATAAACATTCGTTTACTTTTTTTCATCTAAAAGGTTGTATCATTGAAGATATTTCCCTCACATACTCTCAAATTCTACATGTAACTACTAATCTTGAGGACGAGGCGTGAAGTATAATTGATGATTAAACGAACTTGCCTGTAAGTGAAGTTCTATCATAATTATACGAAACGCCTCGTCCGAAGAGATTAGTAACCGCCCGCCCGCCCTATCCATCCCGTTACTAATCTCTTAGGAAATACATCAATGATTTAGGGATCTCACTCTAAACTAAATGAGGAACCAGCGTAACAGCGGTCACCGAGTAATACGTGTACCTACCCACATCAAAAAAAAAAAAAAAAATAACTAGGCAAAGGAATATTCTCAACTAGTGCTGAAGTGGCGACATCTATGCGATACTACATGTAACTACTAATCTCTTCGGACGAGGCGTTTCGTATAATTATGATAGAACTTCACTTACAGGTAAGTTCGTTTAATCATCAATTTTATTTGCCTTAGAAAAAAAATCTTGAATTGAAAAGTTTTGTTTTTACGATGAAAAGACCAGAATTGGAAAAATTCTCCTGTAAAAAAAATATATGACACCAAAGTGTACCACTATTTTAAAAACTTGTAAAATTACTAAGGTTTGCAAATTGGTATAAAACTTACGTCTAGTCCTTGCGGTTACAAAGATATTGCTATGAATGTGATGAAGAAGACAGAACAGAAATTAAAAAGGTACAATCTAACTTTTTTTTCTCGTAATGGCTTATGCTTGTAATCTAAGCATGTGGTTAAGCGTGTAGCGTAATTCCGAGCCGATGACGTCATCTGTTCGGAATTTGGGACCGCTACCTGCGGAGGTGCACCTCACTCAGTGTGAAAGGGATAGATAGCGCCGCTTTTGTATTTTTGGTAAATCGGTGTCTTTGTGCAGGTATTTTTTTTCCTTCACCCTTCACTCATACAGGGCTTCATTGTTGCATGATTTTATTTGTTTAGTTGACACGAATCTGTCTTCGAGTTGATACGTACGTCAGACTACTTTCGCTCCCGCTGTGCTTAACTGTTGTGTTCCTTAAAATTAAACTTGTGCTGTGTATTTGGACTTCGCTTTGCCTAACGATTTGGAACTGTTTGTGTTTTGGACGAATGACTTGGCAATCCTACGGACTTCGAAAACAATCGTTTGTGTGTGGTTGTACGTGTGTGTTATTGTATCGTGAAAGATACCCGAACCGGGATCGACATCCCGACTATCGCGTATTAATTAGAGTGCATAACGCGCTTCTTGAGGGAAGAATTCTTGGCACCGGAGTTGGGGGTGCCAGTGAAGGGCGACCGTCACAAGTCAATGACGAAATTATTATTCGAGAAATCGAGGAAGATTCGTCGGTCTCAATTCGCGTCATAGCGCAACGCACAGGTATTCCAAGATCGACGGTACATCGAGTTCTAAAAAGGCACCGGTTGCACCCATATCACGTGCAACGTGTTCAAACGCTGACGTCACGTGATTACCCGCAAAGAGTAGCATTTTGCCAAAGGATGCTTAGAATGATACGGGCGGACCCACAGTTTTTTAATAAAATTTTATGGAGTGACGAGTCTTCATGCCGGCGAGATAAATATCTCAATTTGCATAATTTGCACAGTTGGCAGCTGGTAAACCCACATTTGATGCGAGAGGACAGGAGCCAACATCAATTTAAAATAAATTTATGGGCAGGAATAATAAATGGGCAAATAATAGGGCCCTTTGAACTACCAGCAACTCTAAACGCCGAATACTATCTGCATTTTTTAAGGAATGAGTTGCCAACGTTATTAGAAAATATTCCAGAAGACGTGCGGCAAGCAATGTGGTTACAAAATGATGGTTGCCCCGCTCACTATGCGACGGCAGTAAGGGCGCGACTCAATGAAACTTACTCTGACAGATGGATCGGCCAATTAGGACCAATTTTGTGGCCTCCGCGATCTCCAGATTTAAATCCCTTAGATTTTTTTTATTGGGGATGTTTAAAAGACAAAGTTTACAAACAACGAATAACGTCGGAAGAAGAATTACGTCAGCGCATCCAATCTGCTGTATCAGAAATAAACAACAGCCATTTTGTCCGTCGGATAAGAGCTTCCTTTATTAGGAGGTGCAGACTTTGCATTCTCGTAGGGGGACGTCAGTTTGAACATTTACTGTAAAAACAAAATAAACGATTTATTTGTATTTTTTTTTAATTTAACCTCCTAATTTTTTTCATACGCTGAGATACCTAAACATTTTTAAGAAAATAGTTGAATTGTGCACACTTTTTCAAATTTTATTTTATTTCGTAATTTTGCACCTCTGTCAGATTCATAGCAATATCTTTGTAACGACAAAGACTAGGCGTAAGTTTTATACCAATTTGCAAACCTTAGTAATTTTACAAGTTTTTAAAATAATGGTACACTTTGGTGTCATACATTTTTTTTACAGGAGAATTTTTCCAATTCTGGTCTTTTCATCGTAAAAACAAAACTTTTCAATTCAAGATTTTTTTTCTAAGGCAAATAAAATGTTATTTAAAAAAATGGTATCTTATAACATTAGTAAACTATTCAGAAATGTTTGACAAAAATCACACCTAAATATGATACCATTTGCAGCAACAGCATTAAAAACATTGAATACTGGTACAGAAAATAGTAAAAATCGAAAAAAAAAATATCTTGGTTACCTTATCGGTTTTTTTTTACTGTTCAAATTAGTTGTTGGAAATGAGGTAAGCTACCTACCCGTTACGTTTGATCCATTATTTACGGGACACCCTGTATATAGAATAAAAAAAATATAATTGTGTATTTATCCACGTGAACACAAAGTACTAATCGGCGGCGGCGATCTCTCGCGTCCGACCCTGGTCCAGGCCATGGTACGGAGCGAGAGGGCATGGCTGGCAGTCGCCTCCTTCAGCGAAGCAGTTATGCTCGCAAAGAGGGAGGCGGCGCACGTGAGGGAGATGCAGTACATGCGCCCTCACAGCCGTGGCCTTCGCAGGAGACGCCCTGGGCGTCGGGAATCCCAGGCTGATTCCCGGCCACCGTAGGCACGGGCTTGCGGACGGCGAGTAATGGGTAGCTCGCTGTCCGGTAAGGACCAAGCCCGGGTCGACGGTGCGTTGTGTTACATGCGCGCCTCAAAGAGATGTCAGCAGCAACAGATGGGGCCCGCAAGGGCCGATGCCTGCCAGGGGTGCGGGTTGTTCGAAAGAGATACCGCCGCCCCTGGCACACAGGCAACTAAGGGAACACGGGTGGGTTTTAGTCAGTAAAAGTCTGACACGCCCTCCCGCTCCACCCAGAGTGGGAGAAGTTATTTGATGATTTCCCAACCCAAAAAAAAAAGAAAAACACAAAGTACTAGTCTTCTTGATTAAAAAAAAAACAAATTTCAATATTAGAATGGGAGGCCTTTGCTCAGCAGTGGGACAGTGTAGGCTAATTGAAAAAATGAAACACTAATCCTCCTTCTCACTGTCAGTGGAGGCCGAGATGGAGTTTTCCAATGGCAGTAGATTTTTATAAAAACTTTGATAATGGTTTGGTATTGCTCCTGAATCACACAGACTTATCAAATCCTTAAATAACGGAAGTGTTATAGGTAACATTCCAGCATACGCTAGTTTTAAGCTTTCAGCATCTTCTGTAGGTTCTCCACGCCACTTTCTTGAGTTAGTCCTTGTCATGATTTGCAACTCTCGTAATTCGTCTTCCAAACTATACCTGAAGTAAATTGTATGAGGAGGATCATGAGAGAAGTTTACTTCTTTTATTTTGCTCCAGTAAATTTTATTGCCGTTTGTGTCCTTTAACCAATTCTTCCCCTTAATTAACTCTTTAAAATCCATAAAATCATTTTGTGCCATTTGTTTTACTTGGTACTTGTGCCCAGTAACTTTAGCATTCTCTATCAAGTAATACATTTGATCAGGAGTGTATATAGTATGTCTTTTCTTTGAACGCTTGATAGCAGCTTGCATAGAGTCACCTTCCGATTGGCTATGACCCTTCTCTAAAAATCGATGAGTTATATTGATGTTAAATTTCTTCGACGCGAAGGAGAACATGGCAAACACAAATCGGTTACGATTTTGCCCAGTGCATGAATCGGAGTAAAAAGATATATTTTTAATTCCTAACTCAACGTGAGCTTCGATAAATAACCACAGCCAACTCGCTATTTCTCTGGCTCCCCTCTTTGCAATCTGACAATGCCAAACGTAACAGTATCCTTTTTTCTCTAAAATATTATAAACTGTAAAATTATATACAGGATACTTACGTTTATAATGAAATATACCTACTTCACTTTGGGGGATACTTAACACTTTTTCGAGATCCAAACATGCTACAACACTGTCCTTTCTATCAAATTTTTCTTTTTCTTGTTCCTGCTTACCAATTCCTTTTCTCTCAAATGTTTTTCATAATCAGCTTTGAACTGTTCTTTTCTTGTACTATCAGACGTTTTGTAAATCGAACACACTTCACATCACGGTGGAGCATACGGTGGAGGTCTGCCCAGCTTGGGCGGAGCAACGCCGTGTCCTCGTGGAGGTGATCGGCGGCGGCGATCTCTCGCGTCCGACCCTGGTCCAGGCCATGGTACGGAGCGAGAGGGCATGGCTGGCAGTCGCCTCCTTCAGCGAAGCAGTTATGCTCGCAAAGAGGGAGGCGGCGCACGTGAGGGAGATGCAGTACATGCGCCCTCACAGCCGTGGCCTTCGCAGGAGACGCCCTGGGCGTCGGGAATCCCAGGCTGATTCCCGGCCACCGTAGGCACGGGCTTGCGGACGGCGAGTAATGGGTAGCTCGCTGTCCGGTAAGGACCAAGCCCGGGTCGACGGCGCGTTGTGTTCCACGCGCGCCTCAAAGAGATGTCAGCAGCAACAGAGGGGCCCGCAAGGGCCGATGCCTGCCAGGGGTGCGGGTTGGTCGAAAGAGATACCGCCGCCCCTGGCACACAGGCAACTGAGGGAACACGGGTGGGTTTTAGTCAGTAAAAGTTTGACACGCCCTCCCGCTCCACCCAGAGCGGGAGAAGTTATTTGATGATTTCCCACCCAGAAAAAAAAAAAAAAAAAAACACACTTCACATAATTTTTTTTTAGGTTTATGGAAGGAAATATTAAATTTGGTGTTAAATATGATTTTGTACTGGCGTTTAGTTGCTTTGCATTTTATATTATACTGCGTGTTTGTGTCCATCCATTCTAAGTACAGTCGATGCATTTTTGATATGTTTAATGTTTCACAAAGGTATTCTTTCTGGCTATCTTTCCGAACGTAGTGTGCTGCAACTCTTTCGAATAGGTTTATATGGTCGGTTATGGTTTTCTCAGTCTCCTCTGACATCTTTCTTGGCCTATTTTTATGATTTCCTCTATTATCTTTCATATTATTAGTACCCCCTAATTTCTCAATAGCTGTATAAACTACTTGCTGGGTAATAGACAAAGTATTTAAAAACATAGTTTTACAAATTTTAATATTCAAATTAGTATCATCAGGAAGTTGGTATATTAATGTTTGAGTACGATTATTTTTACGTTCTACTGTAATTTTTTTAACGTGTTCCTTCTTTACGTAACAATTAATGAAATCCCACTGTCTTTCATGGTCGCCGATAGTCCAACATTTCTTAAAGATGTTCTTCCTCATATCTTCATTTATCTTTTCATAACATTTCAATTTGCAGTTACAAGGTGGTCCAATAGATTTTTCTGATTTTTTTTGTTACTTCTGACACTTTCATAGCTTTGACCAGAATTTTTTAGTGCTTTGTTTTTGTGATCTTTCCATAAATCACGATTTCTTTTTCTTTTTCTTGTAAGTATTTCGGTAGGAGTCATGTTTATTTTTTCCAGCTCTATGGGTACATTAACTGGAGAACTGTTTTGGGTTTCAATATTACTTAAAATACCCTCTAAATCGGAAATACTTCTCAAATCATAATCCTAATTTACGTATTAAACACTTGGCGAAGCTTTAAAATTATGTTTTTGTTGATTTGATGGCATCATTACCATTGGATTATCATTAGTCTGTACATCATTATATTTCAAACATTGCGGTGTCGGACATTCTATCGCCGGTATTAATGGTTCAATAACATGATTATGAGAAATATCTAAAAGTTCAATTGCTGGAACATTTGGTGGTGACATATTATTAGTTTCTTGTATCGATACACTAGTTACCAGTTGGGTCTCAGAAATAAAATCATCAGAGTTAACTCCATTGAACTCTAATATACCATCAATAGGAAAAGAACTTCGTGATAGACATGTGAAACTTTCTGAAACAAATTAAAGAGATTACTATTTACTTACTGCAATACTTTTCAACAATCGAATCGATATAATGTATGAACAAGGTGTAGCAAACTTATCTTCTCCTTACCGTACCTACTAATCGCGGAGTGGGAGATATTGAAAGTGCTAAAAGGGGTCTTCCCGTAACACACCCTGAATAGTGGCGTCTTCCATTGTCAACGAGTTTGTAGCGGAAAACATAGTGACCCATACCCAGCCGCGGGGCGAGACATGCAAGTGCATGAAACTAAAAATGCCCTAGAGAGATCCACGGCATTTGTAATCGTAAGTAACTTTGGATTATATTTTTTCCGAATCCAGTGACTATTTTAGTACGGAACTTTTAAAAGAAAGTAGGTATCAACGAGACATCAATGATTGATAAAATAATTATGAAGTTTATTTTTTACCTGATAGTGGAGAAGTAATCTGTTCTCCGAATGTATTTTCGTTTTGTTCTTCAAATACAATACTATTATCACCCTCATTCTTATTATCTGAAAATAAATAAATTTGAAAAGTCTATAAAATAAGTGACTACCTTGTTTATCTACTCATTGAAGCCGAATTAAAAAGTCTATAAATGCTTTCTGCGAGTAGTTTAGCAGATAGGCACATTACATGCTACATTCATTAGCACATCATTAGCTCAAGGTCACCATAACATTATTTTTATTTCTCCATTTATATTGGTACAAAAAAAAACATACACCATGCTATTACAGCAATAACGAATGATATGAGTAATCCATTGAAAAGTACCGCTGTGTATATCCAGAGATCTTCATCAGATCTTCACCAATCTAAATGGATCCAACAAAAACCTTATTTTTTACAGTCGTTAAAAACTGCATTCAAATCACATAACACACAAAATCACAGTCCGTCAGTTCCGTGTGGTGCCGGACGTAAAGAATAGCACCATTCCATTTCTTCCCGTGGCTGTCGTAGAAGGCGACGAAGGGACTTACTAGAGAATGGGCAGCAGCATTCTCTATGCATTTTACCATCATACTGCGATCGCCAACCCACCTTGGCGATTATGGCAAATCCCTCCAATCGGGGGAGGCCTATGTCCAGCAGTGGACGTCTTTCGGCTGATATGATGATGATGATGATGATGAATATACACAGACGAACAGTCACATAAGCTTTTAATTAGCACCTGGGTCTTTTTACACTGGTTTTAGCTAAAATATTTAATAAAATGTATACTTACCTAATATCCAAGTTGGTTCTTACCTTTATTTCGTTAACAGTTCACTAAATCTAATATCCTTTTGCAGCGACTAGAAGCATCCCGATACCTACTCATTGTTACACTTAGTTACAAAACAACAATTTGACTATAATAATAATTATAATCGAAAGTAATTGCGCGAAACAAAATTACGTAATAGCGAGCATAGAATCACAACGAGACTGTCCTTCCGAAATAGTCACCTAATTTCACTCGCATGATACCCCCCGTACCCCTTTATAACGTTTTTTTTTTTTGGGTGGGAAATCATCAAATAACTTCTCCCGCTCTGGGCGGAGCAGGATGGCGTGTCAGACTTTTACTGACTAAAACCCACCCGTGTTCCCTCGGTTGCCTGTGTGCCAGGGGCGGCGGTATCTCTTTCGAACAACCCGCACCCCTGGCAGGCATCAGCCCTTGCGGGCCCCATTAGTTGCTGCTGACATCTCTTTGAGGCGCGCGTGGAACACAACGCGCCGTCGACCCGGGCTTGGTCCTTACCGGACAGTGAGCTACCCATTACTCGCCGTCCGCAAGCCCGTGCCTACGGTGGCCGGGAATCAGCCTGGGATTCCCGACGCCCAGGGCGTCTCCTGCGAAGGCCACGGCTGTGAGGGCGCATGTACTGCATCTCCCTCACGTGCGCCGCTTCCCTCTTTGCGAGCATAACTGCTTCGCTGAAGGAGGCGACTGCTAGCCATGCACTCTCGCTCCGTACCATGGCTTGGACCAGGGTCGGACGCGAGAGATCGCCGCCGCCGATCACCTACACGAGGACACGGCGGTGCTCCGCCCAAGCCGGGCAGACCTCCACCGTATGCTCCACCGTGTCCTCAGGGCGATCTTCGCAATGGAAACACCCGGGCGTTTCCTCCCGCCCTATCCAAAACAGGAACCTCCCGAAACAACCGTGTCCGGTGAGGACCTGTGTCAGGCGGAAGGTGAGGACGCCTCCTTTCTAACGTTACGTACGCTTGCAATAGAATTTATCTTGTAAACATTTGTTTATTTACCGTTACTAGTTGTAAACTTAAACTAATATGCAAAGAATATCAATGTTTGAATCATTATTACAATTGTTAGAAAAAAATAGCTATACTGAGAGACAATGCAATACTTTAATTTTAATAACCATTTAGTTTAAGCTTCCATTTTAAGAAATAAAACATTAGTTATAAAATTTGCATACATTTCTACACGAACAAACGTGTAAGAAGACATTACCCAAATTCGAAAACAATCACAAATCTTCTCAAACGTCTGTAGGTTTTAACATAATAATTCTTGTGTACTTGGCGACTCCAAAAGCATGTAATAATCGCATAAACTATTGTTCCTATAATTTTAAAATTAATTATTTCCCCAGAATAAAGAAATTCAGTATTATAATAGACGTGTTTTGAGTCTAAAATTTATGAATAAAATTAAGTAGGTGCAGGATAGGCAAAAGAAACGAAAAGTGAAAAAAAAAATCGTGTAAGAACCCTTGCACGTTTATTCGGTGGAGCCATCGATATGCTGCGGCAAGTTACGCAGAAGACTGAAAAGTATAGCCCGCAACTTTGCTTAATTCGATCGAGATTTGGGCAGTAGTGTAGTTTGTCCAACGTTGCCAGATCCATCGGTACATCGAGGTGCTGAAGTGACTTTAAAAGTGTTAGTCCGTCTCCAGGACCGTTCCTTATTAACTTTCCTTCTACAGCAAGGTCTGAGACAGGAAATTGTTATCTCTCCGAAACTGGTCACCGCATGTAGGATCTCAGTACAATGCTCGATCACCTCAATGTAGTTTACTAAATAGTAGGTCTTAAAATAAACATAAACAAGACGGATGTCATGTTAAATGCCCATTTAACACCTACAACATGTTTCAGATAAGGCGGGAGGAAACGCCCGGGTGTTAGCACTGTGTTGAACGCCCGGAAGATACGGTGGAGCATACGGTGGAAGTCTGCCGGCTTGGGCGGACCACAGCCGTGTTCTTGTGGAGCCAATCGGCGGCGACAATCACTCGAATCTGGCCCTGGTCCAGACCATGGGATGCAGCGAGAGTGCATGAAAAGCCGTCACCTCGTTCTGCGAAGCAGTAATGCTTGCAAAGAGGGAGGTAGCGCACGTGAGGGAGAGGCAGTCTATGCGTCCACACGGCCCTAGTCGCCACAGGAGACGCTCTAGGCGCCGGGAATCTCAGGCCGATTTCCGGCCAACGTAGCCGCGGGCTTAGGGATGGCGAGTAATGGGTAGCTCGCCGTCCCGTTAGGACCAAGCCCGGATCGACAGCGCGTTGTGTACCACGCGCGCCTCAAAGAGATGTCAGCACAAACTGGTAGGGTCCGCTAGGGCTGATGCCTGCCAGGGATGCGGGTTGTTCGAATCTCTAATGAAGAGATTCGTAGGAGTACTAAAGTAATCAAGATTGCCCAGAGAATTGCCAAACTTAAGTATCAGAGGACAGGGTACATTGATTGTAGAACAGATGGTCGATGAGGCCCAAAGGTTCTGGAGTAGAGACCGCGTACTGTAAAACGTAGCGTTGGAATGTCTCTCACAAGGTAGATCGATGACACTGTGAAGGTCGCAGGAAGCCGCTGGATGCAAGAAGCACAAAATAGGCCGAAGTGGCGTTGTGGTCATGGAGTTGTGGGAGGCCTATGTCTAGGAATGGACGTCTTCTAGCTGAAACGATTATGAATGCATTGTTCTAAAATATTACCCTGGATGGTTCTATTTTTCCGCCAAGAACCAGTTTTAGCAGTCCATATAAAAATTCAGCCTTTGTTTTTATACGGTGCAACCGCATATTTTGTAATTCAGCTGTTTGCGCCATGCAACACATTAATTTCAATACATAATAATTAGCTCAGTTCGTGTTAGGCTATCAAGTCAGCCAGGCGATCTCGTTACAGCCAACAAGGGCCGCGTCACTAACTTCATTGCCACACCATTAGTTCATTAAGCTCATTTTACTTTAAGTACCTTTTGGACATTACAGTAGTGTTTCAGTGCTATACTTTCTTTCATTACATTCATCCCGCATCTAAAAGTATTGTATGGTCTACCAAGGCATCAAACATTCTTTTTGTTCCTTCGACAGTGAACATTGCACGCTTCAAAGTCCATGTCGCGCGCGTGGGCAGTGTAGCGGGAAGCTATCCAGTGATTCGTAAGTGTGTGCCGTATTGAGTGACTATGACACTGTGGGACTAACAAGTGTCTCGGGGTCAACAAGGATCCGTAAACAATCAGGAGATCAGTGCAGGAATTTTAGATTTTGTGACTACCAATGTCTTATCATTCTCTCATTTCATCATCACGAGTTGAGGCTAGTAGGCGCTTCAAGGGATCACCAAGGATCCAGCAGTCATCAAGAACATTCAAGTAAGATCTTTCCATTTATTTCTCACTTCAAATAAGTCTTCGACGTGGAGTCCATACATGGAAATCAGGACGAACTTTACACAGCCATCCTAAAGTAGGCTACAAATATCAAAAAGGACTCAGCAGATCGTAAGACTGCCGACTATTTCAAGCGACGTTTAGAAAACTTGAATTGGTGTTGGTTCGTTTACCAGTACAACCAAGACCATCTTATTACGGAAGAAAGCAGGTCTCATCCGTATTTTAGTGGTCGTGCATACAAACGAACAAAAGAGCTAAACACTTCGACCAAGGCACTCATCAATCAACAATATCAAGTTTTGTTGATAAAGATGAAAGAAACTCAACAAGGAGGTTCTACAAAGGAAGAACAAGTTCCTGCATGATCTGAGCAAGAAGATCTGGTGGGACGTCGATCGATTCTCTTTCACTTGTACCAACATAATAGTGCAAACGTTCGCCGTATTCATTGCAAAACATCCCTTGAAAGTTGGTTCTGTCGTCTATTGTGCGGTGCAATAAAAGTGTTCTAGTTTGTGTATTTTTAAGGGAAAGTGCTGATTTCAAGGACGAATACGTAAGTAACATTAATTATCTTTCTTTAAATGTATTAGTTATAAGCATTTTAATATATTTTTCCTTTTTAATTGTGACTATAGTTTTAACTAAGACATCGTAATTCGTTTTATAGTTATTCATCTAGTAATCAAACCAGCAGTACTCTGCGAGTTTTATATTACAACCTAGCCAAAAGATGCCGTTGGTCTCAAGAAAACCAATACACAGAATGATGCATGCAAATTTTTATGATAATATTCTAGATGGCAGGAGCACCTAGCTTAATGGTGTTATTACAATTATAATAAATAGTTACGCATAAGATTATCTTACAAACATAATAGGTGGGCGCTTTTGCGGCGACATACATATTACTTTACCCCACACAAACCAAGACATCACAAGTGGTGATGAGGATTAAGGTATGTCGTGCATTCATCTTAAAATTAAAACGGAATGCTTATTAGTCCATCAATAAACTGTATTGGAAGGTTTGTACAAACACTTTTATATGCCAATCATAATTTAAAAATTAGATGAGGTCGGTGTTACCTATCTGACTACTCTGAGAAGACAGGCCGAAAAAATCTCAGAGGTCACAGTCTCTTTTCCAAGTCCAGATATAATTTGGTCAGATCATGCGAAGATCATGTAGATTGGTGTCTGAAAATGTCTTTTGAGGAAAGATCCGCACAGATTGAATTAGCCACGCATTTAGCAGTTATCATGCAGCTCAACACAGAACTTAAGAAGTTTAACTGTTAGCCTGGCAATAAACTAAATTATGAAAAAAGTCATTCCAGTCAGTCAAATCCAAGAAACTGTCATAATCACAATGGATACAAGCACAAGATAAAAGTCAGGAACTAGCAGAACTTGAGAAAGAATATAGTCCACCATCAGAAAGATCAGAACAAAATAAAGGTGTGAGTTATATTTAAAAGTGGTTGGAGCGTAGTCAACAAGAACTACAGCAGCTTGACACTGATATACACAAGTCGCAAACGAAGCCGGCAGACACGGAAGGAGCAGTTCAACAGCTTGTGAGCCCAATAAAAAAACTCGTCATGCCCTCCAACATCCAGCAAAATACCATAGTTATAAGTCATCTCGGCACAACAAAAGAGCTCCCTAGATTCAGGGGCGACCCATAAGAGTGGCTTTAAGTCAAGCAAGCTTATGTTGAATCCACAGAAATCTGTAATTTCACGAAGAAAGAAAGCCTTTGGCGGTTACGCATTTGTCTACGCGCGCTGCTCAAGTAGCTGTAGACGACCTTTTTAGCAGTGATACTTCATCTGTAAACGTAATTCCTACTTTAAATCTACAATTAGGAAACGTTAATGTCATTCTTACCTGCATCGTGTCAGGTATAAAAAGGGTAGACCCGATGAACCCTGTGCCATACGGACACCTCTGGGTTGGTGCCTGCATGGAATGCCTTATGTCTACTTACGTAATTGCAAGGCCTGAGTTTAATGGTGTGTTTGGCGGTCCAAGACTGAACTCGGAAAACTTCCACTATCTATGAAGTTAAGAGCAAACTTCTGTACTCATCAATGGACAATGGCACGTTTGCTTACTTTGGCAAAACGAGAAATATGTCACGCCGGACTCGTATCCGACGACTCTCTGTGAAGACTGAAAGGAGTAGAATTAAAATTTAAAAGAAGCAAAGAATATGCGAAAAGATACAAATAACGCTAACGACATCTATTTAAAAAATGAGAACACAAAAAGATGTAACAATTTAAATGTTACACCACCGAGAACTTGGTACTTGCCTCACTTTGAGGTCGGTAACCAACAAAAAGAAACGGAAAGACAAAATGTACAAACGTTACGTAGGTAAACAAATTCACTTTATAAAGTAAGTAATCTCCGATAACATCTGAGACATTGACATATTTCAATTTTTGTTTTATTAAGCCACATGTGACATTTACCATCGATTACGTATTTTTTCATTTGAGTGTATAACTCCGCTTAAAATGGACATATTCCGTAATATTAGAACAAAATATCCTTTGTATACTGTCGATAAGGATGTGCAGTCAATGTTTTTGCCTTTAAATATTATCTATCCTAAATGTAACATTAAACATGATATTATTACTCCAAATAGTTACATCACAAATTTTGTTTTAATGTTTGTAACACTAATGTTCATGGTTTTACATTTCAACTATGCGGCCTGGTACATAGTTAATAGAGAACACAATTATGTTATGTCTGGTTTTAATTGCATCTTCTATTGTGCTGGGTTCTTTATGAATTTTGTGAAAGGAATAATCCAATCCAAAAATTTTGTCCAGTTTGTATTGACTTTTCAAAAAGTGCACAGATTTCTCAACAATGAAATCACCTTTGGCCATTTTGTTACTTGGAATTGGATTTTGGTCATCGTAGCTTTGGGTCTATATGCCATATTTCTGATAATTAATTGCACACTGCTAAGTCTCTCTTATGATTTTATATTTGTTAGCTACGTCTTGGTTGTTTTCGATTTAAACACTATTTATGCTACGAGAATACTAAAATTGTTGGAAAACAAGGTTCGTCTATGGAACATTCACGTTTTAAATACTCAAGAAATAGAAGACACACATAAAGAAAATTATACCAAGGATGTGTTTCAGGCTTATGTTAATATAATAGAATGTTATGACATACATAAAGGTTTTTTCCAAGAATTCGTAAGTAGTCCGTACCGTAAATCCATGAAATTTGAAACCTTAAAACAATTCATTACAGACAAACAAGTGAGTGACTTAACTTACGGGCTTAATTTGTCAATCTTTCAGATTCTCTTCTATATTATAGAAGTATTCATCCACTCTCTAGTATATATTCAGTACGTAATTGACATGTGGATCACAGAAGAAAATTCTGTAGTGAGTTATCCTTTATGTTATTGAATGGGACACAAGCCGACGGACGACCGTATGTATAGTACAGTATAGTTGTATAGTGCTATGGAGATGTATGCGTGTATGGTGTGTAGCAAGCGGCTAGGTAGGCGGACCACTATGGAGATGTATGCGTGTATGGTGGTGTGTTTAAGTACTTGTGGCTTACCAGCTGGTCGGGTGATATCAGGAAATTCCCGTAGCAGCTTGTCGTAGACAGTATCATCTGCTGTGGTACGAATGGATGAAATATCAGATGCATCCCTAGGCTGCGGCGCGTTGATGCCGAGCATGGTGATCCCATCAATGAGGCGTTGCTGTCTACAATCCACTAAAATATGGTAAAAACTTAAAAAGTCTACCCCAATTATTGGCTTCGTGACATCAGCCACGGTAAACCTCCAGCTGAATGCTCGCCGTAGTCCCAAGTCCAGATTCAGTTGTATGTAACCGTATGTAGGAATAAGCGTTCCATTTGCGGCAAACAATTGATACTTAGTCTTTGCTCGAGGCTGTGGTATGGCTGACTTTGGAAACACGCATAGGTCTGAACCCGTGTCGATGAGGAATTGTGCCTTTGTTTTCCGGTCAGTCATGAACAAGCGGCCTGAAGATATGGGACAGTCAGCTACCGCTACTAATGACTGCCGTCGGCGTTTCCCGCCGTTTTGTAATTGCACGGCTGCCGGCAGCTCCTTGCTCTGCCGCCATAATTGAAGTGGTACCAACAATGCGGATGATCAGCGGGGCGTTCTCGTGACCTTGACCTATGTCTTGAGGTCGAGCGGCTACGGCCCTTCCGTGCGTTGTTGCGAGATCGATTATTATTAATTGAAAAGCCTTGTACCTGCTTTGCCAGTTCGTCGACCCGTTTCACCAACATCTCGATGGCTGACACAGTACCTGGGGCCTCACTTGCTGCACATGCTGCCTGCTGCGTCGGGGTCGAAATGTCGTTTATTTTGTCTGCCAACTCGGCCAAGGTTTGGAGTGCGCTGTCGGTCTGCGAAGCAATAATCGTTTGAATGTGGGTAGGTAATCTATTTGCCCAGATTTGCCTGATGAGGTGATCAGGGATCGTCGGTCCAGCTAAATTCTGCAGATGCCTCATGAACTGGGATGGCTTCCTATCCCCCAGTTCCTCGTGGGTCAACAATTGTTGTAGCTTCCGCTCTTGTGAAGCGGACAACCGCTTGATAAGTTCCGTTTTTAATTTTTCGTAACGGCCGCTATCCGGCGGTTTTAAAATTATATCTTTCACCTCTGCCGCGTATTGCGGCTCTAATTGACCAATCACGTAGTGATATTTGGTCAGATCGGCAGTAATATTGGAAATTATAAACTGACCTTCAATTTGCGCAAACCAAACGGCCGGTTCCTCGGGCCAAAATGGCGGTACCCGCACACCCACTCGACACAAACCGGAATTTTCCAGTTGATCTTCGCCGGGCTTCGCCATTATTTCTTCGTCGGGGTCACCACTATGGAGATGTATGCGTGTATGGTGTGTAGCAAGCGGCTAGGTAGGCGGCGGTGAATATGAAAACAGCAAGAAGAACAATAGACGGTATTTAATGAGGATAGATGATTATTACAGACGTTAGAACGAAGAAGAAACGATACAGAGTGATAGGATAGTACTGAAGCTAAGTTATATAAGAAAATAGAAGTTTTACTAGCGAGTTTTATAAGCACGGGTGGCTAAGACAAAGTAGTACGTGCGTCCGTTAGAACGATCTGGGTGCACTGGCGCGGCGTCGCGCGCGCACTGAATATAACGGGATTTCTAGGTGACTTCCGCTCCTTCGCCCCGCGTAGTCCCCCGCTGTACAGGGCCGTACTCAAGGGTCCGGACTCGAGATCATGTGGATGCCACAGTGCCTTTCAAAATGAGGTCAACCGTCAGTTGTGGTAGCATAGGCTACCTACAGACATCTGCAATACCATAATCATCATCATCATCATTATCTGTACTGGTACCCATGCCCTTCAAAACAGTACTCATCAACGCGGCTAGGTGGCAGATCTAGGTATGGTCGCAGTACGTCCCCGGACGAGCTGCTTCCCAAAATACTGTATTGAGTATATTTTAGCCGACACCAAATAATTTGGGATAAGGGCAGGGGTGTGATGACCACTGAATATATTTTAATGACTTCTTTAATTAGTGCAAGTTTAATGATGATTCGTAGATAGCAAATCTGGCACCGTTGTTTACATACTTATGGATAATGAAGAGTTTAATGTGGCAAACAATGTTGACCCATCAATGCGATAGATTCTACTCAGCCATACAAAGCGTTCAAGATACTTGCGCAATTATTTTGAAGTTTACTTGCTGTGGTAATTTTTTCATTTAATGATAATCGAAAACAATGCCATAAGTCATAACCACTAACATGCACTTCATGTACGATGTGTGTTTTTCAGATAACGAGAAAAAACTTTGCAAAAACCTACTGCGCTTGCATCGAGTATCATTCAACAAGTTACGTGTCTGTGGCCTGTTCTACGTAGACGCTGCGTTACAATTAAGTCTAATGCTTCTTCTTTCTAACTACACTATTGTATTGTTACAATTTGCGTTTCTGTAAACGTCACTGTCGAGAGTAAAGAAACGTGACGAACAGTCACGTTTCTTTAGGTTTTCCTTGTTCCATCAAAGAAAAATTGACAAATTATTACTTCTCAAACAATTTTCCGCATAATTTCATTCGCCAAACTTAGCAAATAAACTATTCACAAATAATTGTGACGCAAATCGAATGTTTGGAAAGTGAACGTTTAGATAATAAATTGCTTACCAACTAGTACTTTTACCATACACATTTTACACGAAATCAAATAAGCCAAACATTTAGTACCTTAAGTTTTCAATTTACCATTTCTATTCAGTCAATGACGATGATTTCTTACAAGTGTGTTTTTTTCCACTTGGGACAAACAGATAAGATGTAACATTATTATGATTTTGTTAATAGTTTCTGGTTTTAAATTCAAAAATCTGTTGTTGGTACTCGCCGGCTGCTGCCGCGGCACGCTCACTTGGCTCGCTCGGCTCGTGCGTTGTGTGCTGTCAGTTCTAACCTATTCAACAAATCATTTGACTAAATTTTTGAGTGTCTAAATATTGTTTGCTGTAATAAATCATTTGATTAAATACCAAGTGCCTTAATGACATTATCCTTGGTAATATTCTGCCGAGTAAAAATTTGACCAAATGAAAATGTGCGTAAAATCATTCCAAATATTGCATTGGGAAAAAAACCGTTGCTAAAATTTGCTTGGATAATTAAATTGTAGGGGATTCTCATTGAAACATCTTACTATTTACACTTTTCGTTTATTAAGCCGCCCACTATTGAATACTAACGTTGTTTTACATTTCAAGTTTTCTTAAGTAGTTTCTTACTAGGGTACATGTAGCGGGTGGATCCGCTGGTAATTGTTAAATTTTATGCTTCTAAACCAATCATAATTAAGCTAGGCTGAGATATTATGGTCAAGCATGAGCCTGATTCTCGACAGGTTTAGACCTGTTCGGACAAGTTTCTGCTTGCTCGTGGGCGATACCATTATTTGTGTATGTGTTTAGGTGCCTGTTAATGTTTTACCTGTGTGTTTTTGTCGAGTTATAACTTGTTTTGTGGGTTTTACAAGCTCATGTACCTTTTTGGGATGTGCGGGGTGCTAAGGTTTATAGCCACTGTAGGTATTGATGAAACTTATTAACTATGGGAGATGAAAACTAGCCCTATGCTTAAGAATGTAACAACGAGTTACCTACTTATTCTACCTATGTGAAAATGGTTTTTATTGTTTATTTAATCAAACTCTTAATTATCACTCAGTTCTTCTTGTAGTCGCCAACAGTCTCCCCCTCAGTGCGTTGCACTCCATCGTCGTTGGGGCGACGTTGCAGGTACGATCAGGACTAGGCGCAATGCTAGCAGCCGCAGGACACCCGCTGCAGTTCGCACGTCTACAATCCTGGTTCTTCTGTTTGGTCCGGAATGATTGGCGACTATCTCGCCGCGTGGCCACGAGTACCGTGGCAAGTTGTGGTCGACGATCAGGACTATGTCTCCCAATGTCGGGTCCTGATAGTGAGGACGGTTATTGTAGCGTGGTGAAAGAGTTGGTTGGTTTTCTCTCAACGACCTTGACCAGAAATGATCGGTCAGGCATTGGGATGTCTTCCAGTTTGGAGAACCGATGAGTTCTCGTTGTCAAAAGAGCCACAGAGGGTGGCTCCGCTGGAGCGCCCGATGAAAAACTGGTTCGGGGTCAAGGCTTCTTCTTCTTCTAGGTCGGTGCTGACGGAGAAGAGGGGTCTCGAGTTTACGATGTGCTCGGCCTCCAGAAGCAATGTGTGGAGAATGTCTTCCTTAGGTTGTCGCTCGTGTAGTGTTGCTGCGAGAGCGACTTTTACGGATCGCACCATTCTTTCCCAGGCTCCGCCCATATGGGGGGCTCCAGGAGGGATAAACTTCCAAATGATGACCATCTTGTTCATTTCTTTTCCCAGAGTCTGGACGGCTGCAGCGATTTCTCTGTTGGCACCGACGAACTTGGTAGCGTTGCCACTCAGGATAATTTTCTGCGTTCCTCCTCTGGCGATCATTCTTTGTAGCGCGAGGATCATGGAGTCGGTTGATAGGGAGTTAGCCAGTTCTAGATGAATCGCTCTTGCGGTGAGGCACGTCAACAACGCTCCCCAAAGTTTCTCTGTATGTCTTTCAATGGTGACAAGCATAGGTCCGAAGTAGTCTACTCCTAGGCAGGTGAAAGGAGGGCTAGCCTTTGCTAGACGTTCAGGTGGCAGATCTCCTTGAGGTGTGATCTGCGGTGTCTTCTTCCGAATTCTACACCATCCGCAGTCTCGGAAAGAAAGTAGCAACTTTCTTTACCATGTTTCGAAGCGATGGTATCCAATATTTCTACCGGACCTCATTCATCACGGTGTTGTGGTTCCCGTGATTAAAAGCTTCATGGAGGTGTTTCACTAGCAGCTGGGTTATTCGGTGACGTTGTACGTGATCGCGATTGCTGCTATCGCATAAATATGCATTGTTTTGACCCCAAGGATGATGAAATTTCGAATTAGTGGAGTAGGTACTATAACTAAAAAGTGAAAAATTAAAACTTTTTCCAAAAAAAAACAACCGACTTCCGAAAAACACTACAAAGTGAAAAATAACTTTAATTTCGGAAGGTGGTGATAAAAAATTTAAATACATATCCAAAGTCATCGCCTTCGGAAATTACAGTTATTTTTCAGTGTTTTTTGTAGTGTTTTTTCGGAAGTCGGTTGTTTTTTTTGGAAAAAGTTTTTTCTACGTAGAGTGCAGACTTTGGTAGGAAGGCCGCCTCTTTTCTGCTTGGTCCCTTTTCTGATGGTTGGGTCTTCTGTTTCTGTATCTTCCTCCAGGCTGGGTCTTGGGTTTGTAGCAGCATCATCATTCCGCCGGCCGAGCGAGTGACCGACCGTGGAGCCCTAGTGCTCTGTTACCGCCACTGTGACGCCACCGCGATGGTGGCGCTCCTGTTGTGAGTTCAGTGAACTACAGGCTAATACGTGCTGTGCAGTGATTGGGTAATAAACTCGTAAGGTTTTCGAAGTGCCCGCTATTGTAATTTGTTATTTTAAGAATATGTATAAGTAGTTGGTATTTTACGAAATAAAATTCATTACCTTTTAGCATCTCGAACTGATTGTTTCTCTTCATAACCTAGAGACCTAACAGGTTTTTCTGGTAATGAGTTTTGTTATGTTCACCTTTTTCTTCATTTTTCGCTTGAAGAGGTCTATGGCTTATAGCTATCTCGCTGTCGCGTGAAGTAGGCGTAACCAACTGGAAAATTTCTCTGGATCGGGCACGATGACAGGGATGACTTACCTGACGCTTAATATGATGGCGCTAGGCTTTTCCTCGCCCGTATTGGTGCTGGAGACTTTTTCTCTTCCGTAGGCCAATTTCTGGGATCTTCACGCAAGAAAGCTGGGCCATTGAACCATCGATGTATTACGTCAAAGTTAGGCGGAGTCTCTCTGGTAGCGTTTATACAATGCAAAAATATCTAGTCTTTTACAGTCTTCAGCAGCTCCAACAACGTTTTCAAATGCTAATCAATTTGGTTTAAGCTGCCTTGTGGAGCAGGACAAGCAGCGTTTAGCCAAGCATTTTTTCAGCAGTGTTATCTTTCAACTTATAATAAGCATGGCTGCATAGTGTGCGTTTTATACAAGATTTAAATTTCATTTCATTCAGTTGGAGTATGTGGGGAGGTATTTTATTGTAACATTTTAAACAGTACACCATGAAGGATGAGTCTACTTTAGCCAGTCTGAAGCCTGGTTGAACTAATTGGTCCCTATTTATAGTCCCAACGGTGTATCTTTCACCTCTTTTACTGAAAAGATTAAAATTTTGCCTGACGTACATGATGTTCATATAGATATATTGACAAAGTACCGTCATGATATTAATATTTTTGAAAAGTTCCCTTAGAGAATCTCGCCTACGGAGGCCATATATTGCTCTGATGGCTCTTTTCTGCAGAATAAAAATAGACTCGATATCTGCAGCCTCTCCCCATAGTAAAATACCGTAAGACATGATACTATGAAAGTAACTCAAATAGACTAACCTCGCGGTTTCTACATTAGTGAATTGGCGGATTTTTCTTACAGCATATGCTGCTGAACTTAGCTGTCCTGCAAGAGCTGTTAAATGAGGACTCCACTGTAGCCTTGAGTTGAGCGTGATCCCTAGGAAAATAGTTCTATCGATGAATTCTAGTTTCTCTTTATTCAAGACTATGTCACGATCAGTACTTTTAACATTTGGTAAAGCAAATCTTATGCATTTCGTTTTTTTCCCATTTAATACTAAATTATTAGCAGTGAACCAATTTTGCACCAGCAGTAGGGCAATTTAATCTAAAATTTTAGTATCAATTTATATTATCATGTCAGTTCTATAGACTTGTCAATTAAATATACATTTATGCTATAACAACATTTATTTAGTAATAACTTTTTTAATTTATATGCAAAAACAGCAATCTTTTTCTCGTTTCTAAGTACCTCGGGTAGTTTGTTATACATTTTTATCGACATAACCAGTGGACTAGATGAGTGCATTTTTAAACGGGATGTCGGTAGGTTTACCCGTGTTTTGTGTCGGAGTGTGTATCTTGCTTGTATGTCTTCTCGTTTTGTGTAAAAGTCTTGTTGTGTGCGAAATTACAGATTTCCAGTATATATACACAAGGAAGAGTTAGAATGTTTCGTTTTTTGAAATGGGGTTTGCAGCTATCCGTTTGTTCTAACAAATATGAAGTAGCCAGGTATACTCAGCAGTATGCAAAAAATAATCAGAAATATGGCATATATACCAAAATCCAATTCTAAATAAAAAAATAGTTAAAACTGATTTTATTGCTGAGATATCTGTGCACTTTTTGAAAAGTTTAGACAAACTGTACAAGATATTTGGGTTGAATTATTCCCATCACGAAAGTCATAAAGAAATCAAAACAATAGAAGATACAGTTAAAATTAGACATGATAGAATTTAATTCTGGAGTTAGTTTGTACCAGGCCGCATAGTTGAAATGTATATTATGTGTAATCATAAATATCAGTGTAACAATCATTGAAACAAAATTTGTGATGTGACTATTTGGAGTAACAACAACAGTTTCATCACGTTAATGTATTCCATATAATCGATAATTAATATCTCCAATGAATTTGATCATTCTCATAACATTAATGAACAGTACACAGGCTGAATTTTAAATGCACTGCTAAAACTGTTTTATGACGGAAAAATAAAAACACACATTTAGCAAGGTATTCGAAAAGATAATGCTCAATCAAATGCTTAATCATTTTAACACCAACAAAATCTTACACGATCAGGAATATGGTTTCACCAAAGGACGTTGTACGACTGACGCCGGTGTTACCTTATTAAAACATATATTTACTGCTTGGGAGGACGCCCAGGACGCCATTGGAATCTTTTGTGACCTTTCCAAGGCATTTGATTGCGTTCATCACGAAACCTTGCTCTTAAAACTTAAGCATTACGGACTAGGTAAACTTGCGCTCAGTCTAGTAAAATCTTATTTAAATGATAGACAGCAAAAAGTTCACATAAATGCAGTCAATTCACTTGGTTTATAAATAAAAATGGGTGTTCCACAAGGCTCAATATTAGGTCCTTTCCTCTTTTTAGTATATATTAATGATCTACCCCATTTATTAAAAAAACAACCATAAATGGTGTTATTTGCTGACGATACATCCTTAATTTTTAAAGTAAATAGACGTGCATAAAATCTTGACGATGTAAATAACGACAGGGTCCACGATTGTTACACCTAATATTTACTTACCACCAAAGCATATACATTGTGGAATGCAATAAATTATTGAGTATTTAGTATTTCTAAAAAGATGTTCAGAAGGATATTTTGATCGGTAATTGAAATTATTGTCACCAACCGATGTTGATAAATTATTTAAAGTAGCTCCGGATAGTCTCTGTCAGTACCTGACAACAAAGGTCAGTTGAATTTTATAAATCTAATGTATCATCTCTATTTTTTTTAATTTGAATGATTAAGGAAGGTTATTTACTAAAAATTGTCTGTGTGGTAAAGTAGGCCCGTATGAAAGGAGTGCCATTTGTTGGAACTTGGTAGACTCTTCTATAAAGCACGTTAATCCCCTGATTGTGGCAGCCAACCGCCACACGGACACCCTATCCATTCCCGACGACGTAAAAACCCTTCTCCAGGAGAGCAGCAAGTATGCTCAAAATACATAAACATAGAACACCATCCTCCCATTCTCCACGCCAAGGCCCACTGCGACGTCCCAAGCCCCGACCCTTGCTCAAACTAGCCCGCGCCGCTAAGTCTTAATTTCGTAACTAATTATTAATTATATAACTCCAACCCAGCCCCCGCCCCTTGCCGCTCTCCACCCGTCCTCCAACTCTAGCGGCGCCTTTTTTTTTTATCACGGGGCGAAATCCTCATGGATGTCCTCCACCCTCCCCGGGGCGGAGGACACCCATGAGGGTCTGTCAGACTCTTACTGACTAAAACCACCCCGGTGTTCCGTCTCTCACTTGCACCGGGGATTACGGGAACTAGTGTAACTTCCGCGATCCCCTGCTAGTGCCGGCCTGCCTCTGCGGGCCACCTCACGATAGGGGGGAGTGAGGTGGCCCCATAGAGAGGCGTGCGTGGAACACTGCGCGCCGCCATTTCGGGCCCTAAGAAGTAGGGAGCAACGGATTTCCCCAGATCCGTTGCCCCTGGACCCATTTAGGGGGGCTGGAAGAGGGCGTTGTCCGCCCTCCGTCAACGCCCGGTGCATCTGCTGCGGATCGGGTTAGCGGAAGCAATCTCCCGCAACCTCCTTCTGCGACATGACTGTTTCGCAGAAGGATACCACCGCGTCCCAGGACTCCTCGCTGTCGACCATCGAGTCGACAACGGCCGGCAGCGACAGGTCATTGCCTACTCTTGAGATGAGGGCACGGCGCGGCTCCTCCCAAGCGGCACACTCTGGCAACGTGTGCCACGCCGTGTTCTCCCGACAGTCGACGTAATGGTGACACCGAGCGTCCGGCTCCCTGTTTATGCGACACAGGTACTTCCCGAAGCAACCATGCCCCGAGAGCACCTGTGTCACCCGAAACGACAGGGAGCCGAGCCTCCTCCCATGCCAGAGCTCGAGTACTGGCCGACCGCCCCGATGGTAGCGGGGCCGGTGGTAGGGCGTGAAAGCCTGTCCCGCCATTCCGCTACCAGGGCTGCGCGAAGCTGTGAGCGACGCAACTCCATATGTCGCTGCGTCAGCCACTCACCCCGCGCCCTCGAGTCCTCGCGCCACCGATACAGTGACGCGAGTACCTTCGCCTCGAGGTCCCTGGGCGGGGATCCGGCCAGTAGACCCAATTTTGAGCCCTGCGGTACACCCATTTTGACTTTTAACCCCATGGAATTTGGAACTGAAATGAAATTGAATTTTTAAAACCAAACAAAAAAGACCAGCATAGTCTTCACATTCCCAATAAATAAAATAATAAATTACTTAAAAATTACTTACGTTATGAGTATGCCAGAAACTTAACTGCGAGACGATGAAACCATTACGACGCTACTGGATGAGATCAATGATTTAAGGATTAAGTTGCAAAGCGCTAATCACGAAGTTGACAGCTTGCTTTGTGAAAATAAAAATTTAAAGTCAGATCTGGATAAATGTAATCGTGTCATAGAACTGTATAAGAAGGTTGGTGCAGGAGAAGCCAAGTGTGCCACTCCATTGTCTAAACGAAAGGTTTCAAACACGAAACTCCAAGTGAGTAGCCTAACATCAACCCCGATAAAAAAATCTTTTGGAAATATAATATCTTCATGCCGAATACAAACTTTGAATATGGAGACCCAAACCAGTAACGTCACGACTCATACGCCAGCTAAATTAAAACGCCAACCATCGACAGCCGGCAGTAATAAACAACTAAGAACTGAAAATGAGTACAAACAAACACAAACAGATGTAAATATTGGTAATACTACTACCACAAATCAAGACAAAAAAACCGAAACAACCAAGACTGTTACACCAACAAAACAAATTATTAATCATTCGGAGAGCAATGATTTAAAACGTAGCAAAATTTGCATCTTAAGTACGGACAACACGAATAAATTGCTTGACATTGCAGAAAAAGCTTTAGATAAATGTGGACTTTGCCATTACATCACACCTCATAGAAATGTCCAAGCTCTGCTGAAAGGCATCGAAGAAAAACTGGCAAACTTCACCATGCTGGACTACTGCATTATACTGATAGGTGGCGAAGACTTCAAAGTCACATGTAGATATTATGACACTATTTTATTAATAAGAAGACAACTTTTACATGAAATCACTTATACAAAAATAATTTTATGCACACCAACGTACAAATTCTACACTAATAGTTATTTATACAATTCCAGAGTAGAAACTTTCAATAACTTGTTATATTTGGATACAACTACTCATGGATATGCTTATTTTCTGGATAGTAACAAGAATTTAAAATACATACCATGTTCAATAGACGTACAGGTATGATAAATTACTCCGGAATTGAATCTATTTTTAATGATATTTATAATATGATTATTTATATTCAAAGTGTCAATACTGAGAATGAAATATGTGGACTCGACATAAGTGACAAAATGTATCCTAATTACAACTCGTATAAATTTAAGACAACATCCGCGACTAGTACAGAGGGACTAAACTCGCAGTTTTTTCTGTAATACTCTCAATATTTTGCACCAAAATATTGCCGGCTTCCTGAACAAATCGGACTTATTGACTAATCAATTAAAAAACCTTGAAAATCAAGGAACTATTGTAGACGTTCTTTGTATAACTGAACATTTTATTGCATCTGGCCATGAAAGTTTAATGTACCTTCCTGATTTCCATCCCGCCGCCTTCTTTTGTCGCAAAACAAATCGCGGAGGGACTTGTATTCTAGTTAGAACTGGGCATCATTATAAAGATCTACCAGATATTGCTAAACACTCTGTGTCAGGCGTTTTTGAAATTTGTGGAATGGAATTGACATCTCACTCTATTATTGTAATCTGTGTTTATAGAATTCCTAAATACAATTATTTGACATTTTATGATAAACTTGACAATGTTTTGAATAAGTTATGTTTGTTAAATAGAAAAAACATTGTTATATGTGGCGATTTAAATATTGATACGTTAAAAAGGAATAGGACTACTTTGGAACTAGAGAACTTTCTACTGAGCTACAACTTGACATTAGAAATAAATCAACCTACCCGGCTTAGTAGTAACACATGTATCGATAATTTCGCGCATAACATACGAAGAGGATGAAAAGTTGAAATTATAGATCTCATCCTTTCTGATCACACGTCACAAATACTCAGGGTTCCTATAAATAGAACATGCCGCTTAAAATTTTGGAAAATTGTAAGAAAAGACTACTCCACAGAGAATCTCAAAAAATTCCGAGCATGCATTCGAAGTTTCACTTTTAAGGATGTATACGAAAGTAACGATGCCAATGTAGCTTACAAAAGATTTTATGAAACGTTCTCCCTATTCTACAAACTTTGCTTTCCTGATAAAATAATAACTATTCATACTAATTAATAAAAATGTAAAATGGGTATCGCGTGGCATAAAAAGCTGTAGTAAAAAACAAAGAAAATTACTGTGGACATTATAGACTAAATCCTGTAATAAAAAATAAAATTAATTAAAAAAAAATACTCTTTACAATATAAGAAAATCATAAGACTAACACAAAAAGCTCAAAATGATAACTTTATAAAAAACTCACAGGCAAATAGTCAATAGACCTAAAAATAACTCTCCTGAAAAACAAATAATGACCATTAATAAATGTGACCTGACCTTTTCAAAACCCTCTGACATTGCAAATGCTTATAATAATTATTTTATAGATGAAATTGAGAATAATATAAAAACTGACATGAAATTTGACAATAAATTAGACAATATGACAAGGCAATCCATGTTTATGCAGCCTGTTCTAACAACCGACATTGTTTCAGCTATAGGATCACTTAAAAATACTGTAGGATTTGACGGTACGTCAACAAAGGTGATAAAATTTGTAAATGAACTTATAGCACCCGTACTAGCACATATTATGAACCTTGGCATTGTTGACGGAGTTTATCCTGAAGACTTGAAGAAAGTTATTATTAAACCACTTCATAAAAAAGATAACAAAACCGATATGAAGAACTATAGGCCAATAGCAAAAATTTCTATAATTTCGAAAATTTTCGAAAAAAATTGTAGCTGCTCGCTGTAAACATCAAGACATCCGTACGTTGGCACAGCGAAAGTTCCACTGAGGATCGCGTTTTTTTTTTTTTTTTTTTTTTTGGGTATGGCATCTCGCAGTTGACCTTGAGAGGCCGTGACTGCTTAACCGGGCTTTCCTGCGGTGACTTTTAGTTTTTAAGCTAAGAGCCTCCAGCCAGGGCTTACAAACTAATTACTAAACCTACAGCAACTGCGCACTGAGGGCACCCCCTGCGGGGTACGAGCCTCGGCTCAGGGAGTCACTTTTACGGGAGGGCAGCAAGTGGGGACAGGCTGGATCAAATAATTTTTCTTATTATTAGATCATGGGGGTTTTAACTCTACTTGCACAGCTTCGGCGCGGGCTGGCACTTCTGCGGGCAAGGGACGGTTGCTGAGGATCGCGTGGCGCCACGGAATATTTATATGTGTGACACACCTCGCGCGAACTCTGCGTCGTCACGCACCACGCGGATAGATTAAGTACTAATTGGAGCAAAACTGTAATATTCATACTGATCTCCTATTGGTCAATTTATTTTAGTAATAAGCGCAACACGCACTACTTAGTTAAGAATTTTAGCTTTAAGTCTGTACATATTTATCATGACAATACATACAATTTACAATCTTCTGGAGTTTTACTTAACAAGTACCTAGCGCTAAAGTGGTGACCCCGACGTGATCCTCCAACAAGGAACTCCAGATCCGAAGATTCAATTGAAGCCAACCAGCTATTCCAAACCATGGCTGTTCCAAGCAACGACCAAGTTCAAGAACTTTCCGGTGTTTCGACGTCGCTGCGCATTCCACCTATCTGGCGCGACAGGATACGACTGTGGTTCGCACAATTTGAAGCCATCATGTCCCCGCAGAAGAAAGGCGACCAAACCATGTTCGAGCTCGTCATCGGACAGCTCGAACGGCAAGATCTCGATGAAATATCCGACATCATTCTCCACCCACCGGACAAAAATCGGTACGAAGCTTTGAAGACCCGTTTGCTCGAAGCATATGAAGAATCCGAGCAACGACAGGTACAGCGATTACTATCTGAAATGGAACTCGGCGATTTGAAACCATCGCAGCTATTACGTCGCATGAAGAGTCTCGCCGGCGACAACATAAAGGACTCAACGCTGCGTATTATGTGGACTAATCACCTACCACAATCCATACGAGCAGTCCTCGCTGTCAGCGATAACATCGCGAAACGCTCCGACATCCACGAGCTGGCGATGATGGCAGACAAAATCCTCGAGCAGGCGCAGCCACATGGCGCGATCGCTGCAGTAGCCACGACACCTACCACCCATGTACCTACATCGATCGAGGAGAAGATCGACATGCTGACCAGAGAAATCGCAGAACTCAAGGCAAGTCGATCAAACCACGACCAACGCCGACCATACAGTCGATACCGCTCAAGGTCACGTTCGTCAAGCAGGCCCAATCACCATCGCACACAGCGCAGCAATACGCCGCGACGAACCGAACAAACAGGAATCTGCTATTATCATCGTAAGTTCGGAAAGGAAGCACAAAGATGTACGCGTCCATGCAGTTTCGAAGACGAAAAACCTCCTTCGGGAAACTAAACCCTGCGTTGGACGAGGCGGGAACCGACGCAAATAACACATCCTACCGCCTATTCATTACAGACAGAAACTCACGTCTGTCATTTTTAATTGACACTGGTGCAAACGTGTCCGTCATACCAAAGAAAAAAGGCGGGAAAGCAACGGCAACCAATTTTTGCTTGTATGCAGCGAACAACACGGTTATCCCAACGTACGGTGAAAAAACGTTACAATTAGACCTTAACCTGCGAAGACCCTATACATGGAAATTCATCGTCGCTGCAGTCAGCAAGCCCATCATCGGTGCCGACTTCCTGAAACATCACCAACTTCTTGTCGACATAGCCAGTCGATGTCTCGTCGACAAGGTCACAAACCTTATTGTCAAGGCACCAATTACCTATACCGCCGAGCCGTCAATAAGAAGTATCGACGTTGACCAGCCATATCACCAGCTAATCAGCAAATACCCAGACATCTTGAGGCCATCATGCATGAAGGATACTCCAAAACACCGCGTGGAACACCACATTGAAACCACCGGTCCGCCAATCTACAGCAAAACAAGACCGTTACCACCACATCGATACCTGTCCGTGAAAAAGGAATTTGAGACGATGATGCAGCAAGGAATATGCCGTCCAAGCAAAAGTCCCTGGTCCACACCACTGCACGTCGTACCCAAGAAGAATGGCGACATTCGCGTATGTGGCGACTACAGAAGGTTGAACGATGTCACTAAACCAGACCGATATCCAGTACCACGACTCAAAGATTTCACCTACCTACTACACGGGAAAAAAATCTTCACTACCCTCGACCTAAATCGTGCGTACCAACAACTACCAGTGTATGAACCGGACATCGAGAAGACAGCCATCACAACACCCTTCGGCCTGTTCGAATTTCCACGAATGTGTCCAGGATTGAAAAATGCCGGACAAACCTTCCAACGGTTCATACATCAAGTGCTTATCGGATTAGACTACGCATTCCCGTTCATTGATGACGTCATAATCGCATCAGAAAACGAAACACGACATATCGAAGATTTACAAGAAGTATTGCACAGATTAGACGAGTACGGTATTACAATAAATCCGTCCAAATGCGTCTTTGGCAAAGAAAACGTCAAGTTCCTGGGATACGGTGTGTCAAGCGATGGAATCAAGCCACCGCTGGACAAGGTCAACGCTATCGCTGCTTACCCCAAGCCAGAGACGATACAAGACTTACGACGATTTATTGGCATGATAAACTTTTACCGAGATAGTGTACCAAACGCAGCTTACATACAAGCACCTCTCAACGCGTTCCTACACAACTCTAAAAAACGTGACAAGACGAAAATCGACTGGAACACAGAAGCACTTCAAGCATTCGAGTTGTGTAAAGCCAGCATCCAAAACGCAGCTTTACTCGCTCACCCATCTCCATCACCAACTGACGCAATCTCCCTTATGTGCGACGCGTCGAATACATGCGCCGGAGCCGTGCTACAACAACGTGTAAACCAGAAGTGGATACCACTCGGCTATTTCTCGAAGAAATTCTCTGACACACAACAGCGATACAGCACATTTGACAGAGAATTACTATCTATATACATGGCTATAAAACACTTCAGAAAAATGTTTGAGGGAAGAGAACTCATAGTGTACACAGATCACAAGCCGCTAACCTACGCCATACGCAAGCTACCATCGGATAGCGATACACAACGCCGCACTCGACAGCTGTTGTTTATCAGTGAGTTTACAACAGACGTACGTCACGTAAGCGGAGTAAACAACGTCGTCGCCGACGCACTTTCTCGCATCGAAACCATCGAATTGCCATCTCCAATAAATTACGACAAATTAGCACAAGCGCAAGATAAGGACAGCAACATACAGACCTTATCAAAACAAACGAATATCCAACTCAAGAAAATCGTCATACCCGGTACAAACAAACCTATTATCTGCGAAACATCGACGCCACACATTCGACCATATCTCCCAGATGACTATCGTCGCATCGCATTCAACGCTGTGCACAATACAAGTCACCCTGGGGTACGAACAACGCGCAAACTAATGAAACAGCGTTATTTCTGGCCAGCAATGAATACTGACCTTGGCGAGTGGGCAAAGACATGCCTTGCGTGTCAACAATCCAAGGTACAGCGACACAACCACAGTGACATCACTTCGTTCCCGCCAAGTGAAAGATTTCAACATGTACACATTGATATCGTTGGACCACTACCTATATCTTCATGTGGACACCGCTACCTGCTCACCATCATTGATCGTTGCACACGTTGGCCAGAAGCAGTACCTATGCAGGAGATAACAGCCGAGGTCGTCGCAAAAAATCTGTACGAAACATGGATTTCACGTTTTGGTTGTCCTACCAGAATAACAACCGACCAAGGGCGACAATTTGAAAGTCGACTGTTTCAAGATCTCGCACTATTGCTAGGAGTCGAAAAAACCCGTACTACTGCTTACCACCCGCAGAGTAACGGCATCGTGGAACGCTGGCATCGAACATTAAAAGCCGCGCTCATGTCACGACTAGAAAACAACAACAAATGGATTACCGAACTACCTACAGTTTTGATGGGACTACGAGCCGCGACGCGTACTGACACCGACACCAGCGCTGCGCAGCTCACCTACGGACAAGCGTTGCGACTACCAGGCGATTTTATATCACCATCGCCAACGATATCGAAGATGGATCATACTTACGTCGATAATCTACATCATATTATCACGAAGCTCACGCCGTCATACCAACCGCATTCCAACAAGCGATGTATATTCGTGCACAAGGACTTACAAACATGCAGTCACGTGTTCGTGCGTGATGACACCGTCCGCAAGCCGCTGCAACGTCCATACAAAGGTCCGTACCAGATAATGGAAAGGAACCAGAAGTACTACACGATACAGTTGCCTAGTCGACCCGCAAACATATCAATCGACCGACTAAAACCGGCGTACACGATCAACACAAAAGATCACGAGCACAGTACTAAAACACCACCATCAGCACCAGCTACCCCAGAAGTACACTCCAGCCAACTTCCGACGAGCAAACCCGCTGCACCCCGCACCAGATCAGGCAGGATCGTCAAGATGCCCGTACGCTTCGCTCAGGGGGGAGTACTGTAGCTGCTCGCTGTAAACATCAAGACATCCGTACGTTGGCACAGCGAAAGTTCCACTGAGGATCGCGTGGCGCCACGGAATATTTATATGTGTGACACACCTCGCGCGAACTCTGCGTCGTCACGCACCACGCGGATAGATTAAGTACTAATTGGAGCAAAACTGTAATATTCATACTGATCTCCTATTGGTCAATTTATTTTAGTAATAAGCGCAACACGCACTACTTAGTTAAGAATTTTAGCTTTAAGTCTGTACATATTTATCATGACAATACATACAATTTACAATCTTCTGGAGTTTTACTTAACAAGTACCTAGCGCTAAAAAATATTTATAAGGCTCTGTATTGCTATCTCAATAAATTTAACTTATTATGCAAGGAACAAAATGGCTTTAGAAAGAATACCACGATCAACATGGCTATTTTTGATTTTTTGCATGGTATTATGTTAGCAGTAGACCAAAAAACTCCTATTTGTGCTATTTACACAGATATGACCAAAGCCTTCGATTACGTAAAGCACGATGTCTTATTAGACAAACTGCGTAGCTATGGTATCAGAGGTAACATTTTAAAACTACTCGAATCCTATCTCTCCAACAGAATGCAATGTACAGAGATTGCCAGAATATGTGACAAAACAAAATTTGAAAGGAGTTTTTTATCTCACTGTAGATTAATAAAGTTTGGTGTCCCACAGAGCAGCGTCCTTGGGCCACCTCTCTTCTTAATCTATATAAATGATCTGCCAAAGGTAACTCAACATCAAATGGTGATATTTGCAGATGACAGTACTGCCATAGTGAAATGTATTGATCGCAATATTTATCAAGATGACATAAATAATACTCTATCGGACATAATTAATTGGCTTGACAAAAATGATTTAGTTATAAACTTAAAGAAGACCAGAATAATGCACTTTCACCAAAGAACTGAAGTACCAAAAGTAAATATCAGACATAGTAACTGTGACATTGAAGAAGCTAAAGAAGCAAAATTCTTAGGTTTATTCCTTGACAACCAGCTTAACTGGAAGGCCCACATTGATGACCTAAGTAAGAAAATAAATAAATCAGCATACGCACTTTTCCAAATTGCTAGAAAACTAAATATGGATGCGCTACTAGTTGCATATCACGGCTTAGTAGCCTCAATTTTATGATATGGTATTATTTTTTGGGGCTTTTCTACTGATAAAGATATCGTTTTTAAGGCACAAAAAAGATGCATAAGATCAATGTGTGGTCTGAAAATTGATGATAGCTGTGTACCATCATTTAAATCGCCTTTACCTTACCCTCATTATACATTTTTGAAATTAGTGTTTTCGTCAAAACAAACATGAGGTTGTTCGAAAAAGTGTTAACGTTACGAGATGTTGCGATTCGTAGCCAATACGCAAACTTTTAAACCAATCAGTGCTGTAACACTGCTTTAGTGAGAAAGAGCGTTTTAGGCATGGCTCCGCGCATTTACAACAAATTACCAGGTGTCATAAAAAATTTGAATGTTACACAATTCAACAAAAAAATTAAAATTGTTATTAATTGAAAAATGTTATTATACGACTGATGAATTCCTAAATGATTAATTAATGTAGACTTATTTATTTGACTGAATATTGTGACTAATTGTAATTTATGATTATTTATTTATGCATTGACCGTAGAAATCATTCCACATAGTGACATTTTTTTTTATTTTTTTTATTAAATTCTATTCATTTTTGACATATCAACCAAATATTTTATGTTTACCTCTCGCATAGTCATTATTTTATTTCGCATGCAACCATATTTGTACGCCTCTTGGCATAACATAGCGACCTATGACTCTAATTTAAGAACTGTATACACTACCTATGTTAAACAAATAAAAATGATTTGATTTAACAAAGTAAATAGTTTTGTCGTTGTATACATAAAATTCATCAATGTCAAGGTGTATGTAGAAATCTGGAAATAATCTTGGTCGGATCATTTGAGGACCATATAGATCGGTGTCAGAAATGGTATTTTGAGCAAAGAACCACACATATTTTAGTGGATCTGTCGAGTCAGTGCACGCAGTTTGTCCATTATTATCATAAAGCTTATAGGACTCAAACTGCAAGACTGTTTTTCAAACTAACTGAAAGAATGACAAAATATAAATGATTTACATTATATATATATAGGTGATCGAATTCATTAGAGATATTAATAGTTAATAGTATCTGACTATCATTGGCATAATGGAATTGTTGTTGTACGTCAATACATTTGGCACCGATTAGGCATTTGATCAGTTGAGTGTTAGGCTCCTGTTAAAATGGACACAATATTCGGTACTATGAGAGCAAAATATCGAACGAATTCTGTAGATAAAGATGAGCAGTCTATTTTTTTGCCTTTTAATATAATCTTTCCGAAATTTAATTTTAAATACAATAATATTACTCCAAATAGTCGCATTACAAATTTTGTTTCAATGATTGCGACCCTAGTATTTATGATATCATGTATACACTTCAACTGCACGGCTTGGTACAAAGTTAGTCCAGAATACACTTCTTTCATATCGGATCTTAACTGCATCTTCTATTGTTTCGGTTTTACTATGAATTTCGTGATCAGAATCATTCAATGTCCAGTTTGTCTTAACCTTTCAAAAAGTGCACAGATTTCTCAACAATGAAATTAGTTTTGACCAATTTGTTCCTTGGAATTGGATTTTGGTCATCGTGGCTCTGGGCGGATATGCCATATTTGTGATTTCTTTTGGGGTACTGCTAAGTTTACCTGGTTATTTCATATTCATTTGGTACTGCTTCGTTGTTTTTGATTTAAACACGATTCATGCTACACGATTACTAAAATTGTTAGAAAATAAGGTTCGTCATAAGGAACATTCGAGTTTTAAAATCTCAAGAAATAGAGGACACACATAAAGAAACTTATACCAAGGAAGTGTTTCAGGCTTATGTTAATATATTAGAATGTTATGACATACATAAAGTTTGTTCCCAAGAATTTGTAAGTAGTTTATCTTAAATCCATGAAATGAATTTCACAAAACGATTCATCAAAGACAAATACGTGACTTACAGGCGGGATATATTTTTCAATGTTTCAGATTTTCTTTTATATTATAGAAGTATTCATCCACTCTCTAGTATATGTTCAGCAGGCAATAGACACGTGGCGCAGAGTAGAGTTTTCTAACGTGAGTTTTCCTTTATTTTATTGAATGGTAAACAAGCCGAGGCGATGGCCCAACTGATTTTAGTGGTATATGCTACATACAGATTTCTACAATACCAGAGAAATCGCTGATGCTATCCCATCTCTGGGTCTATGCTGAAATCTCTCCCTTGCCACTACCGACACCCACGCCTTTAATACCGGTACACACTAAAGCTGCTAGGCGGTAGTAATAATAGGTCGCAGTACTTCCCAGAGCGAGCATCATCTTAAAAAGCTCTATTGAGTACTATTTAGCCGACACCAAATAAATTTGGATAAAGGCAGAAGAAAGATGAACTCTTATACTATTTAATGTTTCTGTATACTTTATTTTACAACAAAAACAATTATGATCACTACAAAATATACAATGGGCGACTTTATTGCTTTCTGCGTTCTATTCCAGGTAACCTTGGAATGGACAGTGATTATAGCCTGGACATAAAACGGGAATGTTCTATATTTTAATGTCTTCTTTAATATGCAACTTTGATTTATCAGTTTAAATTATCAGATCAATCTTTTTTTATTTACAGATGGTATCTTTGGTGCTGGTGTTTACAAGTTTATGGGTGATGAAGAATTTGATGTGGCAAACAATGTTGAGTCATCAATGCAATACATTCTACTCGGCCATGCAAAGTGTTCAAGATACTTGCGCAATTATTTTGAAGTCAACTTGCTGTGGTTAATTTTTCATTTCATATTATTCGATAACAATGTTATGGCTATTTACATGCACTTTACTATTATGATGTGTTTTCAGATAACAAGAAAAAGCTTTGCAAAAACGTACTGCGCTTGCATCGAGTATCATTCAACAAGTTACGTGTCTGTGGCCTGTTCTACGTAGACGCTACTTTACAATTAAGTCTGATGAGTATTTTTTCTAACTACACTATCGTATTGTTACAATTTGCATTTCTGTAATCCTGGCTACAGTTTCGTTTCCGTGCAGTTGAATTTCGCATTGAGAAATGGTTGTACGCTAGAAATATCAATAGTCAACCTCATTTCATACAACATTATATTTAAATAAATTAATGTTTTTGAGAAATAATTGCGTGAAGTAAACCCGAAGTGGAGTGTGACTCCTTACGACTTTCGAACGACCGTTTGAAATTGTAAATAGAAACAAACTTTATTCGACAGACATAAAGTTTCTTTTGCAATACCAAAAGACGTATGATGTACAAAGAAACAGCACTGAATGGTTATGTGACTGTGTTCATTATTCATCTACTAATTTTGCAATATTTGTGTAGTCATATTTTGTTCAGGCACATTCAGAATAAGGAAATCGAAATCGTCTTTCTACGGCTCTCAATGTAGACTTCACCACAAATAATTATAAGTCTGCTTTAAATTTACATTTTTAAATATTTAAAAACGTTGTTAATTACATTTGACAGTGTTGTTTGAATTAAAGTATTGAAGTCAATTTAGCCGCTATAGCAGAATGCCTCATTTTGACGGAAATTTGAAACCCACATTATAAGTAAACTTTGTAAACACGCATGTTACAAATTAGAGGATTATATCCAAGATAAGAATGCTTGGAAACATGCTGGTTCTGCTCTATAGCACAACCTAGAGTCTGGACAAAATCAATTTGGTTGATAATTGAATTGTATAATTAATTATATTTATGACATTGATTTGCACTTAGTGATTACTTTAACTCACAAACTGACTTATTACTTTTTAATATTCTAGGAAAATTGTACACTTACTTTTACAATGTTTGTAAATTTGTGAGCATCATGTATCTATCATAAATTTAATTTATCTGTAATTGCTTTTTTTTTTGGGTGGGAAATCATCAAATGACTCTTCCCGCTCTGGGTGGAGCAGGAGGGTGTGTCAGACTTTTATTGACTAAAACCCACCCGTGTTCCCTCAGTTGCCTGTGTGCCAGGGGCCGCGGTACCTCTTTCGAACAACCCGCACCCCTGGCAGGCATTGGCCCATCCGGACCCCATTCGTTGGTGCTGAGATCTCTTTGAGGCGCGCGTGAAACACAACGCGCCGTCGACCCGGGCTTTGTCCTTACTGGACATCAAGCTACCCATTACTCGCCATCCGCCGCCCAAGCAAGCAAGCTACAAGCCCGCGCCTACGGTGGCTGGGAATCAGCCTGGGATTCCCGACGCCCAGGGCGTCTCCTGTGGCGACTAAGTCTGTGAGGGCGCATATATTGCCTCTCCCTCACGTGCGCCGCCTCCCTCTTCTCGAGCATCACTGCTTCACAGAAGGAGGTGCCGGCTACCCATCGGCACCTGTGTCAGGTGAAGGTGGGGACGCTATGCTGCCTCTCAATCCACTCCTTAAAGAGGGAACTTACCGCCGCAATCGTGGCGTGCCCAATCTGTAATCGCTTCACTTTATTTCTTTCTACCTATTTTGGTATGGTAATTTTATTCTGGGTGAATCGTCTTCACACATAATTATATAATGAATGTATGTTTAATATTATACAGTCGCCAGCACATCAAGTTACCCCACTTTGACCTTGAACTCGTTATGAGCAACAACAGCGAGAATCGTGTGAAAGAGATATGTAGCTTTTTGTCCGTTCTTACTCGTATATTTCGTGCTGCAGTGCGTACGTGAGGGTGTGTGCGTATGCCCATGGTGGTGTAGAATAAGATACTATGCGATAAGAAAATTTAGCGTAGCGGTTGAATACTTGAATATAATCTAAATAATGGCATGGCAATAAAAAGAAGCGGCCCACTCACGGCCGGCTCAATGCCTAAACTATCTATCTATGAAAGTTTATAATCATGTATTTTATTTAATTTCTTCATTTTTACATATTTGTTGAAAATATCTGTAGGTAAGTATTAAGTAGGGGTTACTTATTCATATATTTAAACAGGTAGGTAGCGAAATTTCTCGCTCTCGATGAATAATGTTAAGTAGACAGATAGGTAATCTGATGTTAGAAAAACACTTTTTTATTTTATTTCAGGTAGTTTTTAATTACCTTTTCCGAGTTTTGTTACCTACTTCTTCAATTCTAAGTATTTTATACGAAATGAATGCTGAAAACCACACAATCGGTTTGAAATTTTCAAAAAATATAGATCCTAGAGAACCTACCCCATCACCACAGATAATATAATACTTGGCTGAAGTTTTAATCAACTATACCTACAAAAAGCCTCTTGTCAGTCCGCTGTGTTTGAGATTAACGTTTAGTCAATGACACGATTTTGTTACCAAAATAATAAGGTTGAACTTAGTTAACTTAACCGAATTCCCTGTACATACCTACCGAAGTTTGTATTTACATGCAAGCTCAAAATTATTGCGCAAGGAATAAGATACGATTTCTAGTGCGCAAACTGTAACCATGCCCAGAAATTTTTCGTCGGTTATACAAAAAAAAAAATCAGCTGTTGAACAGAAAAGTGCAATACTTACGCGGTCAAAATGTATGGAACAGCATTATTAAAAAAACAGGGTAATTTTAAACTAAACTTTACAGTGGGAATCAGCACCCAGCAAGGATTCTAAACGAAACCATGAATTCAGCATATCATTCTAGACGCCTTGTCGGTTATACAATTAAAAATCAGCTGTTTCATTGAAAAGTGCAATACCTATGCGGTCAAAATGTATGGAACAGCTGATTTTTTTTGTATAACTGACGAAAAAATGTCTTCTTTGGGGGTCTATAATAATTATGCTGAATTCATAGATTCATTTAGAATTCTTGAGATATAATTTCTTACACAATAGGTGGAAAGTTTTCTGTGAGCAATAAACCATAGTCACCCTAACGAAAAATTCAAAACGAATTTTAAGGCTTTATAAAACAAAATAATTGTTTCCTTTTACCTATTATCGGTAGTTCTACATATTAAAAGTTGTTATTTACAAAAAATAATCTCACTACTACTTATTTTCTTCGATAGATAATCATGACTTATTTCAACGCAATACCGTACTACAATATAAACCTAGAATTTTTTTCTATATTAAAAACAATACAAATACAATCTAACATTTACCTGAATTTCAGGTCTCTGCAACGCTTCGTTTTAAAGATCTCCGTGGCCGCACGGTTCTCTGCGTTTCAATGGTGCGGCCACGTTCAAACACTTACAACTTTTTAACCATAACTTTCACTAATTTATGGTTTTGGGAATCAACTTTTACAAATTTTTACAAAATTATGGTAGAATTATTTTTTTGAAACTACGCCGTGGCCGCGCCCTTGAAATGGACACCTGCAGCAATGATCAACAAAGTGTAGCTGCACAAGATGATGATATTATTATCAAAAGTTCAAGTTACCTAAAGTGCTGTTGTGCTATTTTTGTCTAGTTTTGATGAAAATATTATTATTTTATGCATAAAAATAGAATTAATGTTCTCTTCTGTTTAATGCTGATCTAGCATCATCAAATTCAGACATTCAATCAACAAGAAACTTTTGTGATAGTGATGATAGCGTTGCTGATATCACTTGGTATCCACCTATAAGAAGGAGACGGTTAAACTTAAGAGAAATATTGAATAAAATAAGGAACTTCGTTCCAACAACTAGATCCAAACCGAGATCATCCAAAAAACTCCGCAGATATGACGTGCGTAACAACAAATTACTGAGGAATACTGGACAGGAATACATCTCAAGAGGAAAGATAAGGTCAAAACGACAAATGAAATAACTTGGAATTTGTAGATTCAACTGTAAAAACAGAATATCTGAAAACGTTAGACAAAGTTTATTTGAAAATTACTGGCAACTGGGAACTTATGAAGAAAGGTTAAATTAATTACATAATTTCATTGATTACAGTAGAGGAGAAAAAAGTTTGCAAAGCGCGCCCTATAAAATAAAGAAGCTGTTCTGTTGCATTTCATATTCATTGGGGCAAAGAAGTACACGAAAAAGTATGCAAAAATTGCTTTATGACAATCTGTGATGAAAGTCACAATTTTTTTTCAGTGCTAGCTAAAAAGAAAAATCATTAATTAAGCCGCATCATACTAATTAGCTCATGAGGCACTACTTCAAACCCCAAGTGGTCTGACTAGGGCTAGTACTACTACTACTAGTAACTAAAATTCCTGGGGCGTGCCGGAACCTTGTGTAAGTAAAGCCAAATCGTTGTAGAGAGCGGTCGCGTCCCGTTGGTCGGCAAAGTTATTAATAAGAGCACTACGTATGCCTGCCCAATCATTAGGGATACCATTAGCGTTAATAAGATGGGCGGCGGGGCCTGTAACTTTGTTCAATATGCCATTTAAAAGCGCTAGTTTATTTAACGGTTGCGCGTCTTGGATGAACTCAAGTGCTAACTGGTCACACAATTTGACGAACCTGGTAAGTATGTTCGGATTCCCATCAAAATCGGGAACTAAGCGGAGGGCTTTAAATATACTGTCTAAATCAGCCATCTCGGGTTCAATTTCAGGATGAATATCGCGTCTAGAATCTACACTTCTATTCCTACTACTAACTAACCTAGGTGTACTAGATCTACGTGGATAAAAAATGTTGGATAAAGTTTATGGAACTTACACATAAAAAGGAAGCAAGCAATCACTAAGAAAATTCAGCGGACTTACATGAACATTCTGGTCTTCGTTGAGCGGTATCGATATCTGGATCTCCGGCGTAGTCTCGTTGTTCTGGATCTCCCGGTGCGACGTTGAAAGTCTATCGTAGCGAACGCGGTGCGATATACCGGTAACCGCAAGTACGACCCGGGAATCCTACCGACTGCGCCAATTACGTAAGCTACGGCCGGAGGACTAAAAAAAAACCGAATTTATTATAACTAATTTATTTTAATAAAAATTACAATTATTAGGAAATCAAATTGACTCGATCGATGGTGGATACGAAGTGCGCGGGTTCGGTCACGTAGACGGTGTCTTCGAGCCTCGTGTTTTATGTCAGCAGTTTCCCCTCGTCGTAACTGGGTCGATGATGCGCACACGTCGTGCCTCGTGCCTTTGTGTCAGCGCTTTCCTTAATAGGGATGCGCGTAACATGTGCTTGTCTTTTATTTATTGTTTGTTTAGTCAGCAACTTACGGGCTTGATAATATATTTTTCAATATTTCAGATTCTCTATTATATTATAGCAGTATTCATCCACCCTCTAGTTTATATTCAGCAGGCAATTGACATGTGAACCACAGAAGAAAATTCCAAAGTGAGTTTACCTTTAGGTACGTTATTGAATGACAAACAATTCGACGGCCCATCTGATGTTTAAAGGTCTATGCCGCATAAATACATCTGCAATATCATAGCCATCACAGACGCGATGTCATCCCTGGGTCTATGCTGAAATGTCTACCTCACCTGTATCGGCACCGATGCATTACTTTGTAAGTTACTGACTAAACAAACAATAAATAAAAGACAAGCAACTGTGTCCTGAGAACTGTCAACTGTGTTTTGAGATATTAATTTCATGTAGTTACGGTAAACTACTTACGAATTCTAGGGACCAAACTTTGAGTATGTCATAACATTCTAATATATTAACATAAGCCTGAAACGCTTCTTTGCTATAATTTTCTTTATCTTCTGTCTTCTATTTCTTGAGAATTGAGAAAAAATTTGAATGATCCATAGACGAACCTTATTTTCCAACAATTTTAGCAGTCGCAAAACATAAATCATGATAAAATTTAAAACAACTAAAAAGTAGCTATATGTAATGACCAGGCATATTAATTAGTAGTATGCAAAAAGTGAAAAAAATATGGCATAAGCACCTAGAGCCACGATGACCAAAATCCAATTCCAAATAATAAAATAGTCAAAACTGATATCGTTGTTGAGAAATCTGTGCACTTTTTGAAAGTTAAGATAAATTGGACATGATTTTTGGACTGACTGATTCTGATCACGAAATTCATAGTGAAACCGAAACAATAGAAGATGCAGTTAAAATCTGATATGACACAAGTGTATTCTGGAGTATCTTTGGACCAGGCCGTACAGTGGAAGTGTATACATGATATCATAAATACCAGTGTCGCAATCATTGAAACAAAATTTGTGATGCGACTGTTTGGAGTAATATTATTGTATTTAAAATTAAATTTCGGAAAGATTATATTAAAAGGCAAAAAAATAGACTGCACATCTTTATCTACAGAATTCGTTCGATATTTTGCTCTCATGATGTGTATAAATACCAGAGTTACAATCATTGAAACAAAATTTGTGAGCGCGACTATTTGGAGTAATAATAATTATTGTTTTTAATGTAAAATGTTGGAAAGATAATATTTAAAGGCAAACACATTGACTGCACATCTTTTTCTACAGTATTCGTAGGATATTTTGTTCTATTATTACCGAATATGTTTATTTTAACAGGAACAAAACACTCAAATTATAAAATACCTAATCGATAATGTAATAACATACCTACAACAATAATGTCATAATGTCAATGTGTCAGATACTATTAATATCTCTAATTAATTTGTTCACCTATATGGATAACGTTACTGTATGTACATTTTCGTTTTCTTTTAATTAGTTTGAAAGACGGTTTAGCAGTTTTAGTCCTTTAAGCGGGCTACCCAAATGTGCTTCCGTTGGTATTGTTCGTCTTTTCGTTTAACCCGTTAAGTTCTGAGTTGAGCTGCATGGTAATTGACAAATGCATACACTGATTAGACAGGTCTACTCAAATCATGATCTGTTCTTTCCTCAAAAGGCCATTTCTGTGCCTGAAATGGCCTTTTAACGGCTAACTTCCTGTAGCTGGGCAGTCCAAGAGAAGTTCTTGTCAATGAAGATACCCAAGTTTTTAACTTTTTCGCTGAAGGGAATAATAGAGTTGTCAAAGAAAACTTGGGGAAGAGCCGTCCAGTCAATTCTTGAGACTGTCCTAGAACTGCCAACCACAACAACCTGCGTCTTAATGGGATTGACCATAAGTCCATACCTCTTGCTCCAGTCGCATATCCGGGCTAGATCGCGATTAATCACCAATATAGCCTCGGATAGATTTCCAAGAGGAGCTCGAGAGTAGACTTGTAAATCATCTGCATAAAGATGGTAGGAAGAAATTAGTTCATCATATTTTCAGTGTGTATAGTCTTAAACTACACACTTTTTGCTGACGCGGAGGCTTGCACCATACGTACGTCATTTTATTTCTACAAAGACAAATACATAACAAGTAAAAGGCGAGAGCAATTACTTCTACGTGGCGACTGACATTAGAGGAAGGAATTATCAACAGTTTTATTTGTAAACACAATTAAAATAATATATTTATAGTAGCCTGTCCAAGGTCGTTATGTAATCGTACAAGGAATGTCGGGAATTGGATTCTTGGATCTTTTTTCGAACATGCATGCGACATGCCTTCGTACGGCAGGTTGCGCGATTCCTGCAAGCAGGTAGAACTTGTTCAGTGGAGTCGGTTTTAAGCAGCCCGATATTATCCGATACGTCTCATTTCGGGCAATATCGATTTGATTGGCGTGAGTAGACCGGTGCCACACTTGACACGCAAATTCGCCAGCAGAGAAGCAAAAAGACATGCCAGTTGTGCGAAGGACATCGAGTGCTGCTCTCCAGTTAGTAGCGACGAGACGAAATAGCAGGTTATTACGGGTCTCAACCTTCTGCTTCGTTTTATAGCAATGTGACTTATACGTTAGTGTTCTACCTAACGTTATTTCCAGGTACGTTGGGTTTGAGCAATGTTCAACTATAGTTCCTCGCCACGTAATATTTAGGGCCCGATTTGAGTATCTCTTACGCAGATGGAATTCGCATGATTCTGTTTTAGACGGGTTTGGCCGGAGACCATTGCTGTCGTAGTAATTTCGAAGTAAATTCAGTACTAATGACAACTCAGTGCCTCCAGTAAAATATGGCACAACTCAAATTCGTCACTTTTAGGATGCAAAAAGCAACACTTTTAGTGCGTTTTAGTATTTCGAAATTAAAATGATTACTTCTTTCATATCTAAATAGTAGATAAAAATAGCCCTTTCATTTATTGCGAATCACTTCAACATTGAGTCAGGCTTACTATATTTATTTATAGTTTTCCTTGAGTTGTTCCCTTGTTAACGAAGTAATAATGGCGTAACGTTATTTAAATTAGTCAGTCTGGTCTTACGCAAAGTAATATTATGAGTTATTCCCTTATTTTATAAATGCCTGAGACAAATAATAATGACATATTTCCTTCTGCTATCGGTATCGAGGATTTAAAGTAACGTAACAAGAAATCTTTATTTAAAACAATGATCTATGATATCTTCTTTTATTTTATTAATAAATACTATAATAAAACATTGCAATTAAATGTTTTAATTTTCTTCGCTGCCCTCTTCACTGCCCGGAAAAATACTAAAGTCGGTATCGTCTTCTGCTCTTTCCTATTCAGAAGTCAGCAAACTCGTATAAAAATCGTGACATTCTGTGTCTATGAATGGCAGAAGCGTCATTATATCTCGTTTTTTAACCACGTTTATCGGGAGAGGTGTATCGGAGATGACACTCAATGAAATGCTTGTATTTCTGCCTCTTCCATGTCATTGGAATGAAAGTTGTTTAAAATCATGAATTTCACAATTTCGATTGGTTATATAGTTGACAGCCAGTTGATCAGTTTGTGTGTATCTGAATCAGCTCCAGCCAGTGTATCATTTCTTTGTTAGTATTGATTATTAATTTTTAATCATTGGTCCTTTCAACAGTTTTTAAAAATTATAAAAATTGTGTCTAGTCATCTCTCTGACAGTAAATTGACCTTTTCTGCCAGCAGATCTTACCATCTGGTAATAATCTCAGCAGGTGAATAGTTTGATTTTTCTTTTTTGCCTTTTCTTTTACAGAGGGATCATAGTCGCACTTCATATGCGTATGTCCGGGAACAAGGAACTTGTGGAACATTGAATATGTGAGCATTCTTGCATGGTTGTCAAAAACATAACACTCACAAATTATTTTTTATTTCGCCGACCACAAGTGTCCGAATACAGTGTAATTTTGTAGATTATCATTGGCAGTTTCTTTATGTAATCGTACAGACATGAAGCTATTTGGTTTCCGCCACGTTTACCAGAAGCTTCGTGCCACATGTAGTTAGTAGCCTTCTTTTCTTTGCATTCGTGTATCATCAAATTATAAGTCCAAAGACTTCGTTATAAAACGCAATTCCAGCAGATTCAACCGGTGTGGGGAGACATTGTTGAAGATCGAACGTCAAAACTATTGAACATTCATCAGCTTCTGATAATATTTTATCTTTTTTCTTCTCATTGTATGCATAAGCAGCCTCTTCTTGATGGTCATTTCGTTTTTTAATAAATTCTTCTTGTTCATCAGGAGATGAGAATATTGAATTTGAGCTTGTAACATAACACACTTTGTGCAAGTACCCACTTTTGGAGGTTTGAACGACAAGTTCAAGCTTTCAAATATTTTCGTGTATATAGTTTTACACACACGTTGATTTTCTGGTTCTTCATCGCAATATAATGAATATAATTTATCAAAATTAAAATGACTTGGTAAAAACTTCTTCGATGTTTTATTTCGACCATAATAGTAACTCTCGTATTGCGGAAAGGATAAAACATGCTGGCGTACTTTTTCCAGAGTCTTTTCAGCACCGTCATGACATATGTTTCATTGCATGATACCCTAGATTCAACTATTACGGCCAAACGCGATTTATATCGCAAACTAACTTTGCAAGCCTACCTCCGCGGTTTGAAAGATCCCCTAGGCGCGCGTATTAGATGTATGAGACCGGATACTATTGAGAAGGCTCTAGAGTTCGTGCATGAGGAGACTAACACTATGTATTTGCAGAGCAGAAATGATAACTTGTCGGATAAAAAACCCTCAGCTCGAATGCCACAACAGAACGAAATTAATCATAGAATGCCAGTTCGTCCAAATAACATGCTTGTTCCGTTTAGGCCCAATCCTTTTAACATGCCCGGTCCGTTTAGACCACAAGGACCGCAGTTTACACCACGGCCTTGGCCATCGCAGCATCAGTTGGAAATGCCGTTTAATTCTAATAACATGCAACAACGTGGGCCGACCCGTACGCAACAAGTATTCGGCGCACCACCGCCTAATAATAATCAGGGTGGTTCTGGATTCAGAATGCCCCCAAGAAACCCGTACCCGCCGAATAACGGTCCCAGGCCTATGAGCGGCGTGAGCCACTTTGTCCCTAGGCCCTTGCCTGCTACCAATAGCTGGAATTGGGCACTACAAGGCAATCCACCACCTTCTAACTATCTTAAAACCGGCGATGTTAATGTGAACGAGTGTTCCAATTATGGGGAGGACTATTATTACCCAGACTTATCTGATTACTTTTATATTGACCCCTATAACCAAAACTACTTTTATTATAATAACGACTGTGTATATGACTACGCCACACCGGAACAGACCGACGGGACCAATGACAAACACAAGCCAGGTACTGCTGACCAGCAGCAACCTTCAACCAGTCAGGATTTTCAGAAAGTTCCGAAGTCAAACAGCCCAGGATAGAATTAAATTTGCAAACCCAAAGGCAGCTACCGTTTGTTCGTATTCATAACCCTCCACTTAATTTTCTAATAGATACTGGTGCAAACCAATCATTCATCAGTCCAGAAGCAGTCCAGAATTATTTCCCGCACATACCTCTTAACTATGATCCATTCGAGGTTACTAACGTTCATGCCACAAGCAGGAGTGACTACTCCATTTCACAATTCGTAACGTGTTCAATAACATAAACAGCTCGACGGTTTTCAAATGTTATTAGAAACTCCAACGTATCACCACACTGTTTCTCTTGCAAAATAAATACATGAACAGCAAAATTAAATGTTACAATGCACAATGCGTTGGTAGATGCTGTTATATTTAACACAAAACACCGATACAATTTTAAATATACATTACTTAGGCGAATAAGTTCTAGAAATAAGTACTAGAAACAACGAAATAGAAACGATATTTTCTTAGAATCCTTTAAATACACGCACTAGTTTTGTGTCTGTCTGCATTTGTTCGCGCAACTAGGTCTCTTTGAATCTCATCCAATAAGATAGAAACTCCGCCCGAAGCTCTTGTCGCTTTAATTTTGCAAACTCAAAACATTGGTGCCAATTCTCTTGTCACAAAATTCTCTAAACTAAACTAAAAATCACTAAAATTTAGTTTATTCCTGTCAAACGACGATTTCCCATTCTGAAATTGACTAAAGTGACACAACTTATCTATATTTTAGTTTGACAGCACTAAGATTGTACTGAGTTTTTAATTTAGTGAAAATGGTAATTTTGCTATTCTGCTGTTGTCAAACTAATTATTCTATTCAATACAAAATTTCGATTGTCTAACTAAATCGGACTATTTTTAATCGCGATTAAAAAGGTGTGGAATAAAATTAGTTGTCAACAACTAAAATTCACACTGACACCTCGACTTCGGGCGCAAATACAGTACTGTATCTTTTTTTTTCTTTTCTTTTGCTTATATCTCGAAATTGGTGTGTCCTATCCTAAAAATAATGAAAATTTCGACCCCCTTTATAAAACCCCATACACCACTAAAACTCAACATGTAGGTAATAATTTTTCATATTTTTGATACAAAAAGTAAAAAAAATCCATTTAAAACACGTTGAGGCTGCCCCCCCTGCGCGATTCCGGCTCTAAAAAAGATCACGGGGTAGGGCAAACTTGGAGTCGCGTTTGTCAAATTCGATTTTAGTTGTGTCAAAATTATTTTTAAATTTAGAGAACTTTTTTTGCAGAATAGCTTTAAGATTCTCATAGCCAAAAGTAAGGAATTTTAGTGATAGTTTAGTTAGTTTAGTTCGGTGTACAACAGAATCGGCACCATTGTCTAGTTTTATTTAATGAGTTCTTTCATCTCGCTTTTGATCTAATTCATTGATCAAAACGTCTCCGCAATTTTATCGAAGTTCTAAATCACGATGTAATTAGGCTGTAAGATTTACTTCCATTGCTTATCTTTACACTTATCTGTGCAAATTAAATGACAGATGTCACACTTTGCCGCCCACAGCTGGGGATTTCCTAAAAAACGATGACTGTGTGACAAGGAAAAGGAGAGACTTCTTTTTTCAGTATAAATGGTGATAATAATAATTTTTCATGAAACCCAGACGCGTTCACGCGACATTCAGTATGATTTACAATTGAATACCTTATTGCAACATTTTTTATAGCATTTTATGAAGTTTTGTAGCTACTTAAGTAATTTCTACATCATTATGTTGTTTTGTTCACAGACTGTGCTAGTTACACCTAGAGAGTTGGATATCAACAACAACAACAGTAATTGCCAATCTGTAACTTAGAAAAAAAGAAGATACTCTAGACGGCTGCAGCAATGATCAACAGAGTGTAGCTGCAGAAGATGGTGATATTATTATCGAAATTTCAAGTTACGCAGAAGTTTATGTAGGTTGCTATTGTGCTATTTTTGTCGGGTTTTAGTAGTAGTAGTAGTAGTAGTATATTTATTTATTGAGTATATGGCACATGACGATCTTAATATTATTCAAAAGCCGGTGTAGAAATATTAAAATTAAAGTACAATTAAGGTCCCCATTAAAAAAGCTTTTAAGTAAATTAGTTTGAAATGACAATGGGTAACTATTTTTTTTAATGCAATGTCAAATTTTATTAATTAGGAAAACAAAAACAAAATATTTATGAATTAAATGTCAAATGCCTTAAAATTAAAAGTAAAAAGTCAATCCACACACACTAAGTACCTACTGATAACATGTAATGTCAAAATTTATAATAAAAAATTCGTTAACTGAATAAAAACAGTTGTCTACTCTGTCAAAAGCCAGGCAAATATTGGTTTCTTAAATTTATTAGTAGGCAGCACTCTGATGCGTGAATGTAAATTGTTGAAAATTTTGATTGCCATACAATTGGAATTCCCTCTATACAAATGCAGTCTCTGGCTAGGTGCAAGTCATTCATTTGGGCTTCTGCTATTGACTCTTTTAGAAATGTGTTCATACAATGGGAACTTTGTGTATTTATAAAAAGGCATTCGTACAAATACCTTTTTATAAATACACAAAAGACATGGCCGGAATTTGTGAAGAGCTTTGCCCTAACAAAAAATATGCATATACATTAAAATTTAGTACATCATATTAAAGCTTGTAGGTATGTCTTTAACATCATTCAAGTTTTATGATAAGAGAAGAAGCGAGAGATACTGTAAATAGGATTTTTTATAAAGTGCCTAGATATTTTGAATAGCAATGATACGATCATTACTATTCAAAATATCTGAGTTACATATAAATTCTGAGTTATATCGACGAAGCAAAACGAGTAATACAATATTATCAGATATGAAGTCCGTTTAATTAATGAATTACGCGTCAAGTCAGCTAGTGAAAAAAGAGCCAGAAATCAAAATACCACGTAAAACGTATTATTATATATAATAATTCTATTGATAATAGTGTCTGGCTAGACCTTTCAATCGTCGTCTTAGGCCAGCCATGATAGCGAAGAACTCGTCGTGTACAGGTATCTCTGGATACTATGAATTCCTCATAGCGACTCGGCAAAAATATAGACAATTGGAAAAATAGCTCTTGAACTTTTATTTAAGAATCTAATTCATTTGCAATTACACATTCAATTTTTATTGTATTACTAGGCTGTAAGTCCCGTCCAATGGTGACAAATGTGATGCGGCATTTGATCCACATTATTTAAGTCAAAAGTCACTGGATCTCTTTTTAGAAGTCCTATTACAACTTCTGACCGTTGAACAGTAAATTAAAATGAGATATTTGTGTTCTTAGGTAACAAATGCCACTCATTAACAAATAAATGTCTTTGGCATATTCGGCAACTGATGAGAACTTATTAATTGCGTTCTTTAAACAACATTTTCTGATTGATTATTACACTCCCTAAAATACAATGGGTAGAAATATTTGGAGCACGCTTGTAACTAGGCAGTTAATTCATTTGGTCCATCCTTCGTGCTTCAGCAGAATTATCAGCTGGTGGAGGTGGTGGTGGTGGTGGTTCATGTCCGACAGTAGGATTAGCAACTGGTGGAAGTGTAGGTGGTTTGGGCAATTAATTTTCCTCTAGTTCTTCCACCTGTCTATTGTGTATTCAGTACTAAGTGGCACTTAGCTCGCATCAAACAGAGATGACATACTTGCAGATTTGTCCTCCGATCCTGTAATAATGTTTGTCATTTTTTTTTACACATAAAGTCTTCACCTTTAACTTTTAAAGCAAATGGAAGAAATGTTAAAGCCAGTGTTGTCAAATGTGGTTAGTATTAATAATAACCGGTAGTTATTAGGGCGCAGCCTCACTCAGTTTATAGTTTGTGGCTGACTGTTTGTCTCAGTTAGCGACCAATAAATACTATTTTCATTAGAATGGCCTCACTATGCCCACTATTTGTCTGTTTGCGGTAGTGTGGACTATATGCCTAGTGACTGCACTCTAACTCATTAATTATAAGGAATTTGCTTCATCATGGGAACAACACAATAACAATTTACAGCAGCCAGGGCAAGATAATAGACAAAAAAATAAGTTCAAAGCACACACTAACCTGATTGTGGGTATTCCATGAGAAGAAAATATCGATTAATGGACTGTTTTCTTCAAGGGTGTGATGTCGCACTGAGTAACCCATCACCATAACAGAGCATCCACAACCAATACACACCATTGGGTAGCCCAGTACTCTACAATGTCTACCTTCTTCACTGCGTTGGTTGACGTAACATGCATTGCAAATCAATTCATCTAAACGAAGGCGAAAAACATGAGATATTGTACGCAGTAAAGCCTTTGCGGATTATGAATTAAGCTGTTTATAAGGCAGAGAAAGTTAGTAAAATATGAAAATAATTACTAAGTGGGTATATACCTCTTGTACAGATAACCATTCAGTCAATATTTTTGTATCTGCGGTGTTAAAGTTGTTACGATATGCCTTCGCATTCGATTAGTGGCCATACTACAATTCAGACACCTTGAAATCCTGAGCGTCAGAACAGAATCCAAATTTGTGAACAATTAAGTCCAATATGCACAGCAGAATATTATCAGGAGAAGCGTAAACGAAAGTACGGTAATCGATAGCTGGGGTCAAGTTTAAAATATCCATCAGATGAGCTTCAACACAGTAATAAGTGATATGATCAACGCAAGACTGCACAGAGCACAGGGCATTGAGTGACAGGTGACAGACAGTAGAGGTGAGACGTAATACTGGAATAGGTTTTTGGCTGGACACGTAAGGACTTATTCCGAGCGAACCATATAAACGCATCTCGAGTATTTAGATAAGCGTATGGCGTTTGACACGTAGTAGACCATACCCGCGTCTAGTTGCAAGCTTTGCGACCCACAATCTCGGTCAGTTCCGGCGGCATTGGAAGACGTTCGGTTCGGCACTCGAAGTTTGCGAGCCGATTATTTGTTTCGCGTTTCTAAATTTAATATCTGGTACCAACAGAAAACAAAATCTCTGTGTCTATGAATATCATGTATATAAAATACGCTGGCAGTCCTAAGCCTGTTGGTAAAGTATGAAGGCAAGTTTTCAATGAGATTTAATTTTAAGTGCATATTTTAAAATTTAGAAAAGATACGAACACCAACGCGTAGTATATACTCGTACGTTAATAGTGAATAAACCGAAAATACTCTACTCCGATTACTCGATCTCAATTTTATGAAGACTCAGTACCTATGGAAAGAAATGGCCTAAATATTCGTGAACCTAGTTTTTGGAATAAGTACTTAGGCGGACGCATACTTCTAAGACTCAGTATGCCTTTTACCTAGTACGTCTCACCTCTAACAGACAAAGCATTGTGAGCGCGCGGCGCGCGCACAGTTCAAACGTCAAAATAAATGGGACGTTTGAGTTTTTATTAATACATGAAAATTACTTCTTAAATATACTAAAATAAATTGCAACAACTACATTTCTCTAGATCAGGTGACAAAAAATACCAAAAAAATATGTGTATTAATTGATTTTGTGTATATATTAATTTCTCAAACTTTATTTATTTTGACGTTTGAAATGTGCGCGCGCCGCGCGCTTACGTTGCTTTGTTTGTGGTACTGAGGTGAGGCGTACTAGGTAAAATGCATACTGAGTCTTAGAAGTATGCGTCCGCCTAAATACTTATTCCAAAAACTAGGTTCACGAGTATTTAGGCCATTTCTTTCCATAGGTACTGAGTCTTCATAAAATCGAGATCGAGTAATCGGAGTTGAGTAATTTTCGGTTTATGTACTATTAACGTATATACTACGCGTTGGTGTTCGTATCTTTTCTACATTTTAAAATATTCACTTAAAATTAAATCTTATTGAAAACTTGCCTTCATACTTTACCAACAGGCTTAGAACTGCCAGCTTATTTTATAAACATGATGTTAATAGACACAGAGATTTTGTTTTTTGTTGGTACCTATGGATATTAGATTTAGAAACGCAAAACAAATAATCGGCTCGCAAACTTCGAGTGCCGAACCGAACGTCTCCCAATGCCACCGGAACTGACCGAGGTTGTGGGTCGCAAAACTTGCAACTAGACGCGGGTATGGACTACTACGTGTCAAACGCCATTCGCTTATCTTAATACTCGAGATGCGTTAATGTAGTGTGCTCGGAATAAGTCCTTACGTGTCCAGCCAAAAACCTATACCAAAAACATATTCCAGTATTGTCTCACCTCTACTGTCTGTCACCTGTCACTCAATGCCCTGTGCTCTGTGCAGTCTTGCGTTGATCATATCACTCATTACTGTGTTGATGCTCATCTTATGGATATTTTAAACTAGACCCCAGCTATCGATTACCGTACTTTCGTTTACGCTTCTCCTGATAATATTCTGCTGTGCATATTGAACTTATTTGTTCACAAATTTGGAATCTGTTCTGACGCTCAGGATTTCAAGGTGTCTGAATTGTAGTATGGCCACTAATCTAATGCGAAGGCATATCGTAACAACTGTAACACTGCAGATACAAAAAACATTGACTGAATGGTTATCGGTACAAGAGGTATATACCCACTTAGTAATTATTTTCATATTTTACTTACTTCACCTGCCAAAACTGTTTAGTTCTATAATCCGCAAGGCTTTACTGCGTACTTTATAATATCTCAAGTTTTTCGTCTTCGTTTAGATGAATTGATTTGCAATGCATGTTACGTCAACCAACGCAGTGAAGAAGGTAGACACTGTAGAGTACTGAGATATCCAATGGTGTGTATTGGTTGAGGATGCTCTGTTATGGCGAGGGGTTACTCAGTGCGACATTACACCCTTGAAGAAAACAGTCCATTAATCGATATTTTCTTCTCATGGAATACCCACAATCAGGTTAGTGTGTGCTGTTGAACTTATTTGTTTGTCTATTATCTTGTCCTGGCTGGTGTAAATTGTTATTGTGTTGTTCCCACGATGAAGCAAATTCCTTATAATTAATGAATTAGGGTGCAGTGTCGCTTAGCAAATAGTCCAAACCACTGCACACAGACAAATAGTGTGCGGAGTGAAGCTATTCTAACGAAAATAGGCGTTTTGGTCGCTAACTCAGACAAACAGTCAGCTGCAAACTATAAACTGAATGAGTCTGCGCCCTAATAAGTACCGGTTATTATTAATACTAACCACATTTGACAACACTGGCTGTAACATTTCTACCATTTGCTTTAAAAGTTAAAGGTGAAGATTTGATGTGTAAAAAAAATTACATTGTTACAGGATCGGAAGACAAATCTGCAAGTATGTCATCCCTGTTTGATGCGAGCTAAGCACCACTTAGTATTGAATACATATAGACAAGTGGAAGAACTAGAGGAAAATAAACCTGAATTGCCCGAACCACCACCACTTCCACCAGTTGCTAATTCTACTATCGGACATGAACCTCCACCAGCTGATAATCCTGCTGAAGCACGAAGGATGGACCAAATGAATTATCTGCCTAGTTACAAACGTGCTTCAAATACTTCTAGCCATTGTATTTTTAGGGATTGTAATAATCAATCACATAACGTTGTTAAAAGAACGCAATTATTATGTTCCCATCAGTTGCCGAATATGCCAGACACATTTATTTGCTAATGAGTGGCATCTGTTACCTAAGGACACAAATAACTAATTTTATTTTACTGTTTAACTGTCACAAGTTTTAATAGGACTTCTAAAAAGAGATCCAGTGACTTTTGACTATAATTATGTGGATCAAATGCCGCATCACATTTGTCACGATTGGACGGGACTTACAGTGAAAGAGTAAATATTGAATGTGTCTGAGTAATTGCAAGTGAATTGGATCCTTAAATAAAATTCAAGAGCTATTTTAGTGTTTTATTGCCTATCTAATTGTCTATATTTTTGCCAAGTCACTATGTGGAATTCATAATATCCAGAAATACCTGTTCACGACGAGTTCTTCGCTATCATCTAGCCATGATTTTTTGGCCCTGTTTTTTTGTGTGGGAAATCATCAAATAACTTCTCCCGCTCTGGGTGGAGCGGGAGGAGGTGTCAGACTTTTATTGACTAGAACCCACCCTTGTTCCCTCAGTTGCTTGTGTACCAGGGGCCGCGGTATCTCTTTTGAACAACCCGCACCCCTGGTAGGCATCGGCCCTTACGGGCCCCGTCAGTTACTGCTGACATCTCTTTGAGACGCACGTGGAACACAACGCGCCGTCGACTCGGGCTTGGTTCTTACCGGACAGCGAACTACCCACTACTCGCCGTCCGCAAGCCCGTGCCTACAGTGGCCGGGAATCAGCCTGGGATTCCCGAAGCCCAGGGTGTCTCCTGCGATGGCCACGGCTGTGAGGGTGCATGTACTGCATCTCCCTCACGTGTGCCGCCTCCCTTTTTGCGAGCATAACTGCTTCGCTGAAGGAGGCGACTGCTAGCCATGCACTCTCGCTCCGTACCATGGCCTGGACCAGGGTCGAATGCGAGAGATCGCCGCTGCCGATCCCCTCCACAAGGCCACGGCGGTGCTCCGCTCAAGCCGGGCAGACCTTCACCGTATGCTCCACTATGTCCTCAGGGCGATTTTTGCAATGGAAACACCCGGGCGTTTCCTCCCGCCCTATCCGAAACAGGAACCTCCCGAAACAGCCATGTCCGGTGAGGACCTGTGTCAGGCGAAAGGTGAGGACGCTATGCTGCCTCTCAAGCCACTCCTCAAAGAGGGGACTTACCACCGCAATCGGGGCGTGCCTAGCACTGGGTTGCGACAATCGCACTTTCCACGTCGCCATGAGATCCTGCCGGAGCTCTGTCCGCCGTGCCGCGATTTCCCGTGGCAGTGGAGTTACGCCCCGACCTTTGCCTCCAGATATCATGGCTAGCTTAAGACGACGATTAAAAGGTGTAGCCAGAGACTATTATCAACATAATTACCGATACATTTTACATGGTATTTTGATTTCTGGCTCTTTTTTCACTAGCTGACTTGACGCGTAATTCATTAATTAAACGGACTTCATATCTGATAATATTGTATTACTCGTTTTGCTTCGTCTATATAACTCAGAATTTATATGTAACTCAGATATTTTGAATAGTAATGATCGTATCATTGCTATTCAAAATATCTAGGCACTTTATAAAAAATCCTATTTATAGTATCTCTCGCTTCTTCTCTTATCATAAAACTTAAACGATGTTAAAGATATACCTACAAGCTTTAATATGATGTACTAAATTTTAATGTATATGCATATTTTTGTTAGGGCAAAGCTCTTCACAAATTCCGGCCATGTCTTTTGTGTATTTATAAAAAGGTATTTGTACGAATACCTTTTTATAAATACACAAAGTTCCAATTGTATGAACACATTTCTAAAAGAGTCAATAGCAGAAGCCCAAATAAATTACTTACACCTAGCCAGAGACTGCATTTGTATAGAGGGAATTACAATTGTATGGCAATCAAAATTTTCAACAATTTACATTCACGCATCAGAGTGCTGCCTACTAATAAATTTAAGAAAACAATATTTGCCTGGCTTTTAGACAACTGGTTTTATTCAGTTAACGAATTTTTTATTATAAATTTTGACATTACATGTTATCAGTAGATACTTAGTGTGTGTCGATTGACTTTTTACTTTTAATTTGAAGTCATTTGACATTTAATTCATGAATATTTTGTTGTTGTTTTCCTAATTAATAAAATTTGACATTGCATTAAAAAAAATAGTTACCCATTGTCATTTCAAACTAATTTACTTAAAAGCTTTTTTAATGGGGACCTTAATTGTACTTTAATTTTAATATTTCTACACCGGCTTTTGAATAATATTAAGATCGTCATGTACAATATACTCAAAAATAAATATACTACTAATACTACTACTGAAACCAGACAAAAATAGCACAATAGCAACCTACATAAACTTCTGCGTAACTTGAAATTTCGATAATAATATCACCATCTTCTGCAGCTACACTCTGTTGATCATTGCTGCAGCCGTCTAGAGTATCTTCGTTTTTTCTTAGTCACAGATTGGCAATTACTGTTGTTGTTGTTGATATCCAACTCTCTAGGTGTAACTAGTACAGTCTGTGAACAAAACAACATAATGATGTAGAAATTACTTAAGTAGCTACAAAACTTCATAAAATGCGATAAAAATACAACCTCCGTAAGTCACTCTCCGGAGGACGCTACTAGTAGTTTACTTTGTATATCAGACAGTATTCTTTAAAAAAAACAAAAAGTCAAAGGGGGAATTAGTCCTTTTTTGTCATACACATACCGCGTTCTTCCTTCAATTCACGGCTTCTTTTGTTATCAGTGAAGTAATAGACTCCCAAGTGAACTTTATTGGGAAGTGTAAACTAGTGCAATATATACATTATAGCTGGCTAATAATCTTGTGTTCTATGTTTAATAATCTGTTCTGTACGTCCTGGGGTTAACAGAAAGTGGTGAACATACTTTGGTTGCATCTTTGTAGGGTTTTGACTGCATAATTATTTGCGCTTGAATATCGAAATTGCATAGTCCCACTCCCTAGCATCTTTTCTTGAACTTAACGCCGTCTATTTAGTTCACCTATTACTGACTGAACTATGACGGTCTCTCCATGCGACGGTGAAGGCACCTTTCAACTTCAATCTACTTTTATCGAGTGGATGTGTATTCGAATAAGAAACTTGCGACCTAAACTATAGAGGGCGCTGGCAGTTCTTATTACTCAATTTGGTTCATCAGTGCGGAAGATTTGTTGATGTCTAAAGGCGGCTTCCCACGATCCGTGACATTGCACATCAATACGAACGGCAGACGACCACAGACAACCACACACCGTACACAAAGTCTTTTCCAAAGTTGCGTGTCGGTCTGTGTAGTTTTGAGATTAGATCCATTTTGTCATACCAAAACGCAAAGTGCAAAAGAAGTGCGCACCGCACCTTTGAAGTTACCGCCTCGCGACGGATACCGGCGCACCGCCACAGACGTCCTGTGCTACCACGGACGAGGCCCTTCCCACGGTCTGTCGTGAGAGCTGGTCTGCATCCGTCCGCGATATCACGGACCGTGGGAAGTTAGCTTACGATTGAATAACTGCGAATACTTGAAATATTGCTCTTCGGGTTTGTGAATTTACTAACATGGCTTCGTCAACATCGTGGGGATGCTGCTCCAGCGTAAACAAAAAAGATAACGAACAGTCTATTACCTGCGTAAGATGTACCTTGAAGTATCACTCGGTTTGCATATCTTTACTGAATATGCCTGCCGCTTCCGATGAATATTGCAAATGGATATGCTCACAAGTTTTGCACATAAGTTTCTCGTCTTCTGCGAAATAATATTCCTAATTAATTTAATTCAGTGCCAAACGATTACAATTACTGATCATGGAGGTCGTGGTGTTATCATATCGACTTATGAATGTGTATAGAACACATGTATAAATAAATAACCGGAGCAAGATGAATTCAAATTACGTGTGCAGGTATCTTGAACACTTTGAATAGCTGAGTAGAATTTTTCGCATTGTTGGATTAACATTGTTTCACACATGAAGTTCTTTATTAACCAAATTAACGTGAAAAGGCTCGCCGCAGTTGTTTTATCCTGTAACAAAATTAAAGTACATGATACAAACAATACGTTCATCAAAAAAGTTATTGCGCAACAGAGTCAATGATAAGACAATACTCACTATGTTATCAATAAACATGCCTTTTTTTAACATGTCAATTAATATTTGGGTGTTAGATAGACCGTAGATGAATGTTTCTATTATGTGAAACAGTATCTAAAAATTACAAATATTGTTATTTTTAGATTAAGTATCTAGTAGTACCTAGTTATCTGCCTCATAGAATACTACGCTAATTGATAGTAGGCTACTTACGAATTGTTGAAAATTATGTTTAAAAATATCATAACACTGCAATATTTCAACATATGTCTGAAACAGTCTTGTGCTATCATTTTCTCCGTACGTGGCTTGTATTCCTCGAGACTTGTAATTTCGAATATCCCACAACACAACTTTATTTTCCAAGCAATTCAGAATTAGAATGACATAAACAATATTTAAATCAAAAACAATCAAAAGGAAGGCAGTAAAGAATATATAGATAGGTATACCAATCTGTATGTGAAAAAAAGTGACAAAAATCACATAAAATCCCAGAACGCCTAGTACAATACTCCAATTCCGAATAATGATGTGGTTGAAACTGGTTCCATTGTTAATGTATCTGTGTATTTTTTGGAAAGTAAGGACAAACTGAACATTACTTTTAGTTTGAATGATTCCATTCATGAAATTCATTGCCAATCCGAAAGAGTAGAAGATGCTGTTATGATAACACATGAAATAAATAAAATCAGTCAATGTTAGAGTATCCTTGTTCATGACCACCTTATACATGCAGAGAATAAACAAACACATGATTACCACGGTTGCAATCATCGAAGCAAAATTTGAGAAAAGGTTATTTGGAGTAATCACATTTTTTTTGATGCGATATTTAGAACAGAACATAATATGTTGCATTAGATTCAAAGGCAAGACCATCGATTGCACATCTTTGTCCAACTTATTGTTTGGAATGAGTTTCACTGGATATGTTTTTCCAATATATTGAAATGACTTCATTATCTCAGTATAAACAGTAGCTTCCCTACACATGAATGATACTCGTAGTGTAATCGATGGTGAAGGTACAATTTAGACTAAAATTCATTATGATGAATAATAATGCAAAGAGTCACTATTACATTACTTTAATAAATTTGTCCATACGAAAATTAAATATACAGAGTCCTGCCACATTATAAAGATTGAGAGATAGAATATAAAGGGTTTTTCAACAAGAACTTTGTTTTCTAAAACAAAATAAAACAAGGAATTTATATGAAGATGATTCAAATTTTTATTGTATTACGAAGAGAAAAGTTTGGCAATTATGAATAAAAAATGATATCTGACAAATGTCCACCACGAGCACGCTGACAGAAGTCGATTCTTTCATCAAAGTTTTTAATCACTTTTTGGCAAAATGGCGGATCTATTTCGTTAATCACATCACAGATTTTGAGTTTTAAGGTTGCAATTGATTCAATTGGCTCCGTATAGACTCTGTTCTTAACATAGCCCCACAAAAAAGAATCCAGTGGTGTTAAATCACACGATCTGGCTGGCCACTTAACTGCTGAATTTCGTGAAATTATGCGATCGGGAAATTTCGTTTGCAATAAATTGATCGTTTCATTGCCTGTGGAACATGTAGCACCGTCCTGTTGAAACCACATGTCAGTGCTATCCACGTCATCAATAATAGGCCATGTGGTGGTTTTGGATAACCCCAATTGTGGAGAACGACGAGAAATAGACAAATTTGGATCTTCTTCAACACTGTGGCTCACGGCTGTGATGTTTTCAGTTGAACGACCAGGTCGAACACGCGTTGGTGTTGGCACATTTTGTACCGAGCCTGTCGACTCAAACTTAGCGACCAAATTCTTAATAGCGGTCTCAGAAGGGCGATTATGTTGTCCGAAAAATATCACGAATTTTACGAAATGTAACTTTTACAGAACCACCATTTTCATAGTGGATTTTAATTATTTTCAAGCGATTTTCAAGCGAAATTGAATTCATTGTAACAATTGCCAAAGCATCTACTACGAATACGTCCAAAAACTAAATGTCAAAACTGTCATGCTGTTGTTGTTGCCCCAATTGAAAAACAAAGTTGTTGTTGAAAAACCCAGTATTTCAAATCGTCTTACAACAATGATAAAGTATTAATTACTTACAATAATGTGACCAGCTGCCGTAGCTGTTTTAGATTTTATACCTAGTGTGCCATACAAAAAAAAAAATCATAAAGATAATATTTTGAAAAGTTATCGAAAAAAAACGCCGCTTTGTTAAGTTTGCATCCAAAAAAAAGCATCTAAAAATAGAGTCTGGCTAACGAAAGCGTGATCTGGGGTATTTTCAAAGTTTTAATATGGCAACATTATTAAGCTGTCAAAGGTACTTCAAAGTCTGTGATTGTGTTTGTTATTATTTTGTAAAGACATTTATTTTTCAAAAATATCTGCTTTATTATGGGTAAAACAATCAAAAGTAACGTGCGAAAGCTGCTACATGTTATGATCAGTAAGTTCAAACCTAAACAAAAGGAGGAAGAAGTTGTTTACCAAGAAAAACAACAATGTTTAGGTGCGATGTCGGATTTTTTGGGTTAGTATGGCTTGGTACTCTTGATACATGTTGGCTGATTAGTATATATTTACGATTTAATGATATCTTTTCTTATATTTATAGATAAGCTGAAAGATATTCAAGGAGTCTACGAAATTAAAGTCATTCTTGAAAAGTTAAGGAGCTGTGAATGTTAAGTAGGTTAATATTTATGTACATAGTAATAAATAAATTTACACACTCGTTTTTTAACTGACATCCATGACAGTCAAGGCCCCCGTTACACTACACCAAACGGAGCCATTAAAACAAAAAATAAATTAGAATAAATATAAAGAATACTCTAGTATCAAAACATTTAGCTAAAGGTATAGTTGGTGATACCACATTAAGATTTTTTGAATTTGCCGCGGTTTTCAGATCACGCTTTCGTTGGCCAGACTCTACCATTCACCATATGAATGGTATTTTTAATCTATCTTCACCACTATTTCATTCGGAGTTTCCAAGGGTGTTTGAGCTTATTGGATCCTATTCTCGAAACTTATGAAAATAAATCAAATGAGATAGTTTTATGTACCTGAAATTAAGCATTATTAACTTAACTTTTATTTTTAAGGAATTTATTTTTGGTTGTCAAAACGGAGCATTCTGTCATGACAACTGACGTAACTTCTATATTTTCATAGTGTCTAATCTGTGAGATTTGTTGCTCGCAAACGAACTTTATTAATTGCTTCTGTCGGAATACTATAATACTCGTCGGACTTAACGTTTTCTAATATTGAAAAAATAATATTCAAAGCAGACATATAATTATATATGTTAAAGTTTACATTGAGAGCCGGTAGGTAGAAGATTTCCATTTCCATGTTTAATGTTGCATTGGCTTGTATGATTTGTAATTCGACGTATTTTTTCCAGCATTGCTATTCTGTGACCATTTCACCGTGAAACCTACGGTGAAGTGAGGTGAAAGTGAGCTCTCATTCCACTTGATGCTAGGGATTGACATTAAGGTCGCTATAAATCCTACCAAAACTATAAGGAATTAGAAAAAACAAATGTATTTTTTAAATTTCTTATAATTCGTAACTAAATATCATTTTTCTCTAAACTTTCAAACTGTTACCCAATATTTAAACAATTCTTTCAATGTTACTCATTTTCTTTAACATCAAACAGTTAAAAGATAAAGCAAGAACCTTATAAACTACTAGCTTTTGCTTCGTCAGCCTCTTGCTCCGCCGCGGGAACGTACCTACCGGAATAAATGCTGATTATATGCAATTATCTTCACTATGTGATCGATTCACGAATGAAGAGATCGGCAGGAAAACCATGTTAACCAACATAGCCCAAACAATTGCTAAACTTAAGTGGCAGTGGGTAGGGCACATTGCTCGCAGAACAGATTGCCGATGGGGCTGAAAGGTAATGGAGTGGCAACCGCGTACAGGAAGACGTAGAGTTGACACAAGGTGAACGGCTGACCGCAGGAATCCGTTGAATGCAATAAGCACAGAACCAGCAGAAGTGGTGGTGATTAGGAGAGGCGTTTGACCAGCAGCGGACGTCTTTCGGCTGAAATGATGATGATGATGATCTTGTACAATCACGGAAATTAATTGTTTAAAAAATTGTATACGAACTTAAATTGTCCGTTTATTCAAATTACATTTGTCGTACACACAGTATGAAATGGCTATAACTCTACATATTGACAAACTGTCTCATTTAGATTAACAACTTATATCCCTGACCGAACTACACTTCGGTTTTATCCTCCGACTCAAAAAGAGGGGTGTTGTAAGTTTGACCGCTATGTGTGTCTGTCTGTGGCACCGTAGTTTGGACCGATTTGGGTAAATGATAAATGATAAATGATAAATGATTTTATTTCTGTAAGTAGGTTTGTACAAACACTTTTACACGTCAATCATATTTTTTTTAAACTAGATGAAGTCGGCGTTTCCTATCTGACTACTCTGAGAAGAAAGGCCGAAACAAACTCAGAGGTCACAGTCTCTTTTAAAGTCCAGACATAATCTTGGTCAGATTATGTGAAGACCATGTGGATCGGTGTCTGAAATGGTCTTTTGAGGAAAGAACCACACAGATTGAGTGGACCTGTCCATTCAGTGCACGCATTTATCAGTAATCATGCAGCTCAACTCAGAACTTGAGGAGCTCAACGATTTGATGAACAATATCAAAGATAGGACATTTGGGTAGGCCGCATAAAGTTTTCAAACTGCCAGATTAATACTAAAAACTAACTGAGAAAGAGATGAAAAAAACACAAAAAAAACAATTATTAAAAAAAATAATATATGACCCACATAGTCCTCACATTCACAATAATTAAAATAATAATAATATTATACTTCTCAAAGTAAGTATTCATGTCAATGTGTATATAATAATTATCAAATGTCAAAGAGTATAAGTTTGCAAAAACAAAAACAACATTTAGTATGCAAAAATTGGAGCAGGTCAATCCCAAGCCTTTGTGTTTTCAATATAATTTTTAACGGTATAAAAGGCTTTCAGGCACAACTTACGTTTAATGAATGATTTAAATTTATTGATACTTAGATCTTGAACATGACTTGGAAGTTTATTATAAAAGCGTATACATTGACATCCGAATGACCCACCTATTTTCTTGAGCCTTGTTGATGGTACAACAAATTTGTGTTTGTTCCTAGTATTTATACTATGGATATCACTGTATTTTTTAAACAATTTAATATTTTTATGGGCATACAAAAGATTTTCAAAAATATACTGTGAAGGCACAGTCATTACATTAATTTCCTTAAATTTCTCTCTGAGAGAATGTCTCGGACTTAATTTATAAATTGATCTAACAGCTCTTTTCTGCAAGACAAAGATAGTCTGAATGTCGGCGGCATTTCCCCACAACAGAATACCATACGACATTACACTATGAAAATAGCTGAAGTACACTAAACGGGCTGTCTCTATATCAGTTAAATTACGAATTTTTCTAACAGCGTATGCTGCAGAGCTTAGCTTTTTCGACAATTTATCTATATGTGGACCCCACTGAAGTTTGGCATCCAGAGTTAAGCCCAAGAATACAGTGCTATCTTCAGGATTCAATTCTTCGCCCGGTGGGTGATAACTACAACGTTTGATGTATACGTTTACTTAAAACGTCTGTATACAGAGACGACATGACAGATCACGTGACATTTCGTTGGTTTATGTCAATCTAAAATAGTTCTAGCGCTTCCCCTTTTATCGTTTGCGTTAAAAGGATGTCACTTGTCTACCGACCCGTTTGTGTAAAATATGTATAAGTTATCTGTAAATTATCAAATAAAATTGGAAAGTTTTTGTGGTAAAGTAAGATCAAAGTTTTTTTTAAATGATAGCAATTATAATTATTATGAAATGTTTATTAAAGTATTTAATTTTTATTTTTAGACTAACAGATATTTGAGCCTCCAATCTTATGCACGGTAAGCGATCTTGTAACCTCCCGGTCTAATTAGACGACGAATGGTTCCTCGTAAATGTCAACCATATTCACTAATACAATACAGTATTTATAATAAAATGTTTTTGCAAAATACAAAAAGTAACTTGGAGATAGCACTGATTTGAACGCGCATGTCTTTTGGAGGGGTAACCACTTATTGGAAATGTGTATACGTGTATGAGCAGTGGCCTTAGTGTGAGTTTCATTTAACTATCACGATATAACGCATCGAGCGCGTTCGGCGCTCTGATTGGTCCTTCACCAATCCAGGGCCCATCGGAGCGCCGAACGCGTTGGATGCGTTAGATCGAAAAAACTCACATTAGGGCCTCAGACGTAGCAGGGCTTTGGCTGTGCACCAGCACGGCCCGGCTGTGCACGCCTCCAGGCGTTCCGTAATTTCTGCCTATTGCGCCGCTAATAATAACTTCTCCCGCTCTAGGAGGCGCGGGGAGGGCGTGTCAAACTTTTACTGACTATCACCCACCCGTATTCCTTCAGTTGCCTGTGCGCCAGGGCCACTGTATCTCTTACGAACAACCTGCAACCCTGGCAGGCATCGGCCCTTGCGGACCTCACCAGTTGGTGCTGACATCTCTTTGAGGCGCGTGTTAGAAAATTTGAGGGGGCTACTATATGTTTATATATAAAACAAGTATCAAGCTTGAATATCAAGGTTTGAATATCAAATTGGTTACTGCTTATTTATTGTGTATGAAGGTTCTTATGAATAAGGTGAGGGAAAGGATTTCATGAAGTAAAGCACAGAAAGACAAGACTAGGCATTTATTTCAATTAGGCTTGTCAGTATTTAATCAGAAAGCTAGTCGTCCGTTCCAAAACTAGGTCTACATGAAGAAGAAAAACAAGAAACTCCATGGGAACAGTGTTGAAGTATTTCATCAACACATTTCTTACATTGCTATGAATTATCATTACCAAACATTGCTATAATAAGCAACAATTATGGTAAAATATCAAATTACTTAACTTACATGACATCTGGGTGCACTCTGGAATATAATTCCGATAGATCGACATTGGAATTGTCAGTCAAACGTCAGATATTGGCTGGACTCACTGAGTCTAGCCAAACCCTGACTTTTAACTGACAATTTCAATTTCGTTCTATCGGAATTTTCGAGAGTAAGCACCCTGGTCGATCTATTCCACACAACAACAATACTAGGATTAACCTACTGCACATCTACCGAGCAACTGGCACACTTGAAGCGATTTGGATAGTTTTTGGAAGAGTACTTTCTCGGAGTGGTTCCATTTCAATTTGGTGAAGATCTGATGAAGAACTTCGGAGATAGGATACGGAACTCCTCAATAAATGATAGAAAATGGACTGGAATTGCAGAAATCTCATGTCTGTCTATTTTTTACACCAGTTCATAACATAACGTCACGCCGGGACGCTGTGAAGGGTAAGCACATGTGAACCACTAAAAAGTGAAAAATAAAAACTTAAAAAAAACAACCGACTTCCAAAAAAACACTACAAAGTGAAAAATAGCTTTAATTTCGGAAGTCGGTGACTTTGGATATGTATTTTAAGTTTTTGTCACCGCCTTCCGAAATTAAAGTTATTTTTCACTTTGTAGTGTTTTTTCGGAAGTCGGTTGTTTTTTTTGGTAATAGTTTTTATTTTTCACTTTTTTAGTTACAGTATCTACCCCATTACTTCGAAATTTCTTCATCCTTTGGGTCAAAACAATGCATATTTACGCGATAGCAGCAATCGCGGTTGATTTACTGTTATATTTTGAAGCGTTCCGTTGTCTGTCTCCGAAACGCATCATCAGATCTAGATAAAATTGGACCACACGTGAAGCACTAGCTTTCAAATAAAAAAAGAATCATCAAAATCGGTTCACCCAGTCGAAAGTTCTGAGGCAACAAACATAAAAAAAAAACATATAGTCGAATTGAGAACCTCCTCCTTTTTTGAAGTTTGTTAAAAAGTGAAAAGTAACTTTAATTTCGGAAGGTGGTGACAAAAAATTAAATTACATATCCAAAGTCACCGCTTTCCGAAATTTCACTTTTTAGTGTTTTTTTTTTTGTATGTAGTACCAATGTCAATTTACGTTAAACATTTCCCGCCATTTTGAACAAGTTACAGATCGTCACACATTTTGGCTTAATAACTTCTAACACAGATAATATCAAAACAGTGAAACCGTTATTAAACATTTTATGGTAATTAAGGAAATTAATAAGAACTGATTCGTAATTTAAGACAGTTAAACGTATCAATTTGAACTGACAGTATTGTGCCAGTTATTTGAATCAGCCTGTTATATTAAATAACAATAGGAAACCTAAATTATATTACAAGTATAATTAAATACTACGTATTCATCAATAGTAAAAACATCTAAGTTATTTTCAAAAGTTAAGACAGTTACTTTTGTAATCATGTAGCAAATTAGGTACTTCTACGTTTGTTCAAGGCTTCGTTAATTTGACAGATGACATTATCCACCAAACAATATTACAATAACAAAATGAACGATCTCACACGCGCATCGCCATTGACCCGTCATAGCGCACCGTTTACCCGTGGATGCATTATTCGCACGTGGCGTTATAGATCGGGCGGGTCAGATGGTTTGCGGTATGGTTCTTTATTTGTGTTTGTTAAGTAGTTGAGTGAATTTCCTCGTCTATAAAGAGGACATGAACTACTAACCCTATACCTATGAGACTAACTAGTAAGTACTCATCTGCCTAGCTTCTTCCCAACATTGCATATATTGAAGTCGACTTCCAGTCTAACTAGATGCAGCTGAGTACCAGTACTTTACATGGAGTGACTATATATATGACTTCCACAACCTATTGACTGGCTTACACGATATCCTTGACCAGACTGATTGTCAGACGGGGCTTCTGACTACTCATAACGGTTGAAAAAGATCTACAAATGATTACTGGAACTAACGGCGTAACGTGCATTCAAGTCTGGGAAGCGAAGGGGTCTTAGTATGTAATTGATCGTCACCCAACCCCGGTTAGACTTAGGCAAGCGTTGCTTCACCTTGAAGATCGAATCTTGTGGCTGTTATTTATCCACGAATTCAATAACAAAAAAAAGTCCAATAAACGAACCAAAACAATAACAAAACCAACGAAATTAATGCCTTATATTTATACGCAGACAGTTAAATACTCAAAAGTTTCCAAAGGAATCCAATTAATCACAAAACCCAATCAGAAAATGTAATTTCAGATAGTATTTCTGAAATAATTTGAAATGTGACAGTTTAATATCATTGCATATGGAGTGTTTTGAGAAACACGCGATGTAGAGGGAAGTCATTTAGGTGAAAACTTAATACTTGTGTCGTTTCGTATATTGACACCCACATGAGCCTCGAGAAATGTTGATCGAGGCGTTCGGCCATCAGCTCATTGACCGATACGACAATCGGCACAATTGCAGCTGACTTTACATTTCACATGTCAGCAACCTTGTGTGCTAAGTCGAGATATTTAATTTGTTTTTCTTTCTCAACTTTCACCAAGTTCCCGTCATGCGGAATGGTAACATCGACTATCATTTTACGGCGGGCTAATCGATCTATCACCACTATGTCAGGCTTATTGGCTATAATAGTCCTGTCAGTAATTATAGACCAGTCCCAGTACAACGCGACATCGTCATTTTCGAAAACTGGGTCGGGCACATACTTGTAATACGGTACCTCAGAACCCACAAGTTTATATTGCAAAACAAGTTGCTGGAGAATAATCTTCGCTGCTTAGTTTGAGTCGAGTTCGGGTTCACTTGATTCGTTTTGAAAAGTACTCACGGTCTCGTTCTAAATAAAACAAAATGTAAATTCGACTTTAACACATTTTTTTTTAAACAAGCTTTTAATGAACTCAATATAACTTACGTGAACAGATCTTTAATACTTTCTTATAACCTTGAGGCGTGAACGTAGTGAAAGCATGACATGAAGTAAGTTTGTCAGTTTTGATCCATGTACAGTACAACTATTTTCTTAATGTCTCTCGGGAATCATCGCATTTCCCAATACAAAAGAGCTTTCCACCTTTTTTAAAAATAAACTACATTCAGTTAAAAGAGTATTAACAACGCTATATCTTCCAAGTTGATTGAGAGCATTTGGTCTGCACCAAGTGCAAAGGGCAACTGGTAGAAATCCGCCGACTGACGAAACACGAAGTTTGCTGAGGGACATTTAGAAAATAGTTGTTGGTACTGTAAAAATTATATTGTGCCAGTAAGTTAATTGCCAATATTTAGATCTACTCTAATATCAGAACAAATAAGTAACCTGGGATTTGATCCGAACAGAACATAATCTTGAAGTGTAATAATATAATATGTATGCTCCTTTACTTATGTAAGTAGGCACACTCCTTTATAATTGATCATACATGCTGAATCTGCACAATACCTCATGTGCGCTCATTCTATTATTATGGATTCACTCATTAAATAGTAATAAACAGATGTGGTTGTTTCCTTGAAACCACCCTTTAGGAACCCCAACATTACATGGCGACCCTGCCACGGGACTCTGCCAAGGGGATTGTTAGTAGTTTAAATAGAGTATCAGTTTTTCAGCAATTAATTACAGCATAACTACCTCAATGGTATAATGTGTCGGTCAACTGTGGAAAAGGAAGAGGTTTTCCTCAGCCAAAACGCGGCTGGAGGCAACAATGACGCCACGTTAAAAGAAATCGGAAGCCACGTGGAACGGCTTAGCATTGTCACCTACATTGTTCTGGCCATTATTGGGATTATTGCAGTTTATGTTGGCCTGCGGATGTACAGGAGCTGCCACCGTACATGGATCCAGCAGGAAATCGGGATGAGTACCATGAAGAGAATTAGGTCATCCATCAGAGGACGCACAGAAGGTACCGAAAATCAGCAATAATAATAAATAATGAAAGTGCTGTGTGTTTTCTCGTCGTTTCGTAAAAATATCAGTGAGTGAACTAGTTACGTGGTATCATATTTCATAACGCAAAAACTTAAAGGCGCTAAAATCATGCTCGGACATTCAGCCATAAGACACCAAACGGAAACAAAATGCAACGTCGGACTTTTTTTTACTTCGCATCATCGCATTTACGTGGAATGTGTTACATTTATGCAATTCTAATATTAGATTAAGAATATGATTGATATTTTAGAGCAAAATTATGTCTTGTTAGAATTACGTAATTATTTAGTAAAAAAGGGACAAGGTAGATATAAGGGTAATGTTATTTCAACAAAGTTAGAGCAAGCAAAGAGCGCTTATGAAAAATGTTGTTAAATAATTTTGGAATTAGAAAAAAGTAAGGAAATAAAGTTGGCATCGACAATAGATCTTTATGAAAAAATAAAACAAAATACGAGGAAATAAATAAATTGTGTATTTTTCCCGTTGCAATGGATTTAGGAAAAATGGATTTTGACCTTAAGGTGGCGTGTAGTTTGATTCCAGTACTGGACGGTGTGGAGGCCTCCACCAAACGCCTAATAGACTCCGTGGAGATGTATGCTGACATGCTGGATGGCCCAGGTAAAGCATTATTAATTACTTTCGTTCTAAAAAGTAGGCTGAATGAAAACGCAAAGTTAAGAATTACAGGAACTTATAAAACTGTTCAAGAATTAATTGATGATTTGAGGAAATATCTTTTACCCAAAAAATCATTTATGGCCATACAGATGCAGCTACAAAATATTCAACAGGGTTCGAGGTCCATTGAGGATTATGGTTCTGAGGTAGAAAAAATATTTACGGAGCTGACAATTACTCAGGCAGATGGAAAATCTGAAGCATTTTCTATCTTAAAGCCGATCAATGAAAACTTTGCTATAAAACGATTTTCAGATGGCCTACGTAGCTCGAAGCTGAGCACCATCATCTCAGCACGTGGCTTCAGCAGCTTGAAAGATGCCATACAAGCAGCGAAAGACGAAGAGTGCACGTCTGTTCAACCATCAGGTAATATTTTATAATTATGCATCTAAAAGTGGACGAGTTTCACATAGTAATAGGCGCTCACAAAGTTATCAGAGAGGTACTTTCAGTAGTCAAAATAGTAACAATTACCCTCGTGATAACCAATCTAATAACAGTTACTACCGAGAACAAGGTTCTCGTGGAAATTTTAGAGCAAACTATCGCTCATCATTCAATAATCAGAGAGGTAGTAGAGGTTCGAGGTATATTAGGCACCGTGGACGAGGCCAAAATACGTTCACAGTAGAGCAAGTAGATGACACACGTCAATGCGATAAAGATGATAATGCAGGTACATCAAACCAGTTTTTTCGATCTTAAGCATTTTATATTATCATTCCAGGGTAATGCAAAGTATATAACTTTTTATATTAAAAATATTAAGTACTATTGGCTTATTGATACGGGTGCAACTTTGTCAATTATTAAAAATGAAATGTTACCAAAAGATTTCGTTGTTCATAGAGATAATACTTTAATAAATGGAATAAGTGGTCAGCGACGTTCTCAAGGTTCTGTAAATTTATTATTAAAGCACGACAATGCCACGTTTCAGCATAACTTTCTTGTTTTTAATTCGCTACCACTAAGAGCTGACGGAATCATAGGCTTGGACTTTTTAGAAAAATATCGAGCAAATATTGATCTAGATTCAAATAATTTAACACTCTTTAGCAATAATGAACAACATTGCCTACATGTTGTAGATGAACATGATAGGATGAAAAATGCTATAATTATTCCGGCTCGTTCGGAATCCATTCATTTTATTTATTTAAATGAGAATGTAGATGGAGAATTTGTAGTGTGTAGTAGGGAGTTAGCGAAGGATGTGTTTATAGCAAACGCAATAGCAAAGGTTAGTAATAATAGAATTCCGGTCAAGATACTTAATGTTAGTGACAAGGAAGTTAGTTTGCCATCTTTTACACCAGATTTGAAGAACTTAAGAGACTATGATATGTGTCAATTTAATAAGACCAATAGCGACGTTAGTAGGGTTAAAACTTTGTTGACTGAATTAGATCTAACTTATTTAGACGGAGAAGAAAAACAGTCAATTGAAGCAATATGTGCAAAGTATTCAGACGTTTTTCATTTAGTGGGAGATAAGTTAGCAACAACTAATATTTATGAGCAATCTATAGTTGTAAAACAAAGCTCTACTGCAGTCTACGTCAAGCCGTATAGGTTACCACAGGCACTAAAACCAGAAATAGCTAAGCAAGTTGACAGTATGTTAGAAAATGATATTATAGAAGAGTCAAATAGTGAATGGTCCAGTCCAATTTTATTAGTACCCAAGAAAAGTAGCAAAGGTAATGAGAAAAAATGGCGTTTAGTTGTAGATTATAGAAAATTAAACGAAGTTATTTGTGACGATAAATTTCCTTTACCAAATATAAATGAAATTTTAGATACGCTAACTGGAGCCATTTATTTCACTCATCTTGATCTTTGCCAAGGCTATTATCAAGTGAGTTTAGAGCCTAGTAGTCGTAAATTAACGGCTTTCACCATAAACACTGGCCAATATTGCATGAAACGGTTACCAATGGGTTTAAAGATTAGTCCTAATGCTTTTAGTCGTATGATGGCTGTAGCAATGTCTGGTTTAACTTATGATAAATGTCTAGTGTATCAGGATGATCTTATTGTATTCGGAAGAATACTATCTAGCCATAATCGAAATTTAATAAGTGTAATGGAAAGGTTGAGAAAAGTAAATTTAAAACTAAATCCTCAAAAATGTGAATTTTTGAAGAAATAAATTCTTTATTTAGGACATGTGGTTTCAGAAAATGGTGTTTTACTAGATCCAGAAAAAACTAAAGTATTACAAAATTATCCTACTCCCAAAAATGCAGATGAAGTAAAACGTTTTGTAGCTTTTTGCAACTATTACCGTAAATTTGTAAGAAATTTTTCGGATACGGCGATACCTTTGAATAAGTTAAGTAGGAAAAATGAACCATTTCTTTGGTCTAATGAATGTCAACGCGCTTTCGATTTGTTGAAAAATGCTTTAATAATATCGCCACCTATTCTACAGTATCCCGATTTTTCCGAGAATCATGAATTTATTTTACAGACAGATGCTTCGGGTACTGCTATTGGTTCTGTATTATGTAATAAAGATCTTAGACCAGTCGCGTATGCGAGTAGACCGTTGAATAAAGCAGAAAAGAACTATCCGACTATTCAAAAAGAACTTTTGGCAATAGTGTGGTCTGTTAAGTATTTCAGACCATATTTGTATGGAAAAAATTTTACCATAATGACGGATCACAAACCATTGATATATCTCTTTGGAATGAAAGATCCATCAAGTAGATTACTTAAATTTCGGTTAACTTTAGAAGAATATAACTTTAAAATAGTCTATGTGAAAGGAAAAGACAATGTTGTGGCAGATGTTTTATCTAGAGTTTGTATAACAACTGATGAACTAAAGAGTATGAATGAGCAAGTAATGGCTGTAATGACCAGGGCGCAAAAGAAAAAGATGAATGAGCTAAGTACGAGTAAGAACGAATCTGAAAAGAAGGCTCTTAATAAATCCATTAACAACTGGACTGATCAACCAAGAGTAGTGGATAAATTAAGAAAACCGTGTGATTCAGTAGAAATGTGTTGGATAGAAGGCAATAAATTAAAAAGATATAGAGATAATGTTATGATAACTGAAGAATATGAATGTTTTGCATTTGTAGAGAATAAAAAGATATATACATTAATCTTAATTTCAAGGCACATTTCTCGCGAGCCGAATTTGTGCAAAAATTAAGCAATTTCTGTGAAAAGATAAGTATCAGTGAAGTTTGCATAATTAAAAATAATGATAACATAGAAGTTATTAAAAGTGTTTGTGATGAAATAACAACACTTACGAATTGGTCCGGACCACGAATATGTATATTACGAGGCGTAAAAAGAATAAGTGCTGACAATGAAAAGACTATAATTATGAATGACTTTCATTTACTGCCATCCAGTGGTCATGCTGGAGTGCGCAGAATGGTAAATACCATCAAAAGACGATACTATTGGTCAAGTATCGACAAGGACGTCCAAGAATATGTCAAAAAATGTACAAAATGTCAAAAAACTAAATATTTTCGTTACATTAAAGAACCGATGGAAAATTACCACAACCGCCACCTCGGCATTTGAAAAGAAGTAAGTAGGCACACTCCTTTATAATAATTGATCATACATGCTGAATCTGCACAATACCTCATGTGCGCTCATTCTATTATTATGGATTCACTCATTAAATAGTACTAAACAGATGTGGTTGTTTCCTTGAAACCACCCTTTAGGAACCCCAACATTACAATCTCGACTCATGTGGATGTCAATATACGAAACGACACAAGTATTAAGTTTTCACCTAAATGACTTCCCTCTACATCGCGTGTTTCTCAAAACACTCCATAAGCAATGATATTAAACTGTCACATATCAAATTATTTCAGAAATACTATCTGAAATTACATTTTCTGAATGGGTTTTTCGATTAATTGGATTCCTTTGGAAACTTTTGAGTATTTTACTGTCTGCGTATAAATATAAGGAATTATTTTCGTTGGTTTTGTTATTGTTTTTGTTCATTTATTGGACTTTTTTTTTTGTTATTGGATTCGTGGATAAATAACAGCCACAAGATTAGATCTTCAAGGTGGAGCAACGCTTGCCTAAGTCTGACCGGGGTTGGATGACGATCGATTACATACTAAGACCCCTTCGCTTCCCAGACTTGAATGCACGTTACGCCGTTGGTTCCAGCAATCATTTGTAGATCTTTTTCAGCCGTTATGGGTAGTCAGAAGCCCCGTCTGACAATCAGTCTAGTCAAGGATAAAGCCAGTCAATAGGTTGTGGAAGTCTTATATGTCAGTTCAGGAGACCGATCAGGGTGAGAATCTTCACCAGAACATGATGTGCGGGTGATGTGTTGGTTAGCGAGCAAAACAAAGTTTTAGAAATCACAATGCTAATTTAATAAAGTAGGTAATTGGGTACACAGAACACAACGAGTCGTATGACAGTTTCTAGACCTTGTTATGCTGCCAGCAGAGAAGTGAGTCGTCCCCTCCTTGCGATCGGACATCTTGAGTTAAGCCCGCGCAAACTTCTATCTAGACTCCGTCGAAGCGTTGACGTCACAGCGCTTCCGCCTCGTTGTTAATTCAGCTCCCGTACTAATGACTTCTCCGACACGGCCATCCTATGGGACATGCGTCCCTGTGTGTTACTCTGAAACAATTTTCATTACACAGTATCACATAGTTCGCTCACTCCTGACCTAAACCGTAAAATCAGTTTGTGGGCGTCTGATTGATCAGAATTTAATAAAGTCGAAATTTGACAGAACTCTTTATTTAATTTTAAACTAAACTAGGGTACCTTATTACAAACAATAATTGACAAATTAGAAGAAAATTAATATCTTATCAATAATCAGGAAATTCAAAGTACAACTGTGTAGTCAACACATTTACCCCGCATCTCGCAATAGACACAATCGATAAACTTAAGCACCGCATGTGATCTCTGGCTACGCATAGCCCAATTACCTCCAGTTCCTCCTCTTCTTTATGAAAACCCCCCACGGGAGCGCCGAGTCTCTCCTGGACTCTATGGTTTTCACTGAAACCCGACCTCCGCCAGAGTTGACTACTTACCGCGTACTTACGGACTACTAAAGTAGTAGACGCCGATTTCTATTGAGCTACGGCTACACGACAACCTCTAGTACGGTCCAATAATCATGCTAACTTAAATACTCTCCTCATTGTTACAACTACTACTTTGCTCAACCTCAGTTTCCCTTGTCTGGTTGAATCTACGTTTTTCATAGGATGCTGACTTCTCTATATTGCATAACGCATTATCTCTTACGGTATTTAAATCAACCTCGTGTTCTTCATCATCGGCTGTTATCAACGATAGTGGTCGCGCAACTTTGCCAATGAACAGTTCTAATGGACTAGCTTTTGTCGTTCGGTTAATCGTACAATTTATGGCAAGTTAGACTTCGCCTAGCGCATCTTGTCACGAACGGTCTTTTGTCTCTATAGTTGTTAACATTGACTTTAACACAGACATTACACGCTCTACCTGTCCATTTGCTCCTGAAGATCCAGTCGCGATCAAGTGTAAATTAATGTTACTAGAATCACAAAACTCTTTAAATTCCTTACTATCGAAGCAACGTCCTTGATCAGCGATTATTCGAGTTGGTGTACCAAATAACGCTACGCCATTTTTAACAGCTCTAATGCTACTTTTTGAATCGATATTAACGGTGTGAAACAATAAGACGTATTTAGTGAACGCGTCGATAAGGACAAACACGTATTCTTTTCGATCGCTCTTGCCGCTTAATTTTCCCGTCGCATCAACGTGTATAGTATGCCAAGGCGTGCCTACTTTAGGTATTGGGTGTAATTGAGCTTGTACTTTACCCGAGTGCGATTTCGCTACTTTACATGTAACACAACTGTCAATAAACTTCTTAACGTAACGGGGCATTCCCTCGAACCAATAGACGTCATAAAGCTTTTCTAAGGTTTTATCATAGCCGAGATGAATGAGTGACTCATGAACATTGCTCACTACCGACCATCTAATCGCTCTAGAGAGTATTGGTAAACACTTAGTACGGCCGTTACGCTGAATTTTTCGATTGAGAATTTTTTGCTAAATCGTCATTTAACTGTCCGTTATTTATATCAGAAACAAGCATAAAGATTTCAGGATCGCGTTTTTGTTCGGCGAGGAGCCAATTGCCCAAGGAAGAGTCCTTGGGCTTAGACTCTGCATTAAGTTTAGGATTAAGAAGTGGGGGATGATTTCGCGAAAAGAAATCTGCATGTGCCATATCTTTGCCTTTATTATAAAGGACATCAAAATCAAAACATTGTAAATAGGCCCACCACCTGTGGACTCGCGGTGTTAAGTCAATCTCTTTACGAGATGACTTTAGTGAGTTGCAATCAGTCACAACTGTGAATTTTCTACCGTGTAAATATTGCCGAAATTGTTTGATTGCATTAACAACCGCTAAGGTCTCAAGTCCGTAACTATGATAACGTGCCTCTGCTGGTGTGGTCCTCTTACCGAAATACGCTACTACTCTTCGTTTACCTTCTACGATTTGGAATAAAATAGCACCGTACCCATCATAGCTAGCGTCTGTGTGCAACTCTACCGGGTATTGGGGGTCATAGATCGTTAAAACCGGCTCTTTTGTCAGAATAGAAACGATTTCTTTTCTAATGTCCTCGTGGCGCTGTTGCCAAGAAACGGGAACCTTATAATACGTCAATTTATAGAGGGGACCCATAACACGCGAAAAGTTAGGCACAAACTGTCTGAAGTATGTTGCCAAGCCTATAAATTGCCTTAACTGAGCTACGGTGGACGGTGGAGGTAGACTAGACAGTGCCTCTACTTTTCTCCGATTAGGTCTAATCTGTTCCGACTTGATTTCATAACTTGCTTTTTCAAAAACGAGCAATTTTTCAAATTTAATGAAAACCCGCCCTTAGTCAGTATCTCTAAAACAACATTAAGTCTCTCGATACCTACTTCAATAGTTTCCGAAATAATTAGAACATCGTTGACATAAACAATGACGTAAGTATTCGCTAAATAGCCTAGAGCCTTAACAATAGCCCGTTGAAAAACTGATATCGCATTACGAAGTCCGAACGGCATAGTCAAATACTCGTACTGGCCGTCAGGTGTTATAAACGCAGCACGCTGTATAGATTCCTCAGATTTAATAGGGATCAAATGAAAACCTGATGCACAATCTTACTTAGTAAAATATCGCGCACCATGCAAACGTGATATTTGGTCTGAGATAAGGGGTAATGGATACCGGTCAGGTATAGTGTTGCTATTTAGTTCGCGGTAATCGATGCACATTCTATCGGAACCGTCGCGCTTCTTAACCAAAAGTGCTGGACTCGCAAACGGGGAATTACTGGCTCGAATAATATTTGCACGCAACAACTCGTCTACACGCTCACGCATTATTTTTCTTTCTTCCGCACTAAGACGATAAGGTCGTCTTTATACGGTCAAACAAGGGTCAATTAGACGAATATCAAGCTCACCAGTTGTTACACGTGTTTGCGACATACCGGTAATATTTTTTAAAAGTTTACCACAAGATAAAAAATGCACCCACTTGACACAGTCCACTGGCACGTCTGTCACAATAGCATCATATAACCATATCCTATAGCCGGGTACTGCCCCCTAAGATACAGGCCTAGCCTAGTTTAGGGGACAGGGTTGAATCTATTGTACTTACCTACCTAATGCTAAATTAAGATCTCTAATATGTATACAGTGCAATGTACTTGAACTTTGTGGTAATAAACAATTTTTATTTTTTATTTTTTATTTAAAATAGCTCGAATAACGGGTCAACACAGAAACGATCGCCGATTTATGTTCAAGGGACACGTCAGTATCAATAACGGTAAAATGATTTATCGAGGTGTGGTCCTTAGCTTTTAAAGATTGGACGGTACTCACCGAATCAACCGAGGGTAATTGTAAGTTACAGTTGTTTACATTGTGGACTTTAGAAATTTTAAAGTATGTCGCGGTCATACTAACACTGAATCCTTGCAACAGTATTTCGCGGCCTATCATAATATTGCTCCTCAAATAGATATCGGGCAAAACATGCAATAAAATCTCGATTAAACTATTATCAATTTCAACAATACAAGTAATCTGAACAGTGCTGAGTACACTTGACTGGCTAATAGCCTTTAAGGTAACTACATTTTGTTCACGCTTACCACTAAATTTACATGAGACAGTTTCTTTAATAACTGAACACTCAGCACCAGAATCATAATGAAATGTGAATAACTGACCTTGATGGTTTAAAACCCGTCAACCCGTCGCTCGCTGCGTGTTGCCTCGGCGTCGCCGCCACCTCCATTAGGGCAACGGGTGGAAATGTGTCCTTGTTCTCCACATTTATAGCAGACGATGGAGCTGGTAGTATTGGCTTGCTGCTGAGGCTTGCCGTTGGTTCTTGAGGCTTGAACATTTTGTGTTTTCGTTGGTTTTCCTTTTGCTTCCTGCCTATGAAAACAATCAGCCAGTCTATGTCCCATTTTCCTACAGTGGAAACATTTGATCGATCATTTTTGAGATGTCTTCATGCGTTTGGTTTCAAATGTTTTCTGATCCGGTACTGCACTTGACTTACGCTTCAGGTAAGTAAAAGCTTGCAATTCTTGTTGTAGTCGCTGGCGATTGTTTAATTCTGTTGTGAAAGCCATGGGCAAAACCTAGTTGTAAATAAAATACAACACGATTATTTTTTAGCAAACTTTATTTTATTCATAAATGATTTTATTTCTGTAAGTAGGTTTGTATAAACACTTTCACAGTTCAATCAGTTAGCGTTTCTTATCTCACTACTCTGAAAAGACAGGCCGAAACAAACTCAGCCGTCACAGTTTCTTAGTTTAGTTCTAGTTCTAGTCCAGACATAATCTTTGTCAGATCATGTGAAGACCACGTGGATTTTTTTTTGGTTTTCTTAGGATACATCATTAAATAACTTCTCCCGCTCTGGGTGGAGCAGGAAGGCATATCAGACTTAAACCCACCCGTTTCCCTCAGTTGCCCGTGTGCCAGGGGTCACGGTATCTCTTTCGAACAACCCGTACCCCTGGCAGGCATCAGCCCTTGCGGGCCCCATCAGTTGGCGCTGACATGTCTTTGAGCCGCGCGTGAAACACAACGCACCGTCGCCCCGGGCTTGGTCCTTACCGGACAGCGAGCTACCCATTACTTGCCGTCCGCAAGCCGCGCCCAGGGCGTCTCCTGCGGCGACTAAGGCCATGAGGGAATACATACTGCCTCTCCCACACGTGCGCCACCTCCCTCTTCACGAGCATTACTGCGTCGCAAAAGGAGGTGACGGCTACCCATGCACTCTCGCTCGGAACCATGGCCTGGACCAGGGGCGGACGCAAGGGATCGCCGCCGCCGATCGCCTCCACGAGGACACAGCGGTGCTCCGCCCAAGCTGGGCAGACCTCCACCGAGTGCTCCACCGTGTCCTCAGGGCGATCTTCGCAATGGAAACAACCGGGTGTTTCCCCCAGCCTTATACGAAACAGAAACCTTCCGAAACAGCCGTGTTCGGTGAGGACCTGTGTCAGGCGGAAGGTGAGGACGCCATGCCACGTCCCAAGCCACTCACTTACCGCTGCAATCGTGGCGTGCTTAGCCCTGGATTGCGACAATCGCACTCTCCATGTCGCCATGAGATCCCGCCGGAGCTCTGTCCGCTGTGTCGCGATTTCCCGCGGCAGCGGAGTTATGCCTCGGCGTTTGGCCTCCTCACGCCACTCCCAAGTGTGCGCAAGGACCTTTCCCTCCAGATCCAATGGCGGCAATGTGGATTGGTGTCTGAAATGATCTTTTGAGGAAAGAACCACACAGATTGAGTTGACCTGTCCAATCAGTGCACGCATTATTTTATAAGTAGTCATGCAGCTCAATTCAGAACTTGAGGAGCTCAACGATTTGTCAAACAATACCTAAAAAGTTGCATCTGTATGTACCTCTTTTTACATGCATTACGTTAGAGTGCTGTTCAGTCGATCGTAACAAACAGCCGTGCTGCTGGGGAGTTAGTTGCGCCACTTTTTCTTCCCGGCTAAAGCACCAGGAAGTGGTGAAGGGCGGGCGTATTGGGGGACTATCTTATGTAATTTTGACGTTCAAAATGTGCTGACTCTCAGCCTAGTTTGAATTAATGACTTTGTTTTTTTTTTTTTTGGTAAGAACGTCAGGTATTTTTCTATGCAAATATAAATACTGTCCCGTTTATACTCAAATTATGGGGTCGTGATGGTTTTTGTACATACCAATCTGTGGGAATGTACCTTAATTAAACTTAAAGTTTGAGTTACTTGATGGAGACACGATACCACGAAACGGTGAATTTAGGTACCGTTAGGCAATTATATGTTATTTTTGGATGCGTAACCGTCGCTCAATATTGGCGATATAAATGCAAAGTAATTGCCTGTTGCGTTAGTAGTCACGTACCATCTAGTGACGCAGCGCAACGCTAGTGACGTAACTAAATATATATGTTTATCTCTTTCAGACAACAAGAATCGGTATGGGTACTTCCTGTTCTTCGCACACTGTATGATTATATGTACTAGTAGGTACACACATGGTAACATTGGTAGTAGGTACATTCATATTTAACGCTGTTTTTGAGTGCTATATTGTTCGTGCGTGACGCGTTTATTTACAATACGTCACTACCTTCAGGTAAAGTCATTATTGTAAAATTCACAACTGCTAGTTGAGATTTTTAAATATAATATGGAAATTTGCTAAATATAAATATAAATCATATTTACATTTTAGTCGTTTTTTCATTAATGATTTCATCGACTAAACGTAAAAAAACTACCGACGAAAATACAAACTGGAAAGCAAAATATTTACCTTTTAGTCTAACTAAACTCAAAACTTAGTATAAATTATTAATTTTGAGTCGTTGCTAAACAAACAATAAACGCAGATCAATCAAGCTGCCATTATTAAACGACAACGAAGTAAGATCACGGGCGATGCGATGCGATGCGGTGGCTCAGAGTCTGAGGGTTCTTGAGACCAAAAATACAAACGTAGTTTACAGGGCAGTAGAGAGAATAGAGCAAATTTGATATAAAACTAAAAACAGCACATCAGGCAGCACTTTTGGCAGCGTTTATATTTAGAGTATACAGCTCTACTGCAACAGAGAGTGACGTGTCGGTCTTTGAAGACAGATCTAAAACTAGGCTTTCTTGCCTAGGTTAAGGAAAGAGTTCTTTTTTCTCTACTGAGATCCTAAGGAAGGGTCATAAAAGGCTACTTGGCAGCAACGAAATCATAAGAGTTGCCGAGGTAAAGGCAAATACGAGGCACAATAAGGAGGGTTGTTAATAATATTTGCTCACTCCCAAATGTTTGAAGTTTACGCTACAACCCGGGCATCATGTTGGGAATCGAACCCAACACAAGACTTTGCACGTGGTCGGCACGTTCCGACAGCGTGACCAGCGAATCATAGACCCAATGTCCTCGGACTCCACCGCGACACACAATTCTCCTCTCTATACTCAAATTCACTTAGGTATTTACTGTTTTGCCAGGAAAGTTAAGTTTGCGGCAATAAACCATTGTCTATTTTATTCGGAACACTTTTATTGCTTCTGCGCTGACACAAGCATTAAACAAAATGAACAGTTTTCTTTAATTAATCTCCAAGCGGGTGATTCAAGTGAGTTGAAGATCTTGGAGTGTTCTCAAGCAAAGAACAAATAAAAATAATTACATTCCACAAAGTCGATTTAATAAAGTCTGAATTACAAAAATGCAAACTGTAGCAACACAACAATGTAGGTTGATGTAAGGCACATCAGATTGAATTGTAACGTAGCATCAACGTAGAATAAGCCACAAGCCCGTATCTTACAGAATGATGCTCGATGCAAGCGAAGTACGTTCTTGCACAAAAGTTTCTCCTCTTCTGCGAAATAACATTCCTAATTAATATAATTCAGTTCCAAACGATTACAATAACTAATCATGGAGGTCCTGGTGTTATGATATAGACTTAAGAATGTGTTTAAAACATAGGTATGTATAAAGAAATAACCGGAGCAAGATGAATTCAAATTACGCGTGCAGGTATCTTGAACACTTTGAATAGCTGAGTAGAATTTTTCGCATTGTTGAATTAACTTTGTTTGATAGATAAAGTTCTTTATACACCAAATTAACATGAAAAGGCTCGCCAAAATTGTTTTCTCCTGTAACAAAATTAAAGTATATGATACAAATAATACGTTTATCAACAAAGTTATTGCGCTACAGAGTCAATGATAAGACAATACTCACGACGTTATCAATAAAGATGCGTTTTTTAAACATGTCAATTAATGTATGGGTGTTATTTAGACCGTAGATGAATGCTTCTATTATATGAAACAGTATCTAAAATTTACAAATATTGTTATTTTTTAGATATACATATCTATAAGTACCTAGTTATCTGCCTCAAGAATACTACGCTAATTGATATTAGGTTACTTACGAATTGCTGGAAACTATGTTTAAAAATATCATAACACTGCAATATTTCAAGATATGTCTGAAACAGTCTTGTACTATCATTTTCTCCGTTCGTAGCTTCTATTTCTTGAGACTTGTAATTTCGAATATACCACAACACAACTTTATTTTCCAAGCAATTCAAAATTTGTATGATATAAACAATGTTAAAATCAAAAACAATCAAAAGGAAGGCAGCAAACAATATATAGAAAGGTACACCAATCTGTATGTAAAAATAAGTGACAACAATGACATAAAATCCCAAAACCCCTAGTACAATAATCCAATTCCGAATAATTATGTGGTTGAAACTGGTTCCATTGTTAATGTATCTGTGCATTTTTTGGAAAATAAGGACAAACTGAACATTTTTTTTGGTTTGAATGATTCCAATAATGAAATTCATTGCCAATCCGAAAGAATAGAAGATGCAGTTATGATAACACATGAAGTAAGTAAAACCAGTCAATCCTAGACTATCCTTGTTCATGACCACCTTATACATGCAGAGAATAAACAAACATATGATTACCACTGTTGCAATCATCGAAACAAAATTTGAGATAAGGCTATTTGGAGTAATAACATTATTTTTGATGCGATATTTAGGACAGAACATAATATGTTGCATTAGATTCAAAGGCATGACCATTGATTGCACATCTTTATCCACCCTATTGTTTGGATATGTTTTTCCAATATATTGAGATAACTTCATGTTCTCAGTATTAACAGTAGCTTCCCCACACAAGAATGATAGTATAATCGATGGTGAATGTATAATTTAGACTAAAATTCATTGTGATGAATAATAACGTATAGAGTCAATAATACATTACTTTAATGAATTTGTCCATACGAAAATTAAATATATAGAATACTGCCACATTATAAAGATTGAGAGATAAAACATATTCCAAATCGTCTTACAACAATGATCCAGTATCGATTATTTACAAAAATATGACTAGCTGCCGTAGCTGTTTTAGATTGTATAGCTAGTGTGCCATAAAAAAAATAATAAAGATAATATTTTGAAAAGTTATCGGAAAAAAACGCTATGTTAAGTTTGCAGCCTACATATTCACCATGTAAATTTTTTTTTAAATCTATCTTCACCACTATTACATTTGGAGTTTCCAAGGGTGTTTGAGCTTATTGGATCCTATTCTCGAAACTTATGAAATTAAGTCAAATGAGCTAGTTTTATGTACCTAAAATTATGCATTATTAATTTAACTTTAATTTTTAAGGAATTTATATTTTTTTTGTTGGGTGGGAAATCATCAAATAACTTCTCCCGCCCTGGGTGGAGCGGGAGGGTGTGTCAGACTTTTATTGACTAAAACCCACCCGTGTTCCCTCAGTTGCCTGTGTGCCAGGGGCCGCGGTATCTCTTTCAAACAATCCACACCCCTGGCAGGCATCGGCTCTTGCTGGCGCCGTCTGTTGCTGCAGACATCTCTTTGAGACGCGCGTGGAACACAACGCGCCGTCGACCCGGGCTAGATCCTAACCGGACAGCGAGCTACCCATTACTCGCCGTCCGCAAGCCCATGCCTACGGTGGCCGGGAATCAGCCTGGGATTCCCGACGCCCAGAGCGTCTCCTGCAAAGGCCACGGCTGTGAGGGCGCATGAACTGCATCTCCCTCACGTGCACCGCCTCCCTCTTTGCGAGCATAACTGCTTCGCTGAAGGAGGCGACTGCTAGCCATGCACTCTCGCTCCGTACCATGGCCTGGACCAGGGTCGGACGCGAGAGATCGCCGCCGCCGATCACCTCCACGAGGACACGGCGGTGCTCCGCCCAAGCCGGGCAGACCTCCACCGTATGCTCCACCGTGTCCTCTGGACGATCTTCGCAATGGAAACACACGGGCGTTTCCTCCCGCCCTATCCGATACAGGAACCTCCCAAAACAGCCGTGTCCAGTGAGGACCTGTGTCAGGCGGAAGGTGAGGACGCCATGCCGCCTCTCAAGCCACTCCTCAAAGAGGGGACTTACCGTCGCAATCGTGGCGTGCCCAGCACTAGGTTGCGATAATCTCACTTTCCACGCCGCCATGAGATCCTGCCGGAGTTCTATCCGCCGTGCCGCGATTTCCTGTGGCAGCGGAGTTACGCCCCGGCGTTTGGCCTCCTCGCGCCAGTCCCAAGTGTGCGCGAGGACCTTTGCCTCAGATCCCATGGCGGCAATCCAGCAAGGAGGCCCGCCGCCTCACTGGAGATCGTGCGGTATCCCCGGATCATCCGGATGGCCATGATCCTATGGCCCGCCTTCAACCGGTGTGCTGGTTGGCGCCTCAATGTAGGCGCCCACACCGGCTCCCCGTATAGGGCCATGGCCCGCACGACCCCCACGTAGAGCCTCCGGCAGGAGGCGTTTGGCCCCCGTAGATTGGGCAGGAGCCGCTTAAAGGCAGCTCCGGCTCGCTCCAGTCTGGGAGCCAAACGTCGGAAGTGTTCCGCGAAGTTACACCGGCTGTCGAGGACGAGTCCTAGGTACTTCATCGTCGACTCGACGCCGATGTGAACCCCTCCCACCGTTATCTGGGAACCCGTCAGTGGCGCATTTCCGAGGACCATGAAACCACATTGCCTCGGACTTGTGCAAGGCCACCTCGAGTCCCAGTTGCCGGATCCTATCGACAATTGTCGCAACTCCGTGTGTGGCTAAGTCGGCCGCTGCCTGGTATGACCTCCCTTGCGCCAAGACCAGCGTGTCGTCATCGTAGCAAAATACGCTGACGCCACTAGGGAGATCGGCACGCAGCACACAATCGTATCCGATGTACCACAGATGCGGCCCCTGGACCAATCCCTGTAGGACACCGCACGACATCTCTCGCCAGTTCCATTCTCCTAGGTGACCGGGGTAGATGACGGCCCTGTCCGTCAAATAGGCCTCGACCACACGGCAGAGGTATATCGGCATCCGGTGATACCGGAGTGCCTCCCTTATGCAACTCCAGGGCAGGGTGTTGAAGGCATTGGCGATGTCCAGAGACACCGCCAAGACGACCCCACGGCCACAGCATCCCCCGTTGTGAGGGCTCGCACGCGCATGATGGCATCCACCGTGGCGGACACCGTGGAATTTATCTTTCATTGTCAAAACGGAGCATTCTGTCATGACAGCTGTCGTAACTTCTATATTTTCATAGTGTCTACTCTGTGAGTTTTGTTGCTCGTACACGAACTTTATTAATTGCTTCTGTCGGTATACTTTAATACTCGGTGGACTTAACAACGTTTTCAAATATTGAAAAAATAATATTCAAAGCAGACATATAATTATATAGGTCTATGTTAATGTCTACATTGACAGCCGGTAGGCAGACGATTTCCATTTCCATGTTTAATGTTGCATTGGCTTGTATGATATGTAATTCGACGTATTACTTCCAGCATTGCTATTCTGTGACCATTTCACCGTGAAACCTACGGTGAAGTGAGGTGAAAGTGAGCTCTCATTCCACTTGATGCTAGGGATTGACATTAAGGTCGCTATAAATCCTACCAAAACTATAAGGAATTCGAAAAAACAAATGTATTTTTAAAATTTCTTATAATTTGTAACTAAATATCATTTTTCTCTAAACTCTCAAACTCTTACCCAATATTTAAACAATTCTTTCGATGTAACTCGTTTTTTAAACACCAAACAGTTAAAAGTTGAAGGAAGAACCTTATAAACTACTAGCTTTTGCTTCGCCAGCCTCTTGCTCTGCCGCGGGAACGTACTATCAGAATAAATGCTGATTACCTATATTCAGTTATCTTCACTACGTGATCGAATCAGGAATGAAGAGATCCGCGACATAGCCCGAAGAATTGCAAAACTTAAGTGGCAGTGGGTAGGGCACATTACTCGCAGAACAGATTGCTGATGGGGCTGAAAGGTAATGGAGTGACAACCGCGTACAGGAAGACGTAGAGTTGACACAAGGTGGACCGCTGACCGCAGGAAACCGTTGAATGCAATAAGCACAGAACCAGCCGAAGTGGTGGTGATTAGGAGAGGCGTTTGACCAGCAGCGGATGTCTTTCGGCTGAAATGATGATGATGATGATCTTGTACAATCACGGAAATTAATTGTTTAATAAATTGTATACGAACTTAAATTGTCCGTTTATTCAAATTACATTTGTCGTACACACAGTATGAAATGGCTATAACTCTACATATTGACAAACTGTCTCATTTAGATTAACAACTTATATCCCTGACCGAACTACACTTCGGTTTTATCCTCCGACTCAAAAAGAGGGGTGTTGTAGGTTTGACCGCTATGTGTGTCTGCCTGTGGCACCGTAGTTTGGACCGATTTGGGTGCAGTTTTATTAAATTTAAAAGTCGATTTTCCAGCAGTGGTAGAACCACCGCTGGAAACCTATGACGTTTTCTGTATAAAATTAATCCTCCTCAAGTTATAACTACAACCAAAATCAAAATCAAAATCAAAATATTTTATTTCACATAAACCTGCAAGGGCACTTATGAAACGTCAGAAGCTAGGTGCACGGTTCCAATTGGTCGCTTCCTATGGAGAAGAGCCGGCAAGAAACTCCACGGTTACTCTTTTAAAAATAATTGGATTTTATAATGTTTTCAAATTACAGTGATATTAGGTATGGGAGGACACTGCAGGCCTGTCAATTAGTACCAGGTACTTAGAGGAATGAAAATAAAGAATAGAAACTGTAGGCCTACAACGTTTTCTCATTCACAATATGTAAAAGAATCTACATAAGTAAAATGAACCTATTTAAACCAAGTGATATGATTTCCATGAGAATCACTAATAAATACTCGATATTACAAGTGTTGTATAATGTCAAATAATGACGAGAATAGGTCAGAAAGTGTAAAAAATAAGATTAATAAAATTAACATTGTAATTTGGAAGCAATTAATAGACGCTCACATAGTTATGGTGCTAATGAGTTACCATGGAAGCCACATGTGCATAAGGAATGAATGCCAAACTTACTTGTCTTCAACGTAGTCTTTTATCTTATAATATGCTTTTTTGATAAGGACACGTTTGATGTGAGTTTTAAACTTTCCATCGCTAAGTTCTATAACCGATTTTGGCAACTTGTTATAGAAGCGGATACTGTTTATTAGAAATGACTTACTAGTTTTAGTTAATCTAAATTTTGGAATCACAATTTCATCTTTACCACGTGTATTTAGGTTATGGAAGTCGCATTTTTTTTGGAAAGACTTAAAGTTTTGCGAACATACAAGATATTTTCTAAGATATAAAGAGAAGGCAGAGTTAGTATGTCAACTTCGTTGAATTTGTTTCTAAGAGACTCGCGAGGCCCCATTTTATAGATTGCGCGGATTGCCCTCTTTTGTAGAATGAAAACTGAATCTACGTCAGCTGCCGACCCCCACAGCAGAACGCCATAAGACATAATACTGTGAAAATAAGCAAAGTATACTAACCTAGCTGTGGCTACATCAGTCAACTGCCTTATTTTTCTTACTGCGTAAGCAGCTGAGCTTAATCTATTTGAAAGAGCTCTAATGTGGGCACCCCATTGCAATTTTGAATCTAAAGTAATTCCTAGAAATACGGTTTCCAAAATGGCATCTAGTTTTTTGCCATCAAGTTTTAAATTTAGCCCTACTTGGGGTACATTTGGTAATGAGAACTTAAGACATTCTTCTATTCTAAAAATAAGAGAAGTGTCATCAGCGAATAAAATTATATCCGAGAAGTTAGCCATCAGGTAAGGAAGGTCATTAATATAAACTAGAAATAAAAAAGGGCCAAGAATTGAACCTTGAGGCACGCCCATCTTAACTAGAGACCCCGAGGACGTTGCCCCGTTAACATTTACTTTTTGCTGCCTGTTTGATGAATAGGAAAGCACAAGATCAGCAGCTCGTCCACGAAGTCCGTAGTGGTGTAATTTACAGATGAGTGTATTGTGGTCAACGCAGTCAAACGCTTTTGAGAGGTCACAAAAAATGCCAATTGCATCCCGGGACTTCTCCCAGGATTCCAAAATGTGACTGATGAGTTGTACTCCCGCGTCAGTCGTTGACCTATCTTTCGTGAAACCAAACTGTCGACTATGTAAAATCCCATTTGAGTTAAAATGTGACAACATCTGGTCTAGCATGATTTTTTCATAAATTTTGCTCAATGCTGGAAGCACAGATATAGGTCTATAATTAGAGGGATCACTCCTACTACCCGATTTGAAAATTGGTACTACTTTACTATGTTTCATTAAGTCAGGAAACGTACCAGTGTCTAAAAATTGATTAAATATTGTAATTTTTTATCCGCAGGATCCAAACACACACCTTTTCAGTGTACACAACAACACAAATATACATTTCACATGCACACACACAATCACCTTTACCAATCAATGCATCATACAAACATGATTGCAAAAATGTCAAGTAGTAAGATCATTCATGAACTATTTCAAGCATTCTTTTATCACCATTATTTATTTTATAAAACACCAATTCCATGTGACATAATTTTCAATTCTTTTCCCGATGGCTAATAATTCCAATACAATTTTATCCGATTTAGATACTATCTCTGTGGCAAACAGCTATTTCTGTGACCCTGAAACTTGTAATACTGTGTTACATAGCTCTGAGAAATCTCTGAAAATCATAACACAAAACATTCGCAGTATTTACAAGAACTTCGATCATTTTTAGGCACAACTATCCAGATTCTCCTTCGACATCGACATTATAATCCTTACAGAATGCTGGCTTAATGAACACAAACCTATTCCCATTATTGAGAACTACGAATCGTTTTCTTCCAAGACCAGGCTTAATCAAAATGGAGGCATCGTTATTTATGTCAGGAAAAATATAAAATGCACTGTTGAAAAGCCGAAGTCAAATGACGCTAGTTTTCTATTGCTTCAAGTTTACCCTGATATAAACATTGGCTGTGTATAGATCCCCATCCACACACTGCACTAATAGCTTTCTGAGCTCATTAGAATCAATAATACATCCAATTAAAGCTGAACACATCATTATTGCTGGCGACATCAATATCGATATTAAATCGAACAATACTGACAGAAACAGTGCATCTTACCTAGATCTAACTGCAGAACTAGGGCTACTTCCAGCACACATTGTCGTGTCTACCTATCCCTAACAAATAAAAGGGGTAGAAAATAGACTAGACAATTAAAATTTAATAAGAGAAATACAAGATAAATTATAAAAAGGTACCTTTGCACTCTATTTATTGGTAATAATCGCAGTCCAATTCCTTGACATGCATATCTTTGACTTTCACTCCGGAAACACTTCTTGGAGTTGTAGTAGCAGTCACACAAGCTTGCTTAGGAATAGTTTCAGTAACTGTTCCATTCATGCCCGGGACGAAATACCGCGCACGAGCCAGCAGTATAAACGCGGCCTTCATCTTCACCCCGTAATCTTTCATGGCTATCGTCATGTCTATGGAAAGTCTTCCGAGTTCTTTGCCAGTAGCTAGGGCGGTCCATTTCATCAGCTTTTTGCCCAGTTGTGCGAGATGAAGTCTGTTTCTCATCTGGACTATTTCATTTTTGGGCATAGACGGACAATGGGCATTAAGTGCAGATGTGTAACTCCATTTTATTGCTTTATTTCATTGTTATTTCCAAAATACCCAACTGTTTTTCGCTGACATTCTGAATTCCTCCATCTTTTTTCTTTTTTTCAGCCATATCTACTCTCATCTGCCAGTCTAGTCAGCCAAGACGTATAAAACCTCCTTCATATAATCCGAGAGTGCGTATAAGAATCTTATAATAATAATTTAGAATTTCCTTATTTAGTAGACAACGTAATTACATCAAAAGAACCAAATTTAGGCTATCCGAAACGATATAAAATTATTTTTAGTAAGTACAATCTTAATGCAACCTTCCTTGAATAGACTGCATAGACAATTAAAAGAATAAGTAGACATCAGTTTGACGTGTTTGACTTAAATGTCATAACAAGAATATTATTATGTAAAAATATAGAAAATTCTAATGTAAAATCAAGTAATTCTTTATAGACGAATCGTTAAAGACCGATTCGCAGAGTGTTAGCACAGAGAACAAAGAGAGAAATATAATAATGTAAGAAAGTCGTAAAAGGATAATAAAACAATGATGATGTGGATGAATGAAAAAGAAGCGTAAGTATAGTATCAGTAATAAACAGATACTATAACATTTATCCAACAGGGCTTGCAAACTGTCTGGATCATATTATGCTAAACACATCCGTCTCTGCTGCGGCCTTTGTGATAGATTCAACCGTGACTGACCACGCCTCAGTCCTCCTAAGCCTTAGCTGCCTCAATGCTGACAGCAGCAGAAACAATGTGTGCAAGAAAATTGATTATGATGCTGCCCTAGTAAACTTGCAAGCTGTTGATTTTTCCTTTGTGAACGATGACTCTGACGCAAATGATGCCGCCACTCTTTTTGTTCATCACATTTCAAGTGCATTAACACAAAACTCGACAGCAATCTCACGCCCCTGTAGGAAAAGATTGCTTAAACCCTGGCTTACCCCTGGTTTACTGCGATGTACCCGCCACAGAGATAAGCTTCACAAGCTCTTTACTAAAAATCCACAAAATATATCTGCTGAACTTATCTACAAAAGGTACAGAAACTTTTGTAACGCTCTCCTGAAAAAGTTAAAAAGGAATTACGAAAAATCTTTACTAGTAAATACAACTTCTAATAAAGATAAATGGAATGCCGTCAAATCCATTATCAGCACCTCCAAACAAAAAACTGCTGGCGATCACCTTTTAGTCCCACAGAAAAGTGGTTCAAGTGCTGTTAATCAGGTAAACTCCTACTTCTCTAATATTGGTAAGCAGCTAGCAGATAAAATAACACCACCTCAAAATTTTTATAAATTTGACATAACCCCCGCCCCAAATTCAATTGTGTTACTTCCGCCAGATGAAGCCGAGGTTGAAGCTTTGATAATGAATCTCAAGAATGACTGTGCAACTGGCTGGGATTCAATTTCGGCCAAGTTTCTTAAGTTCGCCAGACACATTATCGTTCCTCATCTGACCAAACTAATTGAGATCTGTCTTACCCAGGGTATTTTCCCGAATGTATTCAATAAATCCCTTATTACTCCTGTCCACAAGGGGGGGAAGAAGGACGATGTTGGAAACTACAGGCCCATCTCAGTTCTTACGACCTTGTCAAAAATATTAGAAAAGGTCTTAAACAAAAGGCTCACAAACTTTCTGCATCACAATAAGACACTGTCTGAAGCCCAGTTTGGCTTTAGGTCGGGAAAAAGCACAGAAGATGCCGTATGTCAATTGGTAGATCACGTCACACTTAAAATAGACCAAAAACAGAAATGCGTAGGGATATTTCTTGACCTGGCCAAAGCATTCGACACCGTCATGATTCCTTTCCTTGTGGATAAGTTAGATAAGATCGGTATCCGCGGAAATGCTCTAAACATTTTTAAGGATTTTCTTTGTGGCCGTACGCAAAGAGTTAAAATAAATGAATACGTTAGCTCTGATGCTTGGGTTACCTTTGGCGTTCCACAGGGCAGTATTCTTGGCCCGAGTCTCTTTTTAATTTATATTAATGACCTGTGTCAGCTGCCACTTGCTAATGGTAAGATATTTACCTACGCTGACGATACGGCGTTAATATTTGATGGGGGCACCTGGGACGAAGTTCGACGAAGCGCCGAATTGGGATTGCATAAAGTAAGCCATTGGCTAAGATCCAACCGCCTCACACTGAACCTTTCTAAATCCACGTTTCTCCAATTCTCTTTTTCTAAACTTAAACCTGTCTGTTTAGACATTAGACTACATGACTGCAACTTGGCTTCTTCAACGACATGTTCATGCACAGCTATCATTAAGTCTACACAAGTGAAATACCTTGGTGTGATTGTAGATGAAAGGCTTGGCTGGCGTCAGCACATAGACCTCACTGCAACGCGTATACGGAAACTTGTGTGGGCTTTTAAAAAACTTAGACACGTGGCCGACTTTGAACTCCTTCGCACTGTGTACAATGCGCTCGTGCAGTCAGTCATGGGATATTGTGTTGCTGTGTGGGGTGGGGGATGCAAAACCTTTATGATTCGCCTGGAAAGGGCCCAGAGATCTCTACTTAAAGTCATGACTTTCAGACCCTTTAGATTTCCTACCAGAGTCCTGTACGACAGGTGTCAAGTACTTACTGTAAGACAGAATTATATTCTGCAAATGATTAACAAGCAGCACAGTATTACACCATATAATGCAGAATATAATAAGAAGCGCACCAAAACAAATGTTTGCCTACCTTTACGCTGTCACACGGCGTCCGCCAGGTGACAGCGGGTATATCTTGCCCCTTTTCTTTATAATAAGTTGAACAAAATCCTGAATATAAATCCCCTTACGCAAAAAAGAAGGTAAAGATCTGGCTACTGACACAAGACTACAGCGCAACAGAAGATTTACTGCAATCAACATAAATATCTAATAACACAAATCATTGGTATTCACAGTTCACAAACACACACAGACACACACATACACACACACAAAACACACACACACACACACACACAAACACACCTACACACTCATGCACCCTTATGAAATGTTTTTGTTAATACTGACTATATGGTAGTTTTGTATTTTCTTTAATTTTATTTCAATCTTGAGTATAATTATGTATATGTTTTCAATTCAATTCAATTTTAAATCTAATCAAATTTTGTCTAATTTCGGATTTTATTCTAATTCAGTTCTTTGATTTAATGAGAATGTTTAGTTTTCTTTCTTTAACTCTCATTACATTATTTTTAGTACATATTGAACTTAATTTTAAGTATCGTATTTATATCACCGTTTGCTGCATAAAATCTGCTTAGTTCTAACTTAAATGGAAGAAGTCACTGGCTCCTGAAATACAGGTATTTTAACCTAGCTCTGGAGTCAGGGTCTCACATTATTCTGCAACCTGTTTTTATGGCAATAAAGAATTATTATATTATTATATTATTATATATTATATAAAATATGCCTGTTAGGACAGGGGCAATTGTGTCAATGATATCTTCAAGAACCTTAACGGAAATGCCCCATAAGTCTTTAGTATTTTTTATGTTAAGACTTTTAAATGCTGTTTTAATTGTGGCAATAGAAATGGGTTTGAATTCAAAATTTGGAATGTCCTTACTGAAGTTAATGTATACGTTTACTTAAAACGTCTGTATGCAGAGACGATAAAACAGATCACGTGACATTTCGTTAGTTTCTGTAATCTAAAATATTTCTAGCGCTTCCCATTTAATCGTTAAGGATGTCACTTGTCTACTGACCCGTTTGTGTCAGTTGGTAAAATATGTATAAGCTAAAATATCTGTAAATTAACAAATAAAATTGGAAAATCTTTGTAGTAAAATAAGATCACAGTTTTTTTTGTAATAATAGCAATAATATTTATTATGAAATGATTATTATAGTATTTAATAATTCTTGATAATTATTTTTTTATAAATTTTTAGACTAACAGAACAGACTTCATAAAAAAAATGTAAGATAAAAAGCACATCTCGTGCCCAGTATTTGAACCTCCAATCTTATGCACGGCAAGCGATCTTGTAACGTCCGGTCTAATTAGACGACGAATAATTCCTCGTAAATGTTAACCATATTCACTAATATAATACAGTAATTATAATAAAATGTTTTTGCAAAATACAAAAAGTCTATTGGAGGGGTAACCATTTAATGGAGATAGATGTGTGTACGTGTATGAGCAGTGACCTTAGTGTGAGTTTCATTTAACTATCACGATCTAACGCATCGAGCGCGTTCGGCGCTCCGATTGGTCTTTCACCAATCCAGGGCCCATCGGAGTGCCGAACGCGTTCGATGCATTAGATCGAAGAAACTCACATTAGGGCTTCAGACGTAGCAGGGCTTTGGCTGTGCACCAGCACGGCCCGTTGTGCACGCCACTAGGCGTACCGTAGTTTCTGCCTATCCCGCTAATAATAACTTCTCCCGCTCTAGGAGGAGCGGCGAGGGCGTGTCAAACTTTTACTGACTATAACCCGCCCGTATTCCTTCAGTTGCCTGTGTGCCAGAGCCACTGCATCTCTTTCGAACAGCCTGCACCCCTGGCAGGCATCGGCCTTTGCGAACCCGTCCAGTTGGTGCTGACATCTCTATGAGGCACGTGTTAGAAAATTTGAGGGGGCTACATAAATTTATAAGCGTATGTTTATGTATAAAACAAGTTTGATACTTGTAAAACAAGTATCAAGCTTTGAATATCAGAATGGTTACTGCTTATTTCTTATGTATGAAGGTTTTTATGAATATGGTTTCTAGGGAAAGGATTTCATTAAGTAAAGCACGGAAAGACAAGACTAGACATTTATTTAAATTAGGCTTGTCAGTATTTAATCAGAAAGCTAGTCGTCCGTTTCAACCCAAAACTAGGTCTTCATGGAGAAGAAGGACAAGAAACTCCATGGGAACAGTATTGAAGTATTTCATCAACACATTTCTTACATTGATATGAATGATCATTATCAAACATTGCTATATTAAGCAACAATTATGGTATAGTATCAAATTACTTAACTTACATGGCATCTGGTCGATCTATTCCACACAGCAACAATACTGAGATTAACCAACTGAACAACTACCGAGCAGCTGCCTCGATAACGTCATTACAAGACTTTTTTAACCGAATTCCAAAAGGATGAGGTTCTCAATTCGTCGGGACCTTTTTTCTTTCTTTTTTTATGTATGTTCCCCGATTACTCGAAGATGGCTGGACCGATTTGGATATTTTCTTTTTGTTCGAGATCAAAAGTCATTTATACAAATTAGGCTGAGAATCAGCACTTTTCGAACGTCAAAGTACATGAGACAGTAACAAACATTACGAGACACAAAATATTAATGAAATAATTAGTAAAAATGTCAGCTAGCCATACCAATATACCGACAAATAAAATTAAAACTGTCGAGGCCAAATAAAGCCTAAAACAACTCATCATAGAAACTATTGTTATGAGTAGATCATGTCAATAACTAATAACTTAATAGATAATTATAAAATAATTAAAAAAACTGTTGGACAGGCAATAAAAAATAAAATAATAATTAAATGAACCCAAATAACCTGTCTCTAGATACGCCAATTCTGGAGAAAGAACATATTCATTGTCTTGAGGTAATCACAGCGACTAACTATTCTTGTCATTTAAATAGTCGTTGATGGAATAGTAAGCCTTTAAACAAAGGATGGATTTTACTTGAGCTTTAAACGCATTAAAAGGCAAATCTAGCAAAGAAGAGGGAAGCTTGTTATAAAAAGTTATACCAAGCCCAACAAATGAGTTATGAACCTTATAAATCCGGTGAAAGGGAGCACGTAGTTTGTCCTTATTTCTTGTGTTAACGGTGTGAATATTACTGCTTTTAGTGTACAAGTGTATATTTTGCCTAATATATAAGTTGTTAGTGAACATGAATTGTGATGCCACCGTGAGAATACCAACATCTTTAAAAAAGTCCCTCAAGGAAACTCTGGCACCTAGCTGGTAAATTGCACAAACAGCACGTTTTTGAAGGACAAAAATATTTTGAATATATGCAGCTTTGGCCCACAGCAGAATACGCTGTGAAAATAACTAAAGTTCGAGCTGTATCGACGTCAGTGTATTGTCTTACTTTTCTGACGGCGTAGGCGGCTGAACTGAGCTTTCCCGCTAGGCTTGATATGTGTGGTCCCCACTGAAGTTTGGCATCTACTGTTATGTCCAGAAAAACTGCCGAGTCTACGGTTTCAAGCACCTCTTTATCTAAGTCGATGTTGGGACCTAGATTTCTACTAGTCCGTAATGCAAATTTTACACATTTTGTTTTCTTGGCATTGAGGACTAAGTTATTTGCCGTAAACCAATCCGTAATCATTGAGAGAGCACTGTTTATGTCGTCAAAATCTTGTCTATTCCGGTCTACTTTAAAAATAAGAGAAGTGTCATCTGCAAACAGTACAACATCACAAGTACCCTTTAAATAGAATGGTAAGTCATTGATATACACTAAAAACAAGAATGAGCCGAGTATTGAGCCTTGAAGCACACCTAACTGAACTGGTAGCCTGGAAGATTTTTCACCATTAATTTCTACACATTGGAACCTATTTTGTAAATAAGAATTTATTACTTTTAAAGCTTCGTAATGGACACCGTAATAACGCAGTTTTCGCGTTTTATTGTGCACGCAATCAAAGGCTTTAAAGAGATCACAGAAAAATTCCAGTAGCATTTTGCGAGTTCTCCCATGCTTTAAATATGTGTTTCAACAGAACACCCGCATCTGTAGTTGAACGACCCCTTGTAAAACCGAACTGTTTGCTATGTAATAAATCATGTTTATTAAAGAATCTTTGCAATTGGTCTAAAATTAGTTTCTCTTAGTGTTGAACTCTTAGGGCATATTTACAATGCATGGGAAAATGAATACGACTCCTTGGGCATTTTTTGTGACTTATCTACAGCATTCGATTGCATGCTTCATGAAACTTTTATCAGGAAACTCCGCCACTACGGGATCCGGAACACCGCTCTGGATCTTCTTATTTCATACTTGTGTAATAGGATTCAGTGTGTTGATGTAAATGGGAAAAGATCTCCCGGATCAAAAGTATCAATGGGAGTCCCACTGGGCTCAATTCTTGGTCCTTTCTTGTTTATTATTTATATTAATGACTTGCCTTACCTCATAAAGGATAATCATGATATAGTGTTGTTCGCGGATGACACTTCACTTTTGTTTAAACTTAAACGTCAGCAGCTGGTTAATGACGATGTAAATAGCGCAATCTCAAAAGTAGTTCACTGGTTCAATGTTAATAATTTACTTCTTAATAAAAAAAAACCAAATGCATTAAGTTTACGCTACCTCACGTTAGGCAGGTGAAAACTAGTGTGTTGATAAAGGGCGAAGAATTGAATCCTGAAGATAGCGCTTTATTCTTGGGCTTAACTTTGGATGCCAAACTTCAGTGGGGCCCACATATAGATAAATTGTCGAAAAAGCTAAGCTCTGCAGCTTACGCTGTTAGAAAAATTCGTAATTTAACTGATACAGAGACAGCCCGTTTAGTGTACTTTAGCTATTTTCATAGTGTAATGTCGTATGGTATTCTGTTGTGGGGAAATGCCGCCGACATTCAGACTATCTTTGTCTTGCAGAAAAGAGCTGTTCGATCAATTTATAAATTAAGTCCGAGACATTCTCTCAGAGAGAAATTTAAGGAGATTAATGTAATGACTGTGCCTTCACAGTATATTTTTGAAAATCTTTTTTATGCCCATAAAAATATTAAATTGTTTAAAAATACAGTGATATCCATAGTATAAATACTAGGAACAAACACAAATTTGTTGTACCATCAACAAGGCTCAAGAAAATAGGTGGGTAATTCAGATATCAATGTATACGCTTTTATAATAAACTTCCAAGCCATGTTCAAGATCTAAGTATCAATAAATTTAAATCATTCATTAAACGTAAGTTGTGCCTGAAAGCCTTATAAACTGTTAAAGATTATGTTGAGTACACAAAAGCTTGGGATTGACTTGCTCCAATTTTTACATACTAAATGTTGTTTTTGTTTTTGCAAACTTATATTCTGACATTTGATAATTATTATATACACTTTGACATGAATATTTACTTTAGAAGTATAATATTATTTTTGTTTTAATTATTGTGAATGTAAGGACTATTTGGGTCATATTTTGTTTGTTTTTGTGTTTTCTGTTTTGTGTTTCATCTCTTTCTCAGCTAGTTTTAATATTAATCTGGCAGTTTGAGTATTTTATGCGGCCTACCCAAATGTCCTGTCTTTGGTATTGTTCGTCAAATCGTTGAGCTCCTCAAGTTCTGAGTTGAGCTGTATGATTACTGACAAATGCGTGCACTGAATGGACAGGTCCACTCAATCTGTGTGGTTCTTTCTTCAAAAGACCATTTCAGACACCGATCCACATGGTCTTCACATGATCTGACCAAGATTATGTCTGGACTTTGAAAGAGACTGTGACCTCTGAGTTTGTTTCGGCCTTTCTTCTCAGAGTAGCCAGATAGGAAAAGCCGACCTCATCTAGTTTTAAAAAAATATGATTGACGTGTAAAAGTGTTTGTATGAACCTACTTACAGAAATAAAATCATTTATCATTTATCATTTGTAGGGTTCCATATGTAGGGTAGATTGTATGCGTGCCTATGAGTATGCACCAGCCATTCAGTGCATAATACACCGCGTTACTAGCGACACGTTGTTTTACTCAAACACCTCAGTGGCGACGAGGATTTTTTTTTTTTTTTTTTTTTTTTTTTTTTTTTTTTTTTACTTTACGTTGCCCCACACTAGGAATTTCTTCCTGTATCGTGGGTGCGTTTACAAACATAGAAAACTCACAAGCACAAACACCCAGACCCGGAACAATTACTTGCAGATCATACAAATATTTGTTCCGTGCGGGGATCGAACCCGCGACACGCTGCGCAGCAGTCGATCGCTCAGCCATTACGCCAACCATGTCGTCAAACAACTATGCTAACTATGATTACAAATTATAAGCGTATTTCTACCTACACAAAATGTCGATCGGGAAGTTAACGGAATTTAATGTAAGATCGGGGAATTGGACAATGTATGTGGAGCGCATGGAAATGTTTTTCAATGTGAACAGTGTGAAAAACGAACTTTGGTTACCCACAATGATTGCGGCCATGGGTGACGAATCATTCAAACTGTTAAGTAATTTAACAAGTCCGGACAAACCTAGTGCGTAAACTTATGCGGAGGTAGTGGAAGTCATGGAGCACCACTTGCCACCAAAGCCATCGTTTATGGCAGAGGGGTATCGTTTTCGTCAGAGAAGACAAATGGAGGGTGAATCGATTTTGCAATGCATTTCGGAATTGAAGAAAATGTCAAAATTTTGTGAATTCAAGGTTGTTTTGGAGGAAAACTTACGTGATCAATTAGTTTGCGGGTTGCGAAGCGAGTCAATCAGGCAACGACTGTTTACAGAAGAAAATCTGCAATATGCAAATGCCGTGAAAATTTCATGCGCAATGGAAGCGGCGGAGAGAGATGCAGCAGCAGTGGAACAGACAGTCGTGAATAATGAATTGGAAGCGGTGAGGCAGCGGCCGGAGCGCTGCACGCGGTGTCGACGGCGCAGGCGCGCAGCCGCGCTGGCTGGGGCGGCCTGCGCGGGCTGGCCGCGAGGCGCACGCGCAGCAGCACTGCCAACGATTCAAAAAGCAATTGTTCGGCTTGTGGGGCGTCGGATCATCAGAGTGAAGGATGTAGATACAGGCGCTTTATCTGCGGTAGATGTGGGCAGCAAGGGCATCTACGTCGGGTTTGCCCGATGCACGTCGGAGGGAGGCAGCCGCGATATGGACGCGACACTAATAACCTGGTGGCGCATGTGCATGCAGCGAGCGGACCGGCCAACCAGATAAATTCCTGGGACCAGTCAGGGGAGGACGAGCCGTCGTTGTCAGATAATGAGGGCTGGGAGGCGGTAGAAAATTTACATCAACTCAGTTTAAATAACTATAAACCGGTTAGCTTAACTTTATGGGTGGATGAAACCCAACTACCGATGGAGATTGATACGGGGTCATTAGTGTCATGCATTAGTAAAACGATGTATGATAAACTATTCAGTTATAGACCATTAGACAATTCTAATTTAGTAATTAGATTTTATGACGGTACGTCAATAAAACCAATAGGGCTAATTAGGCCATTAATAAAGGAGCTGTTTGTAATAGAAGGGGGTACCACCTCACTACTGGGTCAGCAATGGCTTACAGAATTAGGGATTAAAATACCTTTGTACCAAAATGTTGTTACTATTGAAGGTAGGCGAAACAAATTATAATAACCCATGGAATAATCAATTAACGCTATTACTTCACAGATATAAGGAATTGTTCACGGAGGGACTGGGACGGTTCACGGGAAGCAAGGCTCAGCTACGAATACGTGAGGGAGCAACACCAGTGTTTTGCCGCGCACGGCCTGTACCGTACGAGCTCCGCGAGCGCGTCGAGGCAGAGCTCGAGGCCATGCTGCGTGCCGGCGTCGTCGAGCCTGTGGACAGCGCGGACTGGGCTACTCCACTCGTACCGGTGCGTAAAGCTGATGGTGGACTCCGTATCTGTGCTGATTACAAAGTTACTTTAAATCCAGTTTTATTAGTCGACAAATATCCTTTACCACGTATAAACGACTTGCTTGTTAAATTAAACGGGGGTAAAATATTTACAAAAATTGATTTGACACAAGCCTATAACCAGATTGAATTGGAAGATCCCGATAATTATACGGTTATTAATACACCCAAGGGCCTTTTTAAATACAAACGGTTAGTATACGGCCTGTCTTCGAGCCCGGGTATATTTCAACGAATTATGGTAAATCTTTTAAACAACATTCCGAATGTAGAAGTATTTCTCGACGACATAATAATAGGTTCTCCCAATATTCATGAGCATTTACTTACTTTGGAGATAGTTTTGAAGCGGTTACATAGCAATGGAATGAAACTAAAAAAAGAAAAGTGTAAATTCATGACTAATTCAGTTGAATATTTAGGATTCATTATTTCGGCCGATGGAGTCAAAGCAGACCCCAAAAAGGTGGAGGGCATACTAAATATACCCCGGCCAGATAACATTACCGATTTAAGGGCCTTTTTAGGGACAATTAATTACTATGCGAAATTTGTGAATAACTTGAGCACGGTACTGGCGCCGTTATATAGGTTATTGAAGAAAGGGGTGATGTGGCAGTGGGACAGCGAGTGTGAATCGGCATTTAATCAAATTAAAATGATATTAATTAGTGCAGACGTCCTTGCTCATTATGACCCAGGCAGACCTTTGTTTTTAACTTGTGACGCGAGCGCGAAAGGTATAGGCGGCGTGCTGAGTCAGACGTGCGAACAGGATAGTCGCGGCGCAGGCGCAGCCGGAACGGGGGAGCGACCGGTGGTGTATGTGTCACGCGCGCTGAACTCAGCGGAGAAACATTATTCACAGATCGAACGGGAAGCTTTAGCTATTGTTTTCTGTTTAGAAAAATTACACCAGTACTTATACGGGCGACGTTTCACACTACGCACGGACCACAAGCCGTTGGTTACCATTTTTGGGCCTAAGCAGGGTATACCATCGATGGCGGCCAGTCGGTTGCAAAGGTGGGCGATTAAGTTAGCAGCCTACACATACGACATCGAATATGTAACATCGAAGCAGAACGGGGCAGACGGGTTGTCGCAGTGGCCCGCATTGCCTACAAGTAAACAAGCTAGTACAATTCCGAAACAATCACATTTACACTTTGCACAAAATGCAATGTTATTAGATTACAATGAAATTAAAAAAAAGACGAGCCGAGATCAGTTATCAGGCCGTGTTTTAAGGTATATTCGTGACGAATGGCCGTCGGATAATGAAATAATATCGCTGCAGCCGTATTTTAATCGTAAGAAAGAACTTTATGAAGAGTTAGGGTGTGTGATGTGGGGACATAGGGTGGTTGTACCGGGAGCGTGTAGGAATAAAGTTTTATTCGACTTACATGAAGCCCACATGGGGATAGTGAAAACGAAAGCTTTTGCTAGGAGTTATGTTTGGTAACCAGGTATGGCCGAAGAAATTGAAAAAGCATGCCGTGGTTGTCGTGTCTGTGCCGTAGAAAGTGAGGCGCCACCGCGACACATGCCCTGTCCTTGGCCGTGGCCAGATAAACCGTGGGCCCGTGTACACGTCGATTTCTTAGGACCAATCACTGGCCGAATGTTTTTAGTAATGGTTGACGCCTGAACTAAGTGGCTAGAAGTTAGTCAGGTGCCTAGTACTGCGGCTAGTCACACAATAAACGTTTTAAGTGACGTGTTTGCACGTTTCGGGTTACCTAGACAAATAGTCTCCGACAACGGGCCGCCGTTTACCAGTCATGAGTTTTCACAATTTCTTAATACAAATGGCATTGAACATATATTCTCAGCACCATACCACCCCGCCTCAAACGGTGCAGCTGAGAAGGCTGTGCACACAGTAAAACGTGCGACAAAAAAGGCACTTAGAGATAATTTGAACATACATTTATTTTTAAATAATTTTCTACTGTATTATAGAAACACAGAACATTGTACGACAGGTGAAACACCGGCGTCTCTCATGTTTGGCCGTAGGTTACGTACTAAATTCGATGCCCTAAGACCTAATATTGACACTAAAGTTAGGGATGCTCAGGGGCGACAGCAGACATATGGCGCAACGGGGTCTCGTCAACTATGCCCGGGGGACGAAGTCTGGTTACGTCAATATAGAGGACAGGATAAATTGGTATCTGGGAAGGTAACAGAAAAGATGGGAACCACCGATTATAGGGTATTAGACGCTTTACGAAAAGAATCCCATACACATGTTGATCAGCTAAAGCCACGGATACGGAGTTCATTAATCTGTCCTTCTAGCCCTTTTTGTGAAAAGTCGGAATCACGTGAACAGGAGGCGCCCGGCCCGAGCGGTCCGGGGAGCGACGTCTCGGCCGCAGCGGACACGCAGCATAAAGGCGAACCAGAGACGTTTGAGGACTGTGTAGAACAGTCAGATCAGAACCCGATACGGCCTTCGCTTACTCCTGAGCCGCCCCAGTCTCGACCTATCCGACAATGCCGTTTAAATAAGCCGTTTAGATATAAGTTAGATTAAGGTCTAAGGAATTTCGTTGTTTTTTTTAATATTTTTTTTTTGTAATTTTATTTATTATTTAATGTGTAAATTCCGTTGGTAAAATTCTTGAGGGTATAATTAATTATAAAGGGGTTCTATATTAAGGGTGGAGGTGTAATGTAGGGTAGATTGTATGCGTGCCTATGAGTATGCGCCAGCCATTCAGTGCATAATAAACCGCGTTACTAGCGACACGTTGTTTTGCTCAAACACCTCAATATGACATTATCCACCAAACAATATTACAATAACAAAATGAAAAATCTAACACGCGCATCGCCATTAACCCGTGGTCTGCCGGTATCGGGAGCAGGGTCCAAGCTACCCGTGGTTAGGCCTCCAAAGACAGGAACCTCCTCACGATGCAAGCCGTATCAAGGAGTACTGCCTTCTAAATCAGGCATTTAATCCAACCTCCTAACGAGAGCCTCGAGAGATGTTGATCGAGGCGTTTGGCCATCAGCCCTTTGACCGATACGACAATCGGCACAATTGCAGCCCATAACCTTGTGTGCTAAGGACAAGATATTTAATTTGTTTTCTCTTTCTTAACTTTCACCAAGTTCCCGTCGTGCGGAATGGTAACATCGACAATCATTTCCTTCTTTCTTTTCTTTTTTTTTAAAAAACGTTGCCCCACACTAGGATTTACTCCTGTATTGTGGGTGCGTTTACAAACATTTAAATTCACATACACAAACAGCCAGACCAGGCAGGCAGGCCAGGCATTTTACGGCGGGCTAATCGATCTATCGCTACTATGTCAGGCTTATTAGCTACAATAGTAAATAATGATAGACCAGTCCCAGTACAACGCGGCATGGTCATTTTCGAAAACTGGGTCGGGCACATACTTGTAATACGGTACCTCAGAACCCACAAGTTTATAGTGCAAAACAAGTTGCTGGTGAATAATCTTGGCTGCTTCGTTTGAGTCGAGTTCGGGTTCATTTGATTCGTCTTGACAAGTACACTAGGTCTGGTTCTAAATGAAACAAAATAAAAATTCGATTTTAACACATTTTTTTTAAACAAGCTTCTAATGAACTTAATATAACTTACGTGAACAGATCTAGTTATGCTTGATGTATATTATTATGTATATGTGTTCTATTCGTTTTGTGTTGAGGGTGTAGGTTTAATAGAAACGACCAATTACGACTGCAATTTATTTGCGACTAAACTTCTCTGTCTCACGGCCGTAGCGATGCGTCACCAATAATATATTCGCTGAGTAAGCTTGTACATACAATGTGTCCCTACAACTTTCTTATATGCTTGAGGCGTGAACGTCGTGAAAGCATGACATGAAGTAAATTTGTCAGTTTTGATCCATGTACAGTACAACTATTTTCTTAATGACCCTCGGAAATCATCGCATTTCCCAACACAAAAGAGCTTTCCTCCCATTTTAAAAATAAACTACATTCAGTTAAAAGAGTATTAACAACTCTATATCTTCCAAGTCAATTGAGAGCGTTTGGTCTGCACCAAGTGCAAAGGGCAACTGGTAGAAATCCGCCGACTGACGAAACACGAAGTTTGCCGAGGGACATGTAGAAAATATTTGTAGGTACTGTAAAAATTATATTGTGCCAGTTAGTTAATTACCAATATTTAGATTTACTCTAATATCAAAACCAATAAGTAACCTGGGATTTGATCTAAACAAAACATAATCTCGACTCATGTGGATGTCAATATACGAAACGACACAAGTATTAAGTTTTCACCTAACTGACTTCCCTCTACATCACGTGTTTCTCAAAACACTCCATAAGCAATGATATTAAACTGTCACATTTCAAATTATTTCAGAAATACTATCTGAAATGACATTTTCTGATTGGGTTTTTTGATTAATTGGATTCCTTTGGAAACTTGAGTATTTAACTGTCTGCGTATAAATATAAGGCATTATTTTCGTTGGTTTTGTTATTGTTTTGGTTCATTTATTGGACTTTTTTTTGTTAATGGATTCGTGGATAAATAAACAGCCACAAGATTCGATCTTCGAGGTGAACGAATGCTTGCCTAAGTCTGACTGGGGTTGGGTGACGATCGATTACATACCCAGTCCTCTTCGCTACCCAGTCATGAATGCATGTTACGCCGTTGGTTCCAGTAATCATTTGTAGATCTTTTTCAACCGTTATGAGTAGTCAGAAGCCCCGTCTGACAATCAGTCTGGTCAAGGATATCGTGTAAGCCAGTCAATAGGTTGTGGAAGTCATATATATAGTCACTCCATGTAAAGTACTGGTACTCAGCTGCATTCAGTTAGACTGGAAGTCGACTTCAATATATGCAATGTTGGGAAGAAGCTAGGCAGATGAGTACTTACTAGTTAGTCTCATAGGTATAGGGTTAGTAGTTCATGTCCTCTTTATAGACGAGGAAATTCACTCAACTACTTAACAAACACAAATAAAGAACCATACCGCAAACCATCTGACCCGCCCGATCTATAACGCCACGTGCGAATAATGTATCCACGGGTCAACGGTGCGCTATGACGGGTCAATGGCGATGCGCGTGTGAGATCGTTCATTTTGTTATTGTAATATTGTTTGGTGGATACTGTCATCTGTCAAATTAACGAAGCCTTGAACAAACGTAGAAGAACCTAATTTGCTACATGATTACAAAAGTAACTGTCTTAACTTTTGAAAATAACTTAGATGTTTTTACTATTGATGAATACGTAGTATTTAATTATTCTTGTAATATAATTTAGGTTTCCTATTGTTATTTAATATAACAGGCTGATTCAAATAACTGGCACAATACTGTCAGTTCAAATTGATACGTTTAACTGTCTTAAATTACGAATCAGTTCTTATTAATTTCCTTAATTACCATAAAATGTTTAATAACGGTTTCACTGTTTTGATATTATCTGTGTTAGAAGTTATTAAGCCAAAATGTGTGACGATCTGTAACTTGTTCAAAATGGCGGGAAATGTTTAACGTAAATTGACATTGGTAGTACATACAAAAAAAAAACACTAAAAAGTGAAATTTCGGAAAGCGGTGACTTTTTTAATTTTTTGTCACCACCTTCCGAAATTAAAGTTACTTTTCACTTTTTAACAAACTTCAAAAAAGGAGGAGGTTCTCAATTCGACTATATGTTTTTTTTTTATGTTTGTTACCTCAGAACTTTCGACTGGGTGAACCGATTTTGATGATTCTTTTTTTATTTGAAAGCTAGTGCTTCACGTGTGGTCCAATTTTATCTAGATCTGATGATGCGTTTCGGAGACAGACAACGGAACGCTTCAAAATATAACAGTAAATCAACCGCGATTGCTGCTATCGCGTAAATATGCATTGTTTTGACCCAAAGGATGAAGAAATTTCGAAGTAATGGGGTAGATACTGTAACTAAAAAAGTGAAAAATAAAAACTATTACCAAAAAAAACAACCGACTTCCGAAAAAACACTACAAAGTGAAAAATAACTTTAATTTCGGAAGGCGGTGACAAAAACTTAAAATACATATCCAAAGTCACCGACTTCCGAAATTAAAGCTATTTTTCACTTTGTAGTGTTTTTTCGGAAGTCAGTTGTTTCTTTTTTGGTAAAAGTTTTTATAAGTGTTTTTTTGGAAGTCGGTTGTTTTTTTTTAAGTTTTTATTTTTCACTTTTTAGAGGTTCACATGTGCTTACCCTTCACAGCGTCCCGGCGTGACGTTATGTTATGAACTGGTGTAAAAAATAGACAGACATGAGATTTCTGCAATTCCAGTCCATTTTCTATCATTTATTGAGGAGTTCCGTATCCTATCTCCGAAGTTCTTCATCAGATCTTCACCAAATTGAAATGGAACCACTCCGAGAAAGTACTCTTCCAAAAACTATCCAAATCGCTTCAAGTGTGCCAGTTGCTCGGTAGATGTGCAGTTGGTTAATCCTAGTATTGTTGTTGTGTGGAATAGATCGACCAGGGTGCTTACTCTCGAATATAATTCCGATAGAACGAAATTGAAATTGTCAGTTAAAAGTCAGGGTTTGGCTAGACTCAGTGAGTCCAGCCAATATCTGACGTTTGACTGACAATTCCAATGTCGATCTATCGGAATTATATTCCAGAGTGCACCCAGATGTCATGTAAGTTAAGTAATTTGATATTTTACCATAATTGTTGCTTATTATAGCAATGTTTGGTAATGATAATTCATAGCAATGTAAGAAATGTGTTGATGAAATACTTCAACACTGTTCCCATGGAGTTTCTTGTTTTTCTTCTCCATGTAGACCTAGTTTTGGAACGGACGACTAGCTTTCTGATTAAATACTGACAAGCCTAATTGAAATAAATGCCTAGTCTTGTCTTTCTGTGCTTTACTTCATGAAATCCTTTCCCTCACCTTATTCATAAGAACCTTCATACACAATAAATAAGCAGTAACCAATTTGATATTCAAACCTTGATATTCAAGCTTGATACTTGTTTTATATATAAACATATAGTAGCCCCCTCAAATTTTCTAACACGCGCCTCAAAGAGATGTCAGCACCAACTGGTGAGGTCCGCAAGGGCCGATGCCTGCCAGGGTTGCAGGTTGTTCGTAAGAGATATATTGGCCCTGGCGCACAGGCAACTGACGGAATACGGGTGGGTGATAGTCAGTAAAAGTTTGACACGCCCTCCCCGCGCCTCCTAGAGCGGGAGAAGTTATTATTAGCGGCGCAATAGGCAGAAATTACGGAACGCCTGGAGGCGTGCACAGCCGGGCCGTGCTGGTGCACAGCCAAAGCCCTGCTACGTCTGAGGCCCTAATGTGAGTTTTTTCGATCTAACGCATCCAACGCGTTCGGCGCTCCGATGGGCCCTGGATTGGTGAAGGACCAATCAGAGCGCCGAACGCGCTCGATGCGTTATATCGTGATAGTTAAATGAAACTCACACTAAGGCCACTGCTCATACACGTACACACATTTCCAATAAGTGGTTACCCCTCCAAAAGACATGCGCGTTCAAATCAGTGCTATCTCCAAGTTACTTTTTGTATTTTGCAAAAACATTTTATTATAAATACTGTATTGTATTAGTGAATATGGTTGACATTTACGAGGAACCATTCGTCGTCTAATTAGACCGGGAGGTTACAAGATCGCTTACCGTGCATAAGATTGGAGGCTCAAATATCTGTTAGTCTAAAAAGAAAAATTAAATACTTTAATAAACATTTCATAATAATTATAATTGCTATCATTTAAAAAAAACTTTGATCTTACTTTACCACAAAAACTTTCCAATTTTATTTGATAATTTACAGATAACTTATACATATTTTACACAAACGGGTCGGTAGACAAGTGACATCCTTTTAACGCAAACGATAAAAGGGGAAGCGCTAGAACTATTTTAGATTGACATAAACCAACGAAATGTCACGTGATCTGTCATGTCGTCTCTATATACAGACGTTTTAAGTAAACGTATACATCAAACGTTGTAGTTATCACCCACCCAAATCGGTCCAAACTACGGTGTCACAGACACATAGCGGTCAAACGTACAACACCCCTCTTTTTGAGTCGGAGGATAAAACCGAAGTGTAGTTCGGTCAGGGATATAAGTTGTTAATCTAAATGAGACAGTTTGTCAATATGTAGAGTTGTAGCCATTTCATACTGTGTGTACGACAAATGTAATTTGAATAAACGGACAATTTAAGTTCGTATACAATTTATTAAACAATTAATTTCCGTAATTGTACAAGATCATCATCATCATCATTTCAGCCGAAAGACATCCACTGCTGGTCAAACGCCTCTCCTAATCACCACCACTTCTGCTGGTTCTGTGCTTATTGCATTCAACGGATTCCTGCGGTCAGCAGTTCACCTTGTGTCAACTCTACGTCTTCCTGTACGCGGTTGCCACTCCATTACCTTTCAGCCCCATCGGCAATCTGTTCTGCGAGCAATGTGCCCTACCCACTGCCACTTAAGTTTAGCAATTGTTTGGGCTATGTTGGTTAACTTGGTTTTCCTGCCGATCTCTTCATTCGTGATTCGATCACATAGTGAAGATAATTGCATATAATCAGCATTTATTCCGGTAGGTACGTTCCCGCGGCGGAGCAAGAGGCTGACGAAGCAAAAGCTAGTAGTTTATAAGGTTCTTGCTTTATCTTTTAACTGTTTGATGTTAGAGAAAATGAGTAACATCGAAAGAATTGTTTAAATATTGGGTAACAGTTTGAAAGTTTATAGAAAAATGATATTTAGTTATGAATTATAAGAAATTTAAAAAATACATTTGTTTTTTCTAATTCCTTATAGTTTTGGTAGGATTTATAGCGACCTTAATGTCAATCCCTAGCATCAAGTGGAATGAGAGCTCACTTTCACCTCACTTCACCTTAGGTTTCACGGTGAGATGGTCACAGAATAGCAATGCTGGAAAAAATACGTCGAATTACAAATCATACAAGCGAATGCAACATTAAACATGGAAATGGAAATCGTCTACCTACCGGCTGTCAATGTAAACTTTAACATATATAATTATATGTCTGCTTTGAATATTATTTTTTCAATATTTGAAAACGTTAAGTCCGACGAGTATTACATAAGAGGAAGCCTGAAAGTAGCACCGATAACTGAAAAGTTGTGTGGAAATCGTTTATCATGGTATGGGCATGTGCTAAGGAGGAATGAGAAAAACGTCGTGAAGAAAGATTTGAGTATGAATGTCGATGGCTATATGAGTAGGGGAAGACCAAAGAAGCGATGGATGGACTGTGTGAATGATGATATGGTTAGAAAGGGTGTGACTACGGAGATGACGACTAATAGAGAAGTGTGGAAGGAAAAGATATGTTGCGCCGACCCCAAATAAATTGGGATAAGGGCAGGAGAATGATGAAGTCCGACGAGTATTATAGTATTCCGACAGAAGCAATTAATAAAGTTCGTGTGCGAGCAACAAATCTCACAGATTAGACACTATGAAAATATAGAAGTTACGTCAGTTGTCATGACAGAATGCTCCGTTTTGACAACCAAAAATAAATTCCTTAAAAATAAAAGTTAAGTTAATAATGCATAATTTCAGGTACATAAAACTATCTCATTTGATTTATTTTCATAAGTTTCGAGAATAGGATCCAATAAGCTCAAACACCCTTGGAAACTCCGAAATAGTGGTGAAGATAGATTAAAAAAACCATTCATATGGTGAATATGTAGGATGCAAACTTAACAAAGCGGCGTTTTTTTTCGATAACTTTTCAAAATAATACCTTTATGATTTTTTTTTTGTATGGCACACTAGGTATAAAATCTAAAGCAGCTACGGCAGCTAGTCACATTTTTGTAAGTAATCGATACTTTATCATTGTTGTAAGACGATTTGAATAATAATGTGGCAGTACTCCGTATATTTAATTTTCGTATGGACAAATTCATTAAAGTAATGTAATAGTGACTCTTTGCATTATTATTCATCATAATGAATTTTAGTCTAAATTATACATTCACCATCGATTATACTACGAGTATCATTCGTGTGTAGAGAAGCTACTGTTTATACTGAGATAATGAAGTCATTTCAATATATTGGAAAAACATATCAAGTGAAACTCATTCCAAACAATAAGTTGGACAAAGATGTGCAATCGATGGTCTTGCCTTTGAATCTAATGCAACATATTATGTTCTGTCCTAAATATCGCATCAAAAATAATGTTATTACTCCAAATAGCCTTATCTCAAATTTTGTTTCGATGATTGCAACAGTGGTAATCATATGTTTGTTTATTCTCTGCATGTATAAGGTGGTCATGAACAAGGATACTCTAACATTGACTGATTTTATTTACTTCATGTGTTATCATAACAGCATCTTCTACTCTTTCGGATTGGCAATGAATTTCATGATTGGAATCATTCAAACCAAAAGTCATGTTCAGTTTGTCCTTACTTTCCAAAAAATACACAGATACGTTAACAATGGAACCAGTTTCAACCACATCATTATTCGGAATTGGAGTATTGTACTAGGCGTTCTGGGATTTTATGTGATTGTTATCACTTATTTTCACATACAGATTGGTATACCTATCTATATATTGTTTACTGCCTTCCTTTTGATTGTTTTTGATTTTAATATTGTTTATGTCATTCTAATTTTGAATTGCTTGAAAAATAAAGTTGTGTTGTGGAATATTCGAAATTACAAGTCTCAAGAAATAAGACCTACGCACGGAGAAAATGATAGCACAAGACTGTTTCAGACATATGTTGAAATATTGCAGTGTTATGATATTTTTAAACATAATTTTCAGCAATTCGTAAGTAGCCTACTATCAATTAGCGTAGTATTCTATGAGGCAGATAACTAGGTACTACTAGATATGTATATCTAAAAAATAACAATATTTGTAATTTTAGATACTGTTTCACATAATAGAAGCATTCATCTACGGTCTATCTAACACCCAAATATTAATTGACATGTTAAAAAAAGGCATGTTTATTGATAACATAGTGAGTATTGTCTTATCATTGACTCTGTAGCGCAATAACTTTTTTGATGAACGTATTGTTTGTATCATGTACTTTAATTTTGTTACAGGATAAAACAACTGCGGCGAGCCTTTTCACGTTAATTTGGTTAATAAAGAACTTCATGTGTGAAACAATGTTAATCCAACAATGCGAAAAATTCTACTCAGCTATTCAAAGTGTTCAAGATACCTGCACACGTAATTTGAATTCATCTTGCTCCGGTTATTTCTTTATACATATGTTCTATACACATTCATAAGTCGATATGATAACACCACGACCTCCATGATCAGTAATTGTAATCGTTTGGAACTGAATTAAATTAATTAGGAATATTATTTCGCAGAAGACGAGAAACTTATGTGCAAAAACGTACTTCGCTTGCATCGAGCATCATTCTGCAAGATACGGGCTTGTGGCTTATTCTACGTCGACGCTACGTTACAATTCAATCTGATGTGCCTTACATCAACCTACATTGTTGTGTTGCTACAGTTTGCATTTTTGTAATTTAGACTTTGTTAAATCGGTTTTGTAGACTGTCATTATTTTTATTTGCTCTTTGCTTTAGAACACTCCAAGATCATCAACATACTTATATTACCCGCTAGAGATATTTTCGAAAATATTATTAATTTTGTTATTAATATGTAGATAGTCTTTGACTGTGACCCCTCCTCCCCCCTCCAAAGTCTTTGGCTGCAACCGCACCTGACTACAGATCACAGCTGCTTTACAACGGTGTATATGTCTCCTGTTTATTTTCAGGGAAACATTGCATCTCTAGGTTGTTAGACCGCGCTTGCTGCTCCAGGTAATTAAGACACGGACATACGTCTGAGTAAGAGCTTTTCAATGAGGTATTCTCTTCCTTTAATTTGCTCACAGTATTTTTTAAGGCAATATGCTGAGTTTGGAAGTCCTCAAGTTGCTTAGTATAGAAATTTAGAGATAAGCTAAATTCTCTTACTCTTTTCCCTGTTGGCTCCAATTCCTTGTTGAGAATACTTACAATAGAGTTATTCAACTGTTGTAACATATCAGCAAGGTCTTTTTGATGACGTCTTGCACAATTTCTCACACGTCACAGATGGTCAATGATTTATTCTCGGGTGGCAAATTCGGAACAGGTCTTTTATTACCCCTAGTGGTGGACAAATTGCGAGCAGGCGTACAATCCTTTTTTGAAGAGGTGGGAGTCAAATTAGTGCAACTTGAGCATACCCATTTGCAATATTCATCGGAAGCGGCAGGCATATTCAGTAAAGATATGCAAACCGAGTGATACTTCAAGTTACATCTTACGCAGGTACTGTTCGTTATCTCTTTTATTCACGCTGGAGCAGCATCCCCACGATGTTGACGTAGCCATGTTAGTAAATTCACAAACCTGAAGAGCAATATTTCAAGTATTCGCAGTTATTCAATCTTAAGCTAACTTCCCACGGTCTGTGATATCGCGGGCGGACCTCAGACTAAGGAAAGGAAGAGGACTCGGCATAACGATTACTAGTTATAGGTATGTGATGTATTTCGACAGCATAGTTACTGACATATCGGCATCTCTTTTTAACTTATGAAGGTAATCATAAGTAAAAGAAAGACAACAGTAGTTTTATCATTACCAAAAATGGTAACATTATTTTGGTGACGTCACAATATATCTCACTGCGGCCGGTCGCCATGTTTTGTCACAGCCAACAACAAGTACATCAGCTGTCATCGCGACTTGTTTGTTTCAGTGTTTTGAAGAAAATTTAGTGTTATTAGGCGAAAATTGTGCTTGTTTATAGTGTTTTAACTTGCATAATACTGCATTTATTATGGGTAGGTGCAGTATGTTAGGCTGCCGCATGAAAAGCAACAAAAACATCCCAATATAACGTTGCACAGGTAAGTAACCGAATTCATTCAAAATGTCTTGTTTTTTCTATTATTTTGAAAGATTTTGCCATTTGTGCGAAAGTTTATAAATATAAAATTGCTTTTCTGTAATCATTTACTGTTTTACTATTAATATTAAGTGATTTTTTAAGAAAATCCTTCGTCATAGTAAATAGAGTACAGTACGGCATTTTCAATATATCGATAACTTGGCGACAGGTGAATATTATTTAAACTAGATTTCTTTTTTATGATTGTAGATTGCCAACATGTAAAGAAAGAAAAGAACAGTGGCTGGATATACTTGGAATTGAAAATTTGAATACTACAACCAAACATATTTTTATTTGTTCCCTGCATTTTGAAGAGAAATGTTTTAACCAAACTTTAAATGTAACAAGACTGCGCGATGATGCTTTGCCTTCAAGTGAGTTGTTGGTAAGTTTTGAAAATAGACAAGATAAGTTTATAGTGTTTACCTACTTACTGACAAATAACTGAACCAAATCAGTTGATGGAGAGAGAGAAGGGACGAGAAGTATGTCAGCAGCAGCAGTTCTATATTGCTGAAATACTGGTATAAAGTTAAGATTTAAATACACATCAGTCAGAAAAAATAGATGAATGTACCTATGTTAAATTGCAAGTTAAACAAATGCCTGCGTGTCTTAGTGATTAAATTGGCAATGTTCCAATGTGCTTATTATTAATATTATGGTTTTTCTTTGTATAGTTAGCAACGCAATTTGACGAGTGTGAGGAACAACAATCTGTTTCTCGCAGGGTGTTGGAACAGAAACCTGTCTGCAGCACCTCTAGCTATGCAGATGTAAGTGTTCTCTTTTATAATATGTTACTATAGGTTCTATGGGCAGCATAACTAGTAATTAAAAATAATTTACAGCAAAAAACTTGTACGACGTTGCAGAAAACTAGAAGTTAATGTATTTTTTTTGTTTCAGGATAAAGCGCTTGAAATTCATAAATTAAAATTAAAATGTGAACATCAGAAAAAGTGCGAAGCCAGAGTAAGAAAATAGCAGATTTTAAAACTGTAATGAAAGATTTAAAAGACAAAAATTATGTGAATGATGATCATGCAGTTGTATTGGAGTTGTATTGCATGCGTTTCGATTTTTCATGGAACATTTTGATGAATCCAATTTGTTCAAATCGAACTGCGAACATGACACGGCCCACAGACTTTTACTTATTAAATCTATAGTCCAAACGTACATGGATCTAAGGTTTAAATACTATGGAAAGAAGACCACAGAAAAGATTTCGTTTTGCAATTACTTTAACAAAATCATATTATTCCGTAATGAGTAAATGACTTGCAATTCTATTAGGGTTCGACATGCTCTTATTTGATTAATGTGTACCTATACTTGTATAAACGTTGTATTGAAAATGACTGGCGTTGAGGGTTCAACGTGCTCTTATTTGATTAATTTGTATTTTTAGAACTTAAAAATTACTGTCATTGAGGGCTCAACGTATTTGATTATAGCGTATATTTTTATAAAATTTGTATTTTTAGAACTTTATTATGAAAAACTATAAAAGCCAACGATCCCATCGTTGGCTTTTATAGTTTTTAATAAATCTGTGTAAAATGGTAATATTCGTTTTATTATGAATGATCGAGCCAAGTCATACAAATAAAAAATAAATCATTAATAAAAAAGTATAGTTGTAAAACGAGGAAAAAATCTGTATATATTTATTTATTCTTGTCATTGGTAATTAAAGACCTAAGTGCAGGTACTAAAAGCGTCGTATGCTTCAGTAATAGTGATACTTTATTAAGGCTCCTACACATATACCACAAGCCGCAGATACTGACAGTCCGCACTAAACTCTGTCTTAATTAATTACAAGCGCTAGCACCTTGAGCCGGCGGGACTATGTGTAGGAGGCTTTATACTCGTATCCACCAGAGCGTGGTCGCCACAGTGGTTCTGGCCGCAATTTCGGTCGCATACACGCCCACAGGAAGAAGCGAGCAATATACACAGCGATCACAAGGCTACAGTTTTTATTCGTGATCGCCGCGGTGGCAACTGGGAATAAATGGGATAAACATACCATAGTAAAATTCGTTTTATTATGAACATACTTGTACAAATACAGAATATAGAGGATGTTAATTTAATTGCAGTAGCATCTATTCAGTATCCACGTGCCCTGCTATATAAAATGACACTCTGAGCGTGTGCGTTTTTATAGCCCGCATTACCACGTACATAAAACTGAAGAAAGCTAAAAGAAACTAATTTTCGACATTTTTTAATTCAATTCAACTATCGATATTATAATGTGCGCAGCTCTACGGCAAGCCGCCATCTTTGTGCCAGACTCACATTAGGTATACACGTTTTTTTCGTAGGTATGTCATGTCTATTCTTTTTTCCTTAGTCTGAGGGACGGACGCAGACCAGCTCGCACGACAGACCGTGGGAAGGGCTTTGTCCGTGGTAGCACAGGATGTCTGTGGCGGTGCGCCGGTAACCGTCGCGAGGCGGTAACTTCAAAGGTGCGGTGCGCACTTCTTTTGCACTTTGCGTTTTGGTATGACAAAATAGATCTAATCTCAAAACTACACAGACCGACACGCAACTTTGGAAAAGACTTTGTGTACGGTGTGTGGTTGTCTGTGGTCGTCTGCCGTTCGTGTTGATATGCAATATCACGGATCGTGGGAAGCCGCCTTTAGACATCAACAAATCTTCCGCACTGATGAACCAAATTGAGTAATAAGAACTGCCAGCGCCCTCTATAGTTTAAGTCGCAAGTTTCTTATTCGAATACACATCCACTCGATAAAAGTAGATTGAAGTTGAATGGTGCCTTCGCCGTCGCATGGAGAGACCGTCATAGTTCAGTCAGTAGTTCTAGGTGAACTAAATAGATGGCGTTATGTTCAAGAAAAGATGCTAGGGAGTGGGACTATGCAATTTCGATATTCAAGCGCAAATAATTATGTAGTAAAAACCCTACAAAGATGCAATCAAAGTATGTTCACCACTTTCTGTTAACCCCAGGACGTACAGAACAGATTATTAAACATGGAACACAAGATTATTAGCCAGCTATAATGTATATATTGCACTAGTTTACACTTCCCAATAAAGTTCACTTGGGAGTCTATTACTTCACTGATAACAAAAGAAGCCGTGAACTGAAGGAAGAACGCGGTGTGTGTATGACAAAAAAGGACTAATTCTCACTTTGACTTTTTTTTTTTTAAAGAATACTGTCTGATATACAAAGTAAACTACTAGTAGCGTCCTCCGAAGAGTCACTTACGGAGGTTGTATTTTATAGCATTTTATGAAGTTTTGTAGCTACTTAAGTAATTTCTACATCATTATGTTGTTTTGTTCACAGACTGTGCTAGTTACACCTAGAGAGTTGGATATCAACAACAACAGTAATTGCCAATCTGTGACTTAGAAAAAAAGAAGATACTCTAGACGGCTGCAGCAATGATCAACAGAGTGTAGCTGCAGAAGATGGTGATATTATTATCGAAATTTCAAGTTACGCAGTTCTAGAAGTTTATGTAGGTTGCTATTGTGCTATTTTTGTCTGGTTTTAGTAGTTGTAGTAGTAGTAGTAGTATATTTATTTATTGAGTATATGGCACATGACGATCTTAATATTATTCAAAAGCCGGTGTAGAAATATTAAAATTAAAGTACAATTAAGGTCCCCATTAAAAAGATTTTAAGTAAATTAGTTTGAAATGACAATGGGTAACTATTTTTTTTAATGCAATGTCAAATTTTATTAATTAGGAAAACAAAAACAAAATATTTATGAATTAAATGTCAAATGCCTTAAAATTAAAAGTAAAAAGTCAATCCACACACACTAAGTACCTACTGATAACATGTAATGTCAAAATTTATAATTAAAAATTTCGTTAACTGAATAAAAACTGTTGTCTACTCTGTCAAAAGCCAGGCAAATATTGGTTTCTTAAATTTATTAGTAGGCAGCACTCTGATGCGTGAAGGTAAATTGTTGAAAATTTTGATTGCCATACAATTGGAATTCCCTCTATACAAATGCAGTCTCTGGCTAGGTGCAAGTAATTTATTTGGGCTTCTGCTATTGACTCTTTTAGAAATGTGTTCATACAATGGGAACTTTGTGTATTTATAAAAAGGTATTGGTACAAATACCTTTTTATAAATACACAAAAGACATGGCCCGAATTTGTGAAGAGCTTTGCCCTACCAAAAATATGCATATACATTAAAATTTAATACATCATATTAAAGCTTGTAGGTATGTCTTTAACATCGTTTAAGTTTTATGATAAGAGAAGAAGCGAGAGATACTGTAAATAGGATTTTTTATAAAGTGCCTAGATATTTTGAATAGCAATGATACGATCATTACTATTCAAAATATCTGAGTTATATATAAATTCTGAGTTATATAGACGAAGCAAAACGAGTAATACAATATTATCAGATATGAAGTCCGTTTAATTAATGAATTACGCGTCAAGTCAGCTAGTGAAAAATGAGCCAGAAATCAAAATACCATGTAAAACGTATTATTATATATAATAATTCTATTGATAATAGTGTCTGGCTAGACCTTTCAATCGTCGTCTTAGGCCAGCCATGACTACGAAGAACTCGTCGTGTACAGGTATCTCTGGATACTATGAATTCTTCATAGCGACTCGTCAAAAATATAGACAATTGGATAGGCAATAAAACACTAAAATAGCTCTTGAACTTTTATTTAAGAATCTAATTCATTTGCAATTACACATTCAATTTTTATTGTATTACTAGGCTGTAAGTCCCGTCCAATGGTGACAAATGTGATGCGGCATTTGATCCACATTATTTAAGTCAAAAGTCACTGGATCTCTTTTTAGAAGTCCTATTACAACTTTTGACCGTTGTACAGTAAAATAAAATGAGATATTTGTGTTCTTAGGCAACAAATGCCACTCATTAACAAATAAATGTATCTGGCATATTCGGCAACTGATGAGAACTTATTAATTGCGTTCTTTAAACAACATTTTCTGATTGATTATTACACTCCCTAAAATACAATGGCTAGAAATATTTGGAGCACGCTTGTAACTAGGCAGATAATTCATTTGGTCCATCCTTCGTGCTTCAGCAGGATTATCAGCTGGTGGAGGTGGTGGTGGTGGTGGTTCATGTCCGACAGTAGGATTAGCAACTGGTGGAAGTGTAGGTGGTTTGGGCAATTAATTTTCCTCTAGTTCTTCCACCTGTCTATTGTGTATTCAGTACTAAGTGGCACTTAGCTCGCATCAAACAGGGATGACATACTTGCAGATTTGTCCTCCAATCCTGTAATAATGTTTGTCATTTTTTTACACATAATGTCTTCACCTTTAACTTTTAAAGCAAATGGTAGAAATGTTACAGCCAGTGTTGTCAAATGTGGTTAGTATTAATAATAACCGGTAGTTATTAGGGCGCAGCCTCACTCAGTTTATAGTTTGCGGCTGACTGTTTGTCTGAGTTAGCGACCAATAAATACTATTTTCATTAGAATGGCCTCACTATGCACACTATTTGTCTGTGTGCGGTAGTGTGGACTATATGCCAAGTGAGACTGCACTCTAACTCATTAATTATAAGGAATTTTCTTCATCATGGGAACAACACAATAACAATTTACAGCAGCCAGGGCAAGATAATAGACAAAAAAATAAGTTCAAAGCACACACTAACCTGATTGTGGGTATTCCATGAGAAGAAAATATCGATTAATGGACTGTTTTCTTTAAGGGTGTGATGTCGCACTGAGTAACCCATCGCCATAACAGAGCATCCACAACCAATACACACCATTGGGTAGCCCAGTACTCTACAATGTCTACCTTCTTCACTGCGTTGGTTGACGTAACATGCATTGCAAATCAATTCATCTAAACGAAGGCGAAAAACATGAGGTATTGTACGCAGTAAAGCCTTTGCGGATTATGAATTAAGCTGTTTATAAGGCAGGGAAAGTTAGTAAAATAAAAAAAATAATTACTAAGTGGGTATATACCTCTTGTACAAATAACCATTCAGTCAATATTTTTGTATCTGCGGTGTTAAAGTTGTTACGATATGCCTTCGCATTCGATTAGTGGCCATACTACAATTCAGACTCCTTGAAATCCTGAGCGTCAGAACAGAATCCAAATCGTGAACAAACAAGTCCAATATGCACAGCAGAATATTATCAGAAGAAGCGTAAACGAAAGTCCGGTAATTGATAGCTGGGGTCAAGTTTAAAATAGCCATCAGATGAGCTTAGACACAGTAATAAATGAAATGATCAACGCAAGACTGCACAGAGCACAGGGCATTGAGTGACAGGTGACAGACAGTAGAGGTGAGAGGTAATACTGGAATAGGTTTTTGGTATAAGTTTTTAGCTGGACACGTAAAGACTTATTCTGAGCAAACCATTATAATATCTGTTTTTTAAGTACTGATACTGTACTTACGCTTCTTATTCATTCATCCACATCATCATTGTTTTATTATCCTTTATGACTTTCTTACATTATTATATTTCTCTCTTTGTTTTCTGTGCTAACACTCTGCGAATCGGTCTTAAACGATTCGTCTATATAGAATTACTTGATTTTATGTATGAAAATAATATTAATATTCTCTTCTGTTTCGTTTTTAATGCTGATCTACCGTCATCAATTACAGAGATTCAATCAACAATAAACTTTTGTAAAAGTGATGACAGCGTTGATATCACTTGGCATCCACCTATAAGAAGGAGACGTATTGAAGATTCCGAAAGTGACAATATCAATTTGGAAGCAGAAGAACCAGAACAAGCGACACCAAACTTAAGAGAAATAGTGAATAAAACAACTAGATCCATAACGAGATCATCCAAAAAACTCCACAGTTGTGACGTGCATAACAATAAATTACTGAGGAATACTGGATAGAAATACAATCTCAAGTGGCAAGATAAGTTCAAAACGACAAATGAAACAACTTGGAATTTGTAGATTCAACTTTAAAAACAGATTATCGGGAAAAGTTAGACAAAGTTTATTTGAAAATTACTGGCACCTGGGAACTTATGAAAAAAGGGTAAATTACGTAAGTTTATTGATTTTACATTACAGTAGAGGAGAATTTTTTTTGCAAAGTGCGCCATATAACACTATGACTTTTTTGCGCTGGCAATACTGGCAGCCGGCTGTCAAAAATTTTGGTGATAGAATTAAATTGTAAAATTAATGTTTTTCGTTTAAATAACTAAAAACGTGCTTAATTTCGATATATGTAGTTATAAATAATAAGGATTTAGGACGTTAGAGTCCCCTTAGAAATCACTGTACGTTATTACATTACATACTTCTGTTCTGTATAAGTGCTGAATTAGAATCACTAGAAATTAATTGATGTTAGAAACTGGATTTGCAATAACTTATCAACCTACCCTCAACCATTTATGTAAACTTCATTTTGTTTTATTTCCCTTTTTATCGTTAAAAATTACCAAGTATCTCAATTTAGACATTCCTATTTAAATAATAATATCTATCTCCCTATGAATAATTCAATTTTCATCCCATAATTATTCATATTCATATTCATATTCATTTAATTGCGTTCCACAAGGTAAAAACAAAGATGTTAACAAAAGGCTTAGAGCTAAGAGCCGTTGTAGACCCTGTTAGGGCACAGCAAAATGTATTATTAATTGATAACTATTTCTTAACAATAAACTTAGCAACTAAAATTTAAAAATTAAAATAAAATTATACATTAACATTACACATTACTTAATTCAATTTGGATAACAATTTAATAACATAAATAATAATTGGAAAGCTATTTTAATTAAACACTTACAATTTAATAAAGTTATATTTAGGTAATTATCACAAAAATGTATTTAGTAAGAGATCATTTTTTTTTTAAATTACAAATTAATTATTACTGATATTTGGTTTCACGTGTATCACAATTTGAGACAATTTATATTTTATAAATAACTTGTTGTACCCATATTTAGTAGTCTTATAATCCTCAATTAAATAATCTTCTCGAAATACAACTATATAGTTAAAGAAATATTACTTAAAACAGAAAACATTTATTCCAATTATGGTTTATCATTGAAGTATTCATTTATATTATAATAACTCTTGTCCAACAGAAATAGCTTTAGTTTATTAATAAATATGTTGGATTTATTTATATTTCTTATTTTTTCTGGTAACTTATTATACATTTTTATCGACATGACATAGGTACTTGTAGAGTGCATTTTTAATCGGGATGTAGGTATATTTAATCTATTTTTATGCCTTAAAGTAAATTTGGTTTGTAGATCTTCTCTTTTTGTGTAGAATTCTGGGTATCTACGTACAAATTTACAGAGTTCAAAAATGTAGATGCCTGGTAGGGTTAAAATTTTCAATTCTTGGAAGTGAGGTTTACAGCTATCAGTTTGTTCAATATTTACTAAAATTCTAACAAGATTTTTTTGTAGGGTGAATAGTGTAGGTGCGTCTGTACTATTTCCCCATAATATGACACCGTATTTAAGCCATGCATAGGCATATGCATAATATGTTACTAACGCAGTATTAATGTCTGTGGTTTTTTTTATTTCCCGTAGGGCGTAAGAGAATTTTGATAACTTTGCTTTTAATTTTTGGATATGCGACTTCCAATTGATGTGTGTGTCTATGTCTAGGCCCAATAGGGTGAAATTATTTACAACTTCTAACTTATAATTTTCATAACTGAAACTTACTGTTATAGGTTTTTTTTGTTGTGGGTGGTATGTCATTATTTTTGTCTTGTTAAAGTTAATTTCTAGGTTATGTTCCGTCATCCAATGTGTTGTAGCGTCAAGTATTGAATTTAGTTTGTCGTTAAGGTTGATATTAGTGTCACATGAGGCAAGAATGGATATGTCATCCGCAAACAAAACACAAGGTTCACTGATGTGCTTCGGGAGGTCATTGATGTATACTAAGAATAGGAAACAGCCTATTACACTGCCCTGTGGGATTGAAGCGGTGATTGGCATGTTTTCGGATCGGAACAATTCTATTTCGTTCGTTTTTTGGTTAAAAAATTCTAATTCCACTAATTGCTCTCTATGCTGTAAATATGATGCGAACCATTCATGACATTTACCACGGATCCCTATGCCATATAATTTATTTAGTAAAATGTTGAATTGTACTTTGTCGTAAGCTTTTGTCATATCTAGCAGTAATCCTATTGCATATTTTTTGGAGTTGATAATATCGAGGGCTTCTTGAATGTATTTATAGACGGCCAGGGTAGTGGATCGGTTTTTTCTAAAACCATTCTGACAGTCGTTAAATATATTATATTTTTCACAAAAAGCGTAGACACGGTTGCACATTGCTTTTTCAAATATTTTTGATGCTGTTGGCAGAAGAGCGATGGGGCGGTAGTTACTGGGGTCAGTTTTTTCATTTTTCTTGTGTATCGGCTTTATAAGGGCCTTTTTCAAGAGGTTGGGAAAAACTCCTTCCTCGAAAGATTGGTTTACCAGTTTGTGTAATGGAAAAGTTAATTCATCTGCACATTGTCTCAATAATGTAGGTGGAAGTTCGTCGACGCCATAGCTCGACTTATTTTTTAAGTTTTTTATTAGTGCATTCACCTCGTAAGGATCAGCTGGATTCAGAAAGATCGAGTTCTCTGTTGTAGACATTATGGGTGTTCCTTTCGGTATACTGCCAGATGGGCTCGCGCTAGTTTTCCCAATAGACGCAAAGAAATTATTAAAGATATTAGCCACCTCTTTGGGCGCTGAAGTCATATTATTATTGTTTGTCTGTAGGGTTATATTCTGTTTTCCAGTTCTCATCTTTTTGTTTGTCCGTTCATTTATTATTCCCCACATTGTTTTAACTTTGTTGCTTGACTTTAGCATTTTATGTTTAAAGTGTTGTTTTTTTGCTGTTACTAAAGTTTTTTTTAATATTTTTTCGTACTTCTTGTAATATTTTGTTAATATAGGGTGTTTTGTTTTGGTAATTAGTATCTTCAAAAGTCTTTTAGTTTTGCAGGAGTTTTTTATACCTTTTGAGAGCCAGTATTTATTATAATTAGATTTTAATTTACTTTTTTTTAGTGGAATACATTGATTTAGAATGCTAATTAGAATGTCGTTAAAAGCTTCATAGTTTTCATTAATATTTTGTTCAGTCGTTATTATATCATTCCAGTTTATTTCTTGTAGCTTTTTTTTGAATTTTAACATATTCGTATGGTTGAATCGTCTTTTTTTTGTGTACCAATTTATTTTCTTTGATTGTTTGGGTAAGTTTAAATGTAAAATTGTACTATTGTGATCGGAAAATCCTAACTCTTCTACCGTTGTATACATGTCTTTATGTTCAAAGTTAGTGAATATGAGATCTAAACATGTTTTTGTAGTAGGTGTGATGCGTGTCGCGGTTTTTATGTGCTGTGTGAATTTAAATTCCTGCATAAGATTTAAAAATTTGTTCGATTTTAAGTTATCAGATAGGATGTTAATATTAAAATCGCCTCCTATAATAACATTAAGTGTAGAGTATTTAATGTTTACATATCTTAGAATTTTTTGTATTTGTTGATAAAAAGTTTCTTCTTGACTTCTATTCCAATACATGGTTATAATTAATAGGTTTTCTTTAGGCAATTCCGTTGCACACACCTCTATAACATATTCTATAGACATGTCCGTTATGTCTTTTCTATGCATGCAGTCTATATTATCTTGAAGTAGGATACATACTCCTCCACCTGTTCGAGTGCTGCGGCAGTAAGATGCTGCCAATTTATATCCACTAAGTTGAATAATGTCCAGCTTTTCCTGAGGAAGCCAGGTCTCCGAGATCCCTATTGCTTTGTATAAGGAGTTTTGAGTTATGAAAACTTCAAGAATATCCTGTTTATTGTTGAGACTCTGAATATTCTGGAAAAGTATTTTAAATGGTGTGCCGCCGTTGATTTTATTTACGAAATGTACAATTTCCAGTTTCATCCGTTAAGGGTGTGCTATGTTGGTCAATGCTGCTCATCGTTATTATATCATTTCCTTGATAGCTCGAATTTATTTGTTGACTTTTTCTTTGGTTTTCTTTAATGTTGGTATATTTTCCGTCAATGTATAATTTATTATTTCTTATAATTGCATGGAGGCCATTTTTCCTGGCCTTGAGTAGTTCTTCTCTAAGTTGTGCTCTCTCCTTTCGTGCATTTACATCTAGAAACTCAGATATAAACAATCCAGTTCCTTGGAAACATTGACTGCTGTTCACAATGTATTTAGTCATTCTTTTGCTAAGCAACTCAATAACCAGCGGCCTGTTTTTTAAGCCTTTTTTTCCTACTCTATACATGTCTTCAATGTACCCTGATAGGTCTACGTTAGCAATATCTCGGAATAGTTCTATGAGTCTATTATAAAGTTCACTTTGGGGTTCTTTATAATAATCAGGGAGACCGTACAGTACGATTTTTCTATGATTTATTTCAGGAGTGTGTGGTGGTTGGGGTGACTTGGTTGATAATTCCTTTATTTCTGTCTTTAGAGCCTCATTTTCAATGCGAAGATTTTCTAGTTTGATGTTGATTGTTTCTATTTCTTGTTTTCTTTCGTTATTTTGCACGGTTAAATCGCTTGTTTTCTGATCAAAATCTTGCCTTAATTTGGTGATAGCTTTTTTTATTTCAGTTTGTATTGTATTCTGCAGTTCTTTTATTATAGATTTATTATTTTCTTTCAAACGTAGTACTATTAATTCGCTTAAACTGTGCAACGATAGTTGGGTTTGTGTATCTTTGAACATTTCAGTATTTTCTTGAGTTTCCAAAGTATCTCCTATAAAACTCAGGTCGTCAGAGCAAGTCGTGTCGTTATTTGGGTTTATTACCATTTTCTTCGTAGTGATATTGTTTCCTTCTATTGGTGTGGTTGGGTACTGGGAACATTCTGGGTCCGTGGCAGAACGAATTGGTGTGTTAGTGTTGCCTGTCTTTGGTATTTTGCAAATGCAAGTCTGGCATTTCCAAGACTTTCTATGTTCTAAGGTCATTGTTTTGGTATAGTAATCTTTAGAGACACCAGCGCATTCTAAATCATATCTGCATTTGCAAAGCGAACAAGTTAGATTTTCTCTTATCGGTACTTTTTGTTGACATCCTGGGCAAAGCGGAGCAGGCGCCATCTCGTAAGGCGTTTAGTTACTTTTAATTGACTACTAGTCACGGCCTCTAGTGTGGCTTAACGAGAAGTTTTCGATTTGTTGTCTGCTGCCGGTATGTTGTCAATAGATGGCGTTAAATGATGGCAATCAATCGAGATGATATTGAAATTTTGTGATAAATTGTAAATTATTATATAATTAGCATTTATTGTGTACCTTTTGGGATTTTTCCTCCTTCTTTGTTGTGGAATGATACAGTTTCGGAAGTAATTCAAACGTTTTGTACTGTGTTTTTTTAATTCAAAGAACGTTATTTTTCCTGGTACTTTTAAACACTTTTTTCCGTTTAACTGGATATTTCACAAGATCATCAATAACACTCACTGTACGTCATTTAAGTATTCACTTAAACACTATATCGATACTAAATTATAACTTAAACTATTTTTATTATTTTCTTAAAACGGAGCTATTTGTTTATGTACGCACCGTAGCGCCCTCTCTCCCTGCACTCAATTACAGATTACTCTGTTCATAACTTTAATTCTTTTGTTTTGTTCACTTGTTCATTGAACTTCCATATAGGCCTCAAAATTACTCAGAGACGACTAGACTCAAAATTACAGATTACTCTGTTCATAACTTTAATTCTTTTGTTTTGTTCACTTGTTCATTGAACTTCCATATAGGCCTTTCATCCTAGTATATACTATCCACATCTCATCCCTCTCTCTTATTTTTTTCACACACTTAGCTTTCTGTTCTCTCATACCAGGGTGCCTCCAGGGTTTTTTTTTTTTTTTTTTCTGGTTGGGAAATCATCAAATAACTTCTCCCGCTCTGGGTGGAGCGGGAGGGCGTGTCAGACTTTTACTGACTAAAACCCACCTATGTTCCCTCAGTTGCCTGTGTGCCAGTGGCGGCGGTATCTCTTTCGAACAACCCGCACCCCCGGCAGGCATCGGCCCTTGCGGGCCCCTCTGTTCCTGCTGACATCTCTTTGAGGCGCGCGTGGAACACAACGCGCCGTCGACCCGGACTTGGTCCTTACCGGACAGCGAGCTACCCATTACTCGCCGTCCGCAAGCCCGTGCCTACGGTGGCCGGGAATCACCCTGGGATTCCCGACGCCCAGGGCGTCTCCGGCGAAGGCCACGGCTGTGAGGGCGCATGTACTGCATCTCCCTCACGTGCGCCGCCTCCCTCTTTGCGAGCATAACTGCTTCGCTGAAGGAGGCGACTGCCAGCCATGCCCTCTCGCTCCGCACCATGGCCTGGACCAGGGTCGGACGCGAGAGATCGCCGCCGCCGATCACCTCCACGAGGACACGGCGTTGCTCCGCCCAAGCTGGGCAGACCTCCACCGTATGCTCCACCGTGTGTGCCTCTAGGGGGGGTTAATCTGTCAATATGTTGACCCGTAGAGCTGCATCCTTAGAAGAAAAACTGAGGGCTACGTTGAAGGAATTGGAATTTAGTCAAAAGCAGTGCAATCAACTGATACAGGAAAGGGATGACAGAGTGGTCGAAATAGAGTTAATTAATAAGCTTAAGAACCAATTGGCTGAACTACATGTAAACTATATGGACAAACTTGACCAGCATCAACACCTCCGTCAACTTGTATCAAATTACCAACATTGCACTGCCACACATGGACTGGCTCTGAGAGGGATATCTGAATTGAAACTGGAATTAAGCAGGGCCCACAACACAATCACCCATACGGCATCTCTCAGAGCCAGTGAAGAGTCTGCGATCACCAGCAATCTCTATGAGGAGTTGGTTGGTAGCGGGTCTGAATCCATATATGTTGAGCCAATTGTAACGACAGACTTAACTGATTATACCATGACTAAAAACAGAGTGTTTACTAGTCACAATAAGATTTAAAAATATATTAAAATTAATAGAATAATAAGTATCAGAAATCATTAAAAAGCCAAAAATTTAACAAATTAAACACAAAACTTAGGCCAAAAAGAAAAAAATAATAATACAAGAATTAAAGAAATGTAATAGTGAATTGCAATTATTTAATACCTTCTATTTTACTGATACTCAGCACCTACAGGATGAATTGTTTGTTAGGGAATATGCTCTAAAGGATATATTTAGTAAATATGAGGCTACTCAACAAGACAGGTGTGCAGGAGGCTAGTGAGTTAGCTGACTTAGTCAGTACAATGCAGAAAGGTACGAGTCTCTAACAAATAACCTCTCTTTTAGTTGTACCTGTTCCCAGGCACCTCAGCCTCAACTGGTTACACCCACAGCCTCAGCAACACAGCCAGTAGGTAGCTGTGACGGTAATCATATTATGAATAATTTAGTTAACACAACATATGTTTTTTTTGACAAATTTGGTCAAGGTTTTGGTAAAATATTTAATCAGTGTTCTCAACAATATGTAATCAATCATTGTTCACCCGGTGCCACTATTAGCCAATTAATAAGTAATATTAAATTGTCAAAAATAAACCCTAGATCAACTGTCTGTATTATGCGGGGATAGCTTAAATATGAGAAAAAAGGACATTATTAAATGTGTCCAATTGATGTTACATCTCAATGAGACCAATAATTGAAAATTTATTTTCTGTGCGTTGCCTTATTCACATTACTGGTCTTATGAGCAAAATAGGTACATTTATAAATTTAAAATTTGTTATTTTTTAATAGAACAAGTCGTTATAGTGACGTCATTCTATTTTTTATTGTAATCTATTTATTTCTGATTACAAACTGACAAATTATACTATGTATTTGCCAGCAACAAAGACAGCAGGAGACAAATTGCTAGGCTCTTAGCATACAATTTACAAAATGACACTGTTACCTGTAGTTTACCATCGCTTACTGTTAGTAGTGCTACTAACACTACTTTTGATACGCCTAGTAGGTTAAACAATTAGGTGCGACAACAGACAAGCCGCATATTATGTTGAATGTTGTTCATCAAAATATGCAGGGTCTATTCGGCAAAGAGCTAGAGTTAAGCTTATTTATGGAGAACTATGATGTTCAGGTGTTATGTTTGACTGAACACTGGTTGAAAGAACATGAAGACGAGTTCATTAATGATGATAATTTTTCCGTACAAAGTGCATTTTTGTAAGAAAAACTGCTATTCGCGGTGGATCTTTAGTTCTTGTTTCAAACAAGTGGAAATGTAAATAGCGTTTAGATTTAGTTAACCTTTCTAGTGAACGTACTATTGAGTTGTCTTATGTTGAACTCGACGATACGTTATTATTTGCGTTTATCGACCAACCTCTGAGGATTTCATTAGTTTCGAATCGGAATTGGAGGATTTACTAAATAAGTTAAAACCAAGTAGTAAACGTATAATTTTATGTAGAGATTTTAATATAAATCTCATAGATGTTACTCCATTAGGTATTAACTTCTTAATCTGTTTAGATCTTTTAATTTAACTAACTTGTTAACCTAACTAACTGCTTAACCTACTAGGATCAGGGCTTCTTCGTCGACTTCTCTTGATACATTTAGTGATTGTGATGCCAAAAATAAATTAGTACTAACTGACTTGACGTCTGACCACTGTGGATTATTGACTAGCTTCCCTTTACCATTATATAAAAAACCACATAAAGTAGAATGCAGACCATATACAGCTAGTCGTTGCAACAAATTTAAAAATAACATAGCTCATAGAATTACACAATCTAAAGCAGAACACGAGAATCCTAATAACATCTTTGGATCCCTTTTTGATGTTTTGCAAAAAGAATACCAATCTACTTTCAAGACCAAAACCATTGACTTTAATGGCACCTCCGTTGGCTTCAACCAATGGGCCAGTCCAGGTATTTATAAAAGTAGAGCGAGACTATACGAGTTATATAGTTTGAAAACATACAGGTTTGATAGTCTTTTTCTAGAGTATGTCCGAAATTATTCAAAATTATTAAAAAATCTGTATTTTTGCTAAATCAAAATTTTTAAGCGATACAATAAAAAAATCCAATAATAAAGTAAAAACCCGTTGGAAAATTATTAATAATGAATCAGGTAAGTCAGTGTCAAAACTCAACCCCAAAATCTTCAATAAAACTCATATAAAACACTATAGCACAGTATATTAGAGTTTTACTTCAATACAGAATTTTCAACAAAAAATTCAACAATATGATATGGTTAAACAGTCGAAAAACAGGAAAAACAAGTAGAGATTAAGGTCAACAACAAATTAGTCACTAAAGTTGCTGAAGTCGCTGAGGCATTTAATGAGTTTTTTTGCCAACATACCTTTAACTATTAACTTGCAATTAAAATTCGTCCCCGTCTAAAGCGGAAAACCTTCTGCATAGTAGTGTGCCCAAATGTAGTTGCTTATTTAGTTTCGAACATGTAACGCCTCGTGATGTAGTTAGTATTTTTAACACACTTAAGTCCAAAAACACTGGTGATTACTGGGACATCTCTATTAAACTTTTAAGTAATATAATCGACATCGTAGCTCCCTATCTAACTATTACTTTTAATAAATGTGTTGACTTAGGAACTTTTCCCGACCTCATGAAGAGTAGTAAAGTCATACCATTATTTAAATCAGGTTATAAAAATAACGTTGGAAATTTTAGGCCTATTTATATCTTACCTGCATTTAGTAAAATATTTCAAAAGTTTATATTCAAGCAATTGCTAAAACATTTTAATTTTAATTGCCACCCTTATGATGAACAAAATGGCTATACAAAAGTTCGTTCAACTACAGATGCGGGTGTTGCTCTGCTGAAACACATATTTAACGCATGGGAGAACCCATAAAATGCTATTGGAGTTTTCTGTGATATTTCCAAAGCATTTGATTGCGTGCATCATGACACGCTATTGCGTAAACTACGTCATTACGGTGTCCAAAATGAAGCTCTCAACGTAATCAATTTTATTTAAATAATAGGCACCATTGTGTAGATATTAATGGTGTGAAATCTTCCGTGCTACCAGTTTAGTTAGGTGTACCTCAAGGCTCAATACTGGGTCCACTCTTATTCTCAGTGTACATTAATGATTTGCCATACTATTTAAATGGTATCTGTGATGTTGTACTGTTTGCTGATGATAATAATAATAATAATAAATCTTTATTTCCAGTTTTACAATTTTAGGGTTACCACTTGGTATACATTAAGATTTTACTCTAATAAATTGTAGTTGCACACAGAGTTATAAACCTCTGTCACCCAAGCTAAGATCAAACTTGTGTTATGGGTGACAGGGCTCTCAAGTTAACACTAATTAGAAAGTAAAATTTCGGAACTTCACAGAGTAGGTACAATAGACAAAAATTAAAGAAAATAAAGACTGAAGCTAATACAAACTAACTAATTAAAGAAAGAACCATTTGTATAATGTGCGTGTGTGAGGGGTGTATGTGTGTATGTGTAAGTTTGTATGAGTGTGTGTTTGTGTTGTATGTGAGTTATGTTGTGCGGAGTTGTGTCCGTAGTGTCGTTTGTGTCGGTGGGTGTATTTGACGATATGCAGGACGGGGTGTATTTTAGGGTCAAAGGGGGTTAAATCTGAGTATTGAGAATGTTTTCAACCTCGTCATAGTTAAGGGTCATTATCCAATTACGGACCTTACCTTTACACTCAAATTTATTGGCCGTGTAGATGTTACATTGCTTGTTCACCAAGTTATAGATACGACTGCCAAGGATTCTAAAATGACGTCCCACAAGTTTCGTTCTGTGCCTCTCTATGGGGCACACATCCATAGACCTACGTTTTTTCAAGCTATCATGATCCAGCTGTAAAGAAGTGTGTCTGCGTAGCGTACTGTTTAGCACAAAGAGCTGCCTCACGGTCAAGACCTGACATTCATTGTACAATTGAGCCGTACTATACCGATAGTGTTTAAAGGTCATTACTTTTAGGACAGCTCTCTGAGCCCTCTCCAACTGTATCATACTTGTCTTCGAAGCACCGCCCCAGACTGTTATGCCAAACGTTAATATTGACTGGCAAAGTGATAAATAAACCATACGTAAAGTATCTGCATCAGCACAGTACCGCAGGCTTTTAAACACAGTAATAAGTTTTCTAACTCTGCCAGACAATGCCCCTAGCTGAGCATTCCATGATATGAGGTTGTCTATAAGCACGCCTAGGTATTTCACGCTGGTTTGATACCTCTCTTATCTTTAAAATTGACAACAATAGACAAGATTTTGACGACGTAAACAGTGCACTCTCAAGGGTTACGCATTGGTTTACCACGAATAATCTAGTTCTCAATGCCAAAAAAACTAAACGTATAAAGTTCGCTTTACCAAATGTGAGAAATCTGGGTCCCAAAATCGTTTTAGATAATGAGCTTCTTGCAACTGTAGACTTAGCTGTTTTTCTTGGCATAACAGTAGGTGCCAATCTTCAGTGGGAAACACATATATCAAGCCTAGCGGGAAGGCTTAGATCGGCCGCCTACGCCGTCAGAAAAGTAAGACAATACACTGACGTTGATACAGCTCGGTTAGTTTATTTTAGTTATTTTCAAAGCATTATGTCCTACGGCATTCTGCTGTGGGGTAAAGCCGCTGACATTAAAAATATTTTTGTTCTTCAAAAACGAGCTGTTCGTGCAATTTACCGACTAGGTTCTAGAGTTTCTCTGAGAGAATTTTTTAAAGATATTAGTATTCTCACGGTGGCATCGCAATTCATCTTATCTAACCTCTTATATAATAGGCAAAATATACACTTGTACACTAAAAACAGTGAGATTCATAATTTTAATACTAGAAATAAGGACAAACTACGTGCTCCCTTTCACCGGCTTCATAAAGTTCATAACTCAATTGCTAGGCTTGGTAAAACCTTCTATAACAAACTTCCCTCTTCTTTTCTAGATTTACATTTTAATGCGTTTAAAGCGAAAGTACAATCAAATCTCTGTTCTACTACTCTATCAATGACTACATAAACGATAAGAATTGTTGGTCGCTGTGATTAACTCAAGACATCGTTTTTGTTCTTTCACCAGAATTAGCTTAATTACTTACAGGGCATTTGAATTACTTCATATCATTGTTTATTATACTTGACTGCATAAAACATTTTTTTTTAATTTTTATTAATTAACTTTTCATTTATTTTTGAATGTTACTTATATGTTAATACTGTATAGAATCAAGTTCTTCCAACTTAACAGACAGCTGTGCTGCTGGGGAGTTTGTTGCGCCACTGCTTCTTCTCAGCTAAAGCACTAAGAAGTGGTGAAGGGCGGGCGTTTTGGGGGACGGTCTTGTGTAATTTTGACGTTCAAGAAGTGCTGACTCTCAGCCAAGTTTGAATAAATGACTTTTGATTTTGATTTTTAACAACTGCGCTCTTAAACAACTGGTCCCCCATCTTGCTGGTATCTCCATCATTGCTTCGTAGACATCTCGAAGCAAAATATCTGGTGCTGCCGCATCAAAACAGGTGATGTCCTAACGCAGTTTTGGTCTTGCAGAACTTGACCTTGAATTGGTAGCATTCAATGCCTTGAATTTGCACGTGCTTGTCCAGGTCAAATTCAGGCAAAGAACTTGTGAAACGACTTGTCGTCACACTGTGACATCATCACTCAATTCGCCATAATACCTTCAGCTCGAGTGTATCCCAACTCAGATGTTGCATCATGATGGCCGAGATTAGAAACATTGGGTCTTCTTCACGATCCGACATAGTTTAGGTAGATGTGGGCACTATAATAGGTACTCGAACGTAAAGATAATTTGAATTTAAAATACCTTTAATAAACAGGCGAGTAACAAATTAAACAAACATGTGCATCGGAAACAAACACGTGCGTTGGTACTGAGCAATTGTCTAGACTGTCCGAGCTCGACTGTCAACTGTAGACACGTACATGTGCACTGTGCACGTTGTGTTCCACGCGTGCCTCAAAGAGACGTCAGCACCAACTAGTGGGGTCCGCAAGAGCCGATGCCTGCCAGGGGTACGTGTTGTTCGAAGGAGATACCGTGGCCCCAGCCACACAGGCAACTGAGGGAACACGGGTGGGTTTTAGTCAGTAAAAGTCTGACACGCCCTCCTGCTCCACCCAGAGCAGGAGAAGTAATTTGATGATTTCCCACCCAAAAAAAGTAAAAAAATCTGTAGAATCGCGGTCTCTCTGCCAGTCATCGCTGCATCCCCTCCACCGACAATCGTGTCCAAGCGGTAGGGCTCGCTTGCGTTTCCGGTTACATGATTATTTGTTTACGAATCAAATGGTTAGATGGCGCTGTCTGCTGTACTTTGGCACCATCAATCCATGACATATTATATAGAGTTTTCGTATAGACCAAATTCATTAGAGTAATGTATTATTGACTCATAGCATTTATTATTCATCATAATGAAATGAAGTCTAAATTATACATTTACCATCGATTGTAGTGTCATTCGTATGTAGGGAAGTTACTGTTTATGCTGAGAAAATGAAGTCATTTCAATATTTTGGAAAAACGTATCCTGTGAAACTCATTCCAAAAAACAACGTGGACAAAGATGTGCAGTCGATGCTCATGCCTTTAAATCTAATGCAACACATTATGTTCTGTCCTAAATATCGCATCAAAGATAATATTATAACACCAAATAGCCTTATCTCAAATTTTGTTTCGACAATTGCATCAGTAGTAATCATGTGTTTGTATGTTATCAGCGCTTATGTGGCCACGAACAAGGAAATTGTAGGATTTACTGATTTCAATATTTTCATGTGTTATCATAATTGTATCTTCTACTGTTTCGGATTTGCGATGAATTTCATGAATGGAATAATTCATACCAAAAGTAATGTTCAGTTTGTCCTTATTTTACAAAAAATACACAGATTCATTAACAATGGAACCAGTTTAAACCACATCATTATTTGGAATTGGATTATTGTACTAGGGGTCCTGGGATTTTATGTCATTTTTGTTGCCTATTTTCACATACAGATTGGTGTACCTTTCTATATATTGTGTGATGCCTTCGTTTTGATTGTTTTTGATTTTAACATTGTTTACGTCATACTAATTCTGAATTGCTTGAAAAATAAGGTTGTGTTGTGGGATATTCGAAATTACAAGTCTCAAGGAATAGAAGCTACACACGGAGAAAATTATAGCACAAGACTGTTTCAGACATATGTTGAAATATTGCAGTGTTATGATATTTTTAAACATCATTTTCAGCAATTCGTAAGTAGCCTACTATCAAATAGCGTAGTATTCTATGAGAACAGTAATAATATTTGTAATTTTTAGATACTGTTTCACATAATAGAAGCATTCATCTACAGTCTAGCTCACACCCAAATATTAATTGACATGTTTAAAAAACGCATGATTACTGATAACATTGTGAGTATTGTCTCATCATTGACTCTTATGCTACTGCAATAACTTTTTTGATAAATGTATTGTTTGTACCATGTACTATAATTTTGTTACAGGAGGAAACAGATTTGGCAAGTCTTTTCACGTTAATTTTTGTGGTAAAGAACTTCATGCGTCAAACAGTGTTAATTCAACAAAGCGAAAAATTCTACTCAGCTATTCAATGTGTTCAAGATACCTGCGCACTTAATTTGAATTCATCTTCCTCTGGTTATTTCTTTATACATATGTTCTTTATAACACATTGTTAAGTCCATAAGCTACCACCACAACCCCCATGATCAATTATAGTAATCGTTTGGCACTGAATTGTATTAATTAGGAATATTATTTCGCAGAAGACGAGAAACTCTTATGCAAGAACGTACTTCGCTTGCATCGAGCATCATTCTGCAAGATACGGGCTTGTGACTTGTTCTACGTCGACGCTACGTTACAATTCAATCTGATGTGCCTTACATCAACCTACATTATTGTGTTGCTACAGTTTGCATTTTTGTAATTCAGATTTTACTAAATCGATTTTGTAGAATGTCATTATTTTTATTTTTGCTTCGTTTTAGAGCACTCCAAGAACTTCAACACACTTGAGTCACACGCTAGGAGGTTAATTCAAGAAAACTGCTCGTTTCATTTTAATGCTAGTATTAATGCAGAGAGCAATGAAAGAGTCGACTGATTCAAATAGACAATGGTTTATTGCCGTTCTTATTAAAAACATATAACTTTACCTGGTTATACAGTGACTAATTGAATTCGATATTAGAGAACAGAATTGTCTGCCGCGATGGAGCCCAGTGGGTGACATTGGATCTATGACTCGCTGATCACGTTGCCTGAATGTGCAGACAACGTGCAAAGTGTTGTGTTGGGTTCGTTTCCCAACATGAAATGGTTGTAGCGTAGACTTAAAAACTTTGGAAGTGGGCAAATATTATTAAATACCCTCCTTGCCTTTTTGCCTTTACCTCGGCAACTCTTATGATTCCGTCGATGTCAGGGTAAACTTTATGATTCTCCCTAAGGACCTGAGTAGAGGAAGAAGAGCTCGGTCCTTAACAATGACAAGAGAGCCTAGTTCCAGTTATGTCATCGAAGCCTGCCACTTTAACCCTCTGTTGTAGTAGAGCCATATACTCTATACATAAACTCTGCCAAAAGTGCTGCCTGATGTGCTTTACTCTGCTGATGCGCTCTAGGTTGGTTATATTACCATAAGAGACCTACGAATGAGGAATACTTTTAAACGGTCGGTCAATTGAAAAGTGAGACGGTGTAAGAGCAGGATAATGGTGGGGTTGTAAGGAAAGAGGAGTAAGAGGATGGGAGTTCAAAGTAGCTTCGATTTGAGTGAGACGAGTAGCCATGTTATCATAGGGTTAGATGAGTGGTTTGCAATAACCTTTTTATGGTGATACTTGGTAGTACGGACAATAGCTTCAGCTAAAGAGGTATGACAAACAGGATAAAAGTTTACTCAACATGCATAGGAAAGTGAGGATCCTTCGACCACAGAGGTGTCGTGTCTGGTGGGCAACTGGCCGACGATTGATGTCGGGAAAGTGTACATATATATCCTTCCGCAATGCAGGATTTTGCGTGACGTTAGTGTAATGCGTAGTTCACTTGTGGCGTTGTAGGTTCCAGCACATCGCTACCTTCCGGAGACCGGAGGTCGATAAAAATATAGTGATAAGTATTATTGATGATTTTCTACAAAAAACAGGTGCAGGTTGCAGGAGCGTAGTACTCACAACCAGCTTGTGTGCATGACCAGGTATATGAACGTTAACGACGCAAAAGGAGTATGTAGGGATCGTAGCAAGTGGCGTTCTGTAGTTTCTGCCTACCATGGCAAGAAGGTGATAGTTTATTTATCTGTATTTGTATAGATAAACATATTTTCGAAGTTGTTATAATTGTATATGTGGCGGAAACAATTGTCACTTAGATAACTTCCTTACAATTTCAAGAAATCCGCTTCCACTGAAATTGCGCCAGATACACGTACCGCGCGCACGCACCGAGTGCGTGATATTTATACCAGCCCAGGTGACGACGTCCTTGAGCTCCGGAATGATGGCGTGCACACGAAGTCACCTGCGCGCGTGCCGAGCTACGAGCAAGAGTATACTCCAGGGCGCTCAATCTTAGTACAAAAAGCTTGGGACTGCAGTGGGTATACTGACGTAAAATCACGGAGTATATGTACTACATATACTCCGTGATTTTACGTCGTTATACCCGTGTACAAAATAAGTTAAAATGTTTTTTTTTAAAAATTTTGTTTGATTATTATATATGAACTTTATTTCAACTAAAGATATGAGATGGCAGCTCTGTAGCAATGTTCATTGGGGTGATGGTAAAATTGCCTTACTGGTTTTAATAAAAATAAACTGGTAATACCAATATAAATGCAACGCTTGCGGCGTTATTTTGCGATATTTTGTTTATGTTTGTGATCTTTTTATATTAAATTGCTCTAGCCAGTAATCCAAACGAGTAATTTTGCAAAATTCTGGTCAGTGGGTCGTCTTAGGTCTACCATACAATGCTAAATCTTTACATAAGATGCGTCATAGGATAATTACGTAGTTCCATAGGAATAAAAACATAATTCGCTATATTGTATTTCATTATCAACCCTTGAAATGAACATCTAAATACTTACTACATAATAAAATTAAAAAACCTATATTTAGCCATAGGCATACCGGTGTCCTATCCAAAGGTAGTCTTAACTATGAATATCAGATGGCGCTAGTTTCATCACGAACGCAAATGACTCGTTTCACGAAACAATATCATCTCTATTTCAGTATAGTATAAAGTACTCTGTGGTCTACTCTCGGCTAGCTACCATACCTCGGGTCACGATGCGCGAAATCGCTTTGTTCCATTGTGTAATTTAATCCTAATAATATAATTAAAATTTAATAACTGTCAATAATAATCTACATTTCTTCCTTTGCTTACACTCATACTCTCATTCTCTAATCCTACCGCTACGCTTCACTCAAATCACTACATAGTATAAAACAAAGTCGCTTTCTCTGTTCCTATAAATCAGAATCAAAATCAAAAGTCATTTATTCAAACTAGGCTGAGAGTCAGCACTTTTTGAACGTCAAAATTACATAAGACAGTCCCCCTAAAAAGCCCGCCCTTCACCACTTCTTAGTGCTTTAGCTGGGAAGAAGAAGTGGCGCAACAAACTCCCCAGCAGCACAGTTGTCTGTTATGTTGGAAGAACTTGATACTATACAATAATAGCATATAACCATCATTCAACGATAAATGAAAATTTAATTAATAAAAAAAATGGTTTATGCAGTCAAGTTAAATAAACAATGATATGAAGTAATTCTTATGGTCTGTCAGTAGTTAAGCTAATTCTGGTGAAAGAACATAAACGTTGTCTTGAGTTAATCACAGCGACCAACAATTCTTATCGTTTAAGTAGTCGTTGATAGAATAGTATGCCTTCGAACAAAGATTTGATTTTACTTTCGCTTTAAATGCATTAAAATGTAAATCTAGCAAAGAAGAGGGAAGCTTGTTATAGAAGGTTATACCAAGCCCAGCAAATGAGTTATGAACCCTATGAAGTCGGTGAAAGGGAGTACGTAATTTGTCCTTATTTCTAGTATTAATATTATGAGTATCACTGTTTTTAGTGTATAAGTGTATATTTTGCCTAATATATAAGATGTTAGCGAAGATGAATTGCGATGCCACCGTGAGAATACTAATATCTTTTTATCTTTATCTTTCATTTAAAATTGCACGAACAGCTCGTTTTTGAAGAAGAAAAATATTTTGAATGGCAGCCGCTTTACCCCACAGCAGAATGCCGTAGGACATAACGCTATGAAAATAACTAAAATAGACTAACAGAGCTGTATCAACGTCAGTGTATTGTCTTACTTTTCTGACGGCGTAGGCGGCCGAACTGAGCCTTCCCGCTAGGCTTGATATATGTGATCCCCACTGAAGTTTGGCATCTACTGTTATGCCAAGAAAAACGGCCGATTCTACAGTTGCAAGCACCTCATCATCTAAGACGATGTTGGGTCCCAGATTTCTTACATTCGGTAAAACGAACTTTATAAATTTAGTTTTCTTGGCATTGAGAACTAGATTATTCGTGGTAAACCAATGCGTAACCCTTGAGAGTGCACTGTATACGTCGTCAAAATCTTGTCTATTCCTGTCTACTTTAAAGATAAGAGAGGTATCATCAGCAAACTGTACAACGTCACAGATACCCTTTAAATAGAATGGTAAATCATGAATGTACACTAAGAATAAGAATGGACCAAGTATTGAGCCTTGAGGTACACTTAACTAAACTGGTAGCCCGGACGATTTCACACTATTAATATCTACACACTGGTGCCTATTATTTAAATAAGAATTTATTACGTTGAGAGCTTTATTTTGAACACCGTAATGACGTAGTTTACGCAATAACGTGCACGCAGTCAAATGCTTTGGAAAGATCACAGAAAACTCCAATAGCATTTTCTGAGTTCTCCCATGCGTTAAATATGTGTTTCAGCAGAGCAACACCCGCGTCTATACTTGAACGACATTTTGTAAAGCCATATTGTTCATCATGACGGAGGCAATTTAAATTAAAATGTCTTAGCAACTGCTTGAGTATTAATTTTTCAAATATTTTACTAAATGCCGGTAAGATAGAAATAGGCCTAAAATTTCCAACGTTATTTTTATTACCTGATTTAAATAATGGTATGACTTTACTACTCTTCATGAGGTCGGGAGAAGTTTCTAAGTCAACACATTTATTAAAAGTAATAGCTAGATAGGGGGCTACGATATCGATCATGTTACTTAAAAGTTTAATAGAGATTCCCCAGTAATCACCATTGTTTTTAGACTTAAGTGTGTTAAAAATACTAACTCCATCACGAGGCGTTACATGTTCGAAACTAAATAAGCGACTACATTTGGGCACACTACTATGCAGAAGGTTTTCCGCTTTAGACGAGGACGAATTTAAGTTGCGAGTCGTAGTTAAAGGTATGTTGGCAAAAAACTCAGTAAATGCCTCAGCTACGTCAGCAGCTTCAGTAACTAATTTGTTGTTGTTCTCTCGTTGATCTCTAGTTGTTCTTCCTGTTTAACTGACTTACCCGTTTCATTATTAATAATTTTCCAAGTGGTTTTTACTTTCTTATTGGATTTTTTTATTGTATCGCTTAAACATTTTGATTTAGCAAAAACACAGATTTTTTTAAATAATTTTGAATAATTTCGGACATACTCTAGAAAAGGACTATCAAACCTGTATTTTTTTCAACCATATAACTCGTATAGTCTCGCTCTACTTTTATAAATACCTGGAGTGGCCCATTGGTTGAAGTCAATGGAGGTGCCATTACTGTTAATGGTTTTGGTCTTGAAAGTAGATTGGTATTCTTTTTGCACAACATCAAAAAGGGATCCAAAGATTTTATTAGGATTCTCGTGTTCTACTATAGATGGTGTAATTCTATATGCTATGTTATTTTTAAATTTGTTGCAACGACTAGCTGTATATGGCCTGCATTCTACTTTATGTGGTTTTTTATGTAATGGTAAAGGAAAGCTAGCCAATAATCCACAATGGTCAGATGTCAAGTCAGTTAATAGGTACTAATTTATTTTTAGCATCACAATCACTAAATATATTATCAAGACAAGTCGACGTAGAAGCCGTGATCCTAGTAGGTTCTCAAAACAAATTAGTTAAATTAAAAGATCTATACAGATTAAGAAGTCTAATACTTATTGTAGTAACATCTAAAATATTAATATTAAAATCTCCACTTAAAATTATACTTTTATTACTTGATTTTAACTTATTGAGTAAGTCCTCCATTCCCGATTCGAAATGAATGAAATCCCCAGAGGGTGGCGATAAACGCAAATAATGACGTATTGCTCGAGTTCAACACAAGACAACTCAATAGTACGTTCAATAGAAAGGTTAACTAAATCTAAACGTTGTTTACATTTCAACTTGTTTGAAACAAGGACTAAAGAACCACCGCGAATAGCAGTTTTTCTTACAAATGCACTGTGTACGGTAAAATCATCATCATTAATAAACACTACTTCATGTTCTTTCAACCAGTGTTCAGTTAAACATAACACCTGAACATCATGGTTCTCCATAAATAAGCTTAACTCTAGCTCTTTGCCGGATGGACCCTGCATATTTTGATGAACAACATTCAACATAATATGCGGTTTATCTGTTGTTGCACCTAATTGTTTGAACTACTAGGCATATCAAAAGTAGTGTTAGTAGCACTACTAACAGTAAGCGATGGTAAACTACAGGTACCAGTGTCATGGTGTAAATTGTATGCTAAGAGATTAGCAATTTGTCTCCTACTACTAGGTGGCAAATACATTGTAGAAATTGTCAGTTTGCAATCAGAAATAAATTGATTACAATCAAAAAATAAAATAGCGTCACTGTGTCGACTTGTTCTATTAAAAATTAACATATTTAAATTATAAATGTGCCTATTTTGCTCATCAGACAAGTAATGTGAATAAGGCAATGCACAGAAAATAAATTTACAATTATTGGTCTCATTGAGATGTATCATCAATTGGACACATTTAATTATTTCCTTTTTTCTAACATATAAGCCATCCCCGCATAATGATATAATGTATTTAACACAATTACTTTATGGGTTCTTATTGTGTACAATGAAATTAATTTTTCGGGAGTAAATTAGTAACACGTCTACTCTGTTTGACTGTCGAAGCTATTTATCTGTTTGCGGTTTGCAAATCTATTACGCGTAGGCACATAGATTTGCAATCCGCAAATAGTAGGTTATCTATAATAAATAAATATTTTAATCTATTATATGCGTAAAATATAATGAATGTAGGTAAATTATAATATTTTTCAAGATAGTTTTTACTTTCTGTAGATTCCCATTTTATTTGACAAATTATTAACTACTTTAATTTCCTACGAAATAAAGCATGTAAATAATTAGATATACTTATATATTCCTGTATTAAGTTTATTATATACACATATTATTATTTAGAAACAATTTTTTGCTCTGCCGGTAACAGATCATAGCGGGAGGTGGCGGGTTCGAAAAATTGGCTCACGTCCAACCTCCAACACGTTGTTCCGCTCGGGACTAAACGACACGGGGCGCGCGCATGTAAATAAAAACACTAGATTTTAGATTCATTATATATGTGTTTTCATAAAAAAAAAAAATACCTTCAGTTGTACAAAAACACTAATATAAACACTATGCATCGTTACAACAAAACAGAAAGAGTGTTTTCGATGAACTCTGGCACCCAATGTAAGATTTAACTTGTGTTTAGGGTGCCAGCGTCCTCGCAATTATTGAACATATATCAGTAGTTGTGAGACAAGCACAATATATTATTATTATTAAGATATCTATTTACTAATAAATGCAACTATGATGTGGCCTATCAAAGTACCTATGTATGGGGTATGTGTATGTGATTGAGGGAGATAAATATGGTGAAAAATTGATTATATGTTAAGACTTTATTGTAAGTATATATAATTTCAAAAATATGACCTTATTAACTGCATTTGGTTAAGCGATTGATATGCGTAGTAAATCTTCAGTCTTATCATAATTTAATGTCGATAGCCACTTTGTAACCTGGGTCTTACATCCATTTAGGCACATGGGAGCAAGGGTGCACAATTTATTTATTTTATTATATAAATGGTTAGAGAGAACGTCATAATGACGCTGAGCTAGGGCCGTTCTACATCCACCAGTTGAGCATACCTCGTAGAATCTACGTTTTTTAGCAGCATTCGGTTTGTAAACCACAGAGCGATGTTTGCGCAGAATGGTGCCAAGAACAAAGAGCTGTCTCACAGTGAGGACCTGACATTCGGTGTAAAGAGCCGAGGTGGGATATCTAAACGGCTTCGAGGACATAACCTTGAGGACAGCTCTCTGTGCTCGTTCCAGAGGGAGGAGGGTTGTCTTGGGAGTCCCACCCCACACTGTGATGCAATAGTTTATTATGCTTTGACATAGTGCATAATAAACAGTTTTAATAGTACGGTAGTCCGCGGAGTGCCTTAGCTTTTTAAAAATAAATATACACTTGCGGACTCGCGATATGAGATTGCTAAGGTGAGGTTTCCAGCTCAAAGAACTATCTACATAGACTCCGAGATACTTGACAGACTCACACCTTGTGAGTTGTGGACAGTCGCATTGTGAAGAGAATGGATCGGGTAAGCAAGTATGAGCTCTAAGCGCCATTGAATCCATTGGAGGGAGGTTGGTGGATAGTAAGGAGAATGGTACGTATACTGTTTTATTGAGATTTAAGGTTAAGATATTATTTGATAGCCATTTTGTCACCGAGTTTAGAGCAAGTTCCGCGTATTTGACTGTTTCAGGCCAGTCAATACCGTGAAGAACCAAAGCCGTATCATCAGCGTAAGTATAAATTGAACAGTTTATTAGAGACATTTTACATAAATTATTAATATAAATAAGAAACAGGGTAGGGGCCAATATTGAGCCCTGAGGAACGCCGAAACTCAAGGGTTTAGAATCACTAATAACGTCATTTATTTCGACGCATTGGCTTCTATCACACAGGTAATCCTGGAAATTTTTTAACGTATGTCCACGAATGCCCATAGCTTCCAGCTTGGATAAGAGGTGGGGAACAGACACCGTGTCGAATGCCTTGGAAAGATCGAGAAAAATAGCCAAGCATTTCATTTTATTATCTAGTTTAGATACTACATGATCTACCAAGGCAGCAACAGCATTTTCAGTAGACCTGCCACGCCTAAAACCATACTGGCTATTACTTAATAAATTGCATGACTCAAGGTAGTTTACCAATCGGTTATTGAGTACCTTTTCTAAAATTTTAGAGATCGCAGGCAAGACTGAGATCGGTCTGTAATGATCTATACCGTGTCTGTCCCCTTTTTTGAAGATTGGATGAACGACAGCTCTTTTAAAAACCCTGGGGAAACAACCTGTGTAAATAGAGAGATTGCAGATATGAGTGATGGCTGGGACAATCGCGGGCAGACAGGATTTTAACAGTCTCGATGAAATGCCGTCCCAACCCACCGCAGCATCTGTTCGTAACCCAATAATGAGATTTGAGACCTCCACTTCATCTGTAGGAAGTAGTTCTAGCGAGTTTGAAGGCGGCTCGTCTAGAGAATACTCCGGGGTGTACGAGGAGGGTGAGAATTTGTCAGCCAAGTTCTTGCCAACACTGACAAAAAACTCGATAACTAAGTTGACCGATGACTTTTCATCCGAAGACATCCTTAGTAGTTCGTTAGGGGACTTCGCATTAAGGCTAGTTCCGGTGATATTTTTAATGACCTTCCAAGTTGCTTTAGGGTTGTTCTTTGCCGTTTGAAACTCCGCACTTTCATAGGCACGTCTTACATTTTTGAGAAGCTTGTTACAGAAATTACGATAACGCTTATATGTGGCTATGAGAATGTAATTTTCGGGATCTGCCTTTAAGGTTTGAGCTATGCTATCTCTATTTCGGATACACCGTAGCAGACCATTGGTAATCCAAGGTTTCAGGATTCTGCGTTTGGATGTGATGTACACCGATCTGGAGTGATTAGCGATGACAGAGCTTATCATGGAAACCAGAGATTCGGCGGCATTGTTTGCGTCTTGAATAGTCAATATTCCACCAAAGTCCATAGATAAAATGTCAGTAATTGCAGCTGTATAATTAACAACTATACGATTACCTTTAAAGAAAGGGAGTGGCTTTGCATGTTGGATGCTTATAAGCGTGGGCCTATGTATGGGCCTACCTATCAGTAATGTAAGTATCGAAAACTAGAGTCGTATTTTTAAGGTCAGACCTTAACATTACGTGATCAATACAAGATTTAATACGCGTTGGGAATAGATGTGTAGGCAGGAGGCCATGTGAAGCAATAAGGTTAAGGTACTGATTTGCTTGTCGAGAAATAGCATTCGGAGTGATGTCAATATTGATGTCACGCATTAACACTAGGTTTTTATGGACTGTTGTCTGGGTAAGGACAGTGTCTAAATTATCAATAAAATTGTCAAGATTTCGTGTGGACGGAGAGCGATAAAGCGCTAAAAGTAAGACATTATGAGATTTTACATTACAGATCAAACAGCTGGCGCCAGATATAGAAGGTTCGGTAACGATATGAGGTAATTCAGATTTAATATATATTATAATACTCGTTCTGGTTGATAGGTTTACTCGTGTGGTAAGAAACATACCCATCCAGCTGCGGAACTGCTGACACCATCAACCAGCACTCCGATAAAATCAAAACATCACAAGAAATTTTCATCCTAGCCAGAAGGACAAGCAAACTATCGAAATTACAATTTACACTGCGTATATTAAGGTGCATTATATTAAGCGACTTACTATTGTCATGAATGAAACGACTGCATGACTCAGGTGCACAGATATGTGTATCGCCTATAACAAAAGAGTCAATATCATTTAAAGTATCAGAATCGAATATTGATGTATGATGGTAACTGCTTTTTGATTGCAACCACAAACATGACGTGAATTATGTGTAATTTAGTTTTGTCTAGATTTAATAATTCTGTTTTGTAGGTTGCTGGTATTATACATACAAATACGGTAGTCGATAGGACTTACATAATGGTAGGTATGATATGAGTTGTGTGTTTGTAATAACAGATTTTCAAATTATTAAATTTTTACAGGGTCTAAAAGGTACGAAGTGTAATACAGAGGCAGATATAAATAGTGAACATTATATAAAGTTGATAATCTTAATAACATCTTTATAAGTGGGTAACAAGTTGTATTTAAAAAATAGAAAAAATCAGGTTTGTAAAAGGCTAGTAGCACTCGGGTTTGTAAGTAAAACCGTAAGCTACTAAAATATTTAAAAAACATGCAAGAGTAATTAAAATTATAATGAAAATGAGGGGCGTTGTGTTTTTCATGCAGGGGTGAGCAGTTTTTTAAGACAAGAAGTTGAGTTGATAACAACGGAGTCCATTCCTTCACGTTCACGAAGAAAATTTTTTCCATTTTGCGACCAACAAAACTTATATTTGTTCGTTTTGGCCAAATGAACGAGCCTCGAAGAATAGCTGACGCTGAGTGCGAGGCAGGTGATCGGCGATATAGACTGGTTTAACTTCACCGGGAACACCAATGTGTCCCGTGTTTAGTTTCTCAGTTGATGGCAGACCCTTAGTGAACATACGGCAGGCATTCAGTATTTGATTCTTCAAGGGGACAGTCAGGAACTCGGCTACTATCGGTCTGTTTGAGCCCTTTTTTCCGGGCAGTCGATAAACGTCGCGTAGTTGAGGAGGGTTAACCGCCGGCTGGAGAATCTCACAGGTTTTAAAAACAATGGAGGTTAAGTCACTAGTGGTTTCCTTCTCAATTGCTGGTATATTTCTGATCTCGATACATGATGATCGCGAGGTCAGCTGTATATCTTCTACTTTTTTTTCCAGATCCAGGATATCGTTGCGCTGATCACTGTTTTCTTTTTCTAACCTATGCATGGATTTCTTGATAGAATCGTAATCTTGACTTAGAAATTCTATAGTTTTTAGGGTTTCAGCATTCGTGTTTTGAATCTCCGCATTTCGTAGTTTAATTTCCCTCAACTCCGACGTAAGTTTGCCAAGCAGAGCCTCTTGCTCAGTTTTCCAAGATGTAAATAACAACGTTATTTTATCCTCGAGATTCTTCCATTCACACTCCGGAGAGAAGTCTGGTCGAAGTCGCTTGGATCGACAGGTAATGTTTGAGTTTTCGGGCTCATTTGGATTATTAAAAACGTCTGGAGTTGAGAGAATAGGTGGATTGTCCGTCTCTGGGGCAGGAGTTGCAGTGGGCGAGCGCTGAATCCTCGGCATAGTAGTACTTGTTTACTTAAAACTTGATTTTTAAGTCAGCACACGCAACGATACACAATAGAAAGTCCAACAAACCATAAAACCCGCTTCGTAGCCGATCAACACGTAGCACAGGTGTTGGGAGCCGCGTAGCACTCGTAGCCTTTCCGCACGTAGCTGATTGTTGATGACGCGTATACTCGTAGCAGTCCGGGTGCTACGGCACAGGTGGTAGGGATGCGGTGTTTCGTAATGATACGTCAACGCAGTTTGGCTTAGCGGTAAGTGACATCGACTCCCGCGCACTCAGGAGGCGGTTCAAAACCGAGTTTATAGTTCCAATCACGGTGGACCCTTCGTATGTTTTAGACAAGTTAGGTGATAAAAATATCGTTGTTACTTTCGTGGGGAGAGGCCTACTCGTAAAGATGCTCCAGGAAGAAACGAGATTTAGAATTTTAATTTTAAACCAATCAGAATTTAGTAAAAATAGATTTTAGCGCGACAAGTTTACGCGAGTGCACACGTCTGCTCGCTGTGACGCACGGCGAGGACCGAATATAGTCCATATTAAGTCGGCCGGTTTTCATCATATTGTTTATGACCTTTATTATGGTACAAGTTTTATTGTTCAAAGCCTTATATAACTCAAATTAACTATGAATCCGATCATTATTTAGAATTGTCTTTGCGATTTAATTGGATGTAGTAAAGTGCTAGTAATCGTGTATCGCACGGCCGGAATATCTAGATCAAGGTGTGATCTATGTAACATAATTTTTTATTTTTTTTAAATCCGGTTTATCTACTTATAAAACACAATACAAAACGACGTTTTTCCGGATCACCCCGCCTTAAGACAAATAGCCCGTGAACCCTCGATATATACACATACAGATACACATAATAATAATAAAATAATAATAAAAATAGTTTATTGGTAACACAAGTATAGGTATTAACAAAAATTTTGTGATTGGATCCTCCTTTTAGGCAAATAGTGCCTGTATTAGGAGAGTCCGCTCTTCCATAGCAAGACATGTTAGGTATATTAAAATCAATATGTATAATTCTTATGCTAAAACTACTTAAATTAACATTATCTTAACATAACATAAATTAAATCGAGTGTGTGTGTGTGTGTGTGTGTGTGTGTGTGTGTGTGTGTGTGTGTGTATACATACACATACGTACATATTTTAATGTATGACCACGTTTAACGGGGGGTTATCCGAAATTGCCTGTTTCAGAATCAAGATTAAATGATCAAATTCGTGTATTTAGGCCCTGAAAAAAATATATGTCATAGATAGACCCTTGTTTGAGGGAAATTAAAGGTTCAAAACACGACTAATTGCAATTTGCTCTATGAAAAAAAAATCCGAAGCAGGGTCGATTTCGAAACCATTTTCCGTCTCATTTCCTAATAACAGCACAAAATTGTGTAGAAATTGCATTTGGAGGGAAATTAAAGGTTGAAATTTTTGGGTTAATAGATTTTTTTTTACTCAAAAACAGTAAATTGGGCTAAATCGGCTCGCGCTCAGAGTCCTGCGGGACGTCATAGAGGGTGGCCTCTATGACGTCAGTCGACGCAGGTGTGACCTGTGTCAAAAGTTTCAAAAACTCGCTCACCTTGCGCCTGTACAAAAAAATGGAATGAAATAATAACAAATTAAATTATGAAATCGGGACAACTCACAAAAAATATCTTGTAATTATGTTATAGTTTTAATTCATAAAATTGTTTTCGAAAATGTGATAATTTCTAGTAATATATGATGACGTTTAATTGTCATCTTAAAATAGTGTTGACACATTACAAATTACTATCGATAAAATAATAGTCAAGTGAGAGTCCTATGTAATGTTTTATCGTCGTTTATGAAGAAGTTTGTAAAAAAAAAATTCTAAGATTTTTAAAATCAGATTCATCCATATCAACTTTGATATTTACTCTCCACCGACCTGTCTTCGCTGCTATCATCCTACATTAATATCACATGGTAAACAATTTGTCCGCAGTGCGTAGCAACACAAGATTTTTTCTAAGATCGCTGATTTTATCATATTGGCTCTGAGTGAACAACTTTCTGTTTTGAATACCAAAAGTCACTGTCACTATACGATACAATATTATAACGTGCTTGAAAAATAGGGTCATGTGAAGGCAGTGGTTATGCGCTAACAGTATAACTTGGTGCTCATGTTCCCAATCAAGTTCGTCAAAGACGTCTCGTATCATATCTATGCCATATACTTGGATCTATGCCACTTTTGTCTTGGTAAATGGTCCAATAGGTCGGTAATCCAACAAGACCGGGGACGGATAAAAATATATACAAATTTAATTTTGATGTCTTAAAATAATAGATTTGATAAATTATAGCTGGAGCAGTAGGTACGTCACTAGACAATAAAGAACGGCAATTGTTTCTTTATTTGTGCTCACAATATTTATGGTTCTTTATGAGCGGTGGCAAACATTAAAAACAAAAGAATTTGGTTACAGTATAAGCGAAACAGTACGGCGATTTATAGCCGATTCTACTTTATAAAAATCTGAAATTCAGGATCTTTGAAAGTTCTGCCACTAAAGAAGTTAAATAGTGGATGAAAATTTGTATGGAAATCTACCTTTTTTGTCGCTCAGAAATACCGTCGGGCACACGGCTTGTCTATTAAATCAATTTTAGTTACTGATTACTAACCCTTAGCCTTAAGGCTTCTTCAAACAGCCGCGACGCGACAGCGCGACGCGACACTTGTAGAACAATTTCCATTAAGTTTTCATAGAAATTGTTCTACGAGTGTCGCGACGCAACCGTCGCGTCGCGCTAGTCTGCACGAGCCTTTAACCTCTGGGTCTGAGAAGCATGAATTCGGTTTAGAGATATTTATTTTCTTAACCCCTCACACGTCTGGCCGCCCGCTTGCCGAAACGCCCCAAGTGTCGGTGTAGTTGAACGTACTTTTTGATTTTTGGGTAGACCTTCAGAAAAACTGAGATATCGGCAATTTATAGCCATTATCATGGTATATATTATACCTTCCTGGCTTCGTTATGAGTTTATCTAACTATTTATACCATTCAATAAGCAAATAAATCTGACCTTATCTCGCAGTGATGTCATTTATGTTTTCACTTTTATCATTTTCACTGACATAGCCGTAAAACTTTATCACATTACAACGAATTCACACATATATTCACCAAAAAACACTTACAGGATAACACAATAATGTGTAGGCAATGTTCACACAAATTATTCCGCTTAGATATAATGTCCTACACTGTAAAAACGAATAAAAACTATTTGATAACACAACGAAAAAATATGGCGGCAAATCCGCGCATTCGGTCGCTAAACTACCGCTCGCTGGCAATCTGACATGGCGGACAGCGGCCAGAAAGTACCGTTGGCGCAAAAACGCTGCGAACGAAATATTTGTATGTTTATAATTTTTAAGTAACATTTTTTGTTATTATTTTATTAAAAACTATTATTTTTATTATATTCTGTTACTTTTAGATTTTAATAACAACCTATTCAATGAAACGTCAGACTTTTTGTTTTGAGATATACCAATCATTATTTCGATGTTGTTCTTTGAAAATAATGAGCCATCATTATTTTGTACACTAATTTTCTAACAGCTATGTAACAATTATGTTGGACAGTACATTACTAAATTATTATAAATCTATCTTTCCTTATACCTAAATCCACCTATCAACCCACATATTCTCAGAGAGGAAGCCTGTGTCCCAGCAGCGGGAACATAATAGTCCAATTATGCCAAACAACAAAAACTAAGTATGTAGAGGTAACTGCTATGGTTATTCATCATGATAAAATTTGCCTGAACTTATACTTCGCGATGTATCAATAGAAAAAAAAATATCTCGACATTTATTATTCATAGACATGATAGATTAGAAAACTACATAAAATAATAAAAATGCTATCACAAAACTATAATAAATATAATCAGTATTTTTTTTTGCAGTTAGTACTTTGCACTGACGAATGTCCCCCGTACCATGACCGCTATCTCGTTATCTCATGGTACCGGCAATTTCGCCGAATTTTACTCTTTGAAATACGTTTCCAATGATATTAGTAGCAATAATATTAGTAGCTATTAATCAAATTATGTTCGTAGATTAATAAGCTAGCCACTTATGTGTATTTCAAATAATATACAACAATATTTATCATAAAAACATGACTCAAATTGACTCAATACGGCATCCATCATCGTCAAAATTTGTGCGTTACAAAACATTCGTAGCGTTTTTTACTGAATTTTTTATCACTTTTCGATAAACCTTAAATCAATTCGAAATCTAAATTTAATTCTCAGTAATTCTGTATGAGATTTACTTATTGCTTTCGTCTTACGTTCATTTTACGCCACAATGGCGTCTCGCGTCAAAAACCACAGATGCATATTGTAAAAGGTTTTTTTCGTTCATTTTGGTGGTGTTCCTTTAAAATATTACTAAAACCGGTCAATTATGAATCGATTAGTCGAATGATACAGCCAAATTGTGTTGCAAGTGCAAATAAACGTAAAACACCATCGTCCAATGGCAGCTGTGACACTATGTACACATGGTGTTCCGTCGACATTTCGAGCACTTTTTCTTATGCACACTTGGTGTTCCGTTGACGCTTGAGGGGGGCTTGTCTATTAAATCAATTTTAGTTACTGATTACTAACCCTTAGCCTTAAGGCTTCTTCAAACAGCCGCGACGCGACAGCGCGACGCGACACTTGTAGAACAATTTCCATTAAGTTTTCATAGAAATTGTTCTACGAGTGTCGCGACGCAACCGTCGCGTCGCGCTAGTCTGCACGAGCCTTTAACCTCTGGGTCTGAGAAGCATGAATTCGGTTTAGAGATATTTATTTTCTTAAAGAACAAATTGCACAATGGTTTTTTTTTGTTTTGGATGGGAAATCTTTGACGACACGGTTGACGTAATGGTTGAGCGATCGACTGCTGCGCAGCGTGTCGCAGGTTCGATCCCCACACGGAACAAATATTTGTATGATCTGCAAATAATTATTCCGGGTCTGGGTGTTCGTGTTTGTGAGTTTCTATGTTTGTAAACGCACCCACGATACAGGAAGAAATTCCTAGTGTGGCGCAACGTTTTTAAAAAAAAACATCAAATGATTTCTCCCGCTCTGGAAAGCGTAACAGACTTTTACCGTCTAAAACCCACCCGTGTTCCTTCAGTTCAAATTCAAATTCTCAAATTCAATGACAACTGACACTTGTGTTGGAAAGTCGCTGGTCATGGAAGCATGGTCTGGAAGCATGATTTCGGTTTAAAGACATTTATTTTCTCAGAGAACGAATTGCACAAGGCTTCCTATTGCAATGGTGCAATTATTTATTTTCACCTTACTACCAAAAAACCATGTGTATCTGTAACTAGCTTCTGCTCGCGATTTCGTTCGCGGAGGATTGGTGACGCGGGAGCAATTGACGTACAGTTGTCTGTGTGAGAAGCAGCTAGTACTGAGGTCGGAACCCGTAGCAATCATAATAATAATAAAGCTGAAGAGTTTGTTTTTAGGGTTCCGTACCTCAAAAGGTAAAAAAGGAACCCTTCCCGTCTGTCCGTCTGTCTGTCCGTGTATCACCTCCGATTTTCTCAGGAACGGGTGGCTCTAGCAAGTTGAAATTTATACTAGATACTGAAGTCTATAGTCCCATTAGGTGTATAAAAATCAAGGTCCTGAGTCAACATGATAAAAAGATATGGGCAATAGCCCATATCTTTTTATCGTGTTTAGGTCAACCGGAAGTACCCTATGGGTTTTGAGTCGAAAATCTATATGGTAGTTCCCGTTGACCTAGAATCATGAGATTTGGCAAAAAGTAAGATCTTACAGCACAGATAAAGGAAAAATTCCGAAAAATAAAAAGTTGAAAATTAAAGTAAATTTTGATACTTACAAGTTTTCGCGAAAATCTAAATTTGCCCACAACTTTTTTATTACAATATGGTACCTACAAATTTGTACGGAACCCTCAGTGGGCGATTCCGACTCGCACTTGTCCGGTTTTTTATACATGTTTGAAATCTCTATCTCTGGTACTACCAGCCTCAGTCAAAGCTAGTTTTGGATGAAAATACATTTTTGCTTTTGTTTCATTAATAAAACTAGTTGATTACATCACATTAACAATTACATTAAATTACAACACAGCACATAAGCCGATTCCGGCAACGCCACAATATCGGCGGTCAGATTTTCGTATACGTTTAAAACCTACTAAACGCTTTTACATAATTCAAATCAAATCAAATCAAATCAAAATATTTTATTTTACATAAACCTGCAAGGGCACTTATGAAACGTCAGAAGCTAGGTGCACGGTTCCAATTTGTCGCTTCCTATGGAGAAGAGCTGGCAAGAAACTCCACGGTTACTCTTTTAAAAATAATTGGGTTTTACAATGTTTTCAAATTACAGTGATAATAGGTATGGGAGGACAGTGCAGGCCTGTCAATAAGTACCAAGTAGGTACTTAGAGGAATGAAAATAAAGAATAGAAAATCGTCTATAAATCTAGTCTGTAAGGCCTACAATGTTTTCCCATTCACAATATGTAAAAGAATCTACATTAGTAAGATCAACCTATTTAAACAAAGTGACATGATTTTCATCACTAATAAATAGGTGATATTTGAAGCGATGTATAATGTCAAAAATGACGAGAATATGTCAGAAAGTGTAAAAAATAAAAATGTTAAAAATTAACATTGTAATTTGGAAGCAGTTAATAGTTTCTCACAAAGTTATGCTGTTAATGAGGTACCAGGGAAGCCACATGTGCAGAAGGAATTAATGCCAAACTTCCTTATCTTCAACGTAGTCTTTTATCTTATAATATGCTTTTTTGATAAGGACACGTTTGATGTGAGTTTTAAACTTTCCATCGCTAAGTTCTGTAACCGACTTTGGCAACTTGTTATACCTAGAAGCGGATACTGTTTATTAGAAATGACTTGCTAGTTTTAGTTAATCTAAATTTTGGAATCACAATTTCATCTTTACTACGTGTATTTAGACTATGGAAGTCGCATGTTTTTTTGAAAAGACCTAAGTTTTTGCGAACATACAAGATATTTTCTAGGATATAAAGAGAAGGCAGAGTTAGTATATCAATTTCATTGAATTTGTTTATATGAGACTCGCGAGGCCCCATTTTATAGATTGCGCTGATTGCCCTCTTTTGTAAAATGAAAACTGAATCTACGTCAGCTGCCGATCCCCACAGCAGAACGCCATAAGACATAATACTGTGAAAATAAGCAAAGTATACTAACCTAGCTGTGGCTACATCAGTCAACTGCCTTATTTTTCTTACTGCGTAAGCAGCTGAACTTAATCTACTTGAGAGAGCTATAATGTGGGCACCCCATTGCAATTTCGAATCTAAAGTAATTCCCAGAAATACAGTTTCGGAAATAGCATCTAGTTTCTTGCTATCAAGTTTTAAATTTAGACCTAATTGGGGTAAATTTGGTAATGAGAACTTAAGACATTTAGTTTTGTTTGCATTGAGTAAAAGTGTGCCGGACGGGCGTGATCGCTTGGACGCAAGGGGTGTGTAGGGAGGGTGTATGCCTGTCCCACTATGTGTGTAGGGCTCCCGGTCCGCGCGGCGCTGACGTCCTGCACCTATAGATTCCAGATATCTTCAGGGCGGCTACTATCTTCCGGGCTTCATGACGTTACCATATGTACCAGTGTTATGACTCGTCTCAAAGAAATAGTTTCCAGACTTTCGTCTAGGACGGGTGTGTTTTTTGACTCCGTAAAGGGGGGTGCCTTACCTGATTAATAACACACGTTTTTTATGTTTTACAGGAAGCAATTTCAGAACACTACTTGAACTATATCTATTAATTAATTTAAGAATTAAATAAAAATCTTGCCGATGACTACGAATTACTAGAAATTACACGTTTACTATTGTACTATGAATCTTTACCGTAACGAGAGCCGCAAATTGCTTCCTGTTTTTAAGTTTTCTAGATTTCATTACATTTAGGACGGAATTATGCATATAACATCTCAATTTATTAAAATATACAAGGCATGTTACATACATTACATATCCACATCAACTATATCTTTCCATACTGAAAGAATGTTTCGAGGAAACCCGAAAAAATTCTGAAAAATGTTAATAAATTTATTTTATAAGTTGATTTCCTCGAAAACTACTGAACGGATTTCAAATCCAATTATAGATATCTCAGGCGGGTCTGTAGACCTAAAACAATCTGATATTTAAAACTATACAACTATGGCTTTCAGGGCGTGACGCGCCCTGAAAGAGGGTTAGCAAAAACACAAATCTTAAGAATTACTTAACTAAAGTAACACGACATACAAACTCAATTAAGTGGGCCTTATCTTAGGTTTACATTATTGAAAGTTACCTCCAGGGCTAGGTCTCGGTACTAGGTTACCTGGACGCAACTAAAACTATAAGTTACTGCTATATAGCCCACTCAAATGAGGTTTGCAGGGGTGGTACTTACGGTTATCTTATACTAGCCGCTTAGTCACTACTGTTTATTGGTTTCACTATCACTCTTATCACTATGAATCTACGTTAATGTCAAAACAAACTATTTAACTATGTAGTGACGCATCGTCGCGAACAAAAAGATTATTAGCTGCAAACCATTTCGAGAGAACAGCTAGACTATCGTTGACATGTAAGACATCCGTATCTTTTCTATCTATTCTAAAAACAAGAGAGGTGTCATCAGCGAATAAAGTTATATCCGAGAAGTTTGCCATTAGGTAAGGAAGGTCATTAATATAAACTAGAAATAAAAAAGGGCCAAGAATTGAACCTTGAGGCACGCCCATCTTAACTAGAGACCCCGAGGACGTTGCCCCGTTAACATTTACTTTTTGCTGCCTGTTTGATAAATACGAAAGTACAAGATCAGCAGCTCGTCCACGAATTCCGTAGTGGTGTAATTTACAGATGAGTGTGTTGTGGTCAACGCAGTCAAACGCTTTTGAGAGGTCACAAAAAATGCCAATTGCATCCTGGGACTTCTCCCAGGATTCCAAAATGTGACTGACGAGTTTTACTCCCGCGTCAGTCGTCGACCTACCTTTCGTGAAACCAAACTGTCGACTATGTAAAATCCCATTTGAGTTAAAATGTGACAACATCTGGTCTAGCATGACTTTTTCATAAATTTTGCTCATTGCTGGAAGCACAGATATAAGTATATAATTAGAGGGATCACTCTTACTACCCGATTTAAAAACTGGTACTACTTTACTATGTTTCATTAAGTCAGGAAACGTACCGCTGTCTAAACATTGATTAAATATGCCTGTTAGGACAGGGGCAATTGTGTCAATGATACCTTCAAGAACCTTAACGGAAATCCCCCATAAGTCTTCAGTGCTTTTTGTATTAAGACTTTTGAATGCTGTTTTAATTGTGGCAATAGAAATGGGTTTGAATTCAAAATTTGGAATGTCCTTACTGATGTTTTCTTTAAGAAGAGATTCAGCTAATACAGATGATGAGGGTAGAGACTTCGTAACCTCTATTGGGATGTTGGTAAAGAAATTTTCTAGAGTCTCAGCAACTTTTAACTTATCTGAAATGGTTTCATTATCAATTTTTAGAGCTAACTCATTCTGATCTCGCTGTTGTGTGTTTCCAGTTTCTTTGTTAATTACCTGCCACACAGCTTTTATTTTATTTTTAGAAATATTAATTTTGTTACTTATTAATTTAGATTTAGCTTGAGCGCAGACTCTTTTGAATATCTTAGAATAGTTTCTTACATAATTATGAAGGGCCTGATCAGAAGTCAGTGATTTTTCGTGGTACAAATTATATAAGACATCTCTGCTTTTTCTAATGCCAGCTGTGGCCCATTCGCTAAATTTTGGTTTAGGAGTGATTGTAACTGTTTTTAGAGGACATGCTTTATTGAATTCTTGGCATACTGTAGAAAAAAATGTGCGATAGTTTATATTGGGGTCTTGTGAATCAAAACTTGCTGTTGAGAGATTGCTAAGAACATTATTTTTAAACGTTTCCAATTTATTTTTAGTCAGAGGTCTCAATTCAATGGTTTTATCTAGGTGTAACTTTTTATCTACGTGAAACGATACAAGCTGACTAGTATGGTCTGACCTGACGCCACTAATTAAGGAGGATTCCTTTATTTTACAATTAGTAAATACATTGTCTATGCATGAAGTTGTGGTTGCTGTTATTCTAGTCGCTTCATTGAATATACATTTTAAATTGAATGATTTAAACAATGAGATAAGCTTACAATTAGTTGTTATTGTCAATTATACCGTCGCAGACAGTGTCTAACACCGATATCGGACAATTTCTACCAGCGATGACGCAGTGTGGGGTGAGAGAACCAGCCATTCTTTCACTTGAACACGCTTATTCGCGCTGACTTCGAGACATCGGTAATTACTGTATTGTAGTCGTTTGGTGACTCGCGATGGTCATCGATATTCACCAATATCATCGGGCCGATAGTAATTATATCGGTTTGTGTATAGCTGCTAAGTTATCGGTATCGGGTTGGCGTCGGTATCTGATCATTTGAAAACGCTCAATAGGTAACTTACAGAATATATAAAAACAAATAAAAATTCTAAAATAAAAGTAGCCTTAGTTATTCCTTATTACATCAGCTACCTGCCAGTGAAATTCCCGTTAAAAACGGTCCAGCCATTTCAGAGATTAGCGGGAACAAACAGACAGACAGACAGACAGACAAAAATTGTAAAAAAATATATTTTGGTGTATTGAATTTGACGAGGATGCAAAACGTCACGTTGTATATTCATATGCATGTAGCAAAAAGCAGTTATTTTAATATTACAAACAGACACTCCAATTTTATTTATATGCATAGATGTATCTAAAACTAAGGAAAAAATATCGAACATAAGCAAAAATAATTCCGTTGATCAACTGCAATATGTTATACTATGGCATGGATTTTCTTCTAAATGGTTGACAGTTCATCGTAAATAAATACGTCGCGCTGCATTTGGGGGAGGTGGAGGTAACGTTTCAAAGGCCTACAGGCTGGAACAACCTAGCCTTAAACTGCTCTGTAAACTACGTTTGTACTTTTGGACTCAGCAGCCCTAGGCTTTTGAGTAAACGCGTCGCGTCGCGTCGCGTAGCCCGCGATATTACAACGTTTTCGTTTAATAACGGCAGCTTGGTTGATTGTTTGTTTGGCACCGACTCAAAATAAGTAATTTACATTAATTTATGAGTTTAGTTAGACTAAAAGGTTAATTGATTGCTTTTCAGTTTGCTTTTTCGTTGGTAATTTTTTTTATCTACATTTTTTTTGTATATTCGATGAAATCATTCAATAAAAAATAAGCTGAGCTGTCTTAAGCTCCCGTCCTCTTACTCCTCTTTCCTCAGTACCCCACCATTATTCCGCTTTTACACCGTCCCACTTTTTGATTAGCCGACCATTTAATGCTTTTCTTCATTCACAGATGGATCACTGATGGTAATATAACCCGCCTGGAGGGCTTCAAGAGAATGGAGCACATCAAGCAACACTTTTGGCAGCGTTTATATTTAGAGTACACAGTTGTACTGCAACAGAGTGACGTAGCGGGCTCCGAATATCTGTCTATTCCTGAAACTAGGCTCTTGTGTCTAAGTCAAGGACAGAGCTCTTCGTCCTCCACTCAGATCTTTAGGTAGGTAGCCGCTTTTTATCAGAACTAGTGAACTGCACGAGTATACAGAAACAAAAACAGTTAAGGAAGTAATCGAGCACAGAGCAAAAGCATACAAATATCGTATTAAAGCTCATACTAATAACCTAGCAACAGTGCTATGTGAACTAATAAATGTGAGAAGGCATAAACGACAACATATAGGGACCTTGACCTCTAAAATAAAAACATCTTTAATAAGAGACAGCTTCCTCAGTGGAGGAACAGTGCTCTCCTGTCAGTACTCCTACAAGAAATCTGTTAAGGGCATGCTAATTCGATCGCAAAATGTAACAAAAAAAATATCGACCTCCACTCTCCGGAGGACTTGCATGTAGCGGCATCTAAAACGGAACATGTGAAATACGCATTACACTTATGCCAAGCAAAATGCTGCATCGCGCAAGCATAAATACATTATCCCGACATCAATCGTCGTGCAGTCGACCACCAGACATGACAGTGGAGGACGTCAGAGGATCCTCCGTTTTCTATGGAGGATGAGTGAATTTTCATCCTGTTCGTCACACCTCTATAGCAAAAGCTGCTATCCGTTCTTCCATGCATAACCATAAAAGTTTATTAAAAACCATTCATCTAACTTATGATGAAATGGCTACTTGCCTCACTGAAATTGAAGCTGTTTTAAATTCCTGTCCTTTTTATTCTCTTATCTCAGAACCCAACCATTATTCCGCTCTATTACTGTCCCACTTTTTTACTGGCCGACCATTTAATGCTATTCACAGGATTCTGAAGGTAATATAGCCCGCCTGGAGCGCTTCAAGAGAGTAGAGCTCATCAGGCAGCACTTTTGGCGGCGATCATGTGTGAAGTATATGGCTCTACTGCAAAAGAGGGTTAAAGTGGCAGGCGTTGAAGACAGACTCAGGTACTCAGGTCATAAAAGTGTACACTGGAAGTGACAGAATCATAAGAGTTGCTGAGATAAAGGCAACTAAGAAAATTAAACTTAAAGAAAACTTCAGTAAGGATATTCCAAATTTTGAATTCAACCCATTTCTATTCTCACACAATTAAAACAGTATTTAAAAGTCTTAATACAAAAAACACTGAAGACTTATGGGGGATTTCCGTTAAGGTTCTTGAAGGTATCATTGACACAATTGCCCCTGTCCTAACAGGCATATTTAATCAATGTTTAGACAGCGGTACGTTTCCTGACTTAATGAAACATAGTAAAGTAGTACCAATTTTCAAATCGGGTAGTAAGAGTGATCCCTCTAATTCTGCCGTGGTATATCTAAAATGCCGTTATCCGACATCGGGCCGATTTTCAACTTTTGATGCTATATTAATCAGAAAAAAAATCTCTATCGATCTGTATTTGCGGTTTTTTGATACCTTCTATAGTTTTGTAAATAATTTATTACAAGAATGCCACTAAGTACCATTTTTCTCGTGCATAATAAGCAATAATGCCATTATGTAACTTTGTGAGTCTATATAGCCGCTAAGGTATAGTAAACTCATATTTTTGCTACAAATTTTTCATAAGGTTGCTTCTCTAGATTGTCGTTAACTGTTTTTTGTACATTATAAAGCGGCAAAAATACTCTAACTGTTTTAATGTTATTCTTTATTTAACATAGAAGTTTACCTTTGTTAATCTATAATGTTGTTAACCGAAAAGACTAGACTTGAATGAGATTAACGACGTTTAACGGCATTACAGTCTAATACTTGAAATACGTATATTTTGACTTAATTGACGCTATAAGCCATTAGCGGCATTTCCAAAATTAAATAAATATAATTTGTTCGTCACAGTTAAACTGAAGTTCCATTATCTTACACAAATTCACAATAATGCCGTTAACTACTCTCGCGCGGGGCTACAATCTTGTTGAGAGTTCAGGGGTCGGGGGTGAAATTATAGTGCGTCGCAGGCGCTTGCGGGAGAAGGACGTGCATCGCTCCGTGTCAGTTCCCGCCAATTTCGTAAAAATGGCGAACAATTACTTCAGGTAAGTTAGTTTTTTTAGCTCTTCGTCCTCCACTCAGATCTTTAGGTAGGTAGCCGCTTTTTATCAGAACTAGTGAACTGCACGAGTATACAGAAACAAAAACAGTTAAGGAAGTAATCGAGCACAGAGCAAAAGCATACAAATATCGTATTAAAGCTCATACTAATAACCTAGCAACAGTGCTATGTGAACTAATAAATGTGAGAAGGCATAAACGACAACATATAGGGACCTTGACCTCTAAAATAAAAACATCTTTAATAAGAGACAGCTTCCTCAGTGGAGGAACAGTGCTCTCCTGTCAGTACTCCTACAAGAAATCTGTTAAGGGCATGCTAATTCGATCGCAAAATGTAACAAAAAAAATATCGACCTCCACTATCCGGAGGACTTGCATGTAGCGGCATCTAAAACGGAACATGTGCAATACGCATTACACTTATGCCAAGCAAAATGCTGCATCGCGCAAGCATAAATACATTATCCCGACATCAATCGTCGTGCAGTCGACCACCAGACATGACAGTGGAGGACGTCAGAGGATCCTCCGTTTTCTATGGAGGATGAGTGAATTTTCATCCTGTTCGTCACACCTCTATAGCAAAAGCTGCTATCCGTTCTTCCATGCATAACCATAAAAGTTTATTAAAAACCATTCATCTAACTTATGATGAAATGGCTACTTGCCTCACTGAAATTGAAGCTGTTTTAAATTCCTGTCCTTTTTATTCTCTTATCTCAGAACCCAACCATTATTCCGCTCTATTACTGTCCCACTTTTTTACTGGCCGACCATTTAATGCTATTCACAGGATTCTGAAGGTAATATAGCCCGCCTGGAGCGCTTCAAGAGAGTAGAGCTCATCAGGCAGCACTTTTGGCGGCGATCATGTGTGAAGTATATGGCTCTACTGCAAAAGAGGGTTAAAGTGGCAGGCGTTGAAGACAGACTCAGGTACTCAGGTCATAAAAGTGTACACTGGAAGTGACAGAATCATAAGAGTTGCTGAGATAAAGGCAACTAAGAAAATTAAACTTAAAGAAAACTTCAGTAAGGATATTCCAAATTTTGAATTCAACCCATTTCTATTCTCACACAATTAAAACAGTATTTAAAAGTCTTAATACAAAAAACACTGAAGACTTATGGGGGATTTCCGTTAAGGTTCTTGAAGGTATCATTGACACAATTGCCCCTGTCCTAACAGGCATATTTAATCAATGTTTAGACAGCGGTACGTTTCCTGACTTAATGAAACATAGTAAAGTAGTACCAATTTTCAAATCGGGTAGTAAGAGTGATCCCTCTAATTCTGCCGTGGTATATCTAAAATGCCGTTATCCGACATCGGGCCGATTTTCAACTTTTGATGCTATATTAATCAGAAAAAAAATCTCTATCGATCTGTATTTGCGGTTTTTTGATACCTTCTATAGTTTTGTAAATAATTTATTACAAGAATGCCACTAAGTACCATTTTTCTCGTGCATAATAAGCAATAATGCCATTATGTAACTTTGTGAGTCTATATAGCCGCTAAGGTATAGTAAACTCATATTTTTGCTACAAATTTTTCATAAGGTTGCTTCTCTAGATTGTCGTTAACTGTTTTTTGTACATTATAAAGCGGCAAAAATACTCTAACTGTTTTAATGTTATTCTTTATTTAACATAGAAGTTTACCTTTGTTAATCTATAATGTTGTTAACCGAAAAGACTAGACTTGAATGAGATTAACGACGTTTAACGGCATTACAGTCTAATACTTGAAATACGTATATTTTGACTTAATTGACGCTATAAGCCATTAGCGGCATTTCCAAAATTAAATAAATATAATTTGTTCGTCACAGTTAAACTGAAGTTCCATTATCTTACACAAATTCACAATAATGCCGTTAACTACTCTCGCGCGGGGCTACAATCTTGTTGAGAGTTCAGGGGTCGGGGGTGAAATTATAGTGCGTCGCAGGCGCTTGCGGGAGAAGGACGTGCATCGCTCCGTGTCAGTTCCCGCCAATTTCGTAAAAATGGCGAACAATTACTTCAGGTAAGTTAGTTTTTTTAGCTCGCAATAATTTTGTGCTCATAATATATTTACTACACGTGCGCGATTAGTTAAGATTCAGACTCAGCCACGTGAAATGTGCACAATAAAAAATTTGACTTACAAAATGACCAAACACAATATTATATAGCCAAAAATCAAAGCAGACTGAACACGTCGTATGCACATACGACTCGCTGCGAATGCTTTGATTTTTGACTAGCCCGCTTTTATCAGCCAAAATCCATTATTATTTATATATAAATTATTTAATTTGCTAGTAAATAGAGTGTACAAACATAAAAAATATTTTTGTGTGTTTAGTACAAAGTATTTTTTCCTTGTTACAGAAGGTCTGCTATTTCCAAACGAGCCAAAAGTATTTTAGATATGGTACTGGAAAAACCTGAAATTACTTCTATTGAGCCATCACTAAACAAAAACATAGAGCCAAAAAATTGTAGTAAAGCTGAGCACGGTGCCACTGACTACGTTAGCAGTATATATACGAGATCTTATTCAATGACCGGCAGCATTTTTGACACATTTTGTGAAACACAAACTACATACAACTCGCATCATTTGTTGAATTTAGATACAAGTAAATCAAAACAAGCTCTATTCAACGAAACTACAATCCATCAAACTATTACCAACCAAGTCGACAACACACCCATCGAAGTAGATTTAACATGCAATGAAGTAATGCCACCAGACGACTCTCTACTTGAGGAAGAGGTCCAGTTGAATATAGAAGAAACGTATGAAAATAGTCCACCTGATTTCGATTCAGACGACTCAGTTCTCGACAAAGATTACTGCCCATCCAATTCCCCAGAAAGCCCCATGTCAGATGTATCTGAAAGGAAAAAAATAACAAAGAAAAACAGGCTGCAAACCGGATTGTCAACTGATGTAACTAAGAACCCTCCTCCCACCCCACCTCTGCCACTACCACCCACTCCACTCCCCACCACCACCTCCACTCCTTTTATTAACAATATACAAACTTTGGAGCGAAGTCGTAGAAACTCAATAGGGGCTACTTGTTATGCGAAAATCACGTCCGAGCGACCATGCCTCCGCAAGCGTAGCAATACCATTGATGGCAATTATTGTTCCACATTACCTGAAATGGCACAACCACCACGCAAACGAAAGAAATATGACATTCCTTTACAACAGCGGAAATTGGATGCCAAAAATAAAAAAAAAAGCGAACATAGTGTCAAATCTGGGTGCAATGAAAAGTGTCTCAGGAAATGTATGACCCTGTTGAAGAAAGAAGATAGAGAAGCCATTAATAAAGCATACTGGGATATGTCATGGCAGGAACAACATGCATTTGTTGAAGCACACACATATGTTGCAGTCCCAAAAAGAAAAATTACGAGCCAACCAAAAAGGCAACCAAAAAGAAATTTTATGTTCAAAAAACAAGATGGCACCAAAACAGAGGTATGCAAAATATTTTTCCTTACAACTCTCGGATATTTGAAAAATAATGACAGGATCCTACATAGTGGTTTTTCAACAGATAAACGTGGTAAACACCAAAAAACACCAGCATTTGATCGCGATATACTGACTCGACACGTTGAATCGTTTAACCCGTTAGAACCACACTATAGGCGTGAACATGCACCTCTGCGACGATACCTGCCAAGTGACATAAAAAATAACTCAAATGCATAAACATTTTTGTGAGACATACCCTGATAAAACTATTTCGTACAGCTTAGCTTATACAGATCACATGTTAAAAAAATGAACATATCCTTTACTGATCTCGGCAATGAAGAATGTGAATTATGCGAGGCTTATAAATTTCACAAAAAGGAAACATCACATGATGCCACTATCCAGATATTTGAACAGTGTACAGTTTGTGTAGATTGGAATGAACATCACCAAAGGTACACCAAAGCACGAGAGCTTTACACAGCACATAAAGAAGAACCACAAAATAATTCACAGGTAATCTACAGTGCTGACCTCGAAAAAGTGATCATGTTGCCCAGGTTGGAGATGTTTAAAGCTGCAATTTTCTGTCAGCGCCTTGTAGCATACAATCAGACTTTCGCACCACTCGGCAAGATTACCGCAAATTGTAAACCCCTCACAGTCTGACAATCTGGCATGATGGCATTGCGGGCAGAAGACAAGAAGATATAATGTCTGCATTTTATCATTTCATTTTGCGTAATAGAGATTTTGAGCAAGTACACATCTGGCTAGATAATTGCAGCTCGCAAAACAAGAATTGGCTTTTATATTCGATGCTCATTCACATGATTAATAGTGAAACTATTGGTACAGAAAAAATAACTCTGTATTACTTTGAACCCGGCCACACTTTCATGAGCAGTGATCAAGTGCACCATCAAGTGGAATTAGCCATGAAAAAAAAAGGTACACTTTACGATTTCCCTGATTTCGAAGAGTGTGTATCTTCAATTAATAAATCAAAAGTAATCGTACAGTCTATGTCGCCAGAAAACATTTGGAATGTACCAAATTATGTGTCACAAAGAAGAATCCAAACATCTAACCCAAGAGCTTATTTAAAAAATATGGTTGAGGTATGTTTCACTCGTAAAAGTTATGATCTCATGTATAAGAACGATTTCAATGATACAATGTATACTTCTCTTCGGTTCATGAATGATAAATATTTGAAAAACCCACATATAATGTTATTTGAATTCAGGACTGAACCGAAATGTGTCGAACCTAAAAGAAAAGCTGATATTCTTGAAAAACTATCGAGCATAATTCCCCCTCACAAATTGTTATTTTGGAAAAACTTACCAACAAAGGAAAATGAACACCCCAGTACAAGTACTGATCGCGATCATATAAATAGACTGACGTAAGTTTGTTGAGACTGATTAAATACTTTAACTAGGTACTATAAGTAGTATGACTAAACATTGTTATGTTGTTTTAAGGTATTTGGTAAAGTAGTTGTAAGTAAATTTATTACACTTAATGAAAGTTTTTTTTTGTATAACAGTTTTTGTTTTGTACATAAAGACGTAAGACGATCTACAATTTTCAGTTCAACTAAGTAAAAATAATGTTATCCTAATTGAAAGTACAAGTACCTACTACCTAATTAATATTAATAATTGATGTGATAATTGTATTGGTAAAGGACTTAGAGTTCCTAAGAAATTTAGTTTAAAAGCTTAAAATAAATAATTACTGTGATTGATTAAAAAATAGTTTTATTTTTAACTACGGGATTGTCCAACGATTTGTTCCAGTTATTTTTTATACGGTTGCGCTATAAAGCCGTTAAACTATAACGTTTTGACAATCGGCACATTTGCAGCTGAGTTCACATTTCACCTGTCAAAACCTTGTGTGCTAAGTGGAGATATTTAATTTGATTTTCTTTCTCATCTTGCACCAGGTTCCCGTAATTCGGAATGGTAACATCGACTATCATTGTACGGCGCGCTAATCGGTCTATCACCACTAAATCCGGCTCATTGGCTACAATAGTCCTTTCAGTAAAGATAAACCGATCCCAGTACAACGTGACATGGTCATTTTCGAGAACTGGGTCGGGCACATACTTCTAATACGGTACCTCGGAATCCACAAGTTTATATTGCAAAAAAAGTTGCTGGTGAATAATCGAGTTCGGGTTCGTTTGATTCGCAAAATGTAAATTAGATAATAACTCATTTTTTAAACAAGCTTTTAATGAACTTAATAAAACTTACGTGAACAGATCTTTAATACTTTTATGATATTCCTCTAGTTATGCGTGATGTATATTATTATGTATATGTGTTCTATTCGTTTTGTGTTGAGGGTGTAGGTTTAATAGAAACGACCAATTACGACTGCAGTTTATTTGCGACTAAACTTCTCTGTCTCACGGGCGCAGCCGTGCGTCACCAATAATATATATTCGCTGAGTAAGCTTGTACATACAATGTGTCCCTACAACTTTCTTATAAGCTTGAGGCGTGAACGTCGTGAAAGCATGATATCAATGAAGGAAGTTTGTCAGTTTTCATCCATGTACATTACAACTACTTTCTTAATGTCCCTCGGGAATCATCGCATTTCCCAATACAAAAGAGCTTTCCACCCGTTTTTTAAATAAATTACCTCAAGTTAAAAGAGTATTTACAACTATATATCTTCCAAGTCGATAGAGAGCGTTTGTTCTGCACCAAGTGCTATTTTGTTATTTGGAATTGGATTTTGGTTATCGTAGCTCTGGGTGCTTACGCCATATTTCAAACTACAAAACAAAAATTCAAACAATATGAGCGATTTTTAATGAATTCATAATTTTGGGAAATAATTGCTTACAAATAAAGACATTGGTCTATAAATCTGAAGGAAAACTACATGGAATTCAAGAAAACATAACTTTTTTCTAAGCTCACAAATTGAATTACCATCATTGGTACCAAATTTTTGAACAATTCTTTCAGAGTAACCAATTTTCTCAAACATCAAACACTTAAAAGTTAAAGGGAGAAGTTCATACACTGCTAGCACAAGGGCACAAGCTCGAGGCTTCGCTCTCATGGATGTCGGAAATCATCATACGGAAACATACAACCGGAATAAATAGGTGTTGCCGGAAATGGAAATCGCTTAACGGCTGTTAAAGTAGACTTTAACATGTTTTTTTTTTAGTGTAAACTTCTTTAGGGGCGTTGGGTATTTTTTGAGATGGTTGACTTTTTTTGATGGAGAAAAACAATTGAATTCGCGACACCTTTACCAACACTTCTGTTTTTTTAGTAGAGGTATTTCAATAATTTAAGTCTCAAAAGGTAAGTCCAAATCCACGGTCCAATTAGAATGATGAAAATAGAATTACACGTTTAGAAGATATGAACAAAATTATGATTATGAATAATGTGAAATCCTGTATTGTCGATTCAAAAAATACACACGTATTTGTTAAACTTTTTTTCTTTGAATATTATATTTTCAATATTTAAAAACGTCCACCGAGTATTCCGGCAGAAGCATTTAATAACGTTTGTGTGCGAGCAACAAAACTCGCAGATTAGACAAAATGAAAATATAGAAGTCATGTCAGTTGTCATTACAGAATGCTCCATTTTTACAATGAAAGATAGATTAAGTTATGAAAATGAAAACTGAGAGTTAATACAGCATGTTTTCTGGTAAATAAAACTAGCCCGATTGATTTATTTTCATGAGTTTGAGAATGTAAGCCAACAATGAGCCTTCGGAAACCTCAGATAAAATAATGGTGAAGACACATTCAAATCCATTCATCACTAAGTTTTTGCGTTGTGGTTATTTTGTAGGATGAGAACTAACATACCTAGTAGGTATATTTTTTTCGATTACATTTCAAGCTATTTTATTTATTATGTAAGATAAGATCCACTTGGTAAAATGTCTATGAAAAGTCCCTGTTCAGATTATCCATTCAAACTTGGTTACGATGCGGCTGCTGTTCACAAGTAAGGCTGCTATAACACGACCTAACAATTTTGTAAACAATCGATATTTGATAAATATTAACCATTAGCTTGGTCACGATAAGAGGTCACGTAAGACGATGTGAAATATATTCTATATTTTAATCTTTATAATGTGGCGGTATTAAATATAGATCATTTTCATATAGACAAAATTCATTAAAGTAATATATTATTCACCATAATTAATTTTAGTCTAAATTATACATTCACCATGGATTATAGTATCATTCTTGTGTAGGGAAGCTACTGTTAATACTGAGAACATGAAGTTATTTCAATATATTGGAAAAACATATCCAAACAATAGGGTGGATAATGATGTGCAATCGATGGAATTTTTATTTTGTTTCATTTAGAACCAGACCTAGAGTACTTTTCAAAACGAATCAAATGAACCAAAACTCGACTCAAACGAAGCAGCCAAGATTATTCACCAGCAACTTGTTTTGCAATATAAACTTGTGGGTTCTGAGGTACCGTATTACAAGTATGTGCCCGACCCAGTTTTCGAAAATGACCATGTCGCGTTGTACTGGGACTGGTCTATCATTATTGACAGGACTATTGTAGCCAATAAGCTTGGTGATAAATCGATTAGCCCACTGTAAAATGATAGTCGATGTTACCATTCCGCATGACGGGAACTTGGTGAAAGTTAAGAAACAGAAAACAAATTAAATATCTTGTCTTAGAACACAAGGTTATTGGCTGCAATTGTGCCGATTGTCGTATCGGTCAAAGGGCTGATGACCAAACGCCTCGATCAAAATCTCTCGAGGCTCTCGTTAGGAGGTTGGATTAAAAGCCTGCTTTAGAAGGCAGTACTCCTTGATACGGCTTGCATCGTGTGGAGGTTCCTGTCTCTGGAGGCCTAACCACCGGTAGCTTGGATCCTGCTCCCGATACCGGCGGACCACGGGTCAATGGCTATGCGCGTGTTAGATTTTGCATTTTGTTATTGTAATATTGTTTGGTGGATAATGTCATAATTATGTCACTTTAACAAAGCCTTGAACAAACGTAGAAGTACCTAATTTGCTACATGATTACAAAAGTAACTGTCTTTACTTTTGAAAATAACTTAGATGTTTTTACTATTGATGATTGCGTAGTGTTTAATTATACTTGTAATATATTTTAGGTTTTCTATTGTTATTTAATATAAATAGGCTGATTCAAATAACTTTTTTATTTTTATTTTATTTTATTTTACTGTATAAATAAAAATAAATAAAATAACTGGCACAATACTCTCAGTTCAAATTGATACTTTTAACTGTCATAAATTACGAATCAGTTCTTATTAAATTCCTTAATTACCATAAAATGTTTAATAACGGTTTCACTAGATAACCTTTGTTTATTATTATCTGTGCTAGAAGTTATTAAGCCAAAATGTGTGACGATCTGTAACTTGTTCAAAATGGCTCGAAATGTTTAACGTAAATTGACATTGGTAGTATATACAAAAAAAAAAAACAGTACAATGTGAAAATTATCTTTAATTTCGGAAGGCGGTGACTTTGGATATGTATTTAATTTTTTTGTCACCGCCTTCCGAAATTAAAGTTATTTTTCACTCTTTAGTGTATTTTTTGGAAGCCGGTTGTTTTTTTTTTTTTTTTAAATGTTTTTATTTTTCACTTTTTTGTGGTTCACATGTGCTTACCTTATGTTATGAACTGGTGTAAACAATAGACAGACATGAGATTTCTCCAATTCCAGTCCATTTTCTATCATGTATTGAGGAGTTCCGTGTCCTATCTCCGAAGTTCTTCATCAGATCTTCACCAAATTGAAATGGAACCACTCCGAGAAAGTACTTTTCCAAAAACTATCCAAATCGCTTCAAGTGTGCCTATAATATTTGAAGAGTTCTCTCTATTTCTCCAGGATCCCATCATCAGATCCTGACTTGATGATCATGGGACCACTTGGGAAGTATACCCTGTCAAAAAAATTTAATTCAAATAGCCTCCTTCATAATGAGCAATATGGCTTTACAAAAGGTCGTTCGACTACAGATGCGGGTGTTGCTCTGTTGAAACACATATTACAAGCATGGGAGAACTCGCAATATACTACTGGAGTTTTCTGTGATCTCTTTAAAGCCTTTGATTGCGTGCACAATAAAATGCTTTTGCGAAAACTGCGTTATTACGGTGTCCATAACGAAGCTTTAAAAGTAATAAATTCTTATTTACAAAATAGGTTCTAATATGTAGAAATTAATGGTGAAAAATCTTCCAGGCTACCAGTTCAGTTAGGTGTGCCTCAAGGCTCAATACTCGGCTCATTATTTTTTTTACTGTATAGCAATGACTTACCATTCTATTTAAAGGGTATTTGTGATGTTGTACTGTTTGCAGATGACACTTCTCTTATTTTTAAAGTAGACCGGAATAGACAAGATTTTGACGACATAAACAGTGCTCTCTCAATGGTTACGGATTGGTTTACGGCAAATAACCTAGTTCTCAATGCCAAGAAAACAAAATGTGTAAAATTTGCCTTACGGACTATTAGAAATCTAGGTCCCAACATCGTCTTAGATAAAGAGGTACTTGAAACTGTAGACTCGGCAGTTTTTCTGGGCATAACAGTAGATGCCAAACTTCAGTGGGGACCACACATATCAAGCCTAGCGGGAAAGCTCAGTTCAGCCGCCTACGCCGTCAGAAAAGTAAGACAATACACTGACGTCGATACAGCTCGATTAGTCTTCTTTAGTTACTTTCACAGCGTATTCTACTGTGGGGCAAAGCTGCATATATTCAAAATATTTTTGTCCTTCAAAAACGTGTTGTTCGTGCAATTTACCAGCTGGTAGGTGCCAGAGTTTCCTTGAGGGACTTTTTTAAAGATGTTGGTATTCTCACGGTGGCATCACAATTCATATTCGCTAACAACTTATATATTAGGCAAAATATACACTTGTACACTAAAAGCAGTAATATTCACACCGTTAACACAAGAAATAAGGACAAACTACGTGCTCCCTTTCACCGAATTTATAAGGTTCATAACTCATTTGTTGGGCTTGGTATAACTTTTTATAACAAGCTTCCCTCTTCTTTGCTAGATTTGCCTTTTAATGCGTTTAAAGCTCAAGTAAAATCCATCCTTTGTTTAAAGGCTTACTATTCCATCAACGACTATTAATGACAAGAATAGTTGGTTGCTGTGATTAACTCAAGTCAATGTATATGTTCTTTCTCCAGAATTGGCGTATCTAGAGACAGGTTATTTGGGTTCATATAATTATTATTTTATTTTTTATTGCCTGTCCAACAATTTTTTAATTTTTTTTTATAATTATCTATTAAGTTATTAGTTATTGACATGATCTACTCATAACAATATTTTCTATGATGAGTTGTTTTAGGCTTTATTTGGCCTCGACAGTTTTCATTTTATTTGTCGGTATATTGGTATGGCTAGCTGACATTTTGACTATTTATTTAATTAATATTTTGTGTCTCGTAATGTTTGTTACTGTCTCATGTACTTTGACGTTCGAAAAGTGCTGATTCTCAGCCTAATTTGTATAAATGACTTTTGATTTTGAACAAAAAAGAATATCCAAATCGGTCCAGCCATCTTCGAGTAATCGGTGAACATACATAAAAAAAAGAAAGACAAAAGGTCCCGACGAATTGAGAACCTCCTCCTTTTAGAATTCGGTTAAAAAAGGCTTGTAATGACGTTATCGAGGCAGCTGCTCGGTAATTGTTCAGTTGGTTAATCCTAGTATTGTTGCTGTGTGGAATAGATCGACCAGATGTGATCGACCAGTTATGTAAGTTAAGTAATTTGATATTATATCATAATTGTTGCTTAATATAGCAATGTTTGATAATGATCATTCATATCAATGTAAGAAATGTGTTGATGAAATACTTCAATACTGTTCCCATGGAGTTTCTTGTCCTTCTTCTCCATGAAGACCTAGTTTTGGGTTGAAACGGACGACTAGCTTTCTGATTAAATACTGACAAGCCTAATTTAAATAAATGTCTAGTCTTGTCTTTCCGTGCTTTACTTCATGAAGGGATTTTTTAGGGAGAGGATCTCCCTAAAAACCATATTCATAAGAACCTTCATACACAATAAATACAAATACAAAATACAAAATTTATTTATTGGCAAACAAGTAGGTACATCAAGTTAGATTTCCCTGACTCCTGCGCTAGTTATATAACTGTGTTGCAGGAGCCAGTGTCCTCCCGTAATACAAAGACACGGTGTTTGGATGTCAACGCAATAAGTTAAAAAAAATACAAAAGCTAACAAAAAAAGAAAAAAAAAAAAGGATTTTATACTATCTTGAGAAAAAAAAATATAATAAGGTATGAACCCAGTTTCAAATTTAAAGATAAAGTAATTAAAAAACATGGGGGGAAAAAAAAAGAATTAACAATGTGAAAAAAAAATTTACAATGGGGAAAAAATATAAATAAAAAACAATGAAAGAAAAAAAAAATAATTCAACGCAAACGCAATAATTTACAACACTCGTGAAAGTGTGTATGTGTGTGTGTGTTTGTGTGTGTTGTGTGTGTGTTGGGTGTGTATTGTGTGTGTAGTGTATGTGTGCGCGTGTGTGGTTGTGTGTGTGTGTGTGTGGGTGTGGGTGTGTGCAAATAAGCAGTAACCATTCTGATATTCAAAGCTAGATACTTGTTTTATTAAACATACACTTATACATTTATGTAGCCCCCTCAAATTTTCTAACACGCGCCTCAAAGAGATGTCAGCAAGAACTGGTGGGGTCCGCAAGGGCTGCAAGCCGCAAGTTTGACACGCCCTCCCCGCCCCTCCTAGAGCGGGAGAAGTTATTATTAGCGGGATAGGCAGAAACTACGGAACGCCTGGTGGCGTAAAATTGGAGGTATCAGTTAGTCTAAAAAGAAAAATTAAATACTTTAATAATCATTTCATAATAATGATGATTGCTATCATTTTTAAAAACTTTGATCTTATTTTACTACAAAGGTTTTCCAATTTTATTTGATAATTTACAGATAATTTACCTTATTCAACCAAAACCCTGCTACGTCAGAGACCCTAATGTGAGTTTCTTCGATCTAACGCATCGAACGCGTTCGGCGCTCCGAAGGGCCCTGGATTGGTGAAGGACCAATCGGAGCGCCGAACGCGCTCGATGCGTTAGATCGATGAAACTCACACTAAGGCCACTGCTCATACACGTACACACATCTCCATTAAGTGGTTACCCCTCCAAAAGACATGTGCGTTCAAATCAGTGCTAGGTCCAAGTTACTTTTTGTATTTTGCAAAAACATTTTATTATATTACTGTATTGTATTATTGAATATGGTTACCATTTACGAGGAATCATTTGTCGTCTAATTAGACCGGAGGTTACAAGATCGCTTGCCGTGCATAAGATTGGAGGTTCAAATACTGGGCACGAGATGTGCTTTTTATCTTACAATTTTTTTATGAAGTCTGTTCTGTTAGTCTAAAAATTTATAAAAAAAAAAAAAAATGATTAAATACTGTAATAATCATTACATAATAATTATTAATGCTATTATTTAAAAAAAAAACTTTGATCTTATTTTACTACAAAGATTTTTCAATTTTATTTGATAATTTGCAGATATTTTACCTTATACATATTTTACCAACTGACACAAACGGGTCAGTAGACAAGTGACATCCTTAACGATAAAATGGGAAGCGCTAGAAATATTTTAGATTGCAGAAACTAACGAAATGTCACGTGATCTGTTATGTCGTCTCTGTATACAGACGTTTTAAGTAAACGTATACATCAAACGGTGTAGTTATAACTTGAGGAGGATTAATTTTATACAGAAAACGTGATAGGTTTTCAGCGGTGGTTCTACCACTGCTGGAAAATCTTTTTTTAAATTTAATAAAACCGCACCCAAATCGGTCCAAACTACGGTGCCACAGAAAGACACACATAGCGGTCAAACTTATAACACCCCTCTTTTTGGGCCGGAGGTTAAAAACCGAAGTGTAGTTCGGTCAGGGATATAAGTTGTTAATCTAAATGAGACAGTTCGTCAATATGTAGAGTTATAGCCATTTCATACTGTGTGTACGACAAATTTAATTTGAATAAACGGACAATATAAGTTCGTATTCAATTTATTAAACAATTAATTTCCGTGATTGTACAAGATCATCATCATCATTTCAGCCGAAAGACGTCCACTGCTGGACAAAAGCCTCTCCTAATCACCGCCACTTCTGCTGGCAGAACCAGCTTATTGCATTCAACGGATTCCTGCGGTCAGCAGTCCACCTTGTGTCAACTCTACGTCTTCCTGTACGCGGTTGCCACTCCAATACCTTCCAGCCCCATCTGCAATCTGTTCTGCGAGCAATGTGCCCTATCCACTGCCACTTAAGTTTACCAATTCTTCGGGCTATGTCAGTTAACTTGGTTTTCCTGCGGATCTCTTCATTTCTGTTTCGATTAGTGACCTTAATGTCAATCCCTAGCATCAAGTGGAATGACAGCTCACTTTCACCTCACTTCACCTTAGGTTTCACGGTGAGATGGTCACAGAATAGCAATGCTGGAAGGAATACGTCGAACTGCAAATCATACAAGCCAATGCAACATTAAACATGGAAATGGAAATCGTCTACCTACCGGCTGTCAATGTAGACTTTAATATATATAATTATATGTCTGCTTTGTATATTATTTTTTCAATATAGAAAGAAAGAAAAGAAAGAAAAAACGTTTATTTGCGGTAAACATGACGCAAAAACCAGGAACACACAAAAAAATAATAAAAAAAAGGTTGAGGGAAACATGCGTCACAAAATCCATCCACACAAAAAGGCTGTCACTCAGCATTTTGCTGCAACTCTATGCAAGACAGAGCCCCAGCGCTAGTTTGCAGCGACAACCGGCTTTGACGTAATGACGTCGCCCGGTGCATCAAACAGTTAACATCGGACTTATAGAAAATTAATATAATTAATGTGAATGTGATAGAAATTATACAAGAATATAAAGAAAAAAATAAATATAAAAAGGAAATAGACAAAAGTGCTACGAGAATAGCATCCTCAATAAACATTTTACTCTTTATGTAGTGGCAACATTTCGAAGCGTCATCCATAGACAAAATGTGCGTGTGCGACTTATAATATGATGTAAGAAATTACAAAATGGCCAATGATATAATGTGATAATATTATGTAATAGTTGTGTGTCAGTGCCGTAGGTCAGTGTTTCGTGGGTCGCAGGCAACGAAGCCCTGGTGCCACTCGCCACGCCACCTGACGGGGGCGTCGCGACTTCCAACAGCAAAAACAGGAAGGTATGGAACAAATGGAATGGAAGTTATGAGTTATAAAATAGAAATACAAAATAAATAATACGATTACTGGAATTCAATTTGAAATTAGATTGTAAACGGACGATAATATAAATAAGTTTAAATGTATAAATATTTAGCAATAAACACGGACAAGTAACATAATTATGATAAAAATGTATTTCAATGTATAGGTTGTCAACGTTGAATGAATGTGGACAGGGGAAACGCTGCCAGTAGTCCCGGCAGACCGGGTATCGAATGCCATACCACAGCGCTGCTGGAGACCCAAAACCAAGTACTGCAGGCCATGACCCATGAGGTAAGCAAAGAAACTTTTTATGAGAAAAATTAAACTTATTGTTCAGAGAACTGTTAATGCAACAATAACTTCTTAAGTTGAAATTTAAATGACTGTAGTGTGTTTTTAGGCCTCGCAGTGGTGGTGGAAGGTCATTCCAGTAGCGAGTGGCCGCAAACCTAAAGCTACCTCTGAAAGCCGCAGTTTTATGTTGCTGTTTAGCGGGCCGACTACAGAACGAAGACCATATTTGTAATGAGCTTGTCGCCAGGTGAGCTTTTCATATAAATAGTGCGGCTTATGGGTTGTTACAATGCCAAACATTAAACTTGCTAAATGAATTTTCCGCCTGGCAGCCATTTTTAGCGTCTTGAGTTGGTTTATGTATGGTGTTACATGATGCCTGCGAGGGACATGAACGCAGAAACGAACACAGGCATTCTGAATTCGCTGAACCAACCTATCTGTCCTACCAAGCAGGCAGGGCCCATAGACAGTGTCACAGTAATTGAGTTTAGATAGGATCAGACTGTCAACCAGTTGTTTTCTAAGTGGTACGCTAAGAAAATTACGTATACCATATAAAACCTTAAGCCTATAAAAGCAATTGCTTAGTACGTTTTTTAAATGAGCCTCGAAACGCAGCTCAGGATCTAGGGTTAGACCCAGACTACATGCCTGTTCTACTCGCTCAATTATCTCTCCTTTGATAAGAATCTCTGGTTTAGCAGACACTATTGCAGAAGCTTGCTTTTTTGTACCCAGCACCATGAACTTGGACTTCAGTGGGTTCAGAACCAGAGAGTTCTCTTCAGACCAGGTCACCACTCTATGCAGGTCCTCATTCACCCTCTGCACTGCCAATGCTGTATCACCCCCCTTGAAGGATATGTACAACTGAATAGCATCAGCATACATGTGACTTGCAGTTTAAAAAAGATCTGGTAACATCAGCACTGTAAAGGATGTACAGCAAAGGGCCCAAGATCGATCCCTGAGGGACTCCCCTAGACACCTGGAACAGAGGGGAAGACACAGTTGATCCGTCCCCCTTGTATATCTGCACGTACTGCGACCTACCAGTCAAATAGCTACTAAACCAATCCACAGCTTTACGATCAAAGCCATAGTATGTTAGCTTGGACAACAGTAGATTAGTATTAATAGCGTCGAAAGCCCTTGAGAAATCCAGCAGGACCAGGATCGACCCCTCCCCCCTGTCACGTGTCTCCAGGATATTGCCCACTACATCCATCAGAGCCGTTGCAGTGCCTCTTCCTTTACGGAATCCTGACTGAAGTTCAGGGAGAATGTTGTTTGCCTCCAAGTATTAAATTACCTGTAGATACACCACACGGTCCAGAATCTTTGACAGGCAGTATACTAATTGTCCTGAGATCTTTCAAATTGTCTGGATCACTAATTTTAGGGATAGGGCGAACAATTGCGCGACGCCAGAGGCCAGGAAAAGTGCGCGATTCTATTGACTTGTTGATGATAATCAGTGATGACTTCCAGGGTAGTTGGCAATGTGAGAATTAACATTTCCAAACTGATACCATCAACACCCTGAGCGTTTGATCGTAGACTCCTGATTATTTTCAGAATTGTCTCCTGGTTGGTTTTAGTGAGCGAGAACTCGGCTGAACTGTGCCTGTGAGAATCGATGCAGGATATTTGTGAGACATTATCGTTACAGTTTCCTGGAACATCCAAAAAAGCCGCATTGATAACATCTGGATTGTCAAAATGTCTTGGCAGTAGCCTTTCTTTATGGTCCGGAAGGACATCTGACTTCAAATTACGCCACAGTAGTTTAGGGACCTTACTCTGCTCGTTTATGTTTTTTGTAAAATCTGCCGTCTTTTCCCTCACTAATGCGGCGGCGGCTTCATGCTTAAGATCCAGGTAATAGGTACTGTTTATGATACGGTTCTTTAGTTTTGCGACATCTGTTCCTAGCCTCATCCCGCAGCTTGAACATCAGACGGATGTTCTCAGTGATCCAAGGCGTAGGCCGCTTATAGAATGTCTTTTTCTTGATAGGAGCGTGAAGATCAAAAAGCTGGAGCATGAATGAGTTAAAAGTGTGCACCATAGTATCGACATCACACATATCTCCTATAGTAGACCATGGTATCATATTCAAATCATTATGGAAGTGATCTGGCATGATGTCTGAAAGAGAGCGAAACTCCACCACCCTAGGTTTAACCTTGGGCTTCTTAAAAACAGATTCGCATGTGATGAAAGAGTGGTGGCCGAGCTCACTGATATGGTTCACCTCAACATTTCGTGTTGTAGCATCAGTGCATACGATGTCGATGAGCGAACTACTGTTACCCACGAAGTGTGTCGCTGATTGAACTAATTGAGTAAGGTTGAAGTAATTAATAAAGTCCGTAAGCTGCTTTGATTTTGAACTGTTTGCATCCAACAGATTGACATTTAGGTCACCCAGCAGTACCAGATTATCATAAAGGGCCAATGCACTAACACTAGCAGTTATGGCGTCAAGGAAAAGCTCCAAATCCTGCCAAGGGGGCGATACGCGGTTCCAATAAGAAGCTTTTTTTTATTTATGGTTAGGCCCAGCCAAAGTTGCTCCACATCAAGGTGTTCAGCATGAGCTCTTACAAGCGCGTTAATGCCACTCTTTATATAAAAAGCAACTCCCCCGCCACGCCCACCTCAGGTAGTCACAGGTCGCGGTATGTGCTTAAATTTGTACCCAGGCACACTAGGAGCGCGGTCCTCTTCCCCCTTTCGTAACCATGTCTCATTGATAGCCACGATGTCCACAGAGTGGTTACCCATGGCAATCAAGAACTCATCCTGATTTGTCCCTAGAGAGCCCGCATTAAGTAGACCAAACTTAATATATTTACTGGGAGCCATCAGTGCGAATAGTTGTGGGTATTAGATATGGAAGTGTGATGATATAGTATGAATGAATGTATGAAAGTATTGTGTGGTGGATCAGTTGGGCACTATAGTAAGAGCATATAATTATTATTGAGAGAAATACTTCTTGTACATAATTTGGATGAAATAGATTAGTTAAAAATAGACTTTGCACAAATAATAAAAGTAAATAATAAACTATAAGAGTAAAATAGGGTACCGTGGGTACATAAGATCCATGGTGTCCAGGTTGACACGCACATTTCCCCAAGCATAAACAATAAAACCATTTATATACAAATAGCCGCAAAAATAATTAAGCCATCTCATTTCCAGTTCCGAAGACACGGGATAAGTCCTCTTCAGTGCGGATCCTCTGTGCCTTGTCTCCTGGCATCTTCCTGGCGAGGATGCGGCCCTGCTTGGTCCACACAAACTTCCAGTCGAGGAGACCGGCTGCATCCCGTGCCATACGAAATAACAGACGGTTTGCTTTCGTCAGCCGCTCGTTGAGGAAGAACCGCTGCGCTGGAGCGGGCATGTCGAGGTCGGCAGTGGTTGCTCCACGTCGCACTCGCGCGCTCGCCAAAAGCTGGTCGCGCAGGTCCCGACGAGCAAGGCGCACGACGATCGGCCGAGGACGAGATTCAGTAGGCCCTGCTGAGCTTATCGCGTTGAGCTGCCTTCCACCAACACGTTCTGCACTAATGATGTCGCGATCGTCAAGGCTGACCCCTAGCTTGTGGCCAATGACCTTAATTATGTGAGCTGGGTTTTCCGCCTTTCCTTCTGGAAAATTTTACACCTCTATGTCGTTAGCAAGAAGGTCCTGGTCCCTGTCATTGAGCTCTCGCCTCAATTCCTCCACAATCTTGTCCACATTGGCTGAGTCTGTGGACCCCGAAGTAACACGTTGCTCCAGCGCGTCCACCCTGGCCTCCAGACTGTCGATGCGCGTGCTGCAGGTATTTAGGGTGGTTTTGAGCTCTGCCATTTCCACCTCCATCTCCTTTCTAAACACCTGAATCTCTGCACGCACCATCCTCAGCTCCTCAATGATCACCTGCAAGTCGGTTCCAGCTTTAGGCGATAATTCCCGAGTGGTGACTTCGGCAATTGAGATTTGAGGGGGCGGGGGAGTCGAGGCTGCATTAACGGGGTTGACAGAAGTTTCCTCAGGAGTATTAGGCGTACTAGAGCCCGTAATGCTTGTACTAATGGGAGGGCTTTGTGTGGCACCTCTAACAGGAGTTTCGGTCTTATTGTCTCGAGCAATATTTTTTTTGCATTCAGGACAACGCCACTTCGTCGTTATGTTGGCCTTTGTAGGGACACCCACACACACTCTGTGATATATCTCCTGGCACTTACCACATCTAGCGCCCTCTAACGTAGATATAAAGCGACCGCAGCCTCCACATTTGATTCCCGGCATGGTTATCGACGCCTTGTAAACAAACTTGCTCAGCTGGTGGTGTTGAGGATGTCCACTAGATGGCGGCAGTAACGATTCTCTACACGAGTCGATAGGCCGTTTGCTGCCAACAAGACAGATGGCTCTGTTGTCAAGGCAACGTTACCGATTGTTGTGTTGTTATTAGTGGGTAACTTTATTTTATGTTCGCCAATTTGGAAATGTTTTTCCGGTTTTACGGCCCTTAAACGCACTATTTATTGCTCACTACAATGTATGTTATGCCGATTGCCACTATAATCACTATTATACGGATTGTAATGCACTTTGACTTTTATTTATATTTAAATTAGAAAAAAAATTGGACAGCGAGTCACACCGATAGAGACGTCAAAACGTCACTCAATATTTGAAAACGTTGTTAAGGGCCTAAGTCCCGTTTAGTAGCGTAAAACGGTCACTTTATAAACCGTACCACTCATTAACGGCTTGTCTTGAAGATTTGAAAAATATATTATTTTGCTATAGATTCATGTACATCATTTTTTCGAGAGTACTTTTTTTGTATGGTTAATACTTTTGCTGTAAAAAAATATTTTCCAACACGCAATATTTTGGCTTCTATTCCGTACTCCTACTAAACGGGTTTGTTATTTGGAAATATTTTTACACTGAAAAATAGATAGTTAGAGGTACCACAGAATCGTGAGAACACACCTGTAAATTAATCAACAATTGCTAAGGAATATCCCCATTTTGAGATAAAGGCTCAGAGGTGCCCTGCGCGGGCGCGGGCGGCAGTCGTGCTTTAGCATTCAGACGGGAGGGTTGTGTCGCTTGCTGCTCCGCTCCGGCTATCGATCGACTACGCGTGGTGTCTGTGTTAGTGCAAATACTTACGAACGTATTGTAGCAGTGTGTGTTTATAGATTAGATCGCTGCAGAGAGGCTAATTCAATTGTGCGCGAGGACGCTATAATAGTGGTGCCGTTTCTAAATTACTTTTTGTTTATAGTGTTTACTGTGTAAATATAAGCTAGTTTGTAAATTAATAAAAATGCCCAGGCAAAAGAAGTCAAAAAAAAGATTAGCTGAAAGTGCTAAGAAAATGCGGCTGTTGTAAGTACCAAAATATTTAACTTAATGATTACTACTGTAGCTTTCATAATCATCTGGTGTGCGATTATTAATTCATTGAATCAAAATTAAAGTTAAATAATTACGAAATTGTTCCAGGAAATCTAGAAAGAAATTATTTCAATCGAAGGGCGAACATCCGAGTACATCTGCTGATAACATAGAGGATATCCAGGTAAATTATTATAATATACTAGTGACATACTAATATATAACTATAACATAATAATATAGGGTGGCAGGAACATCTTCACGTAAACTGTCAACGTGGATTCAGTAAGGTGATAATATATCAGTACCTAGGTACATATAAGATTCTGAACGCAGGGGTGCATTGAAGTTTTTCGTCAGTTTATTAGTATTAGCTGTTCCATACATTTCGACCGCGTAGGTATTGCACTTTTCTATGAAACAGCAGATTTTTGATAACCGACAATTTTTTCTAAGAAGTCAAGAGTAGAAGAAGAGTAGTGTACTAAATTCACTGTTAGAGTTTGCGCGACGATGTTTCGCGATGCCCTGCCAGCCGAATACATCTTAGTAGTGTTTTGTGTGTTTTTTTTTCAATAGCTTCAATTGCGTTTGGTAGACGATCAATTTGCGCACCGATGTGTATCAATCACGTAACCATTGACAACAGCAATTGATCGTTTCGGGACTCGTTACAATATGACTTGTTTCAAATGCATATAAGTAAATAAATATTGTTTACAATTTTTAATACTAGAAGAATAGGTAAGTACCAACTTTAAAACAAACTTGGTATTTTGCAATATGCAATTAAGTGTCAAAGGAGTGCTTTTGTTACTCGAACTAGGATTACCCTGTATCGTAAATGCTGTCACCTTCCATCGGACAAATTAGGATAGCTCTATAAACAATAAAGTTTCGAAAAAAAAATTAACAAACTTTACAAGTTATTCCGAAATGTCTAAGAAACTAAAAAGAATAAATAATGATTACTTCATCATATCAGCCAAAAAACGTACACTGCTAGACAAAGCCTCCCCCAAAAGGGGGGATTTGCCATAATCATCACGCTTGGCAGGCGGGTTGGCGATCGCAGTATGGTGGTCAAATGCATAGAAAACACTGCTGCCCATTCTCTAGTAAGATGATTACTTGATTTTATGTAAACAATACTTATTTGCCCATAGTATATAATTGCAAAAAACAACATTGTGTTCTTATCACCAGACGGAACTAGTGAACGAGAGATACAACATCCATACGGTAAAGACAAAAAATAGGTACAAACGCTAGCACATCAAGCTACGCCAAACTGTTAAATTTTGTCAATTGAACATGAACCTTATGCTGCTTATGTCATAAAGTTGAAAATCTATCAAAGAAATTTCCAATTTTGTTGTCTTATTGTCATGGCCCAGCCAGTTGTTTACAATCGGTCTCAAGTTGGTCCTAAAACTACTATTTAACTAACACTAATAACTTATTCAGTTTATGATTACCCAGTTCCTTAATTCGATATTTGAAAAGTAAATTACTCGTAGATTTATATTTAAGTAAAACCTAAAAATGAATGACTGAAATTAAAACTTCAATTTTGTCATCGTGAGTAATGTAGTAAAACTACTTTAGTCACAATTTTTTTTAAACCGGCGTCATAAATCGCAGCGGGATTTCTCGCGCACTGGATCTTCAACGAACACACACTGTTCGATTTTCGATGCGCTGAATGCTGGATTACGCTGGTCGCTGTAAATCTTACCACATTGTCACGATATGACGTGACAATGTGGTACGATTAACACCGACCGTCGCGCATTGCTTTTGTAGTTAGATTTTTTTCATTACTGAATGCATCGTTTGACCTCGATCACGTCGCCATTTATTTATTGTTAATGTGTTTTTGAAACTTAAATTTATTTTTAGATCGAAACTTCCACTGACCCACATGGTTCCACGACAGACTTATTTATAGAATGTCAGCAAGAGGACGACGTGTCTTCACAACAAATGATAGAAGATCCAATTCAGGTAAAACAATGATTACAAAGTATATTTGTTTTACAAATTGGTGTATGTACAAATATAATATCATAGTAAAATTAATCTTACGTACTACTACTATTTTAGATTGAAACATCTAGTGGACCACACCATTCCAAACCAGACTTGTTTATTACGGAAAGTCTAGAAGAAAACGAAAATAATTCAACAACATCACAAAAGTTGTCAGAAAGTCCGATTCAGGTAATAAATTATTTATTTATTTATTTATTAAAACTTAATGCACAAGTAAAAAAAAATACTGTACAAAGGCGGACTTAATGCCTGAGGCATTTTCTACCAGTCAACCTTAGGGTGATGCAGAGAGAAAACATGGCAGGTGCAACATAAGGGATAGGTTACTCGAAAAATAATACATACTAATACATACATATATACATATATATAACGAAAATAAAACTTAGTCTTGAGAAATAACGATAGGTAGATGAGAAAACGAATCCAGTAAGTCAGCGCTGGGATGATTCTGCCAATTTCTTACGAATATGCTCACGTGCCTTTACTTTAAACGAAAGCCGACTGGTTGCCATCCTGATATTCAGAGGGAGTGCATTCCAAAGAAACACTGCCTGGACAAAGAAAGAAGATTTGATGAAACCAGAGCGGTGAGAGGGACATCGTAGAAGACGATTATTGGTGGAACGAAGATTTTTACTATGCGCAGAGCACAAGTATTGAACCTGGGAAGTCAGATAAGAAGGAGAAGTGGGTTTGTCGAGTATAGAAAACAACATTGACAGAGCTCGCAACTCTCTGCGCTGACGGATGGGTAGCCATTTTAAAAGCAACCGGTGCGCAGACACATGATCATACTTACGAAGATTAAAAACGAATCGAATGCAGTTATTTAGAAGCCGGTCAAGTTTATTGAGGAGATCTGCATTCAGGTCATAGTAACACACATCGCCATAGTCAATTATGGGAAAGATTAGGGACTGTACAAGCATTGCCTTTATGTATGATGGGAGAAGGTTTTTCAACCGATAGAGCGACCGCAACGTTCCGGTGACTTTTTGACTAACAGTCGTGACTTGCTTTCGCCAGTCAAGACAAGTGTCGACATGTAGGCCAAGATCCTTAACATCGGAGCTAAACGGGATGACTGAGTTGTCGAATGTTACAGGTGGCACAGTCAAGCTATTCAACTTCCTTATGCTGTGGGGGCTCCCTAGAATGATAGCCTGACACTTGGCAGGGTTAACCGCCACCCCAAACCGATCAGACCAGCTCTTAACCACTCCTAAATCCCGGTTTAGCTCCTGAATCGCATCTGCTATGTTGTCAACATCTGCCTGACAATAAAGCTGCAAATCGTCCGCATAAAGATGATACGCAGTCCGAAGCTCGGTGGTAATGAGATTAATAAAAATAGAGAACAAAAGAGGAGATAATATACCGCCTTGAGGGACGCCAGCTGCAAGATCACACCAACTCGATGAAGAGTCTCCAGCACGAACAGACTGCTGACGTCCCTGAAGATAAGAGGCAAACCATTCCAATACCTCCGGAGAGACCATAAGATAGGAAAGAATGGACAAAAGGAGTTCGTGACTGACGGTATTAAAAGCATTGGAGAAGTCTATTAACACTAACACTGTAACTTTAGTGTTTTCCATTCCACGCCTTATATCATCAGTTACTTTTAGGAGAGCAGATGTGGTACTGTGCCCGAGCCTGAAACCGGATTGAAATGTACTGATGAGGGAGTTGCGGTGAATAAAGTGAGAGAGTTGTTTATGCACACTGGCCTCGAGCACTTTAGATAGGAAAGGAAGGATAGAAATTGGGCGAAAGTGACTTGGAAGAGAGGGACTGGGTATTTTAGGCAGGGGTCGAACAAGGGCTTTACGCCACAGGGAAGGGAAAACACTGGTGTACAGGGAAAAGTTTATGATGTGGGAGATTGCAGGAAGGAGTTGATCAATAGCTGCTACAATCATATGGCGGCTGATATCATCGCAACCCACGGCTTTGGATTTAATGGACAGGATAATCTTTTTGATCTCTTCCGGGTCGACTGGGGTGAAAATAAAGGGGTTAATATTGGGACGCGTCAGACCAGCAAGATAGTCGAGTGTTTGACATTTGGTTAGACTATCCAAAGTACTAATAAATAATAATAATAATAATAATAATCTAATAATTAATCTAATAATTATCTTACTTTCCTCGAAAATCTATCTTGTACCTGTAAATTTATAGACTTAAAACAATCATTATTATTTATATTTTGGCTACCGGCTACGTTTGAGGCGAACCACGCACAGTGGAGGGTTCTCTAGTCAGAATTAATATTTTACCAATCGCAAAAATAAGTTTGTATTTCATAGTATTATTCGAAAAATCTATGAAAAACATAGTTATTTTCCAGGTAGAAGATACTTACCACCAGATTTTTGAAGTAATTTTAATACCAGGTAGATATTTGAAGTAATTTTGAATGAATGTTGCACAAGTTACTGAAGGTAAAATGAAATACCTGAGGAACAATTCCCGTATTTTTAGGAACGTTCGCATTCTAATCTCTGTCGTACTTATCGTTGTATTACCTAAATTTTTGTCAAGTTTTTGACTTAGTAGCGGTGGATAATCTTTATTCCGGAAATCGAATTGATTCACTTAGTCCGACTCTGGGTCCGGTACCAGTTCACCTTTGACACCATTTTGGCACCGGCACTCATTCGCTCGTTTGGTTCCCCGGTTCGGTTCCCTCTAGAATATAATATTCATTCCGTTCATTGGATCATTTGGCACATTTTGAATTGAACAGTATGTAATTTTATTCATAATGAAATAATAAAATAAATGATTTGATTTGCGAACAGCGTAAATAATAAGGAAAGAAAGCAAACTAAAATAATGTTAAAAATTGTCAGAAGAATACCAAATTTCTATATAAATAAACAAAAAAACATCTTAATAATAAATGCGTCGTCAATCTTTTGAGCGATTCTACAATGACACAAAAATCACGTTTTACGCGTGCCAGTCAATCCATATTAAAATTTAACCAATAGAAATAACAGCGCACGTTACTGACTGATTATGTTCGTTTGTCACCGCATCGTTTTTATAGAAGAACCCAGACAACTTTGAACTGTAATTTCATTGTGCCAACTTGCCAAGTCGCTTATCGCTTCGCGTCCGTCTCGGACGCGATCGGTAGTGAGCGAGTGAACCGATACTATAACAGTACGACGCGTTCACGACGTGTTTCAGAGCGAGTGAACTGTAGTGATGCGCGCTCCGCAGCTCCGAGTCGTTCCTGGGATAATAATAATAATAATAATAAAATCTTTATTTCCAGTTTTACAATTTTAGGGTTACCACTTGGTATACATTAAGATTTTACTCTAATAAATTGTAGTTGCACACAGAGTTATAAACCTCTGTCACCCAAGCTAAGATTAAACTTGTGTTATGGGTGACAGGGCTCTCAAGTTAACACTAATTAGAAAGTAAAATTTCGGAACTTCACAGAGTAGGTACAATAGACAAAAATTAAAGAAAATAAAGACTGAAGCTAATACAAACTAACTAATTAAAGAAAGAACCATTTGTATAATGTGTGTGTGTGAGGGGTGTATGTGTGTATGTGTAAGTTTGTATGAGTGTGTGTTTGTGTTGTATGTGAGTTATGTTGTGCGGAGTTGTGTCCGTAGTGTCGTTTGTGTCGGTGGGTGTATTTGACGATATGCAGGACGGGGTGTATTTTAGGGTCAAAGGGGGTTAAATCTGAGTATTGAGAATGTTTTCAACCTCGTCATAGTTAAGGGTCATTATCCAATTACGGACCTTACCTTTACACTCAAATTTATTGGCCGTGTAGATGTTACATTGCTTGTTCACCAAGTTATAGATACGACTGCCAAGGATTCTAAAATGACGTCCCGCAAGTTTCGTTCTGTGCCTCTCTATGGGGCACACATCCATAGACCTACGTTTTTTCAAGCGATCATGATCCAGCTGTAAAGAAGTGTGTCTGCGTAGCGTACTGTTTAGCACAAAGAGCTGCCTCACGGTCAAGACCTGACATTCATTGTACAATTGAGCCGTACTATACCGATAGTGTTTAAAGGTCATTACTTTTAGGACAGCTCTCTGAGCCCTCTCCAACTGTATCATACTTGTCTTCGAAGCACCGCCCCAGACTGTTATGCCGAACGTTAATATTGACTGGCAAAGTGATAAATAAACCATACGTAAAGTATCTGCATCAGCACAGTACCGCAGGCTTTTAAACACTGTAATAAGTTTTCTAACTCTGCCAGACAATGCCCCTAGCTGAGCATTCCATGATATGAGGTTGTCTATAAGCACGCCTAGGTATTTCACGCTGGTTTTTCTTGTCAGGGAAAGGCAGGAGCATTGGTTTGGGTAAGCATTACAATTAGTATGCGCTTTAACAGAAAGTGTGTTGTCGGGTTGCGAATTAGATTTGAGGGAGAAAGTGATAAAGTTGCTTTTATCCACATTCAGAATTAAACCATTCGCCGATAGCCAAGATATAACAATACCAAGCACAGATTCTGCTCTCTCTCGAGCTTCGTTCCAATTTTCAGCATGTACAAGGAGGGCCGTATCATCTGCATATGTGTAAATGGAACAATTTGGGAGTGCTAAGTCACATAGACTGTTTACATAAATTAAAAACAGTGTAGGCCCCAAGATAGAACCTTGAGGCACTCCGGAGGACAATCCACACTCATCACTGACATATGTGGCGACTTTGACACTCTGCGTTCGGTCAGATAGATAGCTCGCGAAGATAGCAAGTGCTGAGCCTCTTACTCCAACTCGCTCCAATTTTTTGAGTAGGATGGGGACAGAGACAGTGTCAAATGCCTTTGATAAGTCTAGGAATAAACCAAGGCACTTAGACTTTTTATCAAGAGTCTCAACAACTTCGTCAATCAAGGGATCATTTGGAACCGCGGTGCCGGTAAGGATTGTGTGGAATACATAAGGTTCAACTATCCGCGTACCTTTGGATCAGTACCTCCGGAATTACCCACCACTACTTTGTAAGTCTTGTGGCCGGGACGAGATTGGGACTAGAATTTGAACGCTCTATATATTTGCCTTCTGGCCTATGCCACAACGTAGCCCTCCTATTAACTCCTTGACAAACATCCTAACAACGTTGGCAGGGTTTATTTATACTTATGTAATTTCTTATCTTAGGTCGAAACATCGCCTGAACCTCAACAAGTTCCAAGCTGTTCCATCGAAGGGCGACATATAGTTAACATTGCTTACTTTTATTCACAGTTAAAGATCATCGCCAAGCATGGAGTTTTAGACTGTGGCTTAGAATCCATTGATATTGTTGGAGAACGGCAAGAGGGACTACATTCTTTATTTAAATTTAAATGCCGTATGTGCAACGAAAGATTTTTCATAGAGAATGATAGTCCCACTGAAATGAATGTCAACAATTGTGCAGTTGCAGGAACAATAGCCATACGATGTGGGCACTCACAACTGCAAGAACTTTCTGCAGCTTTAGATTTGCCTATATTCTTGACGAAAATGTACAAAAAACACCATTGCAAGTTATCGGATCACTGGGAAAAGACATCACTTGAATCAATGGACATAGCAGCACAAAAAGAACGGGAATTTGCGATCGCTGAGGGACGCGTAGACAAAAACGGCATTCCAATAATTGATGTAATAGTGGATGGGTGCTGGAGTAACAGAACCTATAAAAAAATTATTCAGCTTTATCAGGTGCTGCTTCCATCATCGGCAAAAAAACTGGAAAGGTGCTGTTTTTGGGAGTTAAGAACAAATATTGTTCTATATGTGCACTAGCCCAAAAAAAGACACAAGAACCTAAAGTCCACAACTGTTATAAGAATTATATCGGATCTTCAACGGCGATGGAATCAGAAATCCTCGTTGAAGGTTTTAAGTGCTCTATTGAAATGCACAATTTGATTTACGGGAGAATGGTGTCAGATGGTGATTCAAGTACCTACTCAAAATTATTGAAAAGTAGACCATACCCTCACATCACCATAGAAAAAATTTAATGTCGTAATCACATTCTTCGAAATCTTGGAACAAGTTTGCCGCACTCCAATCAGACACAAAATACTTGTTAAAATATCGGAAACAGAAGAAAATAATGATAATGCGAAGTACTATCCGAAAAATTATAAAGGCTCATAAATCTGATTCTGAGTCAGAGCGACGGTCCAACGTTGAACTACTTTATAATGATATTCTTTTAGCACATTTACATGCTTTTGGTGAACACAGCATGTGTAAACCGTTTTTCTGTGATGTCGGTGCAGACAAACCCCAGGGAACCACAGAAAGAGAATTCTTTACCAGTACACTTTGGTCTAGAATTTGTAGTCTGATTTCAAATTTGGCATCGCACGCTCCCAGCTTGATTCACGATATTGACAGCAATACTGTTGAAAGTTTCAACAGTATAATAGCAAAGCTGGTCGGGGGGAAACGAATAAATTTTAGCAAACGAGATGCCATGCTGCAGTGGTGTCTTTCAACACACACAAGATGATGTCATCGCTGTATAAATCTATAGCAGGTCGAAGCCCTCGAGGAAGTCTCGTTAAATTAGAAAACAGAAGAATGAACACGAAGATAATGATGAGAAATATCAAAAGAAAGAAAAACAGAAACCTATTTTCTAAAGGGGTAGATTTAAATTACGGAGATGCATGCGAAAAACCAGATATGCTTCCACAAATATTTGAAAAACAAAAACAAACATTCCTTCAGAATTTAGAAAAAACTAAAGAAGAAAAAGAAAAAATTCAACGAGAAACCATACTGCAAAGCTCGTGTAGTGAATGGCTTGAACTGAGGCGCAATATGTTAACGGCGTCAAATTTTGGTAAAATCATAAAGAGGCGCAACCATATAAGTTGTCAAAATCTTGTGAAGGACATCCTTTACAAAGATTCAATAGCGCACGTAAAAGCTATAAAACATGGTAACGAAAATGAAAATAAGGCACTAAGACAATTAGAAATACAAGAAGGCGTAAAAATCAGCCCCTGTGGGCTTTTCATAGATGAAAAATATAACTACTTAGGAGCCACGCCTGATGGTATGATTGATGATGACACCATCGTTGAAGTAAAGCGTCCATTATCAGTTTCTGAAAAAGATTTCAAAGAAGTAGTGAAAAATAAGAAACTTCCTATTTATAAATTAAAAAACAATGAAATAATCTTGAATAAAACACACATTTGGTACTATCAAATACAGGGTCAATTACATATTGCGAATAAAGAAAAATGTTTATTTGCGATTTGGTGCGGAGAAACCCAAACAATAAACACCGAATGGGTAATGAGAGATGACGATGTTTGGATGCGGGAAATGGAACCAAAACTGGTAACATTTTATATGGAATGTTTGCTTCCTGAATTGGTAGATCCAAGGTTTCCAAGGAAAATGCAAATACGAAACCCGAAATTTATACAAGAAGCGATCAAAGCGAAAGAAAAAAAAATACTACTTAAAAGAAAACACACAGACACACAGATAGAAAATGATGTACAAAAGGATGAAGATCAAAATAAAAAGCAGAAGACGGTTACTAAAAATCAAAATGTACAAGTTTTGACAGAGGTCAATTATGAAAAAGAATTAAAATTTACAGATTTTTAAAACAACCTTTGTTTTATTTGAATTCTAGTGCAGTCAACCACAGTGGTAGCAGTTTGACCTTGTGTTGTATGTGTCTATATTTCATTCGATCGATTAACTATAAAAACCGGTCAAATGCGTGTCAGGTTCCGCAAATTGAAGGATTCATAGTTGATGTGAATAAGTACGCATGCAAAGTATTGTTTTGTTAAACCGCAAAATTAGAAAGAGCAAAGGCATTGAGTAACACCATATTATTTTTAATTATGGAGTCATAACATTATTTATCTACCCTCGGTCACATTATGGGTGAGGAGTTAACACCTTATTATTATTTTCATAATTTCACTAAGTATAATATTGCATGGCGCGCAAAATACACCTAGTATTAATGATAATTTATCATTTTCATCGATATAAGAGTCAAATTAAATTATTTAGCGAAACTCCAAAAACGTGATGAATATCAATAATCTAAACATGACAGCGAAAAGCACTCATCCCCTCTGCGAAGTTTCTACAGCTAATTTAATTCGGCCCTGTCGTACAACTAAATCTCCAAGTAAAAGGGCAGTGTGACATCCAGATAGACGGACAAGACGAACTGATGGTTCCGTTTTGCGCTATTTGGAACTTCCCATAAGCAGCTGGCCCTTTGGATGTAAGTACCATTTTGTATAAGAACCTATCTACGAGTATCAACTTGTTTTTCTTATTGTACCATGATCGGTTCAAGAAGTGAATCACACAGGAACATTTTATTTAGTATTAAATACAATTTCGTTTATATTAACTGTAGGTATCTATAAACATAAAATATGTTAAAAAACAAAAAGAGAAAAATAATCATTGCGTCGTGAGTAATAAACTAAACGAAATAAAACGTTTACTAAACAAATCATTTATAAAACTACATAAGTATCTACTGAACTTAGCTAAGTAAAAGTAAAAATTATGTATCCTAAATGTACGCTTTTATTCTTGTTTGTGTATACACATGTTTGAGCAAATAAATATACTAAGGATCAAATCTTACTTTGATCACATACTTACCTATTACCTAGGTACACGTTAAAAAAATTATGTCCAGTACAAACTTTAAAAAGTTGCGTCTATCTTTGCAAGCAAAAATGTCGACCTACGTGGGCATATCTGCGCCACGGCATATTCTTTGGTCGTCGTTTTAGTGTAGCGCGCCGCCGCCACTCGTTACGTGTGTTCGGGAGTGTTGCGCTTAGCTCCGCCCACATGCGCAAGGTCGATGAGGATACTATGGTCCTTAAGTCCACCGAGTATTATAGTATTCCGACAGAAGCAATTTGTGTGCGAGGAACAAAACTCACAGATTAGACACTATGAAAATATAGAAGTTACTTCAGCTCTCATGTCAGAATGCTCCGTTTTGACAATCAAAGATAAATTCCTCAAAAATAAAAGTTAAGTTCACAATGCATAATTTCAGGTACATAAAACTAGCTCATTTGATTTATTTTCATAAGTTTCGAGAATAGGATCCAGTAAGCTCAAACACCCTTGGAAACTCCAAATGTAATAGTGGTGAAGATAGATTTAAAAAAACATTTATATGGTGAATATGTAGGATGCAAACTTAACATAGCGTTTTTTTTCAATAACTTTTCAAAATATTATCTTTATGATTTTTTTATGGCACACTAGATATAAAATCTAAAACAGCTACGGCAGCAGGTCATATTTTTGTAAATAATCGATACTGGATCATTGTTGTAAGACGATTTAAAATATATTCTATCTCTCAATCTTTATAATGGGGCAGTATTCTATATATTTAATTTTCGTATGGACAAATTCATTAAAGTAATGTATTATTGACTCTTTACGTTATTATTCATCACAATGAATGTTAGTCTAAATTATACATTCACCATCGATTATACTATCATTATTGTGTAGGGAAGCTACTGTTTATACTGAGAATATGGAGTCATTTCAATATATTGGAAAAACATATCCAAACAATAAGGTGGACAAAGATGTGCAATCGATGGTCATGCCTTTGAATCTAATGCAACATATTATGTTCTGTCCTAAATATCGCATCAAAAATAATGTTATTACTCCAAATAGCCTTATCTCAAATTTTGTTTCGATGATGGCAACAGTGGTAATCATATGTTTGTTTATTCTCTGCATGTATAAGGTGGTCATGAACAAGGATACTCTAGGATTGACTGGTTTTACTTACTTCATGTGTTATAACAACTGCATCTTCTACTCTTTCGGATTGGCAATGAATTTCATGATTGGAATCATTCAAACTAAAAGTCATGTTCAGTTTGTCCTTATTTTCCAAAAAATACACAGATACATTAACAATGGAACCAGTTTCAACCGCATCACTATTCGGAATTGGAGTATTGTACTAGGCGTACTGGGATTTTATGTGATTGTTGTCACTTATTTTCACATACAGATTGGTGTACCTTTCTATACATTGTTTACTGCCTTGCTTTTGATTATTTTTGATTTTAATATTGTTTATGTCATTCTAATTCTGAATTGCTTGGAAAATAAAGTTGTGTTGTGGGATATTCGAAATTACAAGTCTCGAGGAATAGAAGCCACGTACGGAGAAAATGATAGCACAAGACTGTTTCAGACATATGTTGAAATATTGCAGTGTTATGATATTTTTAAACATAATTTTCAGCAATTCGTAAGTAGCCTACTATCAATTAGCGTAGTATTCTATGAGGCAGATAACTAGGGACTACTAGATACGTAATCTAAAAATAACAATATTTGTCAATTTTAGATACTGTTTCACATAATAGAAGCGTTCATCTACAGTCTAGCTAACACCCAAACATTAATTGACATGTTAAAAAAAGGCACGTTTATTGATAACATAGTGAGTATTGTCTTATCATTGACTCTGTAGCGCAATAACTTTTTTGATAAATGTATTGTTTGTATCATGTACTTTAATTTTATTACAGGATCAAACATTTTTGGCGAGCCTTTTCACGTTAATTTGGTTAATAAAGAACTTCATGTGTCAAACAATGTTAATCCAACAATGCGAAAAATTCTACTCAGCTATTCAAAGTGTTCAAGATACCTGCGCACGTAATTTGAATTCATCTTGCTCTGGTTATTTCTTTATACATACTTTATTTATGGTTTTTACATATTCTAAAGTCGATAAGTTAACACCACGATCTCAATTATCAATTATTGTAACCGCACTGAATTTTATTTATTAGGAATATTATTTCGCAGAAGACGGGAAACTTCTGTGCAAGAACGTACTTCGCTTGCATCGAGCATCATTCTGCAAGATACGGGCTTGTGGCTTGTTCTACGTCGATGCTACGTTACAATTCAATCTGATGTGCCTTACATCAACCTACATTGTTGTGTTGCTACAGTTTGCATTTTTGTAATTCAGACTTTACTAAATATTTTTTTTTTTTGCTTTAGAACACTCCAAGATCTTCAGCACACTTGAATCAGCCACTAGGTGACTAACTGAAGAAAACTGTTCATTTAATTGAGTTAGCGCGGGAGCACTAAAATGTGTTCTGAATCTATCTATTTTAGACAATGGTTTATTGCCGCAAACTTAACTTTCTTGGCCAAACAGTAAATACCTAAGTGAATTAGAGATTAGAGAGGAGAATTGTGTGTCGCGGTGGAGTCCGAGGAAATTGGGTCCATGACTCGCCGATCACGCTGTCTGAGTGTACGACCACGTGCAAAGTGCTGTGTTGGGTTCGATTCCCAACATGATGCCCGGGTTGTAGCGTAAACTTCTATAATTTGTAAGTGAGCAAATATTATGAACAACCTTCCTTAGTGTGCTTCGTATTTGCCTCTATCTCGGCAACTCTTATGATTACGTCGCTGTCAGGGTAAACTTTATGACCCTGTCTTGGGACCTGAATGGAGGAGGAAGAGCATTATCCTTAACCTAGACAAGAGAGCTTAGTTTTAGATCTGTCTTCGAAGCCCACCACGTCACTCTCTGTTGCAGTAGAGCTATATACTCTAAATATAAACGCTGCCAAAAGTGCTGTCTGATGTGATCATGTGCTTTTTTTATTTTTGTATTCAATTTGCTCTATTCTCTCTACTTTCCTGTAAACGACGTTTGTAGTTTTAGTCTCAGGAACCCTCGGACTCTGAGCCACCGCGTCGCGTCGCGTTGCATGGCATCGGCCCTGGGATGACTTCTTTTTCCTTTAATAAATTCCTTTAAAAACTAAGTTTTCTCTCATTGGAGCGCAGAAATCTCAGCCAACCCTCACTCGATAAAATGTACAAAGATTTCATGACTGAGTAATTTTCTTTAGGCCATATGTTCGAATGTAATATTAATGAAGATCGGCGGTCAGATTTTATTCCTCATCACGGAGTACTGCGCGACAATAGTAGTACAACCAAATTACGAGTAGTTTTTAATACTAGTGCAACCACCACCTCTGGAAAATCTTTAAATACAATACAGATGGTAGGGCTTACCATTCAGGACAATCTGACTGCAATCCTTCTTCGATTTAGAATGCATAAGTACGTCCTCTCTGCTGACGTAGAGAAAATGTACAGGCAGGTGTCTGTACATCTATCAGATTGGCACTTGCAGCAAATAAGCAAATTGTAAGTGGCGTAATGATGCTTCTAGCTCTCTTAAAGCCTACCAATTGCATACAGTGACTTATGGCACGGCTAGTAGGTGCCTCAAACAGGTCGGTCTTGAATGTCAGGATCAAAAGGTCACTGAAGTAATTTTTATGATTTTTACGTGGATGACCTTTTGACCGGTGCAAACGTGTTAGATGAGGCTCGATTGTTGCGTCATGAGGTTACTGATGCTCTTGCTTCTACTTGCATGCCTTTAAGGATGTGTAAATCTAACGAACCCAGTTTAATTTCAGAACCATCTGGTGATTCTTTCATTGACTTCCACAAGGAAAGCGATGTCGTCAAGAAAACGCTTGGTCTAAGTTGGCAAACTGATACAGATAATCTGTGTTTTCCTATAAATGTTCCTGAACGTATAGAAAATACTAAGTGTGGCATGTTAGCAGTAATCGCGCGAATATTTGATCCTCTAGGATTGTTAGCACCGTGTGTTGTGACTATGAAAATGTTGCTTCAGAAACTTTGGCTGGACGGGTTAAACTGGGATGACCAGATATCACCTGAGGTTGGAACAATATGGGCGAACATAATTAAAGTCTTGCCTTGCCTTTATAACTTACGTGTTTCACGTCGCGTGGTCTGTGACGCATACAAACACGTTTAATTTCATATTTTTACAGACGCTTCGGAGCGAGCTTACGGCGCTTGTTTGTATATGCGCAGCATCAATGCGAAGGGTGACGTCGACGTGCGATTATAATGGCCAAAAGTCGCGTCACTCCTATTAAACCATTGACAATACCGCGACTTGAGCTATGTGCTGCTGTGCTTGGTGCACGTTTATATCAAAAGGTTGCTAGTTCCTTTCGCACTAAACCAAGTAGTGTAGTCTTTTGGACTGATTCCATGATAGTGCTGGGTGACCTCCCTAGTGGCATTAGCGTAGTTTGCTACGCTGATGACACGCTGGCCCTGGCGCAGGGGAGGTCGTACCAGGCGGCGGCTGACTTAGCGGTACACGGGGTTGCGACAATCGTGGATAGGATCCGGCAACTGGGACTCGAGGTGGCCTTGCACAAGTCCGAGGCCATGTGGTTTCATGGTCCTCGGAATGCGCCACTGACGGATTCCCGGATAACGGTGGGAGGGGTTTACATCGGGGTCGAATCGACGATGAAGTACCTAAGACTCGTGCTCGACAGCCGGTGGAACTTCGCGGAGCACTTCCGACGTTTGGCTCCCAGACTGGAGCGGGCCGGGGCTGTCTTGAAGCGGCTCCTGCCCAATCTAGGGGGGCGAAACGCCTCCTGCCAGAGGCTCTACGCGGGGGTCGTGCCGGCCATGGCCCTATACGGGGCACCGGTGTGGGCGCCTACATTGAGGCGCCAACTAGAACGCCGTTTGAAGGCAGCCCATAGAGTCGCGGCCATCTGGATGATTCGGGGATACCGCACGATCTCCGGTGAGGCGGTTGGCCTCCTTGCCGGATTGGCGCCATGGGATCTGGAGGCAAAGGTCCTCGCGCACACTTGGGAGTGGCGCAAGGAGGCCAAACGCCGGGGCGTAACTCCGCTGCCGCGGTAAATCGCGGCACGGTGAACAGAGCTCCGGCACAATCTCATGGCGACGTGGAAAGTGCGATTGTCGCAACGCCACGGTTGCGGCGGTAAGTCCCCTCTGTGAGGAGTGGATTGAGAGGCGGCATATCGTCCTCACCTTCCGCCTGACACAGGTCCTTACCGGACATGGCTGTTTCGGGACGTTCCTGTTTCGGATAGGGTGGGAGGAAACGCCCGGGTGTTTCCATTGCGAAGATCGCCCTGAGGACACGGTGGAGCATACGGTGGAGGTCTGCCCGGCTTGGGTGGAGCACCGCCGTGTCCTCGTGGAGGTGATCGGCGGCGGCGATTTCTCGCGTCCAACCCTGGTCCAGGCCATGGTATGGAGTGAGAGTGCCTGGCTAGCAGTCACCTCCTTCAGCGAAGCAGTTATACTCGCAAAGAGGGAGGCGCGCACGTGAGGGAGATGCAGTACATGCGCCCTCACAGCCGTGGCCTTCGCAGGAGACGTCCTGGGCGTCCGGAATCCCAGGCTAATTCCCGGCCATCGTAGGCACGGGCTTGCAGACGGCGAGTAATGGGTAGCTCGCTGTCCGGTAAGGACCAAGCCCGGGTCGACGGCGTGTTGTGTTCTACGCGCGCCTCAAAGAGATGTCAGCAGCAACTGATGGGGCCCGCAAGGGCCGATGCCTGCCAGGGGTGCGGGGTTGTTGGAAAGGGATACAGCGGCCCCCTGGCACACAGGCAACTGAGGGAACACGGATGGGTTTTAGTCAGTATATGTTAGTATCAATTTTAATTGCAATTTTTATCAAATCAAATCCACTTATTGTGAAGTGTAGATCAAAATTATATACAATTATAATTTTGAATCCATCTTATATAATGCTATGTAACTCAAAATTATGTACAAGTTTTAATGTTCTCTTATTAATTTATTTCACTAGCTATAAGTGTACTGTTAGAATTTATTGGATTAGTCACGTAGAGCACAATAATGGCAGGGCATGAGGCCTCTGTGGCATGTGTTGGTACTCATCCTATATGCTCGGAACTGACGCATATCATGTCTTGGCTAGATGCTTACTAATATTACAGCACGCCTAATAGTGGAGGAAAAGACCCCGGATTTGTTTTTGCTTGTTTTGCATCATCCCAATGACTTTCCTTTATTTCTTGACGATTAACCGGGTTGAGTTTTCCCTAACTTGGTCGAAATCTGCGTCAGTATCATCGTCGTAAGCTATTAAACTAAGGGGCACCCGACTTTACCGGCTAATAAGTAATTCGAGTGAACTTGCTTTTGTTACCCTACTGACAGTACAGTTTAGTGCCAGCTGCACATCTCCTAACGCATCCTGCCACGACCTATCTTCGTTCACTTCAACCGCGGTAAGCATAGATTTTAACATGCTCATCGTGCGCTCAACTTAACCGTTAGCTCGCAATGATCCCGTAGCTATTAAATGAAGCCTAATGTTTTTACTCTCACAAAATTGCCTAAACTGACTTGCGAAACAACGACCTGGATCAGCAATAATCCGAACTGGTGCTCCAAAACAATGATACGCTCCTTGTTATAGCTTTTATACTACTGGCGGAGTCAGTGAGCATCGTATGATGTAAAAGGACAAACTTTGTAAACGCATCAATGAGTACGAATACATACTCCTTGTTATCGCGTTTTCCGCTGAGCTTACCTGTCGCATCGATGTGTACCATGTGCCAAGGTACCGCAAATTTTGGGATTGAGTGCAACTCTGCCTGTACCTTGCCTGAATGACACTTTGCTACTTTACATGAAACGCAATTATCCACGAACTTACGAACATAGCGACACATACCTTGAAACCAGTAATAGTCGTAAAGCTTCTCAAGCGTCTTCTCCCAGCCTAGATATACAATGGAATCGTGTATGTTGTGAATGACTGACCGTCTTATATTACGAGGTAGCACAGGTAGACATTTGGTCTTCCAGTTGCGTTGGATTTTACGGTAAAGTAAACCAGAACGTACCTCATATATTCGTGCAATTTCATCACTCAGCTCCTCATTGTTTAATTGAGCTATGACTTTTTGTATAGAATAGAATAGAAAGCATTTATTCGATACAGACACAACAGCAGTAAAAAAGTGCAGCAAAAAAGTGCTGAGCGTGCCCATACCGAAAGGGTTGCCATCTCAGCATCTTTTTTTTTTTTTGTATCTCCTCGTCCCGTTGTTGTTCAGCTAACAGCCAGTTTCCGGAAAGCTTTATTAGGTCAATACGCTTCTGCCCCACTTCAGTAACCTATTTTGCTTGGTGACGGGGTAAATGATTGCGGGAGAAAAAGTCGACATGTGTCATATTCTTACCTGCCCTGTAGACGACGTCGAAATCGAACGATTGCAGGTAGGCCCACCAACGGTGTACTCTCGACGTTAGGTCTATCTTGTCTCGAGAAGACTGTAAAGAATTGCACTCGGTTACCACAACAAACTTCCTTCCATGTAAATATGAACGAAAGTGTTTTACACCATTCACTACGGCCATCACCTCTAGCTCACATGAGTAATACCTCGATTCAGCCGCTGTTGTGCGCTTGCTGACAACCAACCACACGTTTGTTACCTTCAACTATCTGCAACAAGATAGCTCCATAACCCTCCATGCTCACGTCCGTATGTAGTTCTGTCGGGTAACGGGAGTTGTAGACAATGAATACCGGCTCTGTTGTCAACGTAGAAATTACCTGTTGACGTATCTCTTCGTGATTCGCCTTCCACACAAATGGGGATTTACCTGAAATCAGTCTATGTAAAAGTGCCACTAACCGTGAAAAATGGGGTATGAATTGCCTAAAATAAGAAGCAAGACCAATAAATTGACTATGTTGAGTCACCGAAACAGTGAGTGGCACAATTTTTTTTTTTATTTGGTCGAATTTCACCTGCCTTTACTTCATAGCCAAGGAACTGTACCTACATGCGTTTTTAAAAAATGAACACATTTTTAAGATTGAGCGAAAAGCCTACCTTAGATAAAACCTCTAAAACCGCGTTTAATCTTTCTAAGCCCTGTTGTTTGGTCTCGGATATTATCAAAAAATCGTCGACGTACACGATCACGCCTGTATAGGCTAATTCACCTACGGCAATTATTATTGCCCGCGGAAAAACAGAGATAGCATTACGTAGCCCGAAAGGCATAGTTAAAAACTCGTACTGTCCCTCGGGTGTTTCAAACGCAGTTCGCTCAATAGATTCCTCGCTAACCGGTATTAAGGGGAACCTAGTCGCGGGCTCGAACTCACTGATGGGCCTGGCTAAAAAGCACGCTGTCTCACCAGGCATCGTCTCCGACAGAGGTAGTATCAGTGATGAGCAGTTAGAAGCTAGTCTACACGCACAACATTATTCAGTGAGATGCAGGATGATTCACAGTACAACAGGCGCGTAAAAAATGAAGAACAGTCCTTCGGAAGATCAGGTTTTATGAAAAAACCACTGCATAAATCAATGGCCAATAAAGTTAATTGAACTTTTAGATATTTGAGCTTTGTCGGTACCGACTTGGTTTTTCAGATTTTATATGTATTTTATTACATAAACGCGCCCAAACTTAGGTTAAATTAGCAAGAAAAACGAATCTTTGTTGGCTCCTAACTTTTTAATGGCTTTTTATTTTAGTATTCTGTTTCCGTACAGACAATGTTAATAATGAGACAAAACCATACCATGTTTAATTTTTGATGTACATTGTCGTACTGTGGAGTAATACACTCCCGAAGTTTGTATGGGAAAAATGTGGACTAGGTTCACCTTAAATGAAAGCCACTAGTGCAATCAAATTTTGTAAAATAATTAGCTCCATTAAGATGCAAAATCTGATCCGAAATCAACGGTAACGGGGTAACATATCCGGGGCAGTATTTTTGTTTAATTCACGATAATGGATGCACATGCATTTCGTATCATCAGATTTCTCAACACGAAATACCGGACACGCAAAAGGTGAATTGCTAGGTATTATTATTTTGGCATCTAATAATTCATTCACTCGTTCACGCATTATGTTTCGTTCCACCGCCGAGCAACGATAAGGCCATCTTTGTACCGTCTTGTTTGGGACTATTAAACTAATGTTTGGTTTACTAATGTTAACGCAAGTATTTGGGAAACCGGAGATGAAATATTCTGAGATTTTTTTTTTACAAACTGACAAGTGGTTGTTTACGTTCTAACGAAATGTCAGTGCCTACCTCATCCAAATTTTGAGAATTTATTGTGGCACAGGAAAAAATTGCATTACTCTTTGTTAATGTAAACTCGTTTGCACTAATATTTACAACAAAACCGGATAGCTATATCTCTCGACCAATCATTACATCGCTGCGTAAATAAACGTCGGGCAATACATGGAATAAGATTTCGGTGGGATATTCCTGGATTTCTACGCTACCTAAAATCTGTTCAGTGCTATTGAAATTCTTATTACCTATTCCTACGAGTAAATAACATTATGAAAACGGTTACCGGACAACTTTTTAGCAAAACTCTCTTAAACTAATGAGCACTCGGCTCCTGAATCGAAGTGAAATGTTATCGACTGGCTTTTATGCATTAGTGATCCTGAAGGAGGCTCGACCATGCATAAGTTGACACGACACTCCGCGCGGGGCACGGCGCTCGTCACATCAGCAGGGGCGGCGCTGCCGAAGCGCGAGGCAATGTGGCCGGCCTGCCCGCACTTGAAGCAGATGACACTTCCTTTCGGTGTTGGCTGCTGACTTGCACGTGCAGGTGCAGTGTATGGTATAGGGTTTTTCTTCAATTCCTTTCCTTTAAAACGGCAATCGAGTTGTTTGTGGCCAGGCTTGGCGTCCTTCGCGTCTAAGCATCCTTTGAGTTATCTGAAGTATTGTTCGCGTCTTGTGGTGCTTTACGTTTGAGATAGGAATACGCTTACAATTCCTGTTGCAGATTGTGGCGCGAATAAACCTCAGTGGTAAAAGCAAGTCATTGTAACCGCGTATCAATTTGGGCTAAATGAGCTAGCACAACGGACACAGCAATTTGTTCAGTACATAAATTACATACACACATAAAAATAACAGCGTTTATAAATTTTAAAAAATCTGGTGTTCCATACATTTTCAACACGTAGTTATTGCACTTTTCTATGAAACAGCTGATCAGCTGATTTTTTTGTAAAACTAACGTAAAATTTCTGAGTCTAGAATGACATGCTGAATTCATGGTTACAGTTTGCGCATTGGATAAAAACTCACTCTGTATGTATATTGACACTGATTTTTCATGATATAATCATTTCACGGAATTAAATGAACTTATAGAGATGTATTGATGATGATAATTCTGTACATGTATACGTGCTACAGTTGTGAATCATATTTTGTTCAAAATACAGTCTAACACAGACCTGAAAATTGCAGAAAAGGTAAGAATAATTTGAATTTCGTGGGTCACCCTGGAGCTTAGGCGTATTATTTCGTCTCCATTTCTTAACCAAAACAAACAAAATGTCGTTTTCGTAAAGTGAGTCAGGGTTACTAAATATACGGTACAAAATAGAGGCCTACTTATGTTAACCTCAATAAACTCTAATATTAACGTCTTCGCCAAAACTTCGGTATTGTTATATTTAGTACCCTACTAGTTTATACGTAGAAATATGAAGGGGAGGGGTGTATTTAAGATATCATACCGATAGCGAAAACGAGGGGCTTGTGGCTTTGTAATAACAGCCTCCGAGTGGTTCGATCGGGTTAAGCTACCCTTGCTGCGTCGATGGATGACCATCTTTACATAGCAAGACGTTAAGCCGTTGGTTCCGGCTGTCATTCGTGGATCTTTGACAGCCCAGAAGCCCAAAAGTCCGACAGCCAATGGGCACCGTATTACCTAGTAACTAGGTTGTGGAAATCAGACAGGTAGTCGCTCTATGTATGGGTGTTATAAGTTTGACGTGTCTGTGTGTATGTGTGTATATGTGTATGTGTGAGGGTGTGTGTGTGTGTGTGGGGGTGTGTGTATGTGTCTGTCTGTGGTATCGTAACTCCCGAACGGATGAACCAATTTTGTTTGAAAGGTCTGGAGTGTTCTTAGACATGTTTAATCAAAATTGATTCAGCCATTTGAAGATTATCAGGTCTTTTCTGGTTGATGAAGGGATTTGAGCATCTTCCATGGGTCTGATCAAGTGGAAATTTGGTATTCTATTACTTCAATGATATTAGACGAACAAAGTAACCTTGAACTTATGCTGGAGCATCACCTGGAATTTCCAGGATACCCAAGTTAATCACCAACAAACAGCAAAGCATCGTGTTTGGACTCATTAAAAAGGTCTCAATGAATAGGTTATAAATAAATGGTGATTAGAGCGAGGAATGAGGATAAATTAGTAACAAACGTCACTGTGGGAAACACATAACGCTACGCAGATTTAAGCGAGACATTAAGTTTAAAGGCAGGAAGTAAAACTTAAATTTAAAAACCCCCAACCCAAACAAAAACTCTAAAAAGTAAAAAAAAATATTTATTGGCCTTTTAAGTTGTAAGTAATAGCCAAACAGAGGCCAAACAAAGGAGGCCTAGCATTTTCATTAGCTGTCCTACCAAAAGAGGCCAGTAAATATTTTATTTTTATTTTTTAGAGTTTTTGTTTGGGTCGAGGATAAAAAAAAAACTTTTTAATCAAAGGATTTGATTGTCACGTCGCGCGCTGGGGGATGGCTAGTGAAAATGTTATCCTTTCTACAATACCATAGTTACATTCTTTATTGCTGGACATCGTCTGTTTGGCGTTTTCATTGGCCGTCCCCCGGCGTGACAATGCTTTGATCTAAATATTACCTACAACTTAAAAGGCCAATAAATATTTTATTTTTTACTTTTTAGAAGTTTTTTTCTGGGTCGGGGGTTCTTTACATTTTTAATGAAACTTTTATTTCCTGCTTTTTAACTTAATATAATAATAGTAAACACGCTACGATCGACACATGTCACGCTTGCATCTGCGCAGCTTTACGTATGTTTCCCACAGTGAAGTTTGCTACTATTTTATCCTCATTCCTCGTCCTGATCACCATTTATCTATAATCATTGAGACCTTTTCATTGAGCCCAAACACGATACTTCTGCTGTTTGTTGGTGAGTAACTTGGGTATCCTGGAAATCCCAGGTGTTGCTCCAGAATCAGTTCAAGGTTATTATGTTCGTCTAATATCAGTGAAATTGTGGTGGCCATCTACAATGCTACATACGAACTTCAAATCAACAAACTTGAGGAACACAAAAATTGAAGTGGCACCATCTACAATGCCATATGCGAACTAAACATGACTTGACGTCACACCGTAACGACATCACGCAAGCAGAGTTTACCGCAAGACCCGCATATATAAAACATCCCGACATCAACCGACGGGCAATTACCCACCAGACACAACACCCGTCTGGTCGGAAGATCCTCCCTTTTCCATAGAAGATGAGTGAACTTTCCACCCTGTTCCTCAAACCTTTATAAAGTAATAGAATACTAAATTTCGACTCGATCAGACCCGTGGAAGATGCTCAAATCCCTTCATCAACCAGAAAAGAGCTGATAATTTTCAAACGGCTGAACAGATTTTAAAGAAACAAACGAACCACCGCTAGAAAATCTACTTTTAAATTTAAAAAAACCGCACCTAAATCGGTTTACCCGTTTATGAGCTACGGTGCCACAGACAGATACACAGACAGACAGACACACATAGCGCCGGTCAAACTTATAACACCCCTCTTTTTGCATCGGGGTTTAAAAACACTGGTTTTGAACTGCATCCGGTTTTATAACCATTGAGCTTCCAGTCATCATCATCATCATCATCATGATTTCAGCCGAAAGACGTCCACTGCTGGATATAGGCCTCCCCTATGCTTCTCTGCTTCGTCCGGTCTTGTGCTTCCCACATCCAGCGGAATCCCGCGGCCTTCACGAGGTCGTCAGTCCACGTACCAGCGGTCCTGCTTCCAGTATTGGAAGCTAACCTCAACATAGTTAGGAAAGACTAGGAGGATGACCAGCATCTGATCTCTAAAAACAGCACGATCCACGTCAACATAACTCACCTTAAGGACAAGGTGTCTTACGACTTTCACGTGAACGAAATCGCAGGCAGAAGCTCGTTTTTTTACAAAACTTTCTGTATTTCAACCAAAGCATTATCGGCTCTACCTAGCCTTTGTTTTTGGTTGGGAAATCATCAATGAACTTCGCCCGCTCTGGGTGCAGCGGGAGGGCGTGTCAGAATTTTACTGACTATATTCCACCCGTGTTCCTTCAGTTGCCTGTGTGCCAGGGATCACGATATCTCTTTCAGACAACCCACACTCCTGGCAGGCATCGGCCCTTACGGATCCCACCAATTGGTGCTGACATATCTTTGAGGCATCTACCTAGCCTTATCCCAAGTTGACCCGAAGCTGAATACCTGCCAGTATTTTACGTGGACCAACTACATTTTGGCAAAATAAAAAAACTAGTCGAAAACTCCATCTGAAACTTCAATTATCAAAACAAGTGTACCTTCCCAGGAATTTAATAAAAAAACCTGTGCAAATACAACTCGACCAAAAATAAATCATGTTTCGCATAATAAATTTACCGTCGGAACTTATTTCGTTGCGAACGGTGATGGTAGCTCTCATGTCCTGTTCAAATAGACTTTTATAAAGAACGTAATTGTGTCAACATGCCTTTAGAATCAATTTTATTGTTTCATGTTTACTAAAGCATAACGTTTGGGAAATAACATCTGTTGAGGGACATTATGTAAACGATTTTGGACTTTATGAATGTGAACGGGATAAATATATTTTTTCTAATGTAAACGGTTGCTTTGGCTACACTTTTAATAAACTCGTCAATTGTCTTTAAATAGACTCCGGGCTCAGGCTGGAGTAAAGTTAACCTACTAAGGTGGAGATTCACAGATGACTCCGCCTTGGAGTGTAAATGTGGCTGTCTCACAAATAATGGGGCACTTAATATCTTATCCAGCGTGTCCTGCTGTCTGCACGCTACAGGATCTTATGGACGTTGCTGATAGTGCTAAGCTTGTAGCCAAATTCTGCGCCAACTATATTTAGATTGCTATCGACACACTAAGAAGAAGAATATAAACGGTGGAGAATATTATGTTTTGTCGCTCGACGGTTTAAGAATAATGTAACAAGAATGGATAATCAGTCTTACTAAGGGGTATCGTATTACCTAGTACCTGGGTTGTTGCTAACGCTAAAGCTAGGCATCTGCCTAGCTTTTTACAGTTGCAGTTGTAGTTGTCATCATCTGATGATGACAGTTGCAGCTGCAGAAACTGATCTCTAACAATGGCACGATCGATGCTGACATAACTCACCGTATCAACACTGGATAGATGAAGTGGTGACATCTCTCATGCGTGTTAATCGGTAGCAGAACCCAAAACAAACACATGTTAAAATAAAGGTGCAGTACGACCAGCTCTGCTTTGCGGTGCTAAATGCTGGCCAGTAAAAAAGCTCAAGTCAAAAAAGCACACACGACCGAAAAAAACGAGCACATCCGAGGAAGTTTTATGATTAGCCTAATCGAAGAAAATGGTCGCCTGAGGTGGTATGGCCATGTAATGAGAAGGCCCAAGGATCACATGAGTGAGCAAGGCCTCTACATGAATCCAGGTCCAAATAAGCGAGGTAGACCTGTTCTCACTTGGATGTCTGTAGTCAACAACGACCTGAAGCAAGCCCAAGTGCATTTACTTGAGATGTTTCCGTTCTGGGTCGTCGAGTAATGATTCGACGACCTAGAAGCGAAATATCTGGCGAAGACTGACGAGGAGAGATGACCCGAAATGAAATGGGATAAGGCTAGGCAATGAAGGAGAGAAGATGATAGCAGTTGAAAAATATTACTAGAATTACTATTTTATTTCCACAGCATAGTTTCTTTCTCTTAATCCTAAGGAATGTTTTTTTTTTTTTTTTTGGGTGGGAAATCATCAAATAACTTCTCCCGCTCTGGGTGGAGCGGGAGGGCGTGTCAGACTTTTACTGACTAAAACCCACCCGTGTTCCCTCATTTGCCTGTGTGCCAGGGGCGGCGGTATCTCGTTCGAACAACCCGCATCCCTGGCAGGCATCGGCCCTCGCGGGCCCCATCTGTTGCTGCTGACATCTCTTTGAGGCGCGCGTGGAACACAACACGCCGTCGACCCGGGCTTGGTCCTTACCGGACAGCGAGCTACCCATTACTCGCCGTCCGCAAGCCCGTGCCTACGGTGGCCGGGAATCAGCCTGGGATTCCCGACGCCCAGGGCGTCTCCTGCGAAGGCCACGGCTGTGAGGGCGCATGTACTGCATCTCCCTCACGTGCGCCGCCTCCCTCTTTGCGAGCATAACTGCTTCGCTGAAGGAGGCGACTGCCAGCCATGCCCTCTCGCTCTGTACCATGGCCTGGACCAGGGTCGGACGCGAGAGATGGCCTCCGCCGATCACCTCCACGAGGACACGGCGGTGCTCCGCCCAAGCCGGGCAGACCTCCACCGTATGCTCCACCGTGTCCTCTAGGCGATCTTCGCAATGGAAACACCCGGGCGTTTCCTCCCGCCCTATCCGAAACAGGAACCTCCCGAAACACGAACCAACCATCCTAAGGAATGGTTGCGTAAGATTTTTGTGAATACTAACCAAGTAAGACTAAAGGTCAGGCACGGATCATCATTAAAAATAATTTAATGTGAGGGTAACGTTAGAGGCTCCTTAGCTCATAGCACCGGCCGTTGGGCTGAGTTTCGACCAGAAAGGTGCGGAGCTGCTTCGAGATGGATTTAATTATGTTAACAACCGATAGAATTGTTTTACTTTCATTAAAAAATATGTCTTGATTGTAATCTTGTTGTTAGTATTCATTTTTTGCATAATTTAAGTTAAGGTTCTGATCTGATTTGGTTTTAAAACTATTGCTAGCTTTATAGTCACTTATTTGTTAATTTATTTATTGATTTCAAAATATTTGTAAATAATGGTCGTCTAGTGGCAACCACCTATCTTTAACAATGATATTTCTATTTTTATTATTATCTGCGGATAATACAGTGGACTGCAACACCTTAAAGTTTTGTTAACCTTATGTATTATATGGTGTATTTGTTTATTATTTCTTAATAAATAACTTAAAATAGCTTGGCTTCGCTCTGCTGGAAAAGGATTCAACGATTACCACAACAATTTTTTATAAAAGATTGGTTTTGTGGTGCGTCATCTTTTTCTGAATCTCGATGTGCAAACGCACATCGAGCGCACTGTGCGCATGTAGGTCTTAAATTGTTCAAGTTTTTAATATGTGGAATATTAAGGGGTGCCGAAATGAGGTCTCATGAATAATTTTCAGCCACGTTTCGTTATAATGAAATGCTTACCTAAAAAGTTCTTATACCTTTTGTATTCATTTTCGTATAAGAAATGGAAAGTGGAACAGATGAGGCCCAATTAGATACTAACAAAAACATAAAAGCCGAAAATAGAATTAAGAGTGAATAATGCATTAGATTTATAAATGTCACATTGAGATAGTTCTTACGGTTGGCCACGAGATATTATTATTTCTAAAGACTTTAAGAAGGTTTTCACTTCATTACTAAATTCAAAGGCAGAAAACAGCCCGAGAGTCTGACAACCAGTCTTACTAAGGGGTACTTTATTATCCAGTAACTGGAATGTGGAGGTCAGGGAGGCAGTCGCTTCAAGTAAAATACTGGTATTATGCTGCATACAGTCAGACTGGACGACCTTGGCATAGCTGGGGAAAGTAAGCATATCACTATGCTGATTAGTGAAATGTAACTGATAATCTTAACAAATACATCATAATACAGTGATAGAACATTGGGGACCACACCCAAACATGGCCTCTACTTTAAGATCCTATACTGCATGAAGTTTCTACGCTGTACAAAGGTAGCCACGGATAGCCTATTAGCAACGTTTGCTAAGGTTCATAGATAATAAGTTAAAATCATGAGGAATCACAATATCAGGCCAAATAGAGATATTGAAGAAGATTACCATGCAAACATGATCACCATCCTTATCTGCCTTGCTTTTTGGGATCAGCAAAATCAAAAGTCATGTTCTCTGTTCTACAATATAGAGCTTGGTTTTTTTTGAGAATCAGAAATCATCAAAACAATTCTGCGGCTCTGAGTAGAGCTGGCATGCCCTCTGTGCCAGACTTTTACTGACTAAAACCCACCGTGTTCCCTCAGTTGCCTGTGTGCCAGAGGCCACGGTATCTCTTTCAAACAACCCACACTCCTGGCAGGCAACAGTCCTTGCGGACCCCACGAGTTGGTGCTGACATCTCTTTGAGGCGCATGTGGAATACAACGCGCCGTCGACCCGGGCTTGGTCCTTATCGGACAGCGAGCTACCCATTACTTGCCATCCGCATCCCGCGCCTACAGTGGTCGGGAATCAACCTAGGATTCCAAATTCAAATTCAAATTCAAATTCATTTATTAATTTTGTAAACATAGAGTAAAAATAAACAGATGTTATATAAAACTATGTTTGTCCATACTTTGTCCCGCCAAAAGGCATACAAAATAAGGTGGTTTATCGAATGTCAATTTACAAAATTAGAACAAAAAATAAAGTCAATAGATAGATGTCACAATTTCTGTCCAAAAACGAATAATTAATAATATGTCAATAAATTAAGACGACACGAAACAAATAGATAATATTTAGTCACGATTTCGTATATAATAATAAATGCTATAAAATTGTAATTATCGTAAGAAAGCAACATTTTAATTATAGACATATATAAAATTTGCAAACATTATTTAAATGTGTCACTAAGATATTCATTAACCGAGTAATACGCCTTGTCAATCAATAATTTAAAAAGCTTACGTTTGAAATCATACATGTTGCTGCTTGATACAATTTGATCAGGTAATTTGTTGTAAAGTTTTGGAGCCATTGCATATATTCTATTATAGAGAAATTTGGTTTTAGTGTATAATGGCTGCAACTTTTTTGAGCGCCGTTGACTTTCAACAGATTTAAATAAATACATGTTGATTTTTACAAAGATACAGGCTTCAAAGACATAAAGTGATGGTATAGTCAGTATTTTTAAGTTTTGGAAATGTGGCTTGCATGAATCTGTTCGTTTAATTTTACATATAGCTCGAATACATTTTTTCTGTGCTATTAACACCTCATCTACCCTAGCAGCATTGCCCCAAAATATAAGGCCATAACGCAAAGCAGAGGCGACATAACCATGATAAGCTACTAGGAGCGCTGTCTTATTCACAATTTTGCCTAGCATATAAAGAGAATGGGAAAACTTACTGAGCTTCCCACACACGTCATCGATTTGAGTCCTCCACGACATATCGTGATCAATATTCAATCCAAGAAACTTTGTAACATTTGTTTCAAGTATTTGGTCACCTTTGTAGTTTACCTGAACATTTGACAGTGCTTTTTGTCTAATTTTAAAATTCATAGTTTTAGTTTTGGTTAGGTTAATTTTAAGGTTATTAGCGTTCAGCCAGTCAATAATCGAAAGAAGACTATTGTTAATGTCATCTTCTATTTCCTTATCATTACCAGTATTATATACAACCGTGCTGTCGTCGGCAAATAACGAAATTTGGTGCATGATTACTTGGGGAAAGTCGTTTATGTAACAAATGAAAAGCAAGGGTCCCACTACAGAACCCTACGGAACACCGTAACAGAGAACTCTGGAGCTAGACGAGTGTACTACCTCAGTTTTGGACTTAATATCTACTTGAGTAATCTGAGTTATTTGTATTCTTTCCTCCAAATATGATTGAATGAGATTAAGCACGTTACCTCTGATGCCGTATCTATTGAGCTTAGCTAACAGTACCTTGTGGTCCACATAATCAAATGCCCTGGTCATATCCATATACATTGCCATTACTGGTTTTCTATTGTCCATATTGTGATGTATTTTTTCTAGAAAATTGTATATGGCCATATTAATGGTTTTGGTCTTCCTAAAACCCATTTGTTCCTTGCAAAAAATATTATTTTTTTCCAAGTAATTATAAATGCCATTATATAGGACTTTCTCAAAGATCTTTGAGAAAATCGGTATCAGAGCTACAGGTCTATAGTTACTTAAAGCTTCCGAAGAAGAAGTTAATATGCGTGTAAGATTGGGGGGCCTCGAGGGTTTCTGTTCTAATCTGGGCTACGCTTGTGCATTCGAAAATCACATGCACACCGGTTTCTTCAGCCTCCATGCAAGCCCTGCACAGTGGACTGTCCGTTATGCCTATTATGTAGAAGTGTTTTTTTAGCGGGCAGTGTCCCGTGATGACCCCAGTCATCAGACGCAGATCCTTTCTGTCCAGGCGTAACAGACATCTGGTCAACCTGCCATTCAAAGATGGCAATGCTTCCCTAGACTGCCTGCAGCCTGGTTTCAGGGTCCACCAGCTCTCCGCTTGTGTGTGGGTGTATTCCTGAAGCCACCTGCGTAGTTGGTTGAAGGGGATGGGCACGATGGGCTCGGGTCCACTGACTGACGCGCTTGGTGCACTTCTGGTCAGTTCGCCAGCAGCATCGTTGCCTAATGATACACTGTGTCCTTTTATCCATTTCAGTGCCGCACTGTTGCGGTTGGGAACTGTTACTCGTTCTAGTGCATTGTGACATTCTAGTGTTAAACTCGATGTTATGTATTTTTCCCTAGGGATTGAAAAACTGAAGCACTGTCGGAGAGTATACGTATGTGGGTCCGTGACTCTCCTAGCTAATATAGGATCTGCCGCTTGTATAATGCCCACACATTCCGCCTGGTAGACGGTGTTGAACATTGCCAGCGGGTTGGATATGTTTATGAATCAAAAGCCATTATATTCAAACTAGGCCGAGAGTCAGCACTTTTGAAACGTCAAAATTACAATGGCGGGCGTTTTACGGGAGCGTCTTGCACTCCCCCAAAACGCCCGCCTTTTACTACTTCCTAGTACTTTAGCTGGGAAGAAGAAATGGCGCAACAAACTCCCCAGCAGCAAAGCTGTCTATTATGTAAGAAGAACTTGATTCTATACAATAATAGCTAAGCTTCCAGTATAATGGATGCCGCTGAATACCAGTATTTGTACATGATCAAAAATCATCAAGTTAGGTAACTGCGTAACACGGTAACCCTTGGATCCCAGACCCCCTACCTACCCCCTTGTCCTGTCCTTCTAGATGCCAGACTCTCAAGCATCTGGCTACGCGCAACGACTGTCAAAGAATCACGAATAACAGCCGATGTAAAAGGAATCTCTGAAGAATTTCATCTTTTTTAAAAATCACTTTATGCACTGTCGGGTTTCTCGATTTTTTACACGCTTTTTACTAGCTTCACCTGTATGTTTGTGTGCTTGTTTGTAACCGACTTCTTTGGACTTGATTTTGACCCACTTAAAACGGTCAGATTTCATTCAAACTTTGTAGACATATCGAGGACCGATGACAATTTAAAAATAAAAAAAAAAACAGAAAATAATTTAAAAAAAGCGGTGCTTGATAATAATTGATTATAAAATTACCTCAAAGAGCACTCCACGCTTTTTGAAATTATTTTATGCCTTTTTAGTTGCGTTTTTAAAGCGTATTTTTTAGATTTTTTAATCTATAATTTTTTTATTATTATTTTTATACATCGTTTCCTCCGGTTTCTGTAATCACGGTCCCAGTACGAATAATAGGTAAGTCAATTTGTATTGAATAATCTCATGCTTAGAACTGTATAATAGTACAGTTTCCTTGCAAACAATCCCTTTGCTTTCATTATGCCTTATCGTTTTCTTGATAAAGATTTGTTCATACTACAGTTATTTAAGTCAGTTTTTTTTTTCGAGCGAGGTGCATTTTTTGAGTTAATTTAAAAAAAAATACTTATTGTATTTTTGAAATCATAGTGCTTTTGGTTTCTGGTTGTATTTTGTCTCTATATATATTTATATTTTGTTTCTGTTTTTGCCCAAACTTCAATTTATCTTAATTTTGACTTAACATATTCGTCTTTTATTTGTATATCTGTCTACATTTTGAAATTACGATTCACTATTATTGCTTTTTACCTATGGCGGTATAGTAATTTTGTACTGTATGCATCGTCATTCACATATTATTTATAAATTAATGTACCTATAAAAATATTGTAAAACTTTTTAACTCGCCAACGGTGGAGTTTCTTGCCAAATCTTCTCCATATGAAACTACCTTTTAGAAAGTGCAACTAGAATCAATAAATTTTTTAATGTAAATATTGACGTTCAGTCTAACACGTCCTCTTGTTCCGTCCAGAGCGGAAGAAGTAATTGATGATTTCCCAAACTTAAAAGAAAGAGTGCCTTTTATGTGCATATTTGAAATAAATGATTTGGTTTTGCGAAATATGTCAAAAAATCCCGTGAACCGCCTTCTAGTCAACCTCTAATAAAGCAAATACCAATACAACAACCAATCAACTTACATAATTAACTTTTTGTCATTTGCTTTTGTGACAAATAAAGCTATTTTTCTTTAAACATTTATTTTAAAAAGTTTTCCAAAAAAAAGAATTAGGTTTTTTTTGGAAAATATTTTTATTTTCACTTTTAAGATAAGGTACTTACCCCACACTAATTCGTATACCAGTACATGCCATGTAAAAAACAGTGACAGGAAATAGTAGTATATCAACAAGTTATACAAAGTGGATTAAAAAAGTATTGTCAAAGCTAACGCAAAAACTACCCAAGCAAAGTTAATAAAATTTATGTGCGACCCTTGAAGCATATCCTATCTACTTCTATCCTAAAAGAGTTTTTAAAATCAATTCATATTTCCTGGAGATATCGAAGAAGATGTTCCATACAAAAAATAAACATACAGACGACGTGAGAACCTCCGCCATTTTGAAGTCAGTTAAAAAATATTTTATGTTCAGTCTTTTTCTCGTTGTGATTGCAACCTTACAGTTTTACATCAACAAACCTAAAAGTAGTAAATTACTCTTATACAATGTCGCTCCTACCTAGTTAGTAGAGGAAGTTTACATTGAACTATTGTATCATTGTCAGTCACGGTAACTCGACTCCTTACTAGTCTACCGACTTTAGTTAGTCGTTCAACATTGTAATATAATATTGTATAAATGAATACAGTGATTTAATACTAAAGGCTAGTAGATTTGTGTGAAGAATAAAACTTGAAAATATCCATGAGTATACACAATAAATTGAAGATCTAATTTCGATTCTCCAACTGCAAGTTGTTAACGAATAACATATTGAAATTGCCTCAAGCACAAACCAAATTTCAACCCTCTTGTGATTCCATCAATAATGCTACTAAAAGTACTAATCCTCATAGTCGTTTATGAAGGCTTTATAAACCAAATAGAAACGATGGAAACGAAAAATATGTTGTCCAATGAGATAAAATACAATGAGTTAGATGAACATGCTTTGGTTACTGACACCGATGTATTTCCTTTCGTGGTCGCCATTTTGATGAAGTCCAAGTTTATAAGTGCTGGTGCTTTAATTGATAACAGTTGGGTCTTGACGGCAGCTGACTCGTTTTTTCTGTAAGTTCCACATATTAACTATGGTTTTCTTAAATTAATTAATTGTTGGAGAAAAGGTGGGCGGCCCACCCGATGTTAAAGTGGCTACAAAACGTAATCCGCTTATAATGTTCCCACTGCTGGTATACAGGCTTCCCCTCCTGGTGAGAGGGAGTGGGCCGTAATTTATCACATGGGCCCAGTGCGGGTTGGTAGATGTCACATGGCTTCGAATTGTTGGTTCTAAGACATGCCGGTTTCCTCACGATGTTTTCCTTCACAGTTTTGAGAGTTGTGGTGATGAAGTACTTTACACAAAGTAAAGCGCAGCTTTCTTGGTCCGAACCTATGACCTATAAGACGTGTGCTCACCGCCGCCAACGGATATCTGCAATCGCAAATTTGTTTTCAACCCAGGGATAAAGCCGAAATGTCTCGTGTGCCTGTACAACGACACCCATACCATTAAAACCGACCTCAGCAATTAAGCTGCCTGATGGCAGAAAAAACAAGAACTGGAACCATTGCTCTGAAAATACCGAATGTTATGTTGGAAGACCACTAAATATAACAATTTGTAGACGATTTTTGGAATCGACTCACCAAAGCCATCATCTTTTCCAATTTAAACTTCGTTTTCTTCTTCTAGTTTACGAGAAGCATCACGAACACTCCGAGTCAGACTCGGCAGCATAAACTATAAAAAAGGAGGGATAGTACTTCCAATCAAATACGTTGTAATCCATCCAAGTTTTGATGACGAAAAACCAAGTTTTGACCTGGCTATGATCAGATTGCCTGAGCCTGTCAGGTATACTCCTAGCGTTAAACCTATAAGACTGCAAAGATCTGTGAAAGAGGTTGATGCTACTCATTTTATTGTGCCATCGTGGCCTAACCCAATGGTAAGTTAAATAATATTTTGTATGGTATTCAATGGCAAATAAGCAGACCACCGCATAAGCTCCTGCATATGCATTGGCAAACAAACTGTAACCATGAACTCAGCACACGATTCTAGACCCTAGAGTAGACTTTTTTTCGGTTATGAAAAAAGAAAATCAGCTGTGATATAGAAACAGTGCAATACCTATGCAATCGAAATAATCGAACAGCTAGCTATTTTTTTAAATAACTGAAGTAAAATTTCAACGCCCTTCTTCGTTGAAATTTTCAGGATCCACCTTGTATGTAGCCATCTGCAATACCAAAGACAACGCAGATGCGATCCCAGATATAAAGCTAGAACACTCATGAACCGGTTAATAACACCGACACTCCTACCAACTGGAAGACAGCAACTTGGTGGCAGAAATAGCTATGGTACGGACGACCTACTATAGTTCTGCCTCAAGTAGCATGATACAGCATTAAGTCAATCGTCCATTGCTACATATTTGTAGGAAGAGGTTTACCATGGTAGCTACGTTATTCATACGCATAAGTGAGTAGCTTGGCGTGGGTCGCAGTAGAAGATTCCGCCTACACTATCATATCAAGCAAATCTGTGCCGTGAGCTGCAGGCTGCTGGCACTGTATTAAAGCATAATCAGCCTATAAAGTTCCCACTACTTCGACACAGGCCTCAAAGCTTCGAGAGGGGCTCGGCTATAATTCACCACGCGGGCCCAGTGCCGGTTGGTAGATATCATATATTTTAGAGTTTTTGGTCCTAAGTCATGCCGGTTTCCTCACGATGTTTTCCTTCACCTTTTTGAAAGCAGTGATGATGATTTTTTTTTTTGACTTAGTAAAACGTAAGTTTGGGTTCGAGCCCAAGACCTACAACTCGTTAGTTTTGGCCGTTACCGCTGAGTCACCACTACTTCACTGCCACCTAACTTTAATACTTGTTTCATTAGTCGCAGATATTTTCGCCCGAATCGGAGCAGTTGAAGTCAATAGAATTGATAAAGAGGCAGCGACTCTTATCAGTGACACATCTTCATCCCATGGATAATGAGCAATGTGAAGAAGATCTATTGGCAATAGGTGTCAATGACACAGAGAACATTATGTGTCTGGATACTGGAGTCATGGTTGACCCTTGCTCGGTAAGCAGAAAATAGTTAAAAATTTTGATTAAATAAATTACTTATTCATGGCGTGCGGCTAAGTTGTAGCTATACGGACTCTTTAGTAGGATTACACTACGCTAGCCGCGGTCGAACCGTAGATAGACGACTATCCATTTAAATGATAATGATATATTACTTTATTTCTGTAAGTGGAATTGTAGAAACACACATACGTCAACCATATTAAAAAAAAACTACATGAGATCGGCGTTTTCTATCTGACTTCTCTGAGAAGAAAGGCTGAAACAAACTCAGAGTTTACAGTCTCTTTTAAAGTCCAGACATAATCATTCTGAAACCCCTAATTGACTTGGACGGCGTCAAGTCGTCGGTCCCGGCTGTCATTCGTAGATTATTGACAATCATTACGAGTACTCCGAAGCTCGCCAATCTGTCCGTCAGACTTAACTATGTACTTACATACTTAAAAGTGAAATCTAAAATCGTCTTTGTATTTCTAGAGAGATGTTGGAGCGCCGGTAGTGTTAAACGGTTTATTATGGGGCATTATATCTTCATGGATATCACACAATTGTGACAGTAACTCAGCAGGACCTACCTACGTCATTTTGGTATCAGCACCTAATATCAGCTCTTGGATACATGCCACACAAGATGGCCATAAATGGGAGACATCCATTGAACATTGAGGATTTTGGAGCAAGTCGAGGATATGCACGTGAATACTGGATGTATTTAAAGACCAAGAATTTGTAGTGCTGTAATAGCTTAAAACGCAGGCTATACCGCCAGCTAGTGAGCGAGCGAGTGAGTTGGCAGGCGAAGTGACGCAAGAGAAACTAAATAAACTAAGCGAAGCTGTGGCGAGCTAAAGTATGAGAGCGAGCGGGCGTGCGAGCGGTTGGGCGGGAGAGCGAGAAGAGTGGTCCGTCTCATTGTCACTATGAAGAAGAATTTATCGAGAGTGTTTGAAAAACTCCTTGTTTCCCCGCTAGCAGAGCGAGCATCGTTTCATCTTTTTTCATACTTCAGTTCACACCGCGAACTACAGAGCTACGCTACACTAACGAGTTAGACGTTTAGCATCGCTGGCATCGTCGGATATTTCATTCGCATCGTTTGTATCGCTGGCGTAGCTTATCTCTGTAGTTCAGGGTGTGAACCGAAGTATGAATAGAGGTGAAACGATGCCCTCCCGGCTCACTCGCTCGCTCGTTGGTTAGTGGTGTGGCCTGCGCTTTAGAACTGTATTTGACATTGCAAAATTCAAATGGACTCATGTTTTTTGCAATTTTTACATCAGTGTCAGGTTGTGTGTTAATTACATTAAGATTCACGGCCGTAACAAATATGTTATTAGAGAAGTATAAGAAATAAAGTCATCCGTACAACTCTCTCAGTTAGAATTAGCCTCAAATGTAATTTGAACACAAGGTGTAACAGGATATATGTAATTCCTGAAGGTAGTTTGTTCATAATTGACTACTGAATCACTTTTAATATAGGTATTTTTTTCAAATACTATGTAAGTATTTTGCCATACCTATCGTCGATTGTGCCAAAAAAGGCAGTAAGACTCCATTTTAAATGCATTAAGTACCTAATGATTTTCTAATTAAAACACTTAGCTTTAAGAAAAACATTTTTTATCATTGTATTGCTTGCTGCTATGCTTTTAACTCAATACTCTAATTAGAGTGTATGTGGTATTGTGTTAGTTATGATATACTTTGTCTCTAGAGAGTTAGAAAGTTTGTGGTCTGTATTAACTCGACTTTAAAAAAATTGCTTAAATGTTTTTGGCAACAAATTCCAATAACTTAAAACTTAATTAATCTTATTACTATCTAACTGTCACATATACAAATAGACCTTGTCGTTTTATGACGTGTAAGCGACATTCAACCTTAATTTGTCAAAGTAATTACGAGGTTGACTGTAGTCTTGGTACTTATTACACGTGTAAATTGTGTGGGTGTAATATTCCTCTATACACCGTGACATTTTAGTCGTCTTACAACGGCAGCCCACTTCATGTATCCAATGACTACTAATCATTTATAAAAATTAAAATAAATTTTTGAACATTTATATAATTAAAAAAAATTAAATACCATTCACTAAGACGCATGACGTACCTAGTTTGAAACACCCTGTTATGGAGATGGAATGAATGATGGAATGTAATGGTAGGTAGCTAGATATCTTCTACCGTTTGATACATAAACATTAAACAGGGAGGGTGTTTGATAATTCTAAAGCATTATTTATTTTTCTTTGTACCTATTATATTCAGTAATTGTAACAATGTTTTAATCGCGCCTAGAGGTATTTTATGACGGATACATTGAGTGGACTACCTTTGTAAGACGACGAAAATATCACGGTGTAAAGGCTATAAAGCTTTCAGTGAATACATGAATTAAATTAAGTCATCATATTATATTATGTAGTTTAATTGTATTTTTAATTTATATCCATACAAGTAAATAAAATGCCTTTTTGTGATGTCAGAATAGCAGGTTTTTACTAAATGCATATTATGAAAATAGGTATACGTTACTTATGTATTTTTAGGAAAAAAATATTAAAAAAAAAATCTTGTCTGACAAACGTCTGTCCTGTCTGTTTGATCTGGCTTATTTCCGAAACAAATAATATAAAATTACATTTCAAGCAAACCTACATCGCTGGTCAATAATGTGGTTCAAATTTGAAACGTCAACTAAAAAAGAATTAAGGCTTGTTCAAACAATTTCCAAGAAGGTTTCATAGAAATTCAAAATCAAAATCAAAATCAAAAGTCATTTATTCAAATTAGGCTGAGAATCAGCACTTTTCGAACGTCAAAATACATGAGACAGTCCCCCAAAACGCCCACCCTTCACCACTTCCTAGTGCTTTAGCTGGGAAGAAGAAGTAGTGGAACAAACTCCCCAGCAGTAGCAATTGTTCTACGAATGCGACGCGACCATCGAGTCGCGCTAGTCTACACGAGCCTTTACATAAAAATGTATTTGTAAATCGAATTGCTTTTTAACCGACGAAACAAGGAGAAGGTCCTTAAATCGAAGCGCATTATTTTTTTATTTCTTTTTAAATTCGTAAGGTACGTAGGTATTCTTTAAAGTTGGTCTCATTTATAATTGAAAAACAAAATCCACCCTCAAGTGTAGACCCACTCCCCAAATCCCACCCTTAAAAACGATATCCCAAAAAATAAGCTTTTGAACAAAAAATTAAACCTTAATAAATGTAAATTACTAATTTTGAGAGCAGTGGCGGTATCAGCTCCAACTTACGAGTTGAAGGTCGTGGATTCGAACACACGCAGGAACTTTACTTTCTGTAAACAATTTCATCACCACTGGTCCAAACGGTGAAGGAAAACATCATGAGGAAACCGGCATATCCTAGTACAACAAAATCGAAGACATGTGACATCTACCAACTCGCACTGGGCCTGCGTGGTAGATTACAGAAGAAGAAGAGACCTCCTCCTCCTCTCCCGCTCTCTCTCTCTCTCTCACTCTCTCTCTCTCTCTCTCTCCTCGTCTTCTCTTCTCTCGAAGAGAAGAGGCCTGCGTCCTAGCAGTGAGATCATTATAGATCGATTATACATACTACAAAATAAACACAAAGGCACCAAGTAAAATATTGGCAGCTTGATTGATCTGAAGCGTTGTTCGTTTCTCTGGCTCTCTGATTTTTTTGTTTGATGATGCACTATGGATTTCATTGTATTTTTTAATACAATACATACAATGAAACCCATAATGCATAAAGCAGTAATGCTTAAGAAGAGGGAGGCGGCGTACGTGAAGGAGAGGCAGTATATGCAAGAGACGCCCTGGGCGTCAGGAATCCCGGGCAGCTTCCCGGCTACCGCAGGCGCGGGCTTGTGGATGGCGACTAATGGGTAGCTCGCTGTCCGGTAAGGACCAAGCCCGGGTCGACGGCGCGTGGTGTTCCACGCGCGCCTCAAAGAGATGTCAGCATCAACTGGTGGGGTCCGCAAGGGCCGATGCCAGCCAGGGGTGCAGGTTGTTCGAAAGAGATACCGTGGCCCGTGGCACACAGGTAAGTGAAGGAATACGAGTGGGTTTTAGTCAGTAAAATCTGACACGCGCTCCTGCTCCACCCAGAGCGGCAGAAGTTATTTGATGATTTCCCAACATAAAAAAGAAAAACCCGTAATGCATCCCCTCAACGCAGTCACGTATTTCAATACATTTGAAAGAATTGTCACTTTTGAAATGGTAATAAAAATTTCCTACAAACGTAGATTGGATTCCATGATTGAAAACCTACAGTGCTCGAATGAAAGGGATCGGTAAGCGAGCGGTGGAACGAATGAAAAACGACAAAGAATGAATGACATGACCATAGACTGGTGCACACAGGGCAATACTGCATGCAGATTAATAAAAAAAACTACATTTTAGTCAACACAAATAAAGGAGAATATGCAGATTAATAAATAAGATACTACAACGACAAAAATCTATGAATATTTGTCATTTAGTGAATTTATCAACTTATTATTAATTTTATACTGAAATGACCTAGTGCCGAGCAAATGATTCTATCTACTTAGATTTGTATTAATTATTAATTTCTTCTATGGACCACTCATTGTCATTGCCACCTAATTGTTTAGGTGGCAATGACAATGAAACAGAGAACAAAGAAACAGTCGGGACCCTAGATTGGAACGAAGTTCCTTTCACTTTTGCGGACTTCGCGAAAACGTGAAGCATTTTGCTCGGCCCGACACTTTTGATACGTCACAAAAGTGTCCTACTGACTATGATTTAAATCATCAGTAGTATTGACGAAATAAAATAACACTAATTACAATGTTTCCCTGGGTTCGAAACCCACGTAAAAGCACCTGCAAACAGGCGCAACGCGACTCACGTAGAACAATTTCTATGAAAACTTAATGGAAATAGTTCTACAAGTGTCGTGTCGCGCCTATTTGAAGAAATCTTAAATCAGAGCCGATACCACTGGGCCCATTTCTTCCCGTGGGTGTCGTAGAAGGCGATTAAGGGACTTACTAAAGAATGGGCAGCAGCGTTCTCTATGCATTTGACCACCATACTGCGATCGCCAACCCACCTGCCAAGCGTGGCGATTACGGCAAACTCCCCTTTTAGGGGAGGCTTATGTCCAGCAATGGACGTCTTTCGGCTGACATGATGATGATGATGACCACTAAGCCAGCACTGGTCTCTCACAAAAGTGGGTGCCAAACCAAATGATTAAAAACATTAACATAGCGTTGACCATTTATGATTGATTATGTAAACATTTAAACCGATACCGAAATCGACTCGATGGAAGTTCAATGCAAACGATTGAATCCAATATTTATCTTTGTTAATGCCTACTTTTAGTACAAATATAACCCTTTTACGACCTTTCGAATATCTCATTACTCTTTTATTTCCTTCAGATTGTTTTGTTACGGGGAAAATGTGGTCTTTGGCTGTACTATTACTATAGTTGTTACGCCAAGTTCCGAGTGCCCACTTGGTCTTGCAAGACAACGCCAAGCGGTAAGCCGAGTCTTCACGTGACCAGAGGGTTGGTTTATTCTTTGGCCAAAGAATCAGCATGGCCATACAACGCAACGTGGCAATGCTGCCAGCCTTTTGGGCACTTTTCCCATTGACAGCGATGCGGACGAATTTCTTGATGCCCTGTGACTCTTTTCTCTCTGTTTTATAAATACATACTATTAATATTATTTGATATCTAATGTTATACGAATAAACTATTGGAGACCAAATTTTCTCCAATAGTTTATTCGTATAACTTTGTTTTCTGAAATAAATTTCTCCCAAAAACAAATGTCAACGAGAAAAGCAAAGTGTGTAATAAACGCTAATAAAATTAAAAGCAAAATGTAGTAAAAGCCAATGGGCCTGAAAGTATTTGGAAATTGGGCTATAAAAGCAACAAACTGACGATTTCGGTGATATTTGCGATTATTATAATTGGTATCTCTAACCCTTTGTCTGTCTAGAACAATTGTCAAATTTGCGCGGACTGTCAGCCGCTTCTGGGTGGTCTTCCACGTTTTCTGGAAACTGGCATGTCGTGCAACCAAAGATTCGAAGACATGTGACCTCTACCAACCCGCAATGGGCCCACGTGGCGGATTGCGGCCCACTCCCTCTCACAGAGAGGAGGAATGTATCCCAGCAGTGGGAACGTTATAGGCTGATTATGAATATAATGAATTTACCTCTTTTCTTGAACCTCAAATAATTCCTAGTCTGGGGTTCTAAAAATAATAAATTGCCAAGGTACTGTGACCAACGCCGCTCGCAATGCTCGCTTCACTCGCTTGGTTGGCGCGCTGTTGTTTATCGATCTTACCGTTCTTCGTTTGGTTGGGGTAACGTAGCTATGTTACTGCAACCATCTGTGAAAACAAGGAACTGTCCCGCGACTTTGCTGAAAAGATTCTATTCCGTACTTACCTTGTGCCTATATCTAACACTAAAATCATATAAATTGTTTTTTTTTTTTAAATTCAATGTTTGACAAGGCAGTCGTGTTTGTTGATATAAAAAAACAAACAAAAATATTTTCAACCTATGTTACAAGGGTAACGCAACGCTTCTAACGATATCACATACATTGCTATCGGTTAAGCCGTTTAGAAGTTTTTCGGAATTAAAAAACTCACAAACGTACATGAACCCTGAAAACTAAACATTCCTTTTTTGGCCAATCATGTAAAAAGGCCACTAAGTTAAAAAAAATTCCAAGCCCATTCATTAAAAAATCACGCATCATTAGTAAATCAATAAGATTTCAGTTACATAATTTCCCTAATTACTGTCATCTTATCATTCTTTTCTTTTTGATAGATTTCTGCTGTTCAAATCTTCAGTTCAAACTTTCATCAGTCCTTATGTCGACTATGAACAATAAGAACGAATTTTAAGTAGCAATCATATTGAAGATCAAACGAACGACTTTAAAAACTACAATAATTTGATACAATAGGTATCGATACTTATCAATACCAATTAGGTGCCTACCTAATTAAAATTAATGTTGAAATGTTAAATAGTAGGTCTTCTTTTTTTGCGTGGGAAATCATCAAATGACTTCTACCGCTCTGGGTGGTGTAGCAGGGCGTTTCAGACTTTTACTGACTAAAACCCACCCGTGTTCCCTCAGTTGCCTGTGTGACAGGGGGCCGCGGTATCTCTTTCGAACAACCCACACCCCTGCCAGGCATCAGCCCTTGCGGGTGCCATCAGTTGTTGCTGACATCTCTTTGAGGTGCGCGCGGAACACAACGCGCCGTCGATCCGGGCTTGGTCCTTACCGGACAGCGAGCTACCCATTACTCGCTGTCCGCAAACCCGCGCCTACGATGGCCGGGAATTAGCCTGGGATTCCCGACGCCCAGGGCGTCTCCTGCGAAGGCTACGGCTGTGAGGGCGCATGTACTGCCTCTCCCTCACGTGCGCCGCCTCCCTCTTTGCGAGCATCACTGCTTTGCTGAAAGGAGCGACGGCTACCCATGCACTCTCGCTCCGTACCATGGCCTGGACCAGGGCCGGACGCAAGAGATCGCTACCACCGATTGCCTGCACGAAGACACGGCGGTGCTCCGCCCATGCCGGGCAGACCCCCACCGTATGCTCCACCGTGTCCTAAGGGCGATCTTTGCAATGGTAGCACCCAGGCGTTTCCTCCCGCCTTATTCGTACAAGAACCTCCCGAAACAGCCGTGTTCGGTGAGGAACTTGCGTCAGGTAGAAGGTGAGGACGCCATGCCACCTCTCAAGCTACTCCTCAAAGAGGGGACTTACCGCCGGAATCGTGGCGTGCCCAGCACTGGATTGAGACAATCGCACTCTCCACGTTGCCATGAGATCCCACCGGAGCTTTGTCCGCTGTGCCGCGATTTCCCGCAGCAGCGGAGTTACGCCCGACGTTTGGCCCCCTCCCGCCACTCCCAAGTGTATGCGAGGACGTTTGCCTCCAAATCCCATGGTGGCAATCGGGCAAGGAGGCCCGTCGCCTCACCGGAGATCGTGCGGTATCCCCGGACCATCCGGATGGCCATGACCTTTTGGGACGCCTTCAACTTGCGGGCTGGTTGGCGCTTCAATGTAGGCGCCCACACCGGTGCCCCGTATTGGGCCATGGACCGCACGATCCCCGCGTAGAGCCTCCGGCAGGAGGCGTTTGGCCCCCTAGATTGGGCAGGAGCCGCTTCAAGGCAACCCCGGCCCACTCCAGTCTGGGAGCCAAACATCAAAAATGCTCTGCGAAGTTCCACCGGCTTCAAGGACGAGTCCTAGGTACTTAATTGTCGACCCGACGCCGATGTGAACTCCTCCTACCGTTATCTGGGAACCCGTCGGTGGCGCATTCCAAGGACCATGAAAACACATGGCCTCGGACTTGTGCAAGGCCACCTCGAGTCCCAGCTGCCGGATCATTTTTACGATTGTCGCAACCACGTGTGTCGCTAAGTCGGCCGCCACCTGGTACAACCTCCCATACGCCAGGACCAGCGTGTTGCCAGGGAGTCAGCGTAGCAAACTACGCTGACGCCGCTACGGAGGTCGGCGCGCAGCAGTCAGTCGTGCCCGATGTCCCTCAGATGCGGCCCCAGGACCGATCTCTGTGGGACACCGCACGACATCTCTCGCCGGTTTCATTCTCCTTGGTGACCGGGGTAGATGACGGTCCTGTTCGTCAAATAGGCCTCGACCACACGACAGAGGTAGGTCGACATCCGCTGATACCGGAGTTCCTCCCTGATGCAACGCCAGGGCAGGATGTTGAAGGCTTTTGCGATGTCTAGAGACACCGCCAAGACGACCCCACCCCGGGCCATAGCATCCCCCGTCGTGAGGGCTCGCACACGCATGATGGGGTCCACCGTGGAGAAATAGTAGGTCTTGACTTTTAAATTGAAATAAAACATTTATTTCAGGAAATTATTCCCTTTTACATAGTTATATACATAGGAATATTTTCTTTTTCGATTTTCACAATAAAAAACTGTTAAGTACCTATGTATTCTGTGTTGAGGTCGCACTTTTACGAACAAAGCAAATGAATTACACACAAGCCTGTAAATATTTTGTTTATTTTGGGGTTGGCTAGTAAAAAAAAACAAATTAATCAAATTTGTGTTTCATTGAAATTGTTTCGTTTTTGTTCCCAGTTTCGATAGAACATTGCTGAAGGCAAAAATAAATGATTGTTTATGTCCGAACCTGATGAAGAGGATCAAGTTTCTTTTTCAATTATTTGATTTCGTTTAATTTTTTTTTTGTTTTTGTTGTGATTTGTGCAAACTTATATCTGCCATACCTATCAATTTTAAATAACCTTGTCAGGACAGCGCTAAGTTATATTTATAATGACTAGCGAACTTTTGTTTCGCAAGGTTTTTTTCCAAATAAAAAAAGTTTTTTTTTTTAACCGTTGAACCGATTGCCATGAAATTAAGCGGACGGAAGAGTATGAAATTTGGCACAGTTAAAGTGTTAAAAGCAAAAAAGAATTTCGAGCAGTTGGCGATCACTAGTTTATTATAAAAATATGACTGAGCGTTCATATACCGCATGAAATCTTATCCATAGTTCGAACGAACAATGCGGTCACACAGGCAGTCAGACAAAACGCCTTTAATTTATAATGCAAGGATAGATAATAGATAGATATTACAGATAAGATAAAACAAAAATATATTGGTAACTTGGTTTGATAGAGATTGCGCCAGCTTACACTCACGTTGTGTGTAAGCTGTGTGGATGGAAAATGTTATTTTAATTTTACTTTTAATTTTATTTATTCGGGAAAACAAACAATTACACATTAAGAAGTACAAAAAGATAGGATACAGAAATTATTATAATCAATGTGCACAGTACGACGCGACGCTGGAGGCGCTGGGGGCATAGAGGCGCCGAGTTGTGACCATGTTTGCGTAGACAACTAGGTAACTTACCAAGCTTATAACTTTGTGATTTTTCATGATACAATTTCGAAAAAAAATTGCTTACGTACATTGTTCACCCTGGAACTAATAACATCAAAAAATTTAGTGTTGTAAATTCCTTTAAGACGTTATTTTTAAAGTGGACTAGCTGCAGAACAGATATAGGTATTCAAAAAAAGTATCACATTTTGAGGTTATAATCGATCCACGAATATTATATTTCGTCACTCCGAGTGATTTTTAAGAAACTGAAAAACAATATCCTAATTGCATTTAGCTATTTTTAGTACCTACCTAGATAACTAAGTATGCAGTTTTTGTTCTAAAACCTAAGTATAATATGTAAGTGTAACGTGTAAAAGCATAGAATCTAATTAATATACTTACCTATTTTCTTAGCATAGGTTCTGGCATGAGATAAAATATTTGTGTCTATTAAAAAAAGAAATTTGTGAGAGACTGACAAATGACATCTGACAAGTGACCATTTAGTGACGTCCAAAATAGGGGTGCCAAATACGATACGTCAAAAACGATATACCAATTTACTATGGCCTTACATTACAAACAGTATTACATCAACTTTTGTCATACGATAATATTAATACCATTACAAGTATGATAATGTCCTATTTTTAATGACACCATACTTCTCTACTTCTTCTATACCTACTTGTAACAATGTTAATAATAACGTCTTTAGATACAGACTAGATAGTCCGCAATATTGCTTTTATGAAAGAAAACATTTATAATAATTCATCTAGTAACGATAAGTTTTTTTTTAAATATTAATTGTCGTACACTCGTAAGTGATCGATAAGTCAGAAGTAAACCACACACTTTTCTAAACGATCTTAGAAAACCCTGAATAAAAATCTTAATGAAATATGTAGGTTTTGGTCACTTTTGCATTATTCTTACCACCTATTTAAAATAGAGTGTGACCTCATTGACTCATTCATTGGGTATAGTAGGTTTTTTAAATGATACTTTTACCAATTAATATAATTGTTCATCATGAGGGAGGATTAATTGTATGGAGTTGCATTAGATGCACACTGGCGCATAATTTGGGATATGGTAAATATCTACCTAGAAAATGTAAGTAGGTATCACTTTTAATCGTAAACTAAAAATTGTTATTTGGAAAATTCCACACAGAAACCAAGAGATTATTTATTATTAAAAGGTGTCATCACCATCATCATCATTTTATCCGATAGACGTCCACTGCTGGACATAGGCCTCCCCCAAGCACCGCTACTTCGACCGGTTCCGTGCGTCTCGCATCCAGCGGATTCTTGTGGCCTTCACCGGGTCATCGGTCCATGTTGTGGGAGGCCTTCCAACGCTACATCTTCCAGTATGCGGTCGCCACTCCAGAAACTTCCGGCCCCATCAGCCATCCGTTCCGCGAGCAATGTGCCCTGCCCACTGCCACTTAAGTTTGGCAATTCTTCGGGCTATGTCGGTTACCTTGGTTCTCCTACGGATCTCTTTATTACTGATTCGATCGCGTTGGGAAACTCCAAGCACAGCTCTCTCCATTGCTCTTTGGCTTTCAGCCTTCTTATGAGGCCCATTGTGAGCGACCACGTTTCAGTCAAACAAAACAAAGGAAACAGGAAGCTAAGTTTGCTGTAAGAAACTTGTGCTATTAATCGGGTAAAGTAGTAGTCGGAAGTTGTCAAAAACACCCCCTTCCTAGTCAGAAGTCAAAAACTATTATTTTGGGAAATCGTCAGAAATATCGATAAATCTGATAACGTCATGAAGAACGGAAGATATTAGCCGTCCTGAAGATATCTGGAATCTATAGGCGCAGGACGTCAGCGCTGCGTGGACTGGGAGACCTACACACACACCGGGATAAAACCTGAATAGGCATACCCCGGGGACACACCCTTCGCGTCCAAGCGATAACGCCCGTCCGGCACAATATTGTTTTCTATTAAGTGTTTCATCTCGTCGACAAATTCTCTTAAGAAAGATTCTAAATCTGTTGGCTTTCCTTGTCCGGAATATATCCCGATCACAAAAGGAGGTAGCTGCGATAATTCATAAACATTACACAAAATCGGCCATATCTGTATTTTGAGCTGTTGTAAAGGGGTAATACATCTATATTAATGTTCAACGAAATATTGTTCGGTGCATTTTGTATGATGCCTAGTTAAGCACGCAATGTCTCTGTTAAATTATTATGCCAGTGATATCCACCAGGTATTAATTTAACGTTTATTTTAACATCTGTTTTCAATAGCATCCTTGGATCTTTTGAAAACACATTGGGAATGCGCTTGTTTATTATTTCTAACAAACTTTTATCTGCTTGATGAGGTATATTATAAGTGACGCACTATCTTCTTATATCACTGCGTAATTGTTCATCTTTATTGCTCTCCTCATCTGAATATTCCGATGTTGAGGAACTTTGAACAGAGGTGCTCTCACTCACATATTCTTCATCCTTATCTACTGGCTTGAGAATAAAAATTATTATTGCTAAAGCCCTGTTGTGGTAAAAAACAAATATTTTGTGCAGAACCATGTGCTATATTTTTTAGACCCGCTTGACCAGTATTTACATTTTGGACATGAGCTTGTTGTATTGATGATAATGCTTGTGGTTATCGATTTTTTACCTTTTTTTATAACTACCACTCACTTTATACCGACGCAGAGATCTTAAATCCATTACTAAACCTTTAAATAATTAAAGTTTTAACCAGATCTGTAAACAATTGACAGTGTTCCACCATTTATGAGATAATAGTGATATAATTGATACTGAAAATCTACTAGAGATCTAATTATTCCATTAATTATTGATTTTAGTGCTTTTATGTCACGCTCTATAAAATAGTTTTTGTTACTGCAATGAGAGCAGTAACAAAAACTCATTTATAGAGCTATTTAGAATTTATCTTATTTAGCAACTGCGCCAGGAGTCGCTATGATACTATAGAAGAGTTTTCATAACTTGTACAGAACAAGCCCTATAGCGATGTTGAGGGAGCTTTTAAAAAGCTAACATGTTACGTAATGGTTGTGCAAGGTACTTTTATAGTGCAGATTGATGCTGTAATAGTGTTTTCAATACTGCTACAATACTAGTACTGTAAAAGTTATTTTGACGCATTATTAGTGCAAAATAGATACACAAAAGTGCCAGTAAGGTCGTCTATAGTACTAAATAGTACCATAATCGCTTTTTTTCATATCTATTACAGTGCAACACTTTAAAGATTCTTTCGTATGGTACTGTAACCGTTTTAACAGCAAAATTATAGAACTTAAATGCTCTTTAATGTAATAGAACCAACATGCTCTGTTAAAAAGCTTTATAGTACAAGCACTCACAACGGTTACCATTATAGGCCTACAATATCACAGTTTGGTGATTTAACGCCTTGGTTATAGAAGCTTTTGTTACTTGGGACTTGTTTCAGGTTTCGCATATACTAAAACTAGGGATGTATATAGATTAGTCCTTCACTCTGGACATCCTCCGTTAGCTTGAGTCTTACTACATTTTGTGCAGTTTTTAAACGAACATGAAAAAGGTTTAACGCACCAAAAAATAAGGTAATGAAAATGTTTTATTTTATATTTATTTCAGAATTCAACGCTTGTTTCTAAATGAATAGTCGTAAGTGTGAAATGCGTGGAGCGTGGAGCGAAAGATAAGTGATAGTACGCGCTGGACAACGTGTAATTGCGGCTGTGGTTCATGTCATAGACTGTCTAATGGTGTTCCGCTAGACAGTGGATCAGTTCAAATACTTGGGGCATATAGTCACGGCTGACCTCAAGGATCATGTTGACATCGAACGGGAGCGGAGGGCTTTGTCGAAAAGGGCAAATATGCTTGCTCGCAAGTTTGTTGCTTCGATCAAGTAAAAATAGTGCACCTCACTGTACACGTGCAGCCTATGAGCTCGCTACACACAAGCGTCCTACAACGCCCTCCGCGTCCAGTATAACAACTCGTTCAGGGCGGTGTTGAGGCTGCCCCGCTGCTGCAGCTTCGGGCATGTTTGCGGAAGCGCACACCGACTATTTTCACGTCACCATGCGCAAGTGGTGCGCGTCCTTAGTGCGCAGGGTGCGGGCCAGGTCCAATACTGTCCTGGCAATAATCGCTGGTCAATGCTGCAACAAACATGTGTAGCCTTTGATTTTATTACACCATATTATGTTACTGACCTAATATTGATATTAACTTTTTTGTATTGTTTTGTTTATACGTGCAGTTTCACTGCGTTTTGTTAATTTAATTGTAATTCTGTGGCCGTTAAATTTGACATCTTATTGAAATTCTAATTCTGTGAGTGACCCTTTGACATGATATTTTATTGCAATTTTGTGACGTTTTATTAAAAAAAAAAATATGCTGATAATTTATTTTTCTCTGTGGCAGCATTTTGAAATTCTGTTTTATTTTTTTATTTGTAATATAGGTTTTGCCTGAAATAAATGTTTTTTTTTAATAAGCTTTTAGCAATCGTTATCGCGTCTTAGCGTGTTACCCAGGTGGGGTTTGAGGGTTGATAGGCAGTCGCTCCATGTAAAATACTGGTATTCAGTTGCATCTGGTTAGACTGGAAGCCGACCCTAATTTAGTTGGGAAACTGCTAGGCAGATATTGATGATGATAGCGTTTTAGCTTGGCAATAGTGGTCTTTTCCTAATATTTCAAACCCAAAAGTTACTTTTACACGCTTTTTATTAGCTTCACCTGTTTGTTTGTTTGTAACCGACTCCTTTTGGCTTGATTTTGACCCATTTCAAACGGTCAGATTTCAATTAAACTGTGTAGACATATCGAGGACCGATGACAGTTCAATAATTAAAAAAAAAACTGAAAAATCACGCTTTTGTAGTTAGCAGAACTAAAAAATTTTAAATAAAATAATAGATTAAATAATATAAAAAACACGCTTTAAAAACTGCAAACTTTTTGCGATATTTTTATAATCAATAAATATCAAGCACCCCATGCTTTTTTGAAATTATTTTCTGCTTTTTAGTTGCGTTTTTATATAGCGTGTTTTTAAGAAGAAAAAAATCTTTTTTTTTTTAATAAAACCATTTACAGGCACTTTTGAATTGTCTTTTGAAACATGTGCGTTCAAAAAGATAGGATCGGTCGGATAAAAACAAAACAGATATACACCCACGAACACAGACCACAAATAGGCGGCAGCTGAACGCCGTGACTGTGGCAAGAGCGCTTAGCGCTTACCCTCATCCTGATGCTGTGCTTTTGGACCTACAGCGTACCGCTGAGTTTCAGTGGTCATCCGTCAGGTAGTAGGTTTTTCTCATTCCAAAGCGTTGCAGGTGCCTAGTGAGAATAACGGCCAAAAAACTCCATGGACACTTTTTAAAATTATATTGTTACTAAAACATTATTTACATCATTATTAAATGTCGAATTTACAATAATATATGTGAGAACGATGTAAAAAAGATGTACCTATACGTTAAAAGCGTCCAGAGTACACCAAATCGAAACTAAAAAAAACTTCCTGTTTTGAATAAATCTTTCAGTATCAGTAGCCTACCACTCTATTCTACGCTAAAAAACAAGCCCGAACATCAAAGCATAACCAGAGTTTTTATTGTATTTTATCATTTTCAACGAAACAAAGGTAGCCCAGTATACAACCAGTTGTAGGTAGTAGGTTAGATAGGCCCTTTACTTTTTGTACATTACTTTATCACCACTGTTTTCAAAACGAGTAAAGAAAACATCATGATGAAACGTGGATGTCTTTGAACCAAAAAAAATCAAAGACACACTTTAACAACTTCTACGAACCTGCAGTAGTCCTGCGTATTGGATTACAGTCCACTCTCTCCCACAGAGAGAGGACCTGTGTTCCAGCGTGGGAACATTATAGACTAACTACTCTTATGCTTCATTAATGTCATAGCAGTGGCTAACCGACGAATTCTAAAAGGGCGGGATAGATAGGTCCCAACCTTTCAGAATTTGTTTTCGTAATACTTAATTAAGAATTTAACAGAGATGTTACGAACTTTGCACATAATTATTTTATAGAAATTGCTCGGTAAAAAGACCATAATCAAAAAATCTGAAATGACAGTTGTTACGATATCTTCAAAATAAAGGCATGGGTCTGACAAGAAAACCAGCGATGAAAATGCGTCCCTAATCGCTTATTTCCCTTGACTTGCACCACAAACACAATCGAGAAATAATAGTAGACTGCGCTCAAGCACGTTGATAAGATATTATGACAGTGCTATGTTCCTGTGTAATTGCTTATCTTAAGCTGCTTCTTTTGTTCCCAAGCAATGTATTGCTCAAGCTCTTCTAGATTAGAATAAGTTGTACAAAGAATAAACAAAAGATATCTCTTTTTAAATAAAAGTTATTAAGGACACGCTTTGTGCCTGATGGAAGTTCCCATTTGCAAAAATGACCAAATTTCCCATTGGCAAAAATGACCAAATTTCCCATTGGCAAAAATGACCAAATTTCATACAAACTGTCATCTTCTATTATTATACGAGCTTTTCGTAGGTAAACGGGTCCCGACTCAGACAGGCTCCTTATTTTGTGTAATTTACAGTATTACTGTTAATCTGAAAACGGTGAAAACATCGCCCGGATGTTCCAGAATGACACTAGGCAAACCGTATTGGGCCCGCGTGGTGAATAATGGCTCTCTCACAGAAAGAAGGCTTGTTTGTCTCAGCAATGGTTCGAAAACGTTGTAGTTCATATTGTGGGCTGATATGCAAAATATGGGTGAATCTAAAGAACCCTGCTTACACCTTTGGAGTTAAATACCTCCCTAGTTATTTTCCACAGGTAACAGCAAAAATAAATTGAACCGACAACAAGTTGGCAGCCATAAAGTATCTTTTCAAACTAACATTATGTTACGCAGCCAATACACTAGATACTTTTCCATTGCAATCTTTCAGCGGAACATTTTATAGCTTCAATGTATACTCGGTACAGAGACCAATATACTTTTATTGGAATTGCTACTGGCTACCTACACTTTTATAAACAGAAAGTGGTCGCCAGTTTTAAACATGACACTTTATTGGCAATTTTATTGTTTTATAACTGCAGGAGAAATGGACCAATAGTCTCTCAATATGGCAGTTTGTTTCATAACCACTGCTCTTAAAAACGGTGAAAGAAAACATCATGAAGGACCCATCATAATCACAATCAGCCTATAACGTTCCCACTGCTGGGACATATGGCTCTTCTCTGTGAGAGGGAGTAGGCCGTAATCCACCACGCGAGCCCAGTGTGGGTTGATAAATGTCAAATGTTTTCGATTTTTTGGCTTTGGGACATGCCAGTTTCCTCACGATATTTTCCTTCACTGTTTGAAGAGCCGGAATATCATATCTTAACTGATTAGATATTATATTCCTATACAGGCTAGGGAGGGAACGGAGAAAATGGAAGCATTTGCCCTTCAGTAGGACACTACTGAAGTGCAAAGGCTTCGCTCTCCCTTTTCCATACAATTCTGTCTTTTGCTAGTGCTGGCCAGTCCTTTCGGTAGGTCAAGCTCGTCCCGCCCGCCATCTTCGTCACAGGCTGCCGCGATGGCGGCGTGCGTTAAGCGAGGCCCAATCTGTGATTCTTTTAGCCCATTTGGTCGTCTGACATACGGCAGAAATTTTCGGCCTAGCCTCACATAAGCTATATCTCTTTCGAACAACCCGCACCCCTAGCAGGCATCGGCCCTTGCGGGCCCCACCAGCTGCTGCTGACGTCCTCCTACGACGGGTCAGTACAGTGGCCCCGCCGCCAACCTCTTTTCGGCCGCAGGGGATAGGGAGAGCGGCCAACGCTATACCGACACTCCTCTTCCCCTACGGCCCCACCGCGTCCGCCATCAAACGGTGGCGGCCCCGTCCAGGCTACGGAAGGGAAGAGCGCTACTCAGAAGTACCGGCACTCCTCCTCCGCCACAGCCTGTAACCCTCAGCCGCGATGCCTCCCATTCGACATCGCGGCCCGCCTCAATTGCGATGCACCTCACCGCAACCTACTTTTGGCCGCTACGTCGTCGGCTTGGAGGCACAAGCCCTGACGAGCGGCCCCACCTTGGGGTTCCTCTTCGCTTCACCGTGGGAGGGTGACCACGGTTACTGAGCCCCCCCGCAACGACAATGCGAGAACCCCACTGGGGGGGACCCCAACATCGTTGGGAAAAGTTTAGGCAGATGACTTATATTATGTATCAGGAACGAATAAGTTCCTTACGCGACACTCGCACACACACTCACTCATATATTTATTTATTTATCTTTACTTCAGACCACATGGTACATAAAACTCCTCCTCCAAACCACTCCTCCTTTCAGTAGATCTTTCATTGACCAATATCTCCTCCAGGCACTCTCGGTGCGTCGAGCAACTTTTTTGTCTTGTAGCGCCTGAAAGGAGACTATTTGGCCCAGATAGAAATTACTTGGACATAATGAATCTCCTCATCCTTTTGTATAATTTTAGATTATTTTCTCAAAATTGAATTTGCTTTATGACGAGTCGCTAATAAAAGAAGATAGTAATAAATAAACAAATAAAATATTTATTGCAGACCACATGGTCCATAAAAAAAACACAATAAAAATAAAAAAAATAAAAATAAAAGTACATAAAAACATAATAATTGTGACAAACGCAACCATCATCATATGCCTAGTCTTTTCCTAAGTATTTTGGAGTCAGCTTCCAGTCTTAACGGATGCAGCGGAATACCAATATTTTACATGGAGTGACTGCAAATCTGCCCTCCACAACACAGTTACTGGGTAATACGATACCCCTTGGTAAGCTTCTGATGACCCGTAACGACTGTCAAAGATCCACGAATGACAACCGAGACTAAAGACTTAACGTGCTTTCCGAGGCACGGCGTTGTCTTGGTATGTTAAGATGGTCACCCATCCACGGATCAACCGCGGAAAGCGTAGCTTTACCTGATCGATCGACCCGTACGGCTGTTATTACTTAGCTACAAGCCCCGCCACCAATTATGGCAAAAAAGATGAACATTATAGGTGAAAAATGCTCAGCAAATGTAATTAACCTAGCCTACAACCCGTCATTCAAACATAATCGTACTTCCATCGAAATGAGAATGAATGATGGGATTCCATATTTGATTTTACAAGCCAATGGGCTGTGACAAAGTTACGTGGGAGTCGATCGGCTGTTATAAGCCGTGATTGTATCTGTCTGTAGCGATACTTTATCATTGTCAAATGGTTATATTTTATGGTGTAAGCCATAGGCTTATATAACGTACTAGCTTTTGCGCGCGGCTTCGCCCGCATGGATATCGGTTATCACGTAAAAAAAGTAGCCCTTCTCCATATCCCAGGCTTTATCTTTGCCAAATTTCATGACGATGGGTTTTACGGTTTAGGCATGAAAGAGTAACAGACACAAAGACAGAGTTACTTTCGCGTTTATAATATAAGTAAGGATTACAGAATAAATTTGAGTCATCAGACACTTTAATTAGAATACTAAAGTAAACAATAACGCCTGCAACACGTGAAGGTCTGAGAATGTTACCAACGCACGTGCTTGTTTTGTTCGACAGTTTATTAAAGTTATTTTATTTCGAACTATCTTTTCGTTCGAATTCCTACTGAAGTGCCCACACCTATCTAAATTATATCCAATTGCGAAGAAGACCCGATGTTTTGCATCTAGGCCGCTCATGAAGCGACAAGTATTTATTAACACCTAGATTAGACACATCATCATCATCATTTCAGCCGAAAGACGTCCACTGTTGGACATAGGCCTTCCCCAAGCTCCGCCATTTCGACCGGCTCTATGCTTCGCGCATCCAGCGGATTGCTGCGGTCTTCACAAGACAATTGGTCCACTTTGTGGGAGTCCTTGATGACATATGAAACCGAAACGTGGTCGCTCACAATGGGCCTCACTAGAAGGCTTAAAGTCACCCAAAGGGCAATGGAGAGGGCTATACCTGAAGTTTCCCTACGTTATCGAATCAGGAATGAAGAGATCCGCAGGAGAACCTAGGTAACCGACATAGCCCAAAGTATTGCCAAACTGAAGTGGCAGGGGCAGGGCACATTGCTCGCAGAACAGATGACCGATGGGGCTGAAAGATTCTGGAGTGGCGACCGCGTACCAAAAGACATAGGGATAGAAACAAAATAAACGACATTTTTAAAGCTTCAGCCACACACAATAAAAGAATAAGAAAACAATTTATTTACGACCGAAAAACGATTCTGAAAACCTCTTCACAAATCAATGGGGAACCTCTCAAATGACGTAATAAAATATCGATAACTAGAGATGTCCCTTCGCATTACGTAAACGATTTAGGCGTTAGAGTTGGGACGGCTATTTACAGCACAATAATAATATAAGGTAAAATGGACGTAATTTTGGTTTAGTAGAAGTGGATCGAGGCATTGAATTTTATTATGGATATACACCGCGACATTTTAGTCATCTTACAAAGGTGGTCCAATCCACGTATACAATACTACTAGGCGCGATCGAAAAATTGTTACCATTAATTAAGATAATATATAAAAGGTACGTAAATAATGCTTTACAATTAAAAACACCATGTTTATAGTGTATCCATATTAAACGGTAGAAGATATTTATAAGATTCCGTCTCCATTCCATTTCATCATTAATTCCATCTCTGTAACAGGGTGTTTTAAACTATGTAATACGTCTTATTGACTACTAAATATGCAATTATATTTTTATGATACTAGTGCGGTAAGTTGCTTTTTACAAACGAGTAGACAAGTCGAGGGCTTACCATAGTCACGAATTTGTAAATGCCAATTTCTGCACGTGTGGCAAACAATTTTTCCAACACATTTGCGAGAAAACAGTACAATCCATCAAAAAAATTTCAGAGAATTATTGAGTATATCTTCGAGTCTTCCATGCTATAAAATTATTGTAAATCATTCAATACCGCTCTCGCGATTTTGGCAGCAAGAGAGCGTTTTCTGCAATTTGCGCCTCATTCAAAATATCAGGTGAAGTAGATTCCATATTAATATCAGATTCCTCGCTTAAACTCATATTATTATTTTGTTTATAAATATTAGTCGGAAAGTCGCAGCAATCTTTGACGTTTCTGATGAAAATGGCGCGAATTTGCAAATGGCGCCACATGCACGATTGCACGTGGTGAAAATTAGAACTACATCTTTCGTCTCATTTACTCTTTAGTATGAAAGTGAGAGAAACGTATTGAGCAAAAGCACTTCCAACCAGGTTCGATCAGTCAGCTTATTTATTCACGTAATGTGAAACTCTTTGGTGGAATTCTTATAATATGAAATTAAAAAAAAACTGTAAAGAATACGCACGGTGTTATACAACAGGGTATGCGGTAAAATAGTTACTTAGGTGAGAGTACCTAATTTACATTTATAAATTACTTTTTCAACACAATTGCTCAAAAAATGCTTTAACGAAGCCTGTAAACATTGTTCGAAAGTTATAAATTATGCACCATACAACGGAACGTGCGGTAACATAGGTACTTAGGTGAGAGTACCTATTTTACCACACGTTCCGTTGTATGGTGCGTAATTTATAACTTTCGAACAATGTTTACAGGCTTCGTAAAAGCATTTTTTGAGCAAATGTGTTGAAAAAGTAATTTATAAAAGTAAATTGTCTCAAATTGTGATATGAAATTGTTCATGTGTCCAGGTATCTTAAGTAATAATTAATTTGTAATATTAAAAAAAAATGATCTCTTAGTAAATAAGTGTTTGTAATAATTACCTAAATGTAACTTTATCTAAATGTAAAAATAGTAACTATTTTACAAAAATAGCTGTCCAATTATTAGTTATGTTGTTATAATTTTATTTTTTTCTATTTTGGTTACTAAGTTTTAATTTTTTTAAGAAATAGTTATGTACGAATAATACCTTTTGCTGTGCCCTAACAGGCTCTACAATGGCTCTTAGCTCTAAGCCTTTTGTTAACGTCTTTGTTTTACCTTGTGGAACGCAACTAAATGAAATGAATATGAATATGATATGTACTGTCCATGTTAATAGTTTGTGCATCGATGTCCCTGCCCCCCTGCATATAAAATGTGGAATTCATAAACAAACTCGTTCAAAACCGAGGCACATAGCTAGTCTATCACACTAAGTACTCGACAAGACAACGAAGGTAATTAGATACTTCGTTAATAACAGCTCTTAGATAGTTATTACTACGTCAAACATCCTCTTTCAACTCGGATTTGCGTAGGATGGTAAGAAGCTTGTGGTTTCAACTGAGATAATTATTGTTAGAGATTTAATTAGAGAACCGACACATCTTGATTTACAGTGAAAAGGTTTTAGTATTAGTGCTGTTTTTACACTCAACGTAAAAAAAACAGAAAGAAAAATTGTTTATTCTGTATAAAACGCATTTTACAAGAAAAAGTGTAGTATGGGACGCCGTCCAGCTAGATGGATGGACGACTTCAAAAAGGTGACTGGGACAGACTGGATGTGGAAGGTGGAGGATGGAGTGTTGTGACGCAGCATAGGAGAGGGCTATGTCCAGCAGTGAACTGCGATAAGTTGAGTTAATACAAAGTAGCGTAAAGCCCGATCATCAACTATCTGGATTTTTTATTTTAAGATTCGTTAATTATTTGAACACTTTATTAAATTACGCAACACTGAAGTTATTCAATATAATAAGGCACAAAATTTGCCTTATCGTGAGCGTTTTGACAACTCATTTTATATTATTGTAATAGCAGGTTCGTTGTGGTGACGGACGTAAAGTTCCGTGTACGCCGGACGTAAAGAATAGCACCATCCCATCTCTTCCCGTGGGTGTCGTAGAAGGCGACTAAGGGACTGACTAGAGAATGGGCAGCAGCGTTCTCCTTGCATTATACCACCATACTGCGATCGCTAACCCGCCTGCCAAGCGTGGCGATTATGGCAGGCCCCCCCAAATTGGGGGAGGCCTATATCCAGCAATGGACGTCTTCCGGCTAAAATGATGATGATGATGAATAGCGGTTGTCACACACTGTACTTAGAGCTAAGTTCGTACGACGAAATGATGACTGCCATTCTGACCTCAACAATCCGGTCACTGGGTAATATGATACCTTTCGTGCTATCGGTTGAAGATTGTTGTGTTTCTGACTACCTTTGATGAACGATGCAGATCTACAAATGACAGAAGCTGCTTGCATAAACGCTTGCTTTAATTGGGTGCTCCTTTATCATCATCTGCCTAGCTTATAACTCTAAGCCTATTGTAACATTTTTTTACAAATTAATATGAATATAAGAATAGCGTAGATACCCACTGCTGGACATAATGAAATGAAATGTGTATTTATGTAAATAAATGCTCAAAGACAGTTTTATACGTTAATATTTTGTTGTTCAATATTTTAAAACTAGATGGCGCCGGAATTTCCTACCTGACTGGTCCCTGAGAAGAAATGCCGAAACAAACTCGGTCATGGTCTCTTTTAAAGTCCAAATATGGACTCGCTTATTTATAAACGTTGCTTAAATTTAAAAGATGTATAAACGCCAAAAATGTCTGGTTAAACAGACGCTAATCGCTACTTAACTTTTAGCAATGTTTATAAGTAAGGGGTATTTTATTATTAGGAGTTTATGTAAGTCTAACAATACAGGATCATGTCTGGAAGGGCCTTGTGAAGAAAGAGCCATTGTAGATTTAAAATACATAGACCTCTCCAAGCGGACGCTATTGGACTCGATTCTCGTTTATTTTTATCCAATTGTAACCAAACATCCCGCTAATACTGCCATGATAAATTTGTCATAATGATGCCAACATACAAGAATGAACAATATAAAAAACAAAAAAAAAAACAAAAACATCACTGTGGATGATGTTGCTAACAGGATAAATGAATAAATCACTACAGAGTATAAAACAAAGTCGCTTTCTCTGTCCCTATATCCCTATGTATGCTTAAATCTTTAAAACTACGCAACGGATTTTGATGCGGGTTTTTTTAATAGATAAAGTGATTCAAGAGGAAGGTTTGTATGTATAATACACCGACCTCCACGCGGGCGATGCCGCTGGCAAAAGCTAGTAACACATAAAATGACATCAGGCCTGAATTTTATGAAGCTAATCAGCTAATGTTCCCACTGCTTTGACACAGGCCTCCTCTCCTCGGCTGTAATCTACCAGACGGGCCCAGCGCGAGTTGGTAGATGTCACATGTCTTCGAATCTTAGGTTCTAGTACATGCCAGTTTCCTCACGATATTTTCCTTCACCGCTTTGAGAGCAGTGATGAAATTGTTAAAAAAATTATGCGCCTATCTGGATTCGAACCTACAACCTACAACTCGTAAGGTGGCGGAGGGGCGGCTTGCTACTGGGCCACCACTGATTTTCCGCGAAGGGGAAAATAATAGATGAGAGAACCTAAATAAAAACAAAATAAAAGTAGTCTGTGGGCTTATTTATTTTTTACCGACTTCAAAAACGAGGAGGTCATCGATTCGGTATGTGTTTTTTTTAATGTATGTTTGGGCATAACTCCATCTTATATAGACGGGTTTGCAAAATACATTTTTTGTTCAAAGTGGTTAATTCCGAAATGGGCCCATTTCAATTACATATAGATCTGATGATGAGTTTCGGAGACAGACAACGGAATTTTTAAAAAATTGACAGCAAATCTACCGTGATTACTGCTATCGCATAAATATGCATTATTTTGATATGATTGACTGTGAGAATACCCCAAGGATGACGAAATTTCGAATTGGTGTGGGGTACTATAACTTAAAATTAAAACTTTTTCCAAAAAAGAATCCAACAAAATATCAGACATCAATTTTATTCCTCACAGAAAAGATAAACAAGCCCCTAAGTATTCGTTTATTGTTTACACAATTTAAATACAGTAATCTAAAAAAAGAAAAATGAAAATTCCCCTTTACATATTTAAAGGCTAAACTCTGAATAATCTAGAGAAATGGCGGTGTAATTAAATAATAGGAGCGGGCAGCGGTGTGCAATAACTCCGGCCATGTTTATGATGCCGCACATACCTCTGAGGCGCCGGCGTCGTGGAGTGTGAACGAATAGAGGAAGCTATTTGAATTGAATTAACGAAAATTTGCAACCGTTACCCAAAAATAATAAACACAATACATTACATAACGGGTGTGTAGTAAGTGTGGTAAAAATCACAATTCGCCAGTTATGTTTAAAACGAATGTAATAGGGGGCGATTAAGAGGGCTGTAATGGAGGCAGCATCTACCGAGCGGTCTACACTGCAAAAGGCCGCATAACTTGGAGACGTATCAAATGTTGTCACGATCCTCAGCATTGAGGGAATGACAGAGAATACAGCAGAAGAATAGTGGACGAGCATTTTGTTATAAAACGGGAACAAATAATAAGCGTGGTTGAAAATGCTTTTACCATCTAACAAAATATTATTCATCGGATTTTTGATAATTATACAAAAAGCCGATTCATGAAACCACGCTCTGTTTGTCAATTGATTGCTTGAAAATTGACATTTGTTGACACACAATATTTGTACGTCAAATGATCAAACGTCATTTTCTTTGAAATCAACTGCTTTATAGAGTCGGCCATTTTTTTCTGAAAACACTGTTAAAGTAGGGTTCTGGCGTTTATAACTTTATAGTAGGTTTATAGAACGCTTTAGTGCTAAAATGCGTTTATGAATAACAATGTTTGTAAACCAGAGTTTAGCAACTGTTTATATGTTCGATAACTTTTTTATGAATAAGACCGTTGTAATTTTAATAAAGTTTTTTTTTATCTTCATAAAGATAAGTCTATAATTGCTTTAAACATGGTATAAAGGTGTTACAGTCTGGTTTGCATATAATGTTTAGCTATACAGGAAATTGTATCATAACCACATCAAGCCTTGAGGACTCAGGCTTCCTCTCGGTCCGAGAGAGTGGTCTGAAATCCACCATGCGGCCCCAGTGCGGGTTGATAGATGTCACATATCTTCGAATTTTTGGTTGTACGTCACGCCGGTTTCCTCACGATTCTTTCCTTCACCGTTTTGAGAGCTGTGGTGATGAAATAATTTACAGTCTGTCTTGGTTCGAACTCAGGACTTACAACTTGTAAGTCGAGGTCGATATCACTGGGCCGCCACTGCTCTCAATTGTAGAGAAATTGCTCTGAAATTATATCAATTGCATGCAAAATAATTTATGCATATAAATAATAGGTAATAATAATAATAGGTCGTCGCAGATTAATTGATAACTTATACAATAATGGTCATTCAGTTTCGATTTCGATCAATTCGTCTTGCATATTGGTTCTGAAAAAAGTATTCATCAAAGAAAATTATTGGAGATTCTTTTCGTAGTAAAAGGACGACTACCTGATGGAAGATGTTACTGGTAACAACTGCTTTTAACACGTAACGTGCAGTATAGCAAGTATAGCCATAACGTTGCCACTGCTGGGACACGGGAATTCCATCTATGAGAGGGAATGAGACGTAATTAACCACGCGGGCCCTGTGCAAGTTGGTACCGCCTTTCAATAGACATTATTGACAGCGTTAAGGCTTTCGCTGATGCGACTGCGCGGCGCATCTTTGGTGAAACAATTTCTCCGATTTTTTTTTTTTTAAATCGTTCTACCGGACTTGCGTTGCGCCGTCGAGTAGCGTAACTTTAATAAACCTGGTATGATTATCATCATTTTTGTCTACGGAAACAAAATGAAAATTAAACTTACTCTATCCATCTTCGTTGGTACTGTCGTTTCATTTCCCGGTTCATTTAAAACGATCTCCGTGCGGACGGCAAGTGCGCGTATATCTTGTAGCTTGATATAGCCAAGACCTGCTGGATCAACCGGTCACATAGGATCAACTATATGTATAGCGGTAACCTGTCTTTGCGAAACTGGGTAGGATTTACTGCTTAGTTTTCTATAAGACTAGGTTTTCTTCAAACAGGGTTTAATCTATTGTTGTGCTAACGATCGGCTATTATCTTTCAATATTTCAACAGTTTATAGGCCCAAAATGTATAAATTAAATTAAATAAAGTAATCATTTATTTCAAGAAATTATTCCCATATTGAGCACTGTTCCGTGTGGTGCCGGTCGTAAAAGAATCGCACCATCCCATTTCTTCCCATGGATGTCGTAGAAGGCGACTAAGCTTACTAGAGAATGGGCAGCAGCGTTCTCTATGCATTTGACCACATCCCAAGCGTGGCGATTATGGCAAATAAAAAAACAGGCGGTGACTTTGGATATGTATTTTATTTAATTTTTAGTCACCGCCTTCCGAAATTAAAGTTATTTTTCACTTTGTACTGTTTTTTGGAAGTCGGTTGTTTTTTTTTTAAGTTTTTTATTATTCACTTTTAGATAAAGTACTTAACTCACACAATTCGAAATTTCATCATCCTTGTGGTCAAAACAATCTATATTTATGCGATAGCAGCAATCGCGGTTTGTTTGCTGTCATTTTTTGAAGAGTTCCGTTGCCTGTCTCCGAAACGCATCATCAGATCTGTATGAAATTTTAATGAGACCATTTCGGAATAAAACCCTTTCGAACAAAAAAAAAGACAAAGAATTTTGCAAGTCTATATATGACGGAGTTATACCCGAACATATATAAAAAAATATATAGGAACGTAGAATTGATAACCTCCTTCTTTTTGAAGTTGGTTAAAAATAAATTTCAGTTAAAGTACATTTACAGTTGTTAGGTTAAAATTACATTTAATTATAATGATAAAATCAACACATAACAAATGGAATCGAACTGGCATGCAGGGGCATCCACCTCTCCAACTAAAGTTTTGCGAACATGCAGTGATTTTGTGATTACCAAAACTCATTATTCGCTTGCTGGCATATAAAAAACAAGAGAAGGTAGGCATCATGGCGACGAATTCTCTCATTTTCATTGAAAAGTTATGGAGCAGATGATTACTATACTTGACAGTTTGCTCTGAAAAATCTAGGGTATCCACTAGAAAGTAGTGAACTGGATTTTTCATAGGCTGTCTTTTGCACTGATGAGTTTTAAAAAGTGGTCATCCTTAGTCATTACTTTTCTAAAGAGAATACATTTGAGGTAAACAAAAGAATAAAGATTGTTCGGTATATCACAGCATGATGCTGAGATAGGGGTCTTTTAGCCCAGTACTTTCAGCCATGTTTAAATATTTTAACACTAAATCAACTTTTTTTTTTCATTTCTTGTTTTACTAGGGAACATATTTCATTCAAGTTTACGTATCTCCGCAACTTTCAGTCAAATTGTTGCAGCAACTTAGCCCATTTCGCGTTAAAGTTGTTAAGATAGCGAAGTACGAAATACGAAACTGAGATTTAGTAGAATTATCTTTATGCTTCGTCGAGTTGGACCGAGCTAAATAAAGCCAGGAAGCAATAATCTTTATATCTTCTAAGATGGGCAGGACAGTAGCCAGTTTCAAATTGCTCTTATTCATACATACATAATCAGTATAAAATATTCTCACTACTGGGAAACAGGCCTTCTTTCAGTGAGAAGGAATGAAAAAAAAAGAGAAGGTATTTATTAGACTCGCACAGGAATATCACAAACTTAACTACACAATATACTTAATAACAAAAAAGAAGGAAAATAAAAAACAAAGTTCTGTACAAGACCAAAGGCCCCCTATCTCAGCTTGAGGAGTCGACCGAAATCCGCCACGCGGGCCCAGTGCGCGTTGGTAGATAACACATGTCTCCAATAAACGTATTATTAATTGACGTCTATGGACACCATGCTCTAAAAAGTATCAAACAAGAAAACATTATCATCTGAAATTGTTATTTACAAGCTTTACAATATTTATCGTCTGTTAAATACTTAATACAACCTTACACGTGATATATTGTAATGTATTTTATTCATATTCATAGTGATGTTCAGAGGATAGCCGTGGTTATAAGACGGGTTTCCCTAAAGATTATGATCGATTACTGGTTACTGTTAGTTATTTTGGTAGTATTTACTATAAGTTTACCTCTGTCCAGCCCTTCGGGGAAACATGGCATTGTATTATGTATGTTATGTATATGTCACCGTACCATTATGAACATCATCAGTTCATAATCTATTTCGGAAAATTAAAAAGTATCGATACATTGTGAACTACAGGCGGATAGTACCTTCCGCTATTACTAAATAGCCAACAAACTGCCACTAACTCGGAAGTAGCGCTCGCCAACCGCTGTAGCGGCACCGCTCGCTTCGCTCGCTCGGCTCGCGCGCGGTTGGTCGCAGTTCTAACCTAACCTATATTGTAAACAGTATGATGCAGGTCACAATTTATCGACAGTTTATAATCTCGTGAGGTAGGTTATAAACTTATGGTATTCACAATCACACGGTGACATATGTACATTGCGATACGCAGCACGATGGAGCAAAAAAAAAAGTTTTTTTTCTGTCAAACTGACATTTCAAGCAACCACCACTTACGGCCGTTGACCCAACAAAATGAATCATTTACTTTGTTCTATCATTTTATGATACCGACCAACCGCATCTGCGCATTTTCAAACTGGTATATTATGTAAAAGATTAATTTGAAGTAAAAACCTTAAACGCAAGCACCGAAGGAAAATCTATCAAGTTGCAATAATACCCACGTTTACCAAGCTGGATAAATATCTACATCAAGTAAATGCCAAGCATTTATCAAGTTGACGGACACTCGATTAAATACGTCTGTTAGAGAGTAATTGAAAGTAGGACGGTAAAGGAGTGGGTTGGACTAAACCGTATATGTTACTCGTGCTAGGTTATTTATCCTACTAATCCTACTTAATGTTATAAATGTGAAAGTTTGGTTTTTTGGATGTTTGTTACTCATTCACACAAGAACGGCTGAACGGATTTGAATGAAAATTAGCACACAGATAGATTCTAACCTAACCTAACTTTTCATCCCGGTAATACGTACCCGTGGGATAATTTACGACCTCCATGCAAAAGTTAGTTATTAATAACTGCACAAACAATAAGCAATTACCCTTTAAGTAATTACGGATTGCCACAGGGAAGTATCTTGGGTCCGACACTCTTTCTAGTCTATATTGACCAGTTATAATATATGTACACTAACACTTACAAACTTTAATAGTTTTGCATAAAACAAAACGTCACACTGAGAGCTGTCATAGTATCAAACTAGCTCGCAACTAATCATATTACTCGTAATTAAAAACGGAAAATATTTAACTGATCCTTTGAAAAGTTATGGACTATCTAATGCATCTTGCACTCTATTTTTAATAATAATAAATGAGCTTGTTTTACTGAAACTTACTGGTCTTTTTTCATAGTTGGTTGCAGTTGAAGAAATGGTGGTCAAGTGGTAATGGCCGCGACTTACGAGTTGTAGGTCGTCGGTTCGAACCCCAGACAGGCGTTACACTTTGTGTAAATTATTTTATCACCACTGCTCTCAAAACGGCGAAGGAAAACTTCGTGAGGAAACCATCATGTCCTAGAACCAAACATTCAATTCTATTATAAAGTATCTGTGTTGCAAATTTCATCCCAATCCGTTCGGCCGTTTTAGCGTGATTGAGTAACAAACATCTAAACGCCTTCCGATGGGTTTTTTTTTTGTTTTAACCAAACCAGTTTACAAGCCCCTAAAAACAGCGCTTCATTCCATAGCGTCATCGTAGCATCGCATCGAATAATTAAATGCGAAAAATAAAGACCATCTCTCCTCTCAGTTAGACGCTAAGCTAAAACTGAATCAGAATAAACCGGCCAGATGGTGTAGTCGGTATTACAAGGCGGGTAGCGAGTCGTAACTAGATTTTGGACATAACAGCATTACCCTGGTATTGGAAAACTAACCTGATTTGCTGCGGTGGTAAACATCAAGTTTCAGGTTTACTGTATTAAGGCTTGAGACGAGCTATTTTACACGTATTTAAGGACTTTAAGCAATTTATAATACTATATTACCATGCTCTTAAATTAAAGCAACGTTTACAAATAAACCCCAATGTGTGTAGCAATTCTTTTTTGGCTTTATTGTGATTTAGAAATAGCATAATGCTTATTTTATGTCTTTTTCGGCGAAACCACAGACCCAAATTACAAGTTAACTTGTGAGAGCAAATAATAAATGAAATAAAAATTATTTATTTTACACAAAAATATCCACAGGCGAGGCAAGGTTGTTAGTAAAAAGATTTTGCTTATATCTAATATAAGTAATTTAAAAAAGTAAAAAAAGATGTAACTAGACACACCCCTGCACAGCAGACTCACCAGTCTTGCAACACATGGAATTTAGTGAACCTACTGAGCAAAACTGTGTTGGTTCTCACGCCTTGGTTTCAAATGGAAGCTTTGAAAAATTTATATTTTCAAACTTTATACACTCGAAAAATATAACCCGTCTTCAAGGATAGTCCTTTCAGAAAATTAATCAGAATCCGAATAATTTTGAAGCTAATCCATTCTTTCATAATATGTTCGAAAATAAATTCTGCTTAGCAATGTAGGCAAAACCATGAATTGTTGTGGAATTGTCAAAATGAAAGCGATTCCTACTGATATTATATTACACAATTATCACTCAGATTAATAAACTGAAACAACCTGACAAAAACAGAAAAATAAATAAGTAGGCGCAGTTCGAGTCCGCGCCGTTTGTTTTCGTGAAAACGTTTGGTCACACGTGTAACCTCGTGAGAGAAGTTTCCATAATAATACATAGTCAGTTTTACCAGGTACAATCACGTCGCGCTTGCTCTATGCCAACTATAAATGAAAGTTCATATTGACATCATACTAATTTGACTAACGATAGGATTCTCTAATAGCACGGTTTTATGACGTGCGAGTGAAATAGTAATTGCAATTGCGACTCATAGTGAAAAATAGAGGATCGCGCGCATGCGTATGCACACGCAGTGTGAGGTCATAGGCAAATTATAACCCGTTTAAAAATTGTTATAAATATGACCTATCTTTTGAGTGCCCAATCATTACTCTAACACTTAAACTCTCGTAGTTATTAATATTTGAAATCTTAAATGTCTTTGTCGGTCAGAAATAATGAACTACTAGTACTCCGAGCGAAAAGACATTTTCACGTCAAAAACATATTTGCAAAATGAATGTTCGAGTTGAGTTTGAAAACACACTACACATCCCAGTCCCACCGATACATACGGAGAGGTATTAAAAATACGTTCGCAGAAAAATATCGAATGAAAAACTAAACAAATGGTTTTAAATAAACGACCAAAACGTTTGGAATGGACGCGATTTGAACGGATGTGTTTTTGTTGCAAAATCTCGTTGCAACAGGAAAATTCAAAATGGCGGTGGGTAGGCAGAATCGATGGGTTTAATCTGCAATGTGTTTGTTGTTGATGCGTTGTGCTGGGAACTAAAATACTGTATGCAAATGAAACAGTCGATGGAAAAATATGTGTAATTTCGAAAGAGTAAAGGGAGGGGAGGGGGGGTGGTTTGGGGGGTAGGGTATATTTAACTCACTCTCTAAAAACTTATTGACCTTCTAATGATGTATGCTATTAGGGTTCTGTACCCACAGGGTAAAACGGGACCCTATTACTAACTCCACTATCCAGTCTGTCTGTCTGTCCGTTGGTCACCAGGCTGTTTCTCATGAATCATCACAGATGATGTGCCTGTTGTCACTATAACAACAAATGCTAAAAAAACAGAATAAAATAAATGTTTACGGGGGGTCCCATACAACAAACGTGATTTCTTTGCTCGTTTTTGCTCGATATTGATAACGACAACAGGTAGATGCTTGAAATATTCACAGAATATTTAGTTATAAATTCACTATTTAACGAGGGCTCCCATACAACAAACGTGATTTTTTTTGCCATTTTTATAGAATGGTATAGAACCTTTCGTGCGCGAGTCCCACTTGCACTTGGCCGGTTTTTTAAATGATTGTAGCTCTAAAAACTTTGTAGCCTCCAAATGATGCAGCTTTTATTTTAATAAATTACCCTCTTTTTAACTCTCTGGCACTGGTCGCAATAACGAAGTTAGGGCACCCCAACTAAATGACTTAAGTTAGTTTGAACTGGGACCAACCGCGCTATATCCAAGTCGGTCGCAGTTATTTGAATATTTATTATTTTGAGCAAAGAAAAACGGGATTTGAGGTTCGATTAAATACACGCCATTTAGAAACTGATGGGTGATTGAGAGAGAAGCTTCGCAATATCTTCTCGTCCCACATACCGCAGTGTCTCAAGACGAAAGTCTTTTACCAGTTCTTGTTGTCAGTGATGACATGGAACCGAAACGTGGTCACTCACAATGAGCCACATAAGAAGGCTTAAAGTCACCCAAAAGGCAATGGAGATGGAGAGTTTTCCTACGCGATCGAATCAGGAATGAAGAGACCCGCAGGAGAATCAAGGTAACCGATATAGCCCGAAGAATTGCCAAACTTAAGTGGCGGGAGCAGGGCACATTGCTCGCAGAAAAGATGGCCGATGGAGCCGAAAAGTTCTGGACTGGTGACCGCGTACCAAAAGAGATAAAGTTGGAAGGCCTCCCACAAAGTGGACCGATGACCTTGTGTGGGCCGCAGGAGTCCGCTGGATGCGGGAAGCACAGAACCGGTCGAAGTGGCGGAGCTTGGGGGAGGCCTATGTTCAGCAGTGGACGTCTTTTAGCTGAAACGATGGTTGGATTGGGTAGCGCAGTACAAAATATACTTACCATTACTGTGCTATTGATATGACTCAAATCAAATCAAATCAAATCAAAATATTTTATTTCACATAAACCTGCAAGGGCACTTATGAAACGTCAGAAGCTAGGTGCACGGTTCCAATTTGTCGCAATTACTACTAGGCCATCACTACTCTACAGGCGTTTTACTTTGTATAAATTATTTCGTCACCACAACTCTTAAGACGGTGAACGAAAACATAATGAGGTCACTGGTGGGTTATAGAAACTAGAAAAAACACGCACAAACTACACTAGAAACAAAAATTCGAAGTCATGTGACGTCCACCAAATTGCATTGTGTGTAAAATATCTGTGTAAATGCGATACTAGATAGTATATGCCGGTTTCCTCACGACATTTTCCTTCACCGTTTTGAGAGCAGTGATTACATTGTTAAAAAAATTATGCGCCTGTCTGGATGCGAACTCACGACCTTCAACTCGTAAGGTGGCGGAGGGCGGCTTGCTACTGAGCCACCACTGATTTTCCGCGAAGGGGAAAATAATAGATGAAAGAACCTAAATGAAAACAAAATAAAATAGTCGGTGAGCTAATTTTACCAACGCCGGATATTTCGTGAAATAATTTTGAATTTTTAATCAACTTCAAAAACGAGGAGGTCATCGATTCCGTATGTGTTTTTTTATGTATGTTCAGGCATAACTCCGTCCGGGTTTGCAAAATATTTTTTTTGTTCTAAGTAGTTTATTCCGAAATGATCCCATTTAAATTTCATATAGATCTGATGATGGGTTTCGGATACAGACAACGGAATTTTTCAAAAAATTGATAGCAAATCTACCGAAATTGCTGCTATCGCATAAATATGCATTATTTTGATGTGATTGACTGTGAGAATACCACAAGGATGACGAAATTTCGAATTCGTGTGGGGTACTATAACTAAAAATTAAAAAATTAAAACATTTTCCAAAAAAAAATACAACAAAAATATCAGACGTCAATATCATTCCTCACAGAAAAGATAAACAAGCCCCTAAGTATTCGTTTATTGTTTACACAATTTAAATACAGTAATCTAAAAAAGAAAAATGAGAATTCCCCTTTATATATTTAAAGGCTAAACTCTGAATAATCTAGAGAAATGGCGGTGTAATTAAATAATAGGAGCGGGCAGCGGCGTGCAATAACTCCGGCCATGTTTATGATGCCGCACATACCTCTGAGGCGCCGGCGTCGTGGAGTGTGAACGAATAGAGGAAGCTATTTGAATTGAATTGACGAAAATTTGCAACCGTTACCCAAAAATAATAAGCACAATACATTACATAACGGGTGTGTGGTAAGTGTGGTAAAAATCACATTTCGCCAGTTATGTTTAAAACGAATGTAATAGGGGGCGATTAAGAGGGCTGTAATGGAGGCAGCATCTACCGAGCGGTCTACAATGCAAAAGGCCGCATAACTTGGAGACGTATCAAATGTGGTCACGATCCTCAGCATTGAGGGAATGACAGAGAATACAGCAGAAGAATAGTGGACGAGCATTTTGTTATAAAACGGGAACAAATAATAAGCGTGGTTGAAAATGCTTTTACCATCTAACAAAATATTATTCATCGGATTTTTGATACTTATACAAAAAACCGATTCATGAAACCACGCTCTGTTTGTCAATTGATTGCTTGAAAATTGACATTTGTTGACACACAATATTTGTACGTCAAATGATCAAACGTCATTTTCTTTGAAATCAACTGCTTTATAGAGTCGGCCATTTTTTTCTGAAAACACTGTTAAAGTAGGGTTCTGGCGTTTATAACTTTATAGTAGGTTTATAGAACGCTTTAGTGCTAAAATGCGTTTATGAATAACAATTTTTGTAAACCAGAGTTTAGCAACTGTTTATATGTTCGATAACTTTTTTATGAATAAGACCGTTGTAATTTTAATAAAGTTTTTTTTATCTTTATAAAGATAAGTCTATAATTGCTTTAAACATGGTATAAAGGTGTTACAGTCTGGTTTGCATATAATGTTTAGCTATACAGGAAATTGTATCATAACCACATCAAGCCTTGAGGACTCAGGCTTCCTCTCGGTCCGAGAGAGTGGTCTGAAATCCACCATGCGGCCCCAGTGCGGGTTGATAGATGTCACATATCTTCGAATTTTTGGTTGTACGTCACGCCGGTTTCCTCACGATTCTTTCCTTCACCGTTTTGAGAGCTGTGGTGATGAAATAATTTACAGTCTGTCTTGGTTCGAACTCAGGACTTACAACTTGTAAGTCGAGGTCGATATCACTGGGCCGCCACTGCTCTCAATTGAAGATAAATTGCTCTGAAATTATATCAATTGCATGCAAAATAATTTATGCATATAAATAATAGGTAATAATAATAATAGGTCGTCGCAGATTAATTGATAACTTATACAATAATGGTCATTTAGATTCGATTTCGATCAATTCGTCTTCCATATTGGTTCTGAAAAAAGCATTCATCAAAGAAAATTATTGGAGATTCTTTTCGTAGTAAAAGGACGACTACCTGATGGAAGATGTTACTGGTAACAACTGCTTTTAACACGTAACGTGCAGTATAGCAAGTATAGCCATAACGTTCCCACTGCTGGGACACGGGAATTCCATCTATGAGAGGGAATGAGCCGTAATTAACCACGCGGGCCCTGTGCAAGTTGGTACCGCCTTTCAATAGACATTATTGACAGCGTTAAGGCTTTCGCAGATGCGACTGCGCGGCGCATCTTTGGTGAAACAATTTCTCCGATTTTTTTTTTTTGGAAATCGTTCTACCGGACTTGCGTTGCGCCGTCGAGTAGCGTAATTTTAATAAATCTGGTATGATTATCATCATTTTTGTCTACGGAAATAAAATGAAAATTAAACTTCCTCTATCCATCTTCGTTGGTACTGTCGTTTCATTTCCCGGTTCATTTAAAACGATCTCCGTGCGGACGGCAAGTGCGCGTATATCTTGTAGCTTGGTATAGCCAAGACCTGCTGGATCAACCGATCGCAGAGGATCAACTATATTTATGGCTGTAAACCTTTCTTTGCGAAACCGGGCAGGATTTACTGCTTAGTTTTCTATATGACTAGGTTTTCTTCAAACAGGGGTTAATCTTTTGTTGTGCTAACGATCGGCTATTATCTTTCAATACTTCAACAGTTTATGGGCCCAGAATGTATAAATTAAATTAAACAAAGTAATCATTTATTTCAAGACATTATTCCCATATTGAGCACTGTTCCGTGTGGTGCCGATCGTAAAAGAATCGCACCATCCTATTTCTTCCCATGGGTGTCGTAGAAGGCGACTAAGGGACTTACTAGAGAATGGGCAGCAGCGTTCTCTATGCATTTGACCACCATACTGCAATCGCCAACCCGCCTGCCAAGAATGGCGATTATGGCAAATAGAAAACTTAAAAAAAAAACAACCGACTTCCAAAAAAACACTACAAAGTGAAGAATAACGGAAGGCGGTGACTAAAACTTAAATAAAATACATATCCAAAGTCACCGCCTTCCGAAATTAAAGTTATTTTTCACTTTGTAGCGTTTTTTGGAAGTCGGTTGTTTTTTTTTAAGTTTTTTATTATTCACTTTTTAGTTATAGTACCTACCCCATACAATTCGAAATTTCATCATCCTTGTGGTCAAAACAATCCATATTTATGCGATAGCATCAATCGCGGTTTGTTTGCTGTCATTTTTTGAAGAGTTCCGTTGCCTGTCTCCGAAACGCATCATCAGATCTGTATGAAATTTTAATGAGACCATTTCGGAATAAAACCCTTTCGAACAAAAAAAAGACAAAGAATTTTGCAAGTCTATATATGACGGAGTTATACCCGAACATAATATATAAAAAAATATATAGAAACGTCGAATTGATAACCTCCTTCTTTTTGAAGTTGGTTAAAAATAAATTTCAGTTAAAGTACAATTACTATTGTTAGGTTAAAATTACATTTAATAATAATGATAAAATTAACACATAACAAATGGAATCGAACTGGCATGCAGGGGCATCCACCTCTCCAACTAAAGTTTTGCGAACATGCAGTGATTTTGTGATTACCAAAACTCACTATTCGCTGGCGGGTACACAAAAAACAAGAGAAGGTAGGCATCATGGCGACGAATTCTCTCATTTTCATTGAAGAGTTATAGAGCAGATGATTACTATACTTGAAAGTTTGCGCTAAAAAATCTTGGGTATCCACTAGAAAGTAGTAAACTGGACTTTTCATAGGCTGTCTTTTGCACTGATGAGTTTAAAAACGTGCTCACCATTAGTCATTACTTTTCTAAAGAGATTACATTTGAGGTAAACAAAAGAATAAAGATTGTTCGGTATATCGGAGCATCATGCTGAGATAGGGGTCTTTTGGCCCAATACTTTCAGCCATGTTTAAATATTTTAACACTAAATCAAACTTTTTTTTCATTTCTTGTTTTACTAGGGAACATATTTCATTCAAGTTTACGTATCTCCGCAACTTTCAGTCAAATTGTTGCAGCAACTTAGCCCATTTCGCGTTAAAGTTGTTAAGATAGCGAAGTACGAAATACGAAACTGAGATTTAGTAGAATAATCTTTATGCTTCGTCGAGTTGGACCGAGCTAAATAAAGCAAAGAAGCGAAGAAGAATAATCTTTATATCTTCTGGGATGGTAAGGATAGTAGCCAGTTTTAGATTGCTCTTATTCATACACATATAATCAGCATAAAATATGCTCACTGCTGGGATACAGCCATTCTGTCAGTGAGAGGGAATGAAAGAAAAAAAAAAGAGAAAGTATTTATTAGAGTCGCACAGGAATATCACAAACTTAACTACACAATAGTAGACTGACGGTTGGGCTGATCCACAAATTTAAGGTCGCTCAGCGCGCTATGGAGCGGGCTATGCTCGGAGTTTCTTTGAAGGATAAAATCAGGAATGAGATTATCCGGAAAAGAACCGGTGTTACCGACATAGCTTGTAGAGTGAGCAAGCTGAAGTGGCAGTGGGCTGGCCATGTTTGTCGAAGGACAGATGGACGGTGGAGCAGACGAGTCCTGGAGTGGAGACCGCGTATCGGCAAACGGGACGCCCCCCAGCTAGATGGACCGACGACCTTAAAAAGGTGGCTGGAACAGACTGGATGCGGAAAGCAGAGGATAGAGTATTGTGGCGCTGCCTGGGAGAGGCCTATGTCCAGCAGTGGACAGCGATAGGCTGAGTTGAACTACACAATATACTTAATAACAAAAAAGAAGGAAAATAAAAAACAAAGTTCTGTACAAGACCAAAGGCCCCTATCTCAGCTTGAGGAGTCGACCGAAATCTGCCACGCGGGCCCAGTGCGCGTTGGTAGATAACACATGTCTCCGAATTTGGTTCTAGGTCATGCCGGTTTCCTCACGATGTTTTCCTTCGCCTTTTTGAGAGGGGTGGAGACTGGAGATGAAATTATTGTACGAATAGTAAATCGCCTACCTGGGTTTGACCCTACGACCTACAACGCGGAAGTCGCCATTGTAAACATGGTTTTCGTAAATCATCGTTAAAGAAACGTATTATTAATTGACGTCTATGGACATCATGCTCTAAAAAGTATCGAACAAGAAAACATTCTCATCTGAATTTGTTATTTACAAGCTATTCAATATTTATTGTCTGTTAAATCCTACTAATATTATAAATGTGATAGTTTGCGAGTATGGATGAATGGATGGATGGATGTTTGTAACTCTTTCATGCAAAAACGGCTGAACGGATTTGAATGAAATTTGGTACACAGGTAGGACCTGGACTAACACATAGGATACCTTTTATCTCGGTGCTACGTTCCCGAGGGATAATTTCCGAACTCCACGCGGGCGAAGCCGCTGGCGGAAGCTAGTACTTAATACAACCTTACACGTGATATATTGTAATGTATTTTATACATATTCATAGTGATGTTCAGAGGATAGCCGTGGCTATATGACGGGTTTCCCTAAAGATTATGATCGCTTACTAGGTACTGTTAGAATGTAGTGTTTTGTTAGGGTAGGTTAAAATGACATAGTCTAGCGGACGATCAAGACACTTCTAACATCTTGTTTTATTTATTTATTTCCAAAATACTACACAACTTATTACACAGTTGATTTTACCCACAGAACGAAAACCTCTCAGGGTATATCTGGGTGATAGCGAGCCGTTCATTTCAATTAAAAACATTAACAATAAACAATACTAACTACAATATAATACTTTACAATTACAATGATACCTGTTGTGTGCTTCCAACGATACTTTTGTCAAATTATGAAATGTACTTTAAAAGTAATGAGGGAACAGATGAACACATATACGTACCCACATAAATACATACCGGTCTAACTATTTTTTTTTAACTTGCCAATAAGCGCCGCAGCTTAGGTCGTAGCATCGATTCTCGAAACGACGTGCCCCGAGTTCAAAACCGGGTTTCGACAAATCTTTTTAATGTCAGCACCAACTGGTGGAATCCGCAGGGGCCGATGCCTGCCAGGGATGCAGGTTGTTCAAAAGAGATACCGTGGCCTCTGGTACACAGGCAACTGAAGGAATACGGGTGGGTGGGTTTTAGTCAATAAAACTCTGACACGAAGAGCGGGAGAAGTTATTTGATGATTTCCCACCCTCAAAAAAAAAACCCTTTATTTTAGCTACGCCGTAGTCGGTTTAAAAGGAGGAGGTTCCATGTTCATCTGTATGTATTTTTTATGTATCTGTTCATCGATATTTTTATCCGATGTGGACCAATTCTGAAAATAACTTTACATTTGGTAAAGGAAAGTTGCGTGGTGGTCCCGTATTTTGGTAGTATTTACTATAGGTTTACCTCTGTCCAGCCCTTCGGGGAAACATGGCATTGTATTATGTATGTTATGTATATGTCACCGTAACATTATGAACATCGTCAGTTTATAATCTATCTCGGGAGATTAAAAAGTATCGATACATTGTGAACTACAGACGGATAGTACCTTGCGCTATTACTAATTTGCCAACTAACTGCCACTAACTTGGAAGTAGCGCTCGCCAACCACTGACACGGCACCGCTTGCTTCGTTCGCTCGGCTCACGCGTGGTTGGTCGCAGTTTTAACTTAACCTAGCATATTTATTTGTAAACAGTATGGTGCAGTTCACAATTTATCGACAGTTTATAATCTCGCGAGACAGATCATAAACTTACGGTGTTCACAATGATATGGTGACATATATACTATTATCATTAATACTATTTGCCTAAAAGGAGGATCCAATCACAAAAATTTTGTTTATACTTGTGTTACCAATAAACTATTTTTTTTACATTACGATACGCATCACGATTGAGAGGTATCCAAAAAAAAAAAACGTTTTTTTTTTCCTGACAAACTGACTTTTCAAGCATACACCTCTTACGGCCGTTGACCCAAAAAATAAAATCATGAACTCAATTTTTTGTTATGATAACGACCAACCGCATCTGCGCAGTTTCAAACTGGTGTACCTAAAATGTAAAAGATTAATTTGAAGTAAAAACTTTATACGGAAGCACCGAATAAAAATCTATCAAGTTACAATAATACCCACGTTTACCAAGCTGGATAAATATCTACATCAAGTAAATGCCAAGCATTTATCAAGTTGACGGACACTCGATTAAATACGTCTGTTAGAGAGTAATTGAAAGTAGGACGGTAAATGAGTGGGTTGGACTAAACCGTATATGTTACTTGTGCTAGGTTATTTATCCTACTAATCCTACTTAATGTTATAAATGTGAAACTTTCGGTTTTCTGGATGTTTGTTACTTATTCACACAAGAACGGCTGAACGGATTTGAATGAAAATTAGCACACAGATAGATTCTAACCTAACCTAACTTTTCATCCCGGTAATACGTACCCGTGGGATAATTTACGACCTCCATGCAAAAGCTAGTTATTAATAACTGCACAAGCAATAAGCAATTACTCTTTAAGGAATTACGGATTACCACAGGGAAGTATCTTGGGTCCGACACTCTTTCTAGTCTATATTGACCAGTTATAATATAATTATGTACACTAACACTTACAAACTTTAATAGTTTTGCATAAAACAAAACGTCACACTGAGAGCTTTCATAGTATCAAACTAGCTCGCAACTAATCATCTTACCCGAAATTAAAAACGGAAAATATTTAACTATTTATTGAAAAGTTATTGACTACCTAATGCATCTTGCACTCTATTTTTTAATTATAATAAATGAGCCTGTTTTACTGGAACTTACTGGTCTTTTTAACCGACTTCCAAAAGGAGGAGGTTCTCAATTCGTCGGAACCTTTTTTTTTTTTTTTTTTTTTTTATTTTTTTTTATGTATGTTCCCCGATTACTCGAAGATGGCTGGACCGATTTGGAAAATTTTTTTTTTGTTTGAAAGGGTATACTTCCCAGGTGGTCCCATGATCATCAAGTCAGGATCTGATGATGGGATCCTGGAGAAATAGAGAGAACTCTTCAAATTTTATAGGCACACTTGAAGCAATTTGTGTAGTTTTTGGAAGAGTACTTTCTCGGAGTGGTTCCATTTCAATTTGGTGAAGATCTGATGAAGAACTTCGGAGATAGGCAACGGAACTCCTCAATAAATGATAGCAAATGGACAGGGATTGCTGAAATCTCATGTCTGTCAATTGTTTACACCAGTTAATAACATAACATCACGCCGGTACGCTGTGAAGGGGTAAGCACATGTGAACCACTAAAAAGTGAAAAATAAAAATCTTTTTTCAAAAAAAATAAACAACCGACTTCCAAAAAAACACTAAAAAGTGAAAAATAACTTTAATTTCGGAAGGCGGTGACAAAAAATTAAGATACATATCCAAAGTCACCGACTTCCGAAATTAAAGTTATTTTTCACTTTTTAGTGTTTTTTTGGAAGTCGGTTGTTTATTTTTTTTTTCATAGTTGGTCGCAGTTGAAGTAGTGGTGGCCAAGTGGTAATGGCCGCGACTTACGAGTTGTAGGTCATCGTTTCGAACCCCAGACAGGCGTTACACTTTGTGTAAATTATTTCATCACCACTGCTCTCAAAACGGTGAAGGAAAACTTCGTGAGGAAACCGTCATGTCCTAAAACCAAACATTCAATTCGATTATAAAGTATCTGTGTTGCAAATTTCATCCCAATCCGTCCGGCAGTTTTAGCGTGATTGAGTAACAAACATCTAAACGCCTTCCGATGGTTTTTTTTTTTGTTTTAACCAAACCAGTTTACAAGTCCCTAAAACAGCGCTTCATTCCATAGCGTCATCGTAGCATCGCATCGAATAATTAAATGCGAAAAATAAAGACCATCTCTCCTCTCCGTTAGACGCTAAGCTAAAATTGAATCAGAATAAACCGGCCAGATGGTGTAGTCGGTATTACAAGGCGGGTAGCGAGTCGTAACTAGATTTTGGATATAACAGCATTACCCTGGTATTGGAAAACTAACCTGATTTGCTGCGGTGGTAAACATCAGGTTTCAGGTTTACTGTATTAAGGCTTGAGACGAGCTATTTTACACGTATTTATGGACTTCAAGCAATTTATAATACTATATTACCATGCTCTTAAATTAAAGCAACGTTTACAAATAAACCCCAATGTGTGTAGCAATTCTTTTTTGGCTTTGCTGTGATTTAGAAATAGGATAATGCATATTTTATGTCTTTTTCGGCGACACCACAGACCCAAATTACAAGTTAACTTGTGAGAGCAAATAATCAATGAAACAGACAAAAATGTCCATAGGCGAAGCAAGGTTGTTAGTAAAAAGATTTTGCTTACATTTAATATTAGTAATTTTTAAAAAGTAAAAAAAGATGTAACTAGACACACCCCTGCACAGCAGACTCACCAGTCTTGCAACACATGGAATTTAGTGAACCTACTGAGCAAAACTGTGTTGGTTCTCACGCCTTGGTTTCAAATGGAAGCTTTGAAAAATTTATATTTTCAAACTTTATACACTCGAAAAATATAACCCGTCTTCAAGGATAGTCCTTTCAGAAAATTAATCAGAATCCGAATAATTTTGAAGCTAATCCATTCTTTCATAATATGTTCGAAAATAAATTCTGCTTAGCAATGTAGGCAAAACCATGAATGTCAGTTGTGGAATTGTCAAAATGAAAGCGATTCCTACAGATATTGTTTTACGCAATTACCACTCAGATTAATAAACTGAAACAACCTGACAAAAACAGAAAAATAAATAAGTAGGCGCAGTTCGAGTCCGCGCCGTTTGTTTTCGTGAAAACGTTTGGTCACACGTGTAACCTCGTGACAGAAGTTTCCATAATAATACATAGTCAGTTTTACCAGGTACAATCACGTCACGCTTGCTCTATGCCAACTATAAATGAAAGTTCATATTGACATCATACTAATTTGACTAACGATAGGATTCTCTAATAGCACGGTTTTATGACGTGCGAGTGAAATAGTAATTGCAATTGCGACTCATAGTGAAAAATAGAGGATCGCGCGCATGCGTATGCACACGCAGTGTGAGGTCATAGGCAAATTATAACCCGTTTAAAAATTGTTATAAATATGACCTATCTTTTGAGTGCCCAATCATTACTCTAACACTTAAACTCTCGTAGTTATTAATATTTGAAATCTTAAATGTCTTTGTCGGTCAGAAATAATGAACTACTAGTACTCCGAGCGAAAAGACATTTTCACGTCAAAAACATATTTGCAAAATGAATGTTCGAGTTGAGTTTGAAAACACACTACACATCCCAGTCCCACCGATACATACGGAGAGGTATTAAAAATACGTTCACAGAAAAATATCGAATGAAAAACTAAACAAATGGTTTGAAATAAACGACCAAAACGTTTGGAATGGACGCGATTTGAACGGATGTGTTTTTGTTGCAAAATCTCGTTGCAACAGGAAAATTCAAAATGGCGGTGGGTAGGCAGAATCGATGGGTTTAATCTGCAATGTGTTTGATGTTTATGCGTTGTGCTGGGAACTAAATACTGTATGCAAATTAAACAGTCGATGGAAAAATATGTGTAATTTCGAAAGGGAAATATTTAACTCATTCTCTAAAAACTTATTGACCTTCTAATGATGTATGCTTTTTAGGGTTCTGTACCCAAAGGGTAAAACGGGACCCTATTACTAAGACTCCACTATCCAGTCTGTCTGTCTGTCCGTTGGTCACCAGGCTGTTTCTCATGAACCATCACAGATGATGTGCCTGAACAAAATAAATATTTACGGGGGCTCCCATACAACAAACGTGATTTTTTTGCCGTTTTTATAGATATTGGTACGAAACCCTTCGTGCGCGATTCCGACTTGCACTTGGCCGGTTTTTTAAATGATTGAAGCTCTAATAACTTTTTAGGCTTCAAATGATGCAGCTTTTATTTTAATAAATTTCCCTCTTTTTAACTTTCTGGCACTGGTCGCAATAACGAAGTTAGGGCACCCCAACCAAATGACTTAAGTTAGTTTGAACTGCGACCAACCGCGCTATATCCAAGTCGGTCGCAGTTAGTTGAATATTTATTATTTTGAGAAAACAAAAACGGGATTTGAGGTTCGATTAAATACACGCCAATGAAACTGATGGGTGATTGGGAAGCTTCGCAATATCTAAAACGAAAGTCTTTGACCAGTGCGTGTTGCCAGTGATGACCTATGGATCCGAAACGTGGTCGCTCACAATGAGCCTCATAAGAAAGCTTAAAGTCACCCAAAGGCAATGGAGAGGGCTATGCTTGGAGTTTCCCTGCGTGATCGAATCCGAAATGAAGAGGTCCGCAGGAGAACCAAGGTAACCGACATAGCCCGAAGAATTGCCAAACTTAAGTGGCGGGGGCAAGGCACATTGCTCGCAGAAAAGATGGCCGATGGAGCCGAAAAGTTCTGGACTGGTGACCGCGTACCAAAAGACGCAAAGTTGGAGGGCCTCCCACAAGGTGGACCGATGACCTTGTGAGGGCCGCAGGAGTCCGCTGGATGCGGGAAACACAGAACCGGTCGAAGTGGCGGAGCTTGGAAGAGGCTCATGTCCAGCAGTGAACGTCTTTTGGCTGAAACGATGGTTGGATTGGGTAGCGCAGTACAAAATATACTTACCATTACTACTAGGCCACCACTACTCTACAGGCGTTTTACTTTGTGTAAATTATTTCGTCACCACAACTCTTAAGATGGTGAATGAAAACATAATGAGGTCACTGGTGGGTTATAGAAACTAGATCAAACACGCACAAACTACACTAAAAACAAAAATTCGAAGTCATGTGACGTCCACCAAATTGCATTGTGTGTAAAATATCTGTGTAAATACGATACTACTGATGGAAAATTCCAGCATTTATCTTTTTACAGCCAATTATTGCAACCGCACAACGCTCTATACCAACGACCGTAATTGATATACCACTATTGAAACTCGACCACAAAGAGAGAAAACTATTATTGTAATTTAATATGGAAAACCAAAACCACACACAAAAATAAATTAAAAACATTTAAAGTACCTTGTATAGGCTATTTTAATTAACGTAAAATCGGTTGGTATAGTAGACCTTGTTTCTTTATGACCCTAAGGTTGAATATCACTTGTACTCCAAAAACGATAAGGTCTATGTCATTAAAGAAAAAGATACACATACGTGCCATCGGTAGCTGTGGGAAGGCTGATCAGGCTGCATGTTACCTGATTCTTTGTTTTATATTTTAATTTAATCATTTATTTTAGTTTTTATTTAGCTTATGTACAATTAACTATTTCAATTTTATCTTATTTCAGTTTAATTTTAAATTATTTCGATTTGTTTTTATTTAATTCTAATTTATTTTAATTCAATTCGAATTTATTTTAATTTAATTGTGATTAACATATTTTAATTTAAATACAATTGATCTGCGCAGGACTAACATAGTTTTTTTAAGATAACGTTGTAACAAAATATGGACAATTTAATAGTCTGAAATAAACGTATTTTATTTTATTTTTTGTTACATTCCAACATTAATTCCATCTCCATAACAGGATGTTTCAAACTACGTTAAGCGTCTTAGTGAATGTTATTTTCATATTTTTTATTATACAAATATAAAAAATGCCATTTTTTTTATAAATGATTAGTAGTCATTGGATACATGACGTAGGCTGCCGTTGTAAGATGACTAAAATGTCACAGTGTATGTTAGTGAAATTATTAAATTGTCATCGGTCCTTGATAAGTGTGCAATGTTTCAATTTAATTTGACGTTTTGAAGTGGGTCAAAGCCACGTTCAAAGATTGCGTTACATAGATAAGTAGATGTATACCAAGCTAATATAAGCATGTTAAAAACTGCTTTTTAAAGGAGGAGATTTTTTTGTGTATTTTCGCGCATAACTCCGTCTTATATAAGTAGACGGATTTGCAAAATTCAGTTTATTCCGAAATCCCCACTTAAATTTCATAATGATTTGATGATGAGTTTCGGAGACAGATAACAGAACTCTTAAAAAAATTACGGCAAACCAACCGCGATTGCTGCTATCACATAAATATGCATTGTTTTGACCCACAAGGATGATTGGGCACGCCGCGATTGCGGCGGTAAGTCCCCTCTTTGAGGAGTGGCTTGAGAGGCGGCATGGCGTCCTCACCTTCCGCCTGACACAGGTCCTCACCGGACATGGCTGTTTCGGGAGGTTCCTGTTTCGGATAGGGCGGGAGGAAACGCCCGGGTGTTTCCATTGCGAAGATCGCCCAGAGGACACGGTGGAGCATACGGTGGAGGTCTGCCCAGCTTGGGCGGAGCAACGCCGTATCCTCGTGGAGGTGATCGGTGGCGGCGATCTCTCGCGTCCGACCCTGGTTCAGGCCATGGTACGGAGCGAGAGGGCATGGCTGGCAGTCGCCTCCTTCAGCGAAGCAGTTATGCTCGCAAAGAGGGAGGCGGCGCACGTGAGGGAGATGCAATACATGCGCCCTCACAGCCGTGGCCTTCGCAGGAGACGCCCTGGGCGTCGGGAATTCCAGGCTGATTCCCGGCCACCGTAGGCACGGGCTTGCGGACGGCGAGTAATGGGTAGCTCGCTGTCCGGTAAGGACCAAGCCCGGGTCGACGGCGCGTTGTGTTCCACGCGCGCCTCAAAGAGATGTCAGCAGCAACAGATGGGGCCCGCAAGGGCCGATGCCTGCCGGGGGTGCGGGTTGTTCGAAAGAGATACCGCCGCCCCTGGCACACAGGCAACTGAGGGAACACGGGTGGGTTTTAGTCAGTAAAAGTCTGACACGCCCTCCCGCTCCACCCAGAGCTGGAGAAGTTATTTGATGATTTCCCACCCAGAAAAAAAACAAGAAAAAAAAAAAAAACCCACAAGGATGATTAAATTTCGAATTGGTGTGGGGTGGGTACTATAACTAAAAAAATAAAAACTTTTTCTGTCTAAGTCGGTGAATTTGGATATGTATTTAAATTTTTTGTCACCGCCTTCCGAAATTAAAGCTATTTTTCACTTTGTAGTGTTTTTTCCGGAAGTCGGTTGTTTTTTTTTTTTTTTGGAAAACGTTTTTATAACAAAAAAAAACATCATTTATAGTGCGTGCAAGTAGCAACTTTAACAGCATGTGTAAACAACATGATTTTGATCCCTTCGCATGTCTAAGTGTGTCCTCGGCCAGAAAGAGTCTTGGTTTTTTTAAGTAAGATTTTGTGTGTTCAGTTTTTATTCTTGTATTCAATATGAAATGTGAATTTAGTTTAAGCTTGAATGTCATACTGTATTTTTTTTCTGTTCCTTTTCCGTGGCTGTGTTGTGCTGTTCACACTCATATTTTTACAATCTGTTTTGAGAAGTGAAGACTTTTAATTGGCTGTCAGTCTCACATACTATTTTTAATCTGTTTGTTTTAGCTGTAAGTCATCCATAGTAAATAAATAAATAAATAACTAAAATACATAAGTACCTATTTGAAGTGTTTGACTGGTCGCTTCAAGCTCAAATCACCTAAATTTTCACGGTGAGATCTTTACAGATTAGACTGAATACACTCTCATCATCTCATGAGTTCCAAAAACGTCACAAATTTTAATTTTAATCTTCATTACTCTTAGATTTTATACAAAATATAACTAGAATTTAATACACATACACGTATGAATTTCATCGTCCAATAACAGCAATGATGAAATTCTTCATATTGACATCTTGAGATGTACTCGTTATTACATAATATTTTCAAGTTGAGAATTCATAAAATGACTTTGATATACGAGTAGATACACATTGGCAAGGATATTAAATTTTAGATTAGCTTTAATATCTTTTTCTATACACCGTGGTTTTCAATTTTAATGGTTTTTTTCCCGCAGCGAAATGGTTTTGTCTTGGTCATACAATAGTTTTATAAAGAAATAAAATATTACGAACAAAAAATGGCAGATTAACCATTGTGAAAAATCACCACGTGCGAGAGTTTATTTTGCTTTAATAATTTATGCATCGCTGTTCCCTTTGTCAGCGGTGCGTGCGATTCGAGTAGTATCTACCAGTTACCTCTAGTGTTACTATTGAGTAGTGTTTTATCGAGTTTCTGATTTTTTTTTTAATTATTTAAAAACAAAAAAAATCTTTTTTTTTTTAATTTTACTCTATGCTTCGAAAGTACTCCTTATGGCAAGTTGTTCTGCCGCGGGAAAACAACCATTTCAATTTCGCGGTGTACAAGATAAGTTTTTATTCATTGCGCAAACTGTAACCATGAATTCAGCACATCATTCTAGATTCCCAGCATCGTATTGCACTTTTCTATGAAACAACTGATTTTTTTTTGTAAAAATGACGTAAAATTTCTTCGCTAGGGGGTCTAGAATGTTATGCTGAATTCATAGTTACAGTTTGCGCACTGGATAAAAACTTACCCTGTATATTAATAATAATATCTTTATTTACCAGAAAATACAGATAGTTGTAAAGCAAAAACTTTGTACCCCTTTTTGCGAAAATTACGCGGACGCAAGAGTATAACATTTGGCACAGTTAAGGTTTATATGGAGAAGAAAGCTAATGTTTTTAATTTATGGTTTGAATTTCTGTAATTTTCCGATACTGGGTACCTATCGAAATTAGGATATACCGGGTGCCATGAGACATTGATATGCAAACTGTAACCATTAATTCAGCACATTATTCTAGACATCCTAACGTAGAAATTTTTCGTCGGCTAGAATAAAAACAACTTTTTTCCAAAAAACAAAAATCTACTTCCAAAATAAATACCTAGTACAAAATTAAAAATTACTTAAATTAAACGCAGAAAAAAAATAGTTTTCGTCTACTTTCAACCATTACAGAGAACACATTAAGGTCACGGTGAACCGCCTTCTGCATGTTTCGACAGAGGAAAAGAGGAGGGACAGAGCTGCAACGAAGTCTGTAGCGTAAGACCCGTGTTCGTTCCATAATTACTTTTTAATTCGATTTTTATCAGGTCTCTAACAGTTGTAGCGCAAAAAAACGCAATGCTTTTTAAATTACTCGTAGTTACTTATGTCAGACATATTCACGCTGAATTTCCGTCGCTTCATTTTCGACAAAAGTGGTACCAGTATCTACGACAAGTCCATGCTCGCGGAAAAATATCCGAAAATTAAATCTCATTTTAAGGCCATAAGACTCCATTTTAAATGCATTTAGTAATGCTGAGGTCAATGCGTTTTCTAAATATTAATAGTTTGCTTTAAATTTTTTTTTATAAAACTGAAGTCATTATAGCAAGTTTTTACTAAATGCGTACGAAAATATAATTACAGTACTTTTTTAAAAGCATTTTAAAATCAATTTTTAAATGCTTGTTGGTCTATCTGTCTGTTCATTTCAACTAATCTCCAAATCAGCTGGACGGATTTTGACAGAACTTTCACCGGCTGATATTGTAAGGAGTGACAAAGGCTACAATTGTAGTCTTATTACTCCTACAGCAATCGACGTATAGCTAGTACTAGAAGTTTCGGCTAACTTAAAGTTACGTACCGTCATCATCATCATCTTAGCCTCCTTCACCATGTTGGGGTTGGCTTCCAATCAAACCGAATGCAGCTGAATACCAGTATTTTACATGGAGTGACTGCCTATCTAACCTCCACAACGCACTGAATGGGTAACACGATACCCCTTGGTAAGACTGGTTGTCAGACTTTCGGGCTTAAAGTTACATACCGTATGTTTCCAAAACTTCCTAAATAGGAACTGTCAGAAAGTAACAAACACGTCACAAAAACGCTTACGTATGAAAAATGTAACCAAACCGCGGTAATAAGCGGCGAACGAGGATATGTCACGCTAGTGATGCCCCTGGATGATAGAAAAACAGGATACATGGACATGAATATAATTAACTAAAACCCACAGTCGAAAACTAAACTAACATTAAACAATGACATGAATATTTACTGTGTAAAATATTATATTGCTTTAATTATTGTGAATGTGAGAACGGTGTGGGTGATATTTTTTTCTCATTTTTATTTTCATAGTTTTAATCATGGTGTGGCAGTTTGAGTAATTGAAGCAAATCGTTGGCCTTCTCAAGTTTTGAGTTGAGCTTATTACTGATAAATGCGTGCTCTGATTGGACAGGTTTACTCAATCTGTGTGGTTCTTTCCTCAAAAGACTATTTCAGATACCAATTCACATGGTCTTTACATGATAGGATAAGATTATGTCTGGACTTTAAAAGAGACTGTGACTTCTGAATTTTTTTCGGCCTTTCTTCTCAGAATAGTCAGATAGGAAACGCTGACCTCATCTAAAAATATGATTGACGTGTAAAAGTGTTTGTACAAACATACTTACAGCAATAAAATCAATTATCATTTAAACTCTTTGGAGTCTGTAAATTGGTGGCTTTCCCACTTGACACTATTAATTTAAGAATCTAATCACACAAAGAATTTGTTCTCCGTGGTCATAAAATCTGACTTTACCTTATTTAACTTTACTCATTGTGTAAAAACCTAAATAACAAACTCAAATAGTTTCTTAACCGGGAAGTCAGAAGCCCGAAAATCAGACAACTGGTCTTACCGCGGTGTAGTGTACTACCCAGTAACTGGACAACGGAGCTCAGGTAGGCAGCCGCTTACAAAAATACTGAAAAATACTGCCATTCAGGTGCCAACTGCACCTAGATTGGAAGCCGACTCTAACATTGTTGGGGATTTTCTAGGCAGAAATATCTAAACATTTCTTTTCAAATACTCGATTACAAATGTGTGTCCTCTTTGGTCATATTCAGGATACAAAGAAATCCCTTGAGAATACTTCCTTCTATAATCTATGTTTGTACCCTTTTATTTATGTGTCAGTGAACAATTTGTCTTGTCCTTCCTGTCAAGATGTACCAAACAACTTTTTTGAATGCACATAGGGACAGAAAAAATGAATTAGACAAAATAGAATGTGTCGTGTGTAGAACTTTTGTGACCTTGTTTAACTTTTACATGGCCCAACCATGTAAAAATCAACTGACGGCTTCGAATGTCATGTGTGTTATTCCGTAGTTTTACAAGTGTAACTTTCAAACCGTTTACAGATACAAAATACATTCAACAATGCACCCTATTCTACAATTTGCTTTCAGTCAAAACAAAATTTCGGTCACACTAAATGGACAAAATATGACCCAAACTCAAACTCAAAACATTTATTTCAAATAAACCAATTACAAGCACTTTTGAATTGTCAAAGAGTCCGAAAGATGAAGGAAGCTAGTTGCGTATTCCGAAGCGTAGTAGGCACCTATGGAAAAGAACGGGCAAGAAACTCCATGAAAGAATGTTCATTTTTAGTTTAAATCATAATATTGTTACAAAAAGTCGGTTACATCATTAAGCTGAAATTATCAATGTGAGAACGATGTAAAAAGTCATGTACATTAAAAGCGTTCGTGATTAAAAACAAAAATAAAATAACAATTCAGAAATTAAAATAAGCTGTGGCAGCAAACCGTTGCAAAGTTAATTTAAACCAATGTTCAGTACGGATTTGCTGGTTCAAACGATATTTAGTTTCCCTGAGTGTACCCTTGCATTTGAAACGTTTCGTTAGAGTGCACTTTTGTTTGGGAGTGAAATTCTCTTTGAAATGTTTGCATATCGCGACGGCCGGCAGACATATTATTGATTTTATAGGTAGGTAACTTGAATTTTTGTTTGGAAATAACACATTTCCTAGAAAATATTTTTCGCCAATATTCCTGTAGGTATTAGTCATTACGGGTCGTCACAAGCCCGAAAGTCTGACAACCACGTTTACCAAGGGGTATCGTATTACCCAGTAACTGTGTTGTGAAGGTAAGCTAAGCTGTCGCTCCATGTAAAATATTGGTATCCAGCTGCATCCGGTTAGACTGGAAGCTGATCCCAATCCCAATGTCGGGTAGCTCACGTCAAACAGCTTATTCCCAGGCGCTCCATAATTTTGTTCCCGGCGGCTCCAAACGAAAAAAGCAAGATAATAATATTAAATAAAATATTTCCCATGAGCTCCAAAAATACTACAAATACAATATGCAATAATACAAATTGCACAAACAATATATATTTACAATAAAATCAATTGAAGACTAAGCAAAGAAATTACCGGAGTAATTCGACAATGCTGAACCTACCCCCGTCCCCACCCCCGCGACCTACCACGCTGTCCATCTACAATAGCAAAATAGGATAGTCGACCTTGCCGCCCTTGTCATTGATGCATGTTTTTGCGAATTCATACAACTATTAAAATACATTAAATATACAAATGAAAAAATAAGAGGACAGTTCTTTTTCTCATACATTTTTCGTGACAGCTAGAAAACGCTTTAAGCGCTCGAAGTACCAGGTTGTCATAACTCAGTAGGAGTACACTTAACATAGGCATGTCAGCTAGGAAATTCTTTATGCCTTCGACGTACCAGGTTGTCATAACTCACTCATTAATAAGAACTAAGATAGCGCTGTTGCTGGATCTTGCACATCCAGAGAATTTACATTCATTGCTGGTATATAATTGTGGTGTCTATAAATTACGTTTTTATGAATATGAATATGAATATGAATATGAAATGCACCGATCCCAGCGTGGCTTGACCAGACTCGATAAATCGAATGAACCCCAAGATTTGCACTAGCCCCTGGAGCCTCATGCTTCATGGTGTTACAGAGGCCATTGCATATCGAGAAGTAGACCGGGGGGCGCGGTAATGGTTAGGTAGACGTGCCCATAGGATAGGAAAGGATTGCGAGCCTACCGGATATGCATCCTTGAGTAAGCATTGGACTAGTGGAGAGACGGGTGGTATTTATTTATAGGAGGGCTCTTTCACGACGATCGCCGGCATGTTGATTCAGGTCGGGCTTCTTGTACGTTCAATTGTTTTCTTAGCTCTTTTCTATGCCGTTGCTTCGCTATGTTCTGTTTTGTTGTTTTCGTAGTAATATTCTGAGTTCTCGCAGCTAACAGTTTCTGGATTTTGTAGATATTGCTAGCCGCTTTCTTGATCTTAGTTTTGTCTCCAGCCATGTCCTTTCAAAACTTGATTCCCATGTCGAAGTATTTCATTGCTTGTTTTAGATTGTCATTCCTTGGGTAAATAGGTCGTCCGAGGTTCTTAGATTTGGCCTTGTACTGCATTGCTACCTGCAATAGGTGTGGTTTATCCCGTCTGAAGACGTGTGCTAAGTAGCACATCCTGTGATTCTTGATGCGTTTTGTTACGGTTTTTTCGTCTAAGGTTTGGTGCATTTTCTTAATTATTAGTTTATTCCTGATGTGGTTAATCAAGTCTCTCATGATAACTCGTTCATATCTTCTGAGTCTTAATCTGTTCACCTTGGGTCGATACTTTTAAGTCATATATCATACAAGGTACGATAACTCTTCGATACATAAGTCTAGCTAACTTCCAGTCCATCTTTGCCTTTAGTATGAATGGTAGTAATGATTTGCGTTTCTCGTGGCCTGTTGGCATCGTTTTCTAATTGTGCTTTTTCTGCTTGTGTATGTGCCTAGCTATTTTATTTCGTCCATTGTTGGTATACTTATTCCGTTGAGGGTCACGTTGATTGTTTGCTGTGATGTTATGGGGTCCCTAATTAGAATGTTTGTTTTTGTTTCGTTTATTTGGAGGCCTGCGGTATTTAGTAAAGGTTTTGAGTGGTATAAGATGCGCTCTAGTCCTTCTAGATCATCTGCAATGAGTATAAGATCGTCCGCAAATGATAATACCAGGGGGAGTGAAACGCGGTCCTGATCTAGTTTGATTAAATGGGTTGCATCTTTAAGGGTTCTAAGGACTTCGTCGAAGACTAATGTAAAAAGGCGAGAGGAGTGAGGGCAACCCCGTTTAACTCCCTTTCCTTTGATAATTATAATCCAATTGCTTTGCTGGCCACTCCATTTGATGCATGTTCTTACATTCATGCATACCTTGATGATCCTGTTGGTCATCGATTTGTTAGTTCATTGCAATAATTATCCTAATGCCATAATGTCTTTAAGTCGACATTGGTGTTTTCTATGACAAGGGCGAGTACGTAAATTCGTTTACTTGCAAATCCTTCCTCGTCTAGGACCCTTTCGTGCATAAAATGTGGTAATCTGTTGATCCATTGTTTAAAAGGGACGCTTGGTAGTTGCCTAGTCCTGTTATTGCATCGTCTATTTTTTTATTTTTTTGTTTTTACTACGCATCTGGCGTAAATTCTGTAGTACCATTATGCAGCGATATTCGTTCGCGTCTTCTAGTTTTTTATTTTTGGGATTAGTACCTGCGCGGTTTCAAGCCACTTGTCCGGCACTGTATTCTGTGTCCAGGCTTTATTCTTGTGTATAGTTGAGGTTTCCTGTTATATTTGGGGCATCGTTTTGTTAAGTTCGGTTACCACGGTTACCACTCTGTCCGTTGTCTCGTTTGGCTTTTATTGATGATTACCATTACTTCTTCGGCTTTGTTATTTTAACATTTGGTATCTGAAAAGGCCCTCGCTCCTTTTTTTTGTTTTCCTGGGGACACCTTTATGTACGCGGATCTCCTTCGGCGTTTTTTTTGTTGTTCCTGTAAAACGTGTCGAGCATTTGCCTGCATTTTCCGGTGTGAAATGTCCCCAGTCCGGTGAAGCGGGCTCTGCGTGTTTTTGTTCTTCTTGATATTTAACCTTTTGGAGTGTTGTCTGCCATTATTTTTATGCCTAATTGGATTATCCGGTTTCCCGCTTTGTAGGTTAGCAAGAGCTAAGCGATGGTATCTTGATTAAATTGGCTGAAGAATTAGTTTCCTGAGCAGCGGTCGGTTTTAATAACCTCCGTTATTGTGTTCCAGGGTATTTCGATGTCTTTACTCGTTGGGATGATGTCTTTATTTGCTAGTTTTTTTGTTATCCAGTCTTCGTATTTTATTTATACAGAATTTCTGTTGAGAGCTGCGTAGTTGCATTGTTTGTGCTTGATATGACCCCGGTGTGTGTTACTCGCTTTTCTTGAGGGGTGCCAATCACAGTGTGGAGATGTATGTTCCTGAGTTTAACCCTGTTTCCTGTAGGTTGGCTATATGAATGCCGCTACGTGAAGGTTCAGCGTCTATTTGATTTTCTTTCTTTGGCGGGTGTTGAGGCGCCGATGCACAGGTCTGGTTGTGGTGATATGGAAACTCATTAGAGTTTCTATAGTCTTAAAAATAAAGCTGTTAATTCGATATTGTCATCTGTCAATACGACTGTAATCTTTTCTTTGTATTTTGCTGATTAAAACCATTTATTCTAAAGGTTTTATCTTATTTATCAATTTAATCAGCAAAATGTTCTAAATAAAATGGAGAGATTCTTACGCCCCGAAAAACTAGACATTGATCCGTCTGACAGCTCCGCCTCGAAGGATTGGGAACACTGGAAGAGGACATTCGAAAGTTTTTTGTCATTCTGCGGGAAAGATACGAAAGATGGTAAAATTATCCTAGATTTACTCATAAATCATGTATCTGCTAGAATTTACTCGTTTATCAGTGAGTGCACCACTTATGAAACAGCTATTAACACTCTCAATAAATTTTTTATCAAACAGAAAAATATAATTTACGCCAGACATATGCTGGCAACAAGAAAGCAACAGAGTGAAGAAAATATCGACGCATATATTCAGGTACTAAAATTAATGGCAAAAGACTGCAAATTTGAAAAAGTGGATGCCGAAACGAATAAACATGATAGTATTAGAGATGCATTTATTTCTGGCATCAAGTCAAACAAAATAAGACAACGATTACTTGAAAATCTGTCATTAACACTCGACCAAGCCTACAATCAGGCGTTGTCGTTGGAGATGGCCGAATTGAGCTCACAGAACTACAATGCTTCAAATTTAAGTTCTGTTCAGAGTTTAAATGAAGACAAGGAACCTATAGCAGCAGCGTTTACTAAGCGAAAGTGTTTCTTCTGTGGAGGGCGTGTGCATCCTAGAAAGGATTGTCCAGCTGTCGATGCCAACTGCCAGATTTGTGATAAGAAAGGACACTATGCTAATGTATGTCGAAGCAAGAAACTTAATAATGTTGCGGTTCTAGTTAAACAAGATACAAGTAATAACAGTTCTGCATGTATAGTAGCAGCATCACCGGATTCTCTTAAGAAAGCAACTGTAACAGCCTACATCCAGGGAATTCGTGCCCAAGCATTAATTGATACGGGCAGTTCTATTAGCTTTATGAATGAAGCCTTCTTTAAATTGTGTCGATTAAAGAAGAGACCTTGTAACCAAACGATTTCAATGGCTTCAACTACACTGACATCTCAAGTAGAGGGACAAACCTGCGTCTCTGCTAAAATTGGAGATCACAATTATGAAGGTCTGAATTTACTTATAGTAAAGAACCTGTGTGCTGATCTTATTATTGGTCATGACATACTAGAAAAGCATTCTTCACTTGAGTTCTCTTTTGGAGGATCAAAAGATCCAATTAAGGTATGCAGTGTTGCTGCAGCATCTGTACCTGCAGTGCCTTTGTTTTCGAATGTTTCTCCCGAATGCAAGCCTGTCGCCATAAAATCTCGAAGATACAGTGAGGATGATAAAAAGTTTATTGGAGATGAAATAAGAAAACTTTTAGCTGAGGGAATTATTGAAGAGAGTATGTCACCCTGGAGAGCTCAAGTCCTCATTTCACAGAATACTAATCATAAGAAACGTCTCGTTATCGATTATTCTCGAACAATAAATAGATACACACATTTAGATGCATACCCACTTCCAAACATAGAAGAAATGGTGTCACAGATATCAAAATATCGTGTGTTTAGCGCTATAGACTTACAAAGCGCATATCACCAAGTCCCGATTCTGCCAAAGGAGCGTCACTTTACTGCTTTTGAAGCACTTGGAAATCTTTACCAATTTCGGCGGATTCCATTTGGTGTCACTAACGGAGTGTCAAGTTTCCAAAGAACCATAGACTGGGTTATTCGCAAAGAAGAGCTAAAAGGAACGTATGCCTATTTAGATGACATTACGGTATGTGGAATAAATCAAGAGGAACATGATGAAAATCTCAAGAGATTTGTAACAGCAGCTCAAAAATATGGCCTAACTCTCAATAAAGAAAAGAGTAAGTTTTCCCAATATTCTATTAATATTCTGGGATACAATGTAGAGAACCACGTTATTAAGCCAGATGAGGAACGCTTAAGGCCACTATTGAGTTTGCCACCACCATGCGATGCGCCATCACTGAGAAGAACAATAGGAATGTTTGCACATTATAGCAAATGGATCCCAAATTTCTCAGAACGAGTTCATGCTCTCGCTCATTCACAGGTGTTTCCATTGAAAAATGAATTAGTTCGAAGTTTTGAAAGACTAAAATCTGATATTGCAAAATCAGCTGTTCACGCTATCGATCACAATGCACCATTCACCGTGGAAACAGATGCATCTAATCATTCTATCGCAGCAACTTTGTCACAATGTAATCGACCGGTTGCATTTTTTTCCAGAATGCTAAATAATAGCGAACTTAAACACTCAGCTATAGAGAAAGAAGCTTACGCTATAGTGGAATCTCTAAGGAAATGGCGTCATTTTCTCATTGGCCGACCATTTCGTCTCATTACTGACCAACGTTCTGTATCATTCATGTTTGATAATAAACTGACGAGCAAAATAAAGAATGAGAAAATACAGCGATGGCGCTTGGACTTAGCACCTTTCAAGTACGACATAGTGTACCGTCCCGGAAAGCAGAATGATGTGGCTGACGCACTTTCGCGAGTTTGTGCTTCGGTACCGGTACGTACTGAAAAACTAATTTCATTGCATGAAGCTTTGTGTCACCCAGGAATAATGCGCATGAATCACTGGGTGAAGTCTAAAAATTTGCCTTATTCCATTGAAGAAATTAGGAATATGACTAATTCCTGTCGGATATGTTCCGAAATAAAACCTAAATTCTACAGATCTGACTTACCAGATCCAACCTTAATAAAAGCAACTTCACCTATGGAAAGATTAAGCATAGACTTTAAAGGTCCTGTACCATCTAATACAAGAAATAAATATATATTGACTGTAATCGATGAATATTCACGTTTCCCGTTTGCGTTCCCATGCAGTGATATGAGTTCTACGACGGTAATAAAACATTTGAATGAGATATTTATGTTATTTGGCATGCCATCTTACCTTCATTCAGATAGAGGAACTTCTTTCGTATCGGCAGAAGTAAAGAATTTCTTGAATTCACGAGGTATTGCTTCAAGTAGAACCACTCCATACAATCCAAGAGGAAATGGCCAAGTAGAACGTTTCAATGGGACTCTATGGAAATCAATACAATTGGCTCTACGTTCACGCAACCTAGCAATAGAAAATTGGGAACAAGTTCTTCCTCAAGCTTTACATTCCATACGGTCTTTGCTCTGTACAGCTACTCACTGTACGCCGCATGAACGGATGTTTACGCATACTAGACGATCATCGAATGGAGTCTCTATACCTACTTGGTTGACTGAATCAGAACATGTGCTAATGCGAAAATTTAACCGTAATAATAAATATCAGCCAGTCGTTGAGGAGGTAACGCTACTTCATGTAAATCCGGATTATTCCTATGTGCGTCTTGCAGATGGTCGAGAATCAACTATCTCTAATCGACACTTAGCACCATTAGGACAAGGTAGTGAGATAATCCAGGAAACGCCTGAAGTACTTAACGAGACCCGAGATTCAGTCGAGAGTAATGAAGACGACGACTTTTACGATTCTCAAAGTATGAACGAAGATGAGGAACAGCAACAGTTGACAGACCACCCAACAGTCGAAGCCGAACACACAGCTACTGAAAATCCAGCTACTGTTCAACGAAGGTCCACTAGAATTCGAAGGCTTCCAGACCGCTATGGAGACTACATTCTAAACTGAATCGTTCTCTTTTAAGCCTGGAAGAATGTGGTGATATGGAAACTCATTAGAGTTTCTATAGTCTTAAAAATAAAGCTGTTAATTCGATATTGTCATCTGTCAATACGACTGTAATCTTTTCTTTGTATTTTGCTGATTAAAACCATTTATTCTAAAGGTTTTATCTTATTTATCTTTTAAGTGCGCTTAATTGCGGTAAAGGTCTGTTTCTGGGTGCTGTGTATCCAGTGTCGTTTGCGATTACGACTGATAACGGTGTGAGTAGCTTGCTTCTTGTTCTTCACACGGTGTTAATGAGTTCGCAAATTGGGGGCTGTTCGTTTGAGGCCGGGGTTTCGTGGATTTTTCTTGCTCTTCTCGTGTGTTTTACCGGTTATAAGGATTGGCATGTTGCGGTGTTTTAGCGTTGTACTTAGGATGTCGCTGTTGGCAGGTACTAGTTCGCCAATAGGTGAATACCCTTGTGCGTTTCTGTTGTTTCTGTGCACATTTACGAGATAGTATTCGGACAAGGCGATGATGATATCTTCGCCACCACAAAATGTTATATTAAACTAGCCCCTGACCGCGGCTCCGGCCGCGTGGAAGTTGGTTATAGCGTATGTTCCTATATGAAAGTGGCCTATGTCTCTCTCCATATTCTAGGCTATATCTCAGCCAAATTTCATGACACTTGGTTCAGCGGTTTAGGCGTGAAAGCGTAACATACATACAGAAAGTCACTTTCGCACTTATAATATTAGTAGGGATTGTGCGGTTATGTATTTTGCTATCCTTTATTCCTGGAAGAGAATGCTGTTAGGGAGAAAATCATGTATGTTATTTAGAAGTGATAGGAAAATTCTATCATCCTGTCGATGTTTCCAAATATATGTGGCGAGATCTTGACTGACAATCCTATGATCGAGCGTTAAGCCCATTAAATTATTTTTTGAAAACACTTTTGTTTGTAGTGCAAGTCCAGGACACGTGCAAAGGGGCTGAGGCTGACTTGACCTTTTTTTGGTTAATCTGTAGAACAAAAGCGTGCTATGCGAACTTAAGAGTTAAGGGTAACTTTTTTGTACACTTCAGCACATATGGGCCGTGGGCCGACTCAAATTTCGGTAACCGTGGCGTTACAAGTTATAATAATACAATCTTTAGGTACTGCGTTTTGAGCGATAGGTACCGTATTTTGCCCTAGAATAATAGCGTAAATTAGTTTGTGCCGCCCTATATATATAGTGTTAGCACACTGGCCCACAACGAACCGGCCGGCCGGTCGTTCTCAGTTTTATAGAACAAATCCCTGAAATATTAGGAACGATCTCACCAGGTTTAGCCGCCAGGGGTCAGCCGTGTCACTCGTCCTCCAGCAGCCAGTCTTCGCTGCAGGCTGAAGCGCACTTACATCACTTTTGCTCCCTTGTTTTATACTACCCAATATAAAAAATTGCGACACAGACGGAGACGCACAAAAAACTCGGTTTGATTTCGAAGTCTGGCAAGTAAGTCAACATCTGCTGCGCGCGGGCAGACGCGACCGTTCACGACGGCGGCCCAACTTGAACTCGTCTATAAATTACGTTTTTATGAGAGAATAAATCCATTATTTAATTGCATGGATATTTTTTTTTAACCGGTCTTTAAATAACCTACATAATATGTTAGGTGTACTCTTACCGAGTTATGATAACCTGGTACTTCGAAGGCATAAAGTGTTTCCTAGCTGACATCATACCTATGTCAGGTCTACTACCGGGTTATAACAACCTGGTACTTCGAGCGTTTAAAGCGTTTTCTAGCTAACACGAAAAATGTATGAGAAAATGAACGGTCCACTTTTTTTCGTGTACTTTTACCATGTTCTAGTAGTTATTTTGTTATTTGGAGCGTAGAGAATCCAAAAGTCAAAGATTCTGTATAAAAATAGGTTCAGTCGTTCTTGAGTTATAAGTGGTGTAGCAAACTAGACTTGCAATTTGTGTTTTGTTGACCTTACGCAATTTGGTTTGGAGCCGCTTGGAACAATTTTAGTATTTTATTATTTTATGTAATAAAATTATGGTGCTCTTGGGAATAAATGTACGGAAATAAATTGTTTGCAGAACAATAGATTTGGAGCTCCTGGAAATAAACCCGTCAAACTTGCAAATTACTCGACCGAATTTGCATAAAATGTCTTCAAAGGACGCATGCTCGCTTGGCGGCTCAGTACCAGGCTGCTTTGGAGTCTGGTTCGCTATCTCAGTTTCTAACGAAAGGACTTACCTGCTCCATAAACAGGTAGCACCGCGGAACCCAAAATTATAGGCCGATCACGTTTTTACTGACGGTCTATAAAGTTCTTACATCCATTTTGAGAGCTAATGAACAAACATAATTATAGACACCGGCTCCATCATGTCCCATTTTCTCCAACACCTGAAGAGCTTCTCGTTGTGCAACTGGATGAAGGGCTTAATTCAGAAAGGGGTACGTCGGGACACGGCTCGCATTGTTAGGAGGTTTCTCTCTCTGGAGCCCTGAACGCCTCCGGTACTTGGACCCTGTTCCCGATGTTTTAAAATTCGAAAACTAAATATATCTTAATATAATAAATTATGCCTACTTATTGAAATAAAAGAGATCATAACTAATATTATGTTCTTTTTTCAATGTTGTGCTTATTTTTTCAGATTAAGGAAAAGATACAGAAAACTTTAAAAACAACACTCGCGCGTTCATCTGTTATCACAGTATTTTTTTTAATAAACTGCTCTTCAGAGATCTCTCTGAAGAACGAGTATTTAATTTGTTTTACGTAAAGCTCACGTATTTAAAAAAAAATAACTACCATGGATTTGTTTTCTGAATGTATAAAACAATTAACAACTAATTATACAAGGTCAGTGGGAGAATTTTAGGCTGACTATGCTATCACAACACACTATATTGCCTCATCATGTTTGAAAACTTAGGCGGACGCAAAAAATGTGTTCAAATTACATCGAAGGCTATTAATAAATCAAATTGCAAGAGCTGAGGACACAAACATATATAACAAATAAACAAACACAGACTCGATACGCCCGCCCCTCTATTTACTCGACTCAGTTCATTGGATCTCCAGAATACTCTCAAACGAGGTGAAGTCTCGAATATTTCAACTATAACTTCAAAGATATTCTGTCAATTTATAAGGAACTTGCTCTCAAAAGCGTTTGCCTCTTCGCTACTAAGTAATTTCATTGTGAAATTATTTTACGCTTTAGAGACGACTTGAAATAATTTTAATGAAGTCTGTGCAAAAGGTTGGTTCTGCCTGAAAAGTGCTAAAGACGAAACATAGGATGAAATATCATAGAAACCACTTCTGGTGCTAGAATCCTACTATCCTATGCTACTACTATGATTAATTATGAAAGTTTGTGAAGATTTTTTTTATTTGTTACACAAGCACGCAAAACAGCTGAATGGATTTGGATGAAATTTGGCAAAAGATCATTTGTATTGAATTAACATGTAAGATACTTTTTGTTCCGGTTTCCGTGGGCTAATTTACGACTTCGATTTTTACGTGAGCGAAGCTACTGGAAAAAGCTAGTGAATAATAATAATAGCCTATTACTGTCTCATTGCAGGCCTCAAACCTTGTGGTGGCTATACTGACGTCACACAAAATCCTGCATCGCGCAAGTAAAGTTTACCACGCAACTAGCAAATATACAAGGTGTAATTTTAATCACCGTTAACCTCATAAATGGTCATTGTACTCATTATTATGAAAAACTTTTACTAGGGGCCCAGAAGTTGCGAAAATAAAATCAGCTGTTTCCTACATTTATGTTCGCATAACTCGTCAAAATGTAAGGATCAGCTAATTTTATTTTCGCGATTTCAGGTTTAGGCCCATAGTAAAATTTGTGCAACATCCAAACAAACATCTTCACAAAATTTCAGATTTATAATATTACATAGTAGGAAGGATATAGTAGGATAACGGAAATTATAAAAATGTCAATTGTTTTTCCACTCAAAGTTAAATTCACGTCATTGGATTTTAAACTTATTTAAATTTATTGCCGTTGCTAACTTTTATTTTTCTCATTTCCTAATCGATATTGAAGAGGGTTTCTATCGACGTTAGGTTAAGTTTAATGTTTCAATATTCATATATTGAAACATATAGCTTTTTAAAATCTTTTATATAACAGATTCTCATTCAAGTTATGTCATATTAAAGAATGGCATTTTATCTATGCTCCAAATGGCGTAAAATTTAGAAAGAATCGTTCAAAGCGTTGCGTCTTATGGTACGAGTCCACTAATCTGTAATATATTAAATATGTAACTACTAAATACTTATGTATTAAGTTCTACCAGATATTCCAGTTTAATATTATTATTTAACGGGAAATATCTAATAGATTCTCTGGAAACTTAACTGTTCTTTTTGACTGACCTTCTAATGATGCATGCTTTTTAAATTAATGAACCTTAAAAAACTTTTTCAGCGTCTAATGATGCACAGTTATTGCTTATAAATTAACCTCTTTTTAACTTTACTATTTAGTATTTTGAAGTCTCCAAAGTAGGAATTATATGAGGTTCACAAAAAGGGATTCGTTATATTAGACCGTTCAACAACAATAAAATATATCGTCTGCTTACTGGTAAAACAAGTTAAATACATTTTTTTACTAAATCGAGTTAAAAATGCAGTCACGTGTAATTTTTTACGGGCTATCTACTGGTAAAATCAAAAAATGCAATGTCCAATGGCTGCTGAGATAGTAAGTTTGTAAAAATGATATCTTCTCGCATTTTGTAAATATTATATAGATAAGAGTATATCTTAAAAGAAGGGTAATTAGTGCAACAGTTTGCTTTAACAGTTTTTTAAATTAATGTGTTTAAAATAGATCAAATTAAAACATAAACTTTGAAATGTCATTTACTCGAAATGACACAAACTGCACTTATTACTTTTTACCCGTAAGCAGACGATATACTGATTCTACCAAAAACTGAGATAGATTGACTTAGTGCAAGATACTTTTTGATTTATTGTATTTAGGTAAATAAAGAAAGAAAAAAAAGTATTTATTAGACTCGCACAGGAATATCACAAACTTAACTACACAATATACTTATAAGAAAATAAAAAGGTAAAATAAAAAATAAAGACAAAGTCCTGCACGAGGCCAAGGTCCCTATCTCAGCATGATGCAGTGATATTTAAAAAGTGTCGCAGCGCTGGTATTCCGATAGGGCCCACTGGGATGTCACAGAAAGATACAGAAGAAAGAAATAAAAGAGTAAATAAAATTAAAATAAGATTATATTTGTATGGGTAATAGGTAATACGTGCTGGCGTCCGCAACTCCGCGTCAAAGCGCGATTTTAGGTTTTTTTTTTGTAATTTAACCAACATTATGATTTGGGAGAAAAAGAGAAGTAATTATCTATCTAGCCTTTTCCCAACTATATTGGGGTTGGTTACCAGTCTAAACAGATGCAGCTGACTACCAGTATTTTTCACTAATTGCGTAACGCGCGACTAATCACAATCTGAATAATTTTGCAACAGATTGCTTCATATTTTCGAAAAATTTGTCTACTCACCAACGTAAACAACGCAATGAATATTGTTTAACTGTCAAAATGAAACAGATTATGATTGATCGTGTGTTACGCAGTTAGGGTGCAGACCTCCACAACCCAGTTACTGGGTAATATGATACCCCTTGGAAAGACTGGTTGTCAGACTTTTGAGCTTCCGATGGCCGGGTAGTGACTGCCAAATATCCACGAAAGAATTACATCAGTAATTGACAAAAAACTAATACCCTATACATCAATTACTTTTACACACAATTTTAAAATGTCATTCAATTTGCTTATGAAGTGATGGACCGATCGCTTCATTGCACACTCATAGCGAAATGATTTTTTTTGAGAATGATTAGGAGATCATCAAATAACTTCTCCCGCTCTGGGTGGAGCAGGAGGGCGTGTCACTTTTACTGACTAAAACCCGCCCGTATTCCCCCAGTTGCCTGTGTGCCAGGGGCCACGGTATCTCTTTCGAACAACCCGCACCCCTGGCAGGCATCGGCCCTTACGGGCCCCTTCAGTTGGTGCTGACATCTCTTTGAGACACAACGTACATTTGGAACACAACGCGCAATCGACTCTGGCTTGGTCCTTACCGGCCAGCGAGCTACTCATTACTCGCCATCCGCAAGCCCACGCCGAGGTCTACAGTGGCCGGGAATCAGCCTGGGAATTCCTAACCCCCAGGGCTTCTCCTGTGGAGGCTAGGGCCGTAAGGGTGCATATACTGCCTCTCCCTCACGTGCGCCGCCTCCCTCTTCGCGAGCATTACTGCTTCGCAGTCGTGGCGATATGTTAAAAATCACTTCCACAAAATATCACATAAGTGAACATGTGCCTTTACAATATTTTATTCATGCAGCCTCTTTTATCTTCTTTTCTTTGAAAACGGAAGCATTTCGAATGCTGTGACGGATTTAAGTAGGTACTAAAGCATTGCGCGTGCTTTTGTAAGGGTAGATAGAAATGCTTATAATTTTACCATAGAAAAATATTCTCTTTAAGAGCATTCATCCCATGCCGGCTAACAACGGCGCATTTTTATTGGTTTTTCGTGATTATTTCATGAAATACAAACAAAAGTGCATTTTTTTCAGCCAAGCACTAGTGGCTAGTTTATATGCGATTTTTGACAGTTCTTCTGGTATTTACTGATAAATAAATAATAGTTAAAAAAAAAACTAAAAACACGCTTTAAAAACCAAACTAAAAAAAAAGAAAATAATTTCAAAAAACCTGGGGTTCTGTTGGAGGTATTTTTATAAGCAATTAATATCAAGCACCCCACGCTTTTTTGAAATTATTTTCTGCTGTGCGGGTTTGGTTTTTAAAGCGTGTTTTTTAGTTTTTTTTTTTTTACTATTTTTTCTTTTCAATTTTTTAGTTCTGCTACCTACAAAATCGTGATTTTTCAGGTTTTTCTTGTTTTGTCGTTTTTTTTTAATCATTGAATTGTCATCGGTCCTTGATAAGTCTACAAAGATTGAGTAAAATCTGATCGTTTGAAGTAGGTCAAAATCAAGTATAAAGGAGTCGGTAACAAAGAAACATACAAACATACAGGTGAAGCTAATAAAAAGCGTGTAAAATCGACATACAGTCAATAATTTTTTATTTGCATTACTATTACGATTAAATGCTTTTATTTAAGAGTAAACGTTAAAAATTGTTATAAATAACAACGATCTAGTGCTTGGCTGGAAAAAAAATTGTATTTTTTTTTGTATTGAATGAAATAATCACGAAAAAAACTATATAATCTGTGGCCAGCCGGCGCGGGATGAACGCTCTTAAAGAGAATATTTTTCGATGGTAAAATTTCATGCTATTTTTGGCAGTGATGTTGAAGGGTTTGGAGCTGTATTGAGAAATTGAGGGCTATATTCTAGACTAGACTGTATTTAGACTGAACCTAGTCTAAATACAGTCTAGTCTGGAATATATGCTTTTTTCTTGTGAATAACCATCTCCTAGGTCACTATGAGCTTGTCGGCTGCTCTACTGGGCTTACCTCAAGAAATTCTCCAGCTAGGGCTTAAAAATCTGGATTTTTAAAAGAAAGAAAAGAAATAAAATACATTTATTTTTAACTCTAACTGAGCATTGAAAATCCAAGAGAACGCAACCCAAATTAGCGAAATTAGCTAATGTTGTTAATCCGGTAAAGACTAAAAAACCTTGAACTTTCTTACACGCTTTGACCGGAGCTCGGCACGTCGAAACTTGCTCCTCGGGAAGGCCATGGTTTCGCGTTCCTGAATGGTGGATTAGCCGGGAACAGATAATTGCACATGCTACTTGCACTATAGGAGAAAAGTGATATAAGGAACGAATATTCGGTGTTTAATCAGAGTCTTTTACAATTTTACCTTAATTAGCTAATCAATTTTCCGTGTGGTGCCGGACGTAAAGAATAACACCATCCCATTTCTTCCCGTGGGTGTCGTAGAAGGCGACTAAGGGGCTTTCTAGAGAATGGGCGGCAGCGTTCTCTATGCATTCTACCATCATACTGCGATCGCCAACCCGCCTGCCAAACGTGGTCATTATGGCAAATGCCCCAATTAGGGAAGGCCTATGTCCAGCAGCGGACGTCTTTCGGCTGAAATGATGATGATGATGAACTAATCAATAAGTATTGTTTGTGCATCAAATTGTTTAACAAAATACCAAGCAACATAAAAACACTTCCATTTTTTAAATTTAAGCTTAACTTAACAAAAATGCTTATTGATAAATGCTTTAATAGTGTACTTGAGTTTTTAGATTATAAGTTGTGAATTGTCTGTATTATTTTTTTTGTCTGTATTTGTGTGTATTGTTGTGAATTGTGTGTATTAAATGTAAGGTGTGAATCGTGGTATTTAATCATAATTGTGTCCGAATTCAATAATTGTATCCGAATTTAATTGAATTGAATTTTATTTTACTAATCGCATGCATTATTCTACTTTATTAATTCATTTCGTAAAATAGTATTTAAGCATGTAAATTTGCACGCCGACATTAATGGCATAATAAGTGATCGAGTAATATCTTAAGAACTTTCTGTACCTTATTTATGCAAATAAATGATTTTGATTTGATTTTGATTTGTGAAGTAGTGGCTCCGCTGTTCACTATCAGTCGCGTTGTACCCTATATTATATCTAGATAGCCAGTCTGCCAGTATTTTAGCTAGGATTTTACTGTGCAATGAGTTTGCTGATAACATGTGTACTGCTTGATTATGACTATATTTTATTAACTGTGTTGTGTGTGATCCTTGTTCTTACTGTTTTATTTGTGTTTACCGTGTATTATGTGTCCAATATAACTGATTATTTCAACGTTTGATTGGTTTACTTTCACTCCTTCATCAATGGAACACTGTTACCCTCGCCTACAACACCTGACTCAGCGTATAGCTTACACTACCTCCGTGCCCAAACGTCATGTGAGTTGGTGCAGGAGTTTTTGAGATTTCATGATTAATCAGTGAGTGAATGAATGAGTGACCTTTCGCTTTCATTTAATTAGATAAGGGGTGTTAAAATAAGATCAGCTTTAAAACCACAAATAAAACTTCTTGACATTTCAACTGAAAATAAAGCTTTTGAAGAAAATTTTGGGACACTTTTGCCTGAATATTTGACCTTTCCAAAACCAATCGACGTCTCAATTGGGTTATCAAACGCCTTGGGGTGTGATTCAGCTATTATCTTCGTAATTCAATTGCATGTAGGGTTGCCGAAGCATCTGGTTTCAATTATTTAAAAAAAATATTAAAGTGCACCGAGAGTCACTGTGGCTGTGTAGTTTTATTCATTCAAATTTTCCAGAACCTAGGTAATTTATATTTTCGAAATATAATTACTTAATTAATTTCAGAGTATTTTCAATAGTTTTTACTATGAATGCTATATAATATTGGAACAGAATATTATTTTGACCAGCGAATTCTCTGTTCTGTGATTTTGACCAACCCCCGCAACCCTCTTTAAGGGCCCCCAGCGCGCGACGATGTTGAGATGAGCGGACTCAAAAAAAGTATTAGCTGCGAACCGCGGCTCTGTTCGCGTCAATGTAGAAAAATATCTGGAACAGGCTTCTCTGGCCCAAATAAAAAAAAAAATCATTCAAACTTCCAACCCCTATTTCACCTTTCAACGTGGGAATATCCTAAATAAAGTCCTTTATTAGCTGACGTCATCTACTCATAATCTACCTCTGTAACAAATTTCATCTTCTTAGGTCCAGAAGTTTTTGAGATTTCGTGTTTAATCAGTGAGTGAATGAATGTATGAATGAGTGACCGTTCACTTTTAATAATTTATAGATTAAAGCGGATAAATGTGAGGTACCAAAATACCGTGATTAATCATACGAACAAAATGATGGCCAACCCTGACGGCGTCGTCCGATTTTAGGTTAATACCTTTCAAACAAAAGATATTGGTTTTGAATTAAATTTCGCATAACTTAGTGAAAGATTCTTGAAGTAAGGCAAGAGACTTGAGCCCGACTAGCTGTTAACTTATTGTAAGCTGGGTCAGCTGATTTGTGCTTTAAAGAGATCGGTACTTATCTAGTTTCTTAGGAATTCCAACGTTTGTTCATTCTTTTTACCCGACATGTATGTATGTAAATTCATTTGTGGCCTCATAACTTCTAAACTACTTATCATAATTTGACAAATGACGTATCGTTGGATGTGTGTTGACGGCACGGTTGGCGCAGCGATTAACCGATTGACTGCTGCGTTGCGTGTCGCGGGTTCGATTTCCGCACGGAACAAATATTGGTATGACCTACAAATAGTTGTTCCGGGTCTGGCTGTTTAAGCCGATTGGCTGCTGCTGTCTGTATGTGAGTTTAAATGTTTGTAAATTCACCCACAATACGGGAGTAATTCCTAGTGTGGGACAACGTTTAAAAAAAAAAAAAAAGTGTCTTGACCGTCCGCTGGTCAAACGCTATGACATCAGCCATGGTCGAAGGCCACTTTGCCCAAAAGCTTTTGATCTGTTACTACTGTAAGAACGTATTGTTTTTTTAGGGTAGGTGGTATGGCTTCATTACAATCTCATCTTTAATGTCATTAATTAGCGATTAATGTCAATATGCAGGATGTACAATTGTTTTTTTTTTTTGAAATATTGAGACTGATATTAAAATGCGAACGTGCTTAAAAATACGGAAGATCTGAGTGTTTATACAGAGTGCCATTCCATTCGTGCTAACGATGATGCATAATAACATGATCAGCCTATAATGTTCTCATAGCTGGGACAAAGACCTCATCTCTTCGAGAGGTAGTGAGCTTTAGTCTAGCACGCGAGCTTTTTTTATTCTAGGACATGCTGATTTTCTCACGATGTCCTCCATCACCGTTTCGACGATGCTGGGAATGTCAAAAATGTGATGAATTGACATCAGTAAATGAAAAGCGGCATGTTCCTGTATCCTGGACACAGGAAATGTTAGTAAGTATGTAGTAGTATGTAAGTATGGTATTGTAAAAATACGCAACGCTTTGAAAGCGGTTTCCACTTCTTTAGGCCCCTGGTATAATTGAAGACCAACCCCTCAGGTTTGGCCGGCTTGGGCGGAGCAGGGCCGTGTCCTCGTGGAGCCGATCGTCGGCGGTGATCTCTCGCGTCTAACCCTGGTCTGGGCCATCGTACGGAGTGAGAGTGCATGGATAGCCGTCACCTCCTTCTGCGAAGCAGTAATGCTCGCAAAGAGGGTGGCGGCGCACATGAGGGAGAGGCATTATATTCGCCCTTACGGCCTTAGTCGCCGTAGGAGATGCCCTGGGCGTCGGGAATCCCAGGCTGATTCCCGGCCACCGTAGGCGCGGGCTTGCGGACGTCAAGTAATGGGTAGCTCGCTGTCCGGTAAGGTCCAAGCCCGGGTCGACGGCGCGTTGTGTTCCACGCGCGCCTCAAAGAGATTTAAGAGCCAACTGATGGGGCGTGCAAGGGCTGATGTCTGCCAGGGGTGCAGGTTGTTCGAAAGAGATACCGCGGCCCCTGGCACACAGGCAACTGAGGGAACACGGCTGGGTTTTAGTCAGTAAAAGTCTGACACGCTCTCCTGCTCCGCCCAAAGCGGGAGAAGTTATTTGATGATTTCCCACCCTCATAAAAAACCTTCAAGAGAATAGGCTAGTTATTTAACACTATCAGTCTATCAAATATTTAACAAACAAATTGGTGACTTGTTTTATTTGAACACGGAGCCACGTAAAATTCTTTCTGAAAAGTTAATTCCAAAGTCTCATTTTTCATTGTAAGCCTGGCTATGCGGCTGTTAGGTACAATCACAAATACAAATGGCATAGGATTTGCTAAAACAATGGCTGTGCAGTTGTACTAAATGGTACCTGCAATAGGCTGGCATTGTGGTAATGTTTTGTAGTACTTTTCATTGATCTGTACGGTCAGTGTATTTTACATTGTCCAGTTCTTTCAATAAATCATACAAAAGTTACATGGAAATAAAAACTTTTCCGGGAAACTTTTCCAGTTTTTATTGCATATAAACGTTATTCGGTTATTGCGAATATTTAAAAATAAAAAAACGAATTGGTCCAGCCAGTCTCAAGTGGTACGCTTACCAACAAATAGGATTTTATAATTCTTTATATTAATAATTTTAAAGGCCCAGGTGGAAGTAAAGCAAGTGGACTGTATTATATAAAGGTTTATTAGGTAGTTCACAATAATAGCAGGATCAAAGGGAATATCCGACCGCGGTCGTGTCGAACGATGCAATGCCGCGAAGATGTCGCGTCCCGGTCCCCGCGCCATGCCGCGCCGCTTGTTGACGACGTTGTAGTGCGTTCGTTAGATTTGTATGTATGTGTATGAACAATAATGAGTATTTACTTATTTAAAACTTAATAACAATACACAAGCTAACACTAAAATATATTTATATGTAAAGTATGTAATAATAAAATAGGCAAGACCTCATTTTCAAGGGCATCAAAAAATTCGGCCGCATCGCTGTTAATGGGATAAGTGCCCAAGAGCTGGCAGCCACGATGGATGGTAATGCTGATTCGTTGGGCTGAAAATGTATATGGGACCACCCCTGACGCATAATCTATCCATTAAAAGATTCTTTTTATCGGCCCACAATTGCTGGAGACATCGCGGAACACACATACAAAAAAAGACAGATGGATTGAAAACCTCCTTCGTTTTGAAGTAGGTTAAAAATAGGCCAGCCCTCTGGTAATGAAACTAGCTGCTGCCCGTTTTTTTTTTGGGTGGGAAATCATCAAATAACTTCTCCCGCTCTGGATGGAGCAGGAGGGTGTGTCAGACTTTTACTAACTAAAACCCACCCGTGTTCCCTCAGTTGCCTATGTGCCAGGGGCGACGATATCTCTTTCAAACAACCCGCACCCCTGGTAGATATCGGTCCTTGCGGACCCCACCAGTTTGTGCTGACATCTCCCTGAGGCGCGCGTGGAACACAACGCGCTGTAGCTGCTGCCCGTGACTTTGTCCTTAACATCATGTAATATCTATAATACCCATTTTTTAAACGGTTTTATTTAGCTTGCCCGTTTTTAATGTTTTTAAACTATCAAAGACTTTGATTCAGAGAAAAAAAGGGACAGAATAAAGAAAAGCTGGATGCATTGTGTAAAAGATGCAAATCAATGACCATCGAAGAAAAGGACGTAAATAAATAATATATATTGGGATAAGACCTTTTCGTATTACCAAGTTATGAGTTGATGAGGTGAGATCGTAGGCACTCGGTCCATGTAAAATGTTCAACTACATGCGGTTTGACTGGAAGCCAACCCCAACGTAGTTGTGAAAAGGCTAGACAGATTAATATAGGGTGACTGATACTTAGTGACCGATATGACAGAGTTGTTTGTTATGATAAGTACAAACGCATGATTGTATAACAAACAACTTACCCAAAGAAACGATTTTTTAAAATTTAACTAGCGCATGTCCCCAATCTCCCCAATAAAATATTGAGTACCTAACAAGAATAATACACTATCAGCTGTAATTTAATTTGGTTACCTACAAAAAAATAACGCTTTTACCATGCATTATTATTTTGTTATTAATTTGGTTAAATTAATGACAAAATAATAATGCATGGTAAAAGTGTTATTTCAGTCATGTTAGACTCACAGCTGATATCGCGCGCGAGATCTGTTCGGTGGTTACCGAACAGATCTCGCGCGCGATATCAGCTGTGAGTCGCTTGTCCTCGGGGTCAATTAATGAAAAAAAGAATAATGCACGGTAAAAGTGGATTATTTCTTTTTTGTTTGTAGTTAACTAAATAAAAATACAGCTGATGGTGTATTGTTCGTGTTAGGTACTCAATATTCTATTGGGGTAATAAAATTGGGGTCAATAAGGTAGATGAATAAAAAAAGTCGTTTCTTTGGGAAAGTTGTTTGTTACGATGAGTACAATAATGTGTTTAAATATCTTTCACTAATTACCGATCACCTTATTATATATAAGGATATGGTCAAGAGGAGGATTATTGACTTTTTATTCAATCTATCTAAGGGAATCTTCCGGTATCATGAGTAAAATGGAATTACATCATAGTCTCTGATTTTAAAAAGAAAAGGAAAGAAAAAGATATCACAACAAAAAAAAAACGCAATATTAAACGAACAAATCCACTCAAGCGACTGCTAATAAGTGCCAGATCAAGTCCTTTTACCAAAACACTCCCTAACAAAGCCAGTATATGCTTCAAAGATCAAACAGAATCCAGGAAGTGAATTTCACATACATTTTTGCTCTACGACCGTTGAAAACTGGTTAAAAATCGCCCAACATTTGTAAGAAAAATGTTCTCTATGCTTTAAAATGGCTTCTAACATTCTGTTGTTCGTTTTTGTTATTGACTTTGCTCTTGACTGTACCTTCTAGCAATTTGTCTCAATGAGAAGTTTGTCCAATATTTGTGCAAACTTTTGTTTTGTTTTGTGAAGTCGATTTAGCGCTTTCGAGTTTTCTTTCTTGTAGAGTATGTTTTGTACTTGAAATAAATGCGCATACACATAAGCGACACGTGTTAACGGCAGAGGCAACTATAATTGCCTGTCATGTCGGCGTTTTATCGTCTAAAATTATGATACCAATCACGTCTGTGAAGTTTACACAAAAGAAAAAAATGATTTGTTAAATTGATATTTCACGTGCGCCGTGTGATGACCTATTTGTGTGGTACAAATAAGTCATCACGCAGCGTATGTGAGAGAGAGGCAGTATATACGCCCTCATGGCCCTAGTTGCCGCATAACACGCCCTACGCGTCAGGAATCCCAGGCTGATTCCCGGCCACTGTAGGCGCGGGCTTGCGGAGCTCGCTGTCTGGTAAGGACCAAGCCCGAGTCGACGGCGCGTTGTGTTCTACGCGCGCCTCAAAGAGATGTTAGCATCAACTGATGGGGCCCGCAAGGGCCGATGCCTGCCAGTGTTGCGGGTTGTTCGAAAGAGATACCGTGGCCCCTGGCACACAGGCAACGGAAGGAACAACGGGTGGGTTTTATTCAGTAAAAGTCTGATACGCCCTCCCGCTCCACCCAAAGCGGGAGAGGTTATTTGATGATATCCCACCCAAAAAAAAGGGTTCCATACCTGAAGGGTAACCAACGGGACCATATTATTAAGCCTCTGCTGTCCATACGTTCGTCCGTCTGTCTGTCAGTGGGCTGTATCTCATGATCCGTAATAAGTAGACAGTTGACATTTTCACAGAATGTGTATTTCTGATGCAGATATAACAACAAATAAGAAAAAAAGAATAAAGTTAAAAATTAAAGGGGGTCTCCATAAGATCTTGCCTTGTGGTACCTACGACTCGCACTTGGCTGGTTTTTTGTTTGCTTTATCATGTTTAGATAACGATACCCATGATGTCCGAGGTGTTCCGCTAGCTAATTTAACTTGACCCTCTATAAAGTACTAAGACATTTTAATAATAAAATGACCCCTATGTGTACCAAACCGAACCTAGAATCTTGATGAAACAGCGTACATTCATCAAACTTGGTGAACCCTTGTATCTATCGACCAAAGTATCTTACATCTTTTGATCTTCAATAACCTCAAAGGAGAGCATGCATACCCATGTTCCCGGACAAAATGACTTAGTGACTTAATTACACGAGGCCAGTACTAAACAAACAGACTCTTTGGCCTTAATTATCATACCTTAATACAGTGTACCATGTTGGTTTAGGTCCTCACACAATGAACGATAATTAGTGCATGTACCCTGTTGATTGTGATGTCAACGAATTAGGTTGGATGAGAAACGAAAGGGTTACCCTAATGACGATGTGACCAAAAATGAAGAAAATGAAATTAGGGAACGTGTGACGCGGTTCGGTATTTAGGATTCAAAAGAAACCTAAGGATTAGGTAAACCTAATTTTGGGCGGGATTGGCAAAAGGGCAAAAGGTCCTAGTTCAATTGAAAACTCAATGTACATTTTTCACTTGTAAAAAACACTCCCGAATTTCGAAGAACCAAAATCCCTACTAATGTTACACTTAAATGCAAAAGTAACTTTGTCTGTTTGTAACGCTTTCACGCCTAAACCGCTGAACCGATCGTCATGAAATTTGGCAGAGATGTAGCTTGGGATTTGGAGATAGGTTACTTTTGTAGGCGATGACTGATATGCACCCGGGCGGAGCCGCGGGCAAAAGCTAGTACTACATACTTTAGAAAATATGCTAAGAAATAGTTTTTTCATTCCATCTATTCGAAAAGGACGACTTGGTTCGCCTTTAAGTGCACCCAAAGGTGGTATTTTCTGTAGGAAACTTTTAGCGGGCAGTAATGAGTTTTTAATCATCTTTACAATTGCGCCGCAATTATCTTTGCCGCACACTTTTTGAATTTGGAACATCTTAGTGTTCAGCGCCAAAGAAATCGAACGCAAATATTGTTTGAATAAATACTGGCTGGTACGACAGTCCATAGTCGCGCCGCCAGCTAAATAAAAAAAAGAAATCAAATTAAAAACGAGCGAACTACTCTTACTCCGTAAAAAATTACGAAAACGCGGGCTGCGTTTTCGTAAATTTTTACGGATTGTTAGAAATTCATGGTTTTGTTTTGAAAAATGAATTCTTCAAGTGACAGTGAAAGTATATAAATAACTCCTGAAAGTATTAAAACTCACGCAAGAAATGTGCTGGATAATCTATTACCTGCAAAATCGCGGGAGAAATATATGAAAGCCTATGGTAATTTTATTGAATGGAGAAATGCAAGAGGCGCCAAGAATTTTTCAGAATCTGTGTTTTTGGTCTACTTCCAGTACTAAGCCAAAACTAAACAACCGCCCACACTTTGGAGTACCTACTCAATGCTAAAATTAAAATTAAAAAAAAAACAAAAACAAAACAATAAAAAAATCTGTAACATCACGCTTTTGTAGATAGCAGAACTAAAAAATTGAAAATAAATAATAGTTTAAAAAACACGCTTTAAAAACCAAACTAAAAAAGCAGAAAACCATTTCAAAAAAGCGTGGGGTGCTTGAGATTAATTGATTATAAAAATACCTCAAACAGCACCCCACGCTTTTTTGAAATTATTATCTGCTTTTTTAGTTTAGTTTTTAAAGCGTGTTTTTTATTTTTTTAACTATTATTTTTCTTCAATCACACCAGGCTTTCAAGCATAACTCTTGCTATTTTTATACCAGTACCGATTGTCTGTTAGGATGCAATCCTTAGTAGAGATCGTTTTATCTGAAATTTCTGTACAAATATTTGAAATGTCTAATCACTAATGCAACAAGCATTGAAGGGGCGTGCAATTTTAGACTAAACGATCTTTATCAAAACTTTTACCATTTTGTTTAAGTCGATGATCCTTATGGGTTATTAGAGTTCGGGCTCAAGTCTTATTGCGATCGATTCGTATTTGGGTGACCGGTACCCCTCCGTGCCTCGAAAAAGTCCCTGCTGTCATTCGTAGAGTGTTTACAGAGGTTACGTGTAGTCTGAAGCCCAAAAACCTTACAACCAGTCATAACAAGGGGTAATCGTATCACCCAGTAACTGGGTTATGGAAGTAAATTAGGCAGTCGCTCCGTGTAAAATACTGGTGTTGCATCCGGTTAGACAGTAAGCTGAATCCAACAAAGTTCGCAAAAGGCTCGGTAGTATGATTGACTTATGATTGACGTATGGTTACTAGTATGTAGACATGGGTAGTACGCGAACGATTGAAGGAAATGAACTACTTCATATCACAAAATAAACTTATCATTCAATCAGTAGTCATTGAAATGTATCTCTACTTCATTTAGTTCAGTCTTTTTTTTTCGCTATTTCGATTATAAATACGCCAGCTTAGACAAAAATTTATATCTATCAGTAAAACAAAAAACAAAACATACTACTTTACTTAGTAAAAATAGTTAGATTGACAGTCCTAAGCCTGTATAAAGTATAAAGAAAAATCGACATACGTATAAAACTGAACTAATGAAGTGCATCATTTGTCGTAACTTGTCAATCACTATAGTTATCTTTGATATGGAGACGTTCTGATTTGCTGAACTAAATGAAGTACTAAAGGAAGTGAGTGGACTACTTCGCTAAGCGAAAAGATATACTTCATTCATTTCTTTTTACTGACACATTTTGCGCATCTCTACTAGTATGAAGAATAAACATACTAGTAACTTGTGTATACTTCTAATTTCACAACTATTCTCTTCGACTGTCGAACAACCAATTATCCGCACTCCATTTTATCATTTATTTATTTATGTATTTGTAAGAATGTAGTTTTACATAGTACGGTGTTAATATTTTTTATAAGTTCCGTACATTCTACCACAACATGTGGTGTAGAAATGTCATTATTACATAACTTAGCACAATTAATTTCAAGATTGGCAATTTAAATTCAGTCCGATATGAATTATTATTATAATAATTAGGTAATTGTTACTTTAAAATCAATGTCAAAATTTACTACCTGTCATCTTAGATTTTTACAATATTCCATAAATTCGTCAATGTCATAAAAACAATTATCCAATAGCCAATTTGTCAGCTTTTTCTTGAACATGGGGATAGGAAGTTCCTTAAATGAATTAGGCAGTCTGTTATACACTTGAATGGCATTAACACATACATTCCTCCTAAATATTTGCAATCTACATTGAGGTACATTTAATTCGTATTTATATTTATTTCTAGCAGAAGCCCTTTTGTTGCTCACTTCTGATTGGATGCGAAAATAGTATGGATATTGTTTTACTAGCTTTTTTTAAATACATTAAAACACATTTATGTACCCCACCCAGAAATAACAGGTAGGTGACGTTTATAAGTGCTGCCATTGTACAATTACACATTAAATTGCCTGAGTTGCCACAATAAAAACATATCTAAAAATACCATTACAATTCATGATAATAACTTAATAGTGCTGCCACAGTGGATATTATAATTTCGTATGAAGATAATACACTTTTTCCAAACGAAATCAATTAAATCACGACAATGGAAACTTCTATAGAGGGGTGTTGGTCTATTATTATTATAAGTAGGTACGTCTATAGTCCGCGTCAAACATATCGGAACGAACTGACTGTTCAAAATTATCTCAACAACTAAGTAAATTAAACTTTATCTCAATTGGATAAAGTTCTTGTCAGAATGACAGTTTTCGTGTACTGTCTTTATTCTCAAACATTCCTTGTGTCATTGAGATAAGATTTAATTTTCACAGTTGTTTAGATCATTTTGGACAGTCTGTTTGTCCCGATATTATTGACGCTGACTGTACAAGAAAGGTTTTTCGGTAAGCCAAATCTTTAATCCTTTTGCTTTGTCTGAACATTTTAGGTCGTTGGTATTTTTTCCTCCAGGGAGACAGGATTTAAGCACGAGACGGGAGTACTACTTAGAATCTCAAATAATTTATAGGGTAGGAATAGAATTAGGTGTAAATGTCAGTTTGTTAAGAAAAAATGCTACCATTGGAGGAACCGTATGTTAGTCGACATTCACACGAACGTAATGACGCTGATAGATACTTATAAATTTATAACTACTCCTTAAACCATTGAAACATAAATTCTTATTCAACAAAACAAAAGTGCATTTTAAATATCTTATTCATAACTTAGAACAAACCTACGAACAAACTAGAACCTTCATTTTCCTTCGCAATAAACATTCCCGGACAGTAATCCATCCTTATTGCTGCCATCTTTACTTTATTTTCCCAAAATGGCGGCTCCACAGACGATAAAGAGCCGTTTTTTGTTTTATTAGTTCCCGAATCGTCGCCGATATTACTAGTAGAGGTTATTCAGGAAGTTTTTATAGTGATATAAATCGAGTTTTATTCTATGTATAGATTTGATTGAATCAGGGTTTTGTTGCTTTTTCTGTGATAGAGATGGAGAAATTAATAGTTTTTTTTTAATAGTTACATTGTTATATATTTTGATATATTTCCCTTTATTTCATACTCGCTGTCCAAAATACTTACTAAGATTATTTTTTAAAGAGACACATATTTAAATTAGTGCACAGTGTTTGTCAAAGATGTTCTACGAAAACTGACTTACGAGAGTTTTATCTTTCCATCAATAAGAAAGGAATAATTTATTGTTCTCAACACCCTTTCCAATTACTTTATAGGAGTGTTTTTGGGAGAGCCTCATTTATTTAATAGGTTCGCCCCAGACTTCATTGAAGAAAATACGTAAAATGAAGCCCAATATTTTATTTTGTTAGGTACTGGATTTTTTGCGCATTACTTTTGCGAATTATTATTACCGCTGACGAGCAATAGAAAATGATGAAAGAAATGGTGGTTTCTTCATCATCATTCCTTAAATAAAATATTATGAATATTCGTTTTATGAAAAATTATAAATATTTTTCAAAATTTTCAATAAAAATGTTTAGTTGAGTCGTTATTCTGCAATCATTCACATAAATATGCAATCAATTTCCTGACATTTTTACAGATTTTTTACACAATGAAATCAATAAAAAAAATTGAGCACAAAACATAAACGTCGTGCGCGAGCAAGGGAGACAGCGAATCTAGTCTTCAACTGGTTAGCGCCGCGAGTGTAACAGGGAGAACTGATCAAGCGAAGGCGGATACGGAGGCCACGGAAAGTACTGTGGTTCCGAACAGTGATCTATCGAGGGCAGGCGCACTGGCGGCGGGCGGCGGTGTTCGATGATTCGTTCCTTATTTCGAACTCGGTAAATAAGACAGCTGTTTCTGTTACCTCCGCGAAAACCCAGCAAGATCTTTCACGGGTTAGCAAATCAGAACGTCTCCATATCAAAGATAACGATAGTGATTGACAAGTTACGACAAATGATGCACTTCATTAGTTCAGTTTTATACGTATGTCGATTTTTCTTTATACTTTATACAGGCTTAGGACTGTCAATCTAACTATTTTTACTAAGTAAAGTAGTATGTTTTGTTTTTTGTTTTACTGATAGATATAAATTTTTGTCTAAGCTTTTTTTTTCACGGGTGTCAAGTGGCAGTGTATTAGTGAGTAATTGTGCGGTAATTCCAGAAAAGTACTCGGAGTGGCAGGTTTTTAAATCAAAATCTGCAAAAAGATACTAACTGTTAGGATAAAAAGGTCGTGCATCATCACCTAAAGGTAAATTTAAAGTGGCGGACGTTAAAGTCCCGCTATTTATTTCTAATATGGGTAAAGATACTAGTGAACAATACATAATAAGTTATATTGAGAATAAAGCAAAGGTTATGATGTCGCTAAAGAAAATCAAAATGAAGACCACTACGAAATACAACGCGTACAAACTGTTAGTCTCTAAAACGAAACTAAACATTTTCATAAATTACGGAGTTTGGCCTGACGGATTACGTTTCTGCCAAGGGTGAGGGTTGTTCGAAAGAGATACCGTGGCCCGTAGCATACAGGCAACTGAAAGAACACGGGTGGGTTTTAGTCAGTAAAATTTTGACACGTCCTCCCGCTCCGCCCAGAGCGGGAGAAGTTATTTGATGATTTTCCACCCAAAAAAAAACAACGGCATTACGTTCAGGCGTTTCGCGCATTTCATGCACACTCCTAGTAAAGGGCGTAGTTTAGGTTTTTTTTTTTTTTTTCTGGGTTGGAAATCATCAAATAACTTCTCCCGCTCTGGGTGGAGCGGGAGGGCGTGTCAGACTTTTACTGACTAAAACCCACCCATGTTCCCTCAGTTGCCTGTGTGCCAGGAGCGGCGGTATCTCTTTCGAACAACCTGCACCCCTGGCAGGCATCAGCCCTTGCGGGCCCCATCAGTTGCTGCTGACATCTCTTTGAGGCGCGCGTGGAACACAACGCGCCGTCGACCCGGGCTTTGTCCTTACCGGACAGCGAGCTACCCATTACTCGCCGTCCGCAGTCCCGCGCCTACGGTGGCCGGGAATCAGCCTGGGATTCCCGACGCCCAGGGCGTCTCCTGCGAAGGCCACGGCTGTGAGGGCGCATGTACTGCATCTCCCTCACGTGCGCCGCCTCCCTCTTTGCAAGCATAACTGCTTCGCTGAAGGAGGCGACTGCTAGCCATGCACTTTCGCTCCGTACCATGGCCTGGACCAGGGTCGGACGCGAGAGATCGCCGCTGCCGATCACCTCCACGAGGACACGGCGGTGCTCCGCCCAAGCCGGGCAGACCTCCACCGTATGCTCCACCGTGTCCTCAGGGCGATCTTCGTAATGGAAACACCCGGGCGTTTCCTCCCGCCCTATCCGAAACAGAAACCTCCCGAAACAACCGTGTCCGGTGAGGACCTGTGTCAGGCGGAAGGTGAGGACGCCATGCCGCCTCTCAAACCACTCCTCAAAGAGGGGACTTACGGCTGCAATCGTGGCGTGTCCAGCACTGGGTTGCGACAATCGCACTTTCCACGTCGCGTAGTTTAGGTAATAGTTCATTTTTTAAATAATTATGGATTCTTGTAAAACATCTGTGCTAGTGTGTTTACAGGAGACTTGGCTTCTCAATCATGACATTTCATTACTGGGAACGGTTAGTAATGATTTTGAACATACAGATAAGTCTGCTGTGGATACGTCCGCCGATATATGGTGGGGTGGCTACCCAAGTAGCATTGCAAGCTGTATACAAGCTGTATTTAAGTTCGATTTTATACTAGAAGCTGTATATTCAGGCTGTATAGAGGCTGTATAAGCGCTTATACAGCCCTTATAAGTAAAAAATGGGCACATTTTATACAGCGTTTTGCTCTAGTATAGCTGTATAATAGCTGTAGAAGCAATAGAGGCGCTGTATAATAGCTGTATTAGAGCTGTTATTCGGTGTACAAAGAAACCATTATCCTACAGATATTATCTTATAAATACTTTATAGAGAAAATAGTTTTAAATAGGTTTTTGAAGAGAATCACAAAATGAATGTAATTCTTTCCAATGAATGGCGACATTGTTATTTATAATATTTATTAGTAAGTAAACGTAATCTTGGACTTATATCTGAAGGTGTTAATTGGTGAATTGAAATTGCGGATTCTAATTTATTGTGAACCTGTCTATGTTTTCCGTCAAAATATTCAAGCGCCAGCATAATAATCGATCTGATATAAAAGAAAAATACTATTTATATGGTAAGTCAATGTTGGTTTTAAGGTTAGAATAAAAAACAATGTTATAATAACAGAAGTGAGGGTAGTGTGAGCATTGTGCCCTCATGGCACGAAAAGCATTTACGTTATTTTCAAGCCGAAAATCATTATATATTCCTTAAATTATGTTTCATATTTTGTTTTATACCTACATTCGAAATTACGAAAATGGCGACTATTTGATAAACAGCCTAAACGATAATCGGAGTGTATTATAGTCTGAGTAGCTGTACTAAGTAAGTTATGGATTATATTGTACAGCTTTTGGCTGCTAATCAGCTTTATAATAGAATATTTTTATTACTTAGGCTGTATATCAGTGCTCTATACATAACTTATAATGCTCATAAGGGTTACCTAAAAGAAATAAAAAACGCAGACTCAATATGATACGTACCTACATATAGTAAAACAAAAAAAAAGGCCTTATTTTTATACCTAAGTAAACTTATTGTTAAGCATTATTAGTTTGTTGTATGTATTATATCAGTTTTACTTTATTTTCAGGAAAATATGCCGACTAAAATTTAAGCAACCATTGAGAAAGGGCAAAACAAGCTTTGCATTGTACCAAGTTTGTGGGAATCAAAAGGCAAGTTAAGATGGCCAAGAAAGCGATTAGATGTCAACAAATTAGTAAAGGATGAAACATCTCGGCCTTTATATAATTGGTCCACCTCAAAATGCTGTGTGAAAAGACTATCATTATCGTCATATGACGAAGCAGTAAGAGAACTAGATCTCATGGTTCAAATCAATCATCATTTGAACTACTTGCGCTGCTCTATGAAGAAACGTCATAATCATGTTCCAAAGGTTGAATTAAATTTACACATTTAACATAACTGTTATGATCATTAATAACCCTGTTTAATGTTTTTGCTACGGCCTCTTCGTTGACCGTAAAGTCTTTCCGAGTGACTGTCATTAATACAAAATAAAGCTGTACTGTAGCTGTCATTTATTTTTTTAGTTTTAAAACACCCTCAAAATCAGAAGTCATAAAACCACTGTATTTACAAGAGTGTACAATTACGCCATAAAAATTAGTTTTTGGATACACCATTGTACAGAAACAAGTCTCAAGTGATACTATAATAACACTAAGAGCTGTAATAAGTAAGTTTTCACATGCAAAATACAGCTTGTATACAGCTTTAACGATAAAACCAGATTAAAGTGTCACAAAATACTTAAGCTGTATAGTGGAGTTTTCATATTCTGTTTAAATACCCTAAGCTTTCGCGGATCCCTTAATACAGATTGAATAATTTTTTGACACTCTTGTAAGTCTCTAAAGGAACTCTAAGTTCTAAATAGGCTGTTATATGTATGTTGAAAACGCTTGCGTGCTGCTTGGGTATTCTCTGGAGGAAGGGTGTATTTGAGATGGTTTCTATCGTAGAGTGTTGTAGTACCCGACTAACAGCTATTAAGGCGACAATCGGGGCACGTAAAATCTTAGTGTTTTCCGTTTACATGCCTGTGAACTCCATCGATATTTTCTAGAAGAAGAGAGTAACGACGCCGAAGCAGTATTTTTGTTGGGTTATATTGTCCATCCCAAGGAACTGTTTTATGTTGAGCTTGAGAGGTAATGTTTCGATAGGTCATGGGTATGTGCAGATGTGAAGAGACTAAGCGTAGATTCAGGTAGTTATACATTTGTGGACCGTTATCACGGCAGCAGTAGGTGGCTAGATCACTGTGTGGTCTCCCTGTCAGCTTTGAAAACCATTGTAAATGTAGGTATATTAGAGGACGTATATGTATCTGACCATCTACCTACATATATAAATATATATTGAATGTGAGCTAGATGCGATTAGACCGAAGCTATGTAACGCTGATATGTCTAGGAAAGCAGTTATCTGGGGGAGAGAAATGAATCGCAAATCAGAGAATATCATGACTTATGTCAGGAAGGTTTGCCAACCATTGATTTTCCTTTCGATTTCACTGACTGTAGCTTCGGGACATGTAACCTAAGTTCCCACAAATTAATAATAGACTCTTTGTATGATCAAATTGTGCAGCTCTTAAAAAAGGCGGCTATCCTTACAAGAGTAGAAATAATAAGAAATCTCGGAAAAAGGTTCTGTGTGGCTAGAACAAACATGTAAGGGAAGCTCATTGGGATACCAGGTTTAGGTTTAAGTCATGGGTTTTTTATAATCGACCACCGGTCGGCATAGTGTACGAGCAAATGAACGAGTCTCGTATTTTTTTTAAAAGCAAGCTAAAGTGGTGTCGAAAGAATCAAGAGCAACTGAAAATGGACGTGATACAGTATTGTCGAGCCACTAAAAACTTTTCCCAGTTTTGGAAAGCTACCAGAATATTTGATGTTAGGCCTGGCCTCCCGGCGAGTGCGAGTGGTTTAAGCGATCCAAGCGAGATCGCTAATATGTTTATCAGCCATTTTAGAGTTTGGTTGCCGATCGGTCGTCCTACTGCGATGATTGGCGCTGCGTCCTGTAGCCAAGGAGAGGAGCATCTGTTGCATTTCCCAGCAAGTTAAATAAGTGCTCTTATTAAAGAAATTACCTAGGGCAAATCTCCTGGGCATGACGGGCTCAGCATCGAATACCTGAAATATGCTGGAGTGTACCTTCCGAGGGTCCTGTCTCTGTTGCTTACTATGTGCATCAGTCATGCGTACCGTCCAGGTGACCTAATGAAAACGACAGTGGTGCCCATAGTTAAGAACAGGACTGGTGACATCTTGGATAAGGATGACAATGACCCGATCTCCCTCGCGACCGTGCTAGCCAAGCTGCTGTACAGTTTGTTTGATTCTTGCTTGCAAAAGTATCTAAAACTACACGAAGCGCAGTTTGGGTTTCGGCCCGGACTATCTACTGAAAGCGCAATCTTAAGTCTCAAGCACACTATCCAGTACTAAGGATTGTAAGACACCGGTGTATGCCTGTTTTCTGGATCTCTCCAAGGCCTTTGACCTCGTTTCATACGAGGTGATTTGGAGGAAGCTAAGGGATAGTGGTTTACCGGTGGAGATGTTGACCATCTTCAAATATTGGTACAAAAACCAGACTAACTATGTCAAATGGTCAGGCACTCTTTCCGATTCGTACAGCCTGGAGTGCGGCATGAGGCCTGCCTCACCCCCTGGGGTGTTACCATCTCCAAAGCTTTTCAGCTTGTATGTAAACGACCTCATAGTGGAACTCAGCAACATGCGCGGCGGATGCCGAGTGGGTTGTATTAGTGTTAATAATATCAGCTACGCCGATGACATGGTGCTGCTGAGTCTCACTGCAGGGGCGCTCGGAGACATGCTGAAAGTTTGTGAAGCCGAGTCACACAGACTTATTTACAATGTTAAGAAAAGTCAGTACCTACATGGTCTTTAAGGCCACCGATAAGTGTCCTGAATCTGTTCCACCCATTGCTTTGAATGGTTTTAACTTAGATAGGGTGTCGCAGTTTAATTACCCTGGACATTACCTTAGCGGCGACCTTAAAGATGATGTTGACATAGGGAGGTAGCGCAGAGGTCTGTCAGACCATGGCAACATGCTGGCCCGTAGATTTGCCCACTGTACGGAACAAGTCAAGATCACGCTATTTAAAGCGTATTGTCAGGGTTTGTACACGGGTGGCCTATGGGTTAGCTTTACCAAAAAATCCCTAGACACTCTGTGCGTCCAATACATTAACATTCCCAGGATGATGTTGGGACTTCCTCGTTTCTGCAGTGCCTCTGAGATGTTTGCGGATGGATGTTTTTTTTTTTTTTGGATGGGAAATAATCAAATAACTTCTCCCGCTCTGGGTGGAGCGGGAGCGCGTGTCAGACTTTTACTGACTAAAACCCACCCGTGTTCCCTCAGTTGCCTGTGTGCCAGGGGCGGCGGTATCTCTTTCGAACAACCCGCACCCCTGGCAGGCATCGGCCCTTGCGGGCCCCATCTGTTGCTGCTGACATCTTTGAGGCGCGCGTGGAACACAACGCGCCGTCGACCCGGGCTTGGTCCTTACCGGACAGCGAGCCACCCATTACTCGCCGTCCGCAAGCCCGTGCCTACGGTGGCCGGGAATCAGCCTGGGATTCCTGGGCGTCTCCTGCGAAGGCCACGGCTGTGAAGGCGCATGTACTGCATTTCCCTCACGTGCGCCCCCTCCTTCTTTGCGAGCATAACTGCTTCGCTGAAGGAGGCGACTGCCAGCCATGCCCTCTCGCTCCGTACCATGGCCTGGACCAGAGTCGGACCCGAGAGATCGCCGCCGCCGATCACCTCCACGAGGACACGGTGGTACTCCTGCGCATGGATGTTTGTTTGTTTACTGATGGTTTTCATGCCGTCATTCGGAAAAAAAAAATCGTGTCACTTATGAGGACGGTACGGGGGAGTCAAAACAGCATCATGAAAACTATAGCTGAAGATGTACGTGCATCTGTGTTGAGGCATTTCGTTCGTCTGGTAATCTTTTAGGGAGGTATCTCCCTATTGGTTATCTTGACGGGGTGGTGTGACTCAGCGCAGGGGAATTTGTGTATAGAAGTATGTGTAATATGATAAGTGCTGTCCTTGTAATATATATTATAAAAAGATATTTATGAATTAATAAATTTAGTAATTATTAACACATTAATTGATTATAAAAATACCTCCAAAAGCAAACCCATGCTTCTTTGAAATTATTTCTGCTTTTTCAGTCTGGTTTTTAAAGCGTGCCTTTTAGTTTTTTTAAGTATTATTTTTTGTATACTAACCTTTGGATCTCGTTGTCCCAAAATAAATAAATTTGAATTTGAATAAAGGATTTTTGGTTTTAGTAAAAAAAATTGAACTTACGTTCCTTTCTTATTCATAAATTTGAACAACATTAATTCTAATATTAAGTGGGTATTTAGATCTATTACGGTCCCACGGTGGGCGCCAATAAGTTTTACCCGCCAAAGCCTTCTCTTTGTTATTTATTGCGTTAAGTTTATTTATAACCTTAATTTTGACAGATAAGAAAGATGTTTATTGAATTGTTTCGACTAATTTATTTGGAATAAAACATTGTTGGTTGGTTTGGTTAAAACATTTAAGGCTACCATCTAAACTTGCTATCGGCAACTCGTGGTTATTTCTTGTTATTTTAAAATCAGAGGGTGTTTTGGGAGTTAAAGAAACTTTTTTAACCCACATTATAACTTTTATCAAACTAAAATTAATTACAAATATTGGATAAACAATTTATTGACATGTAAAACTCACCATCGTATCATTTTTTCAAATATGTAGTCGGACATTTCCAATTCTTTTTTTCAATTCAAACATTATTAGACATAGTAACGTAACATAGTATGAGAGCCAAAAATTAAGTAATAAATGCACAGTTTACGCTTCAGCCTTCACAAAAAATGCAATTTTCTAAAAATATATTTGATATTTTCTAATAAATATAGTTATTGGGTTATTTGTTTTATGAAAATGTCATACCCGAGCATATTTACTTAGAGACCCAGTTGGGCGCCAATATTGTATTGAAGAATGAGTCACAATTTATTAAAGTACTGAATATATTGCGATTGTATACAGTTTGAAATACATTTGAAGATGTTAAGAAATGTCAATTTGTAAATATAGAGTATCTGCGGTTTATCTTTTTTTCTAGTCCAACGATATTTATGACGTAAGTGGGTAGGTAACTTATTGGTATTTGGTTTTATACCATTTTATATAATTAATGTGAACTCAATAAGTACAACATATTTAAAAAAGATCTGTAACAAAAAATTGCTTTTAAACTTGTTTTTTTTTTCTTGCATATTATTTCATGTTTCTTACATTCATTTGTTCCTAATTACTTAAAACTTTACCGCTGCTTATATTTAAACACCAAACACATCGGTAACATACATAAAAACTTCACTTTTATTCCCTCATTTATCTAGACCGCAGCTTAAATACAAAGCTGCAAAATTAAATTACTGGACAGCGCGGCCCCGCGTTGGGCGCCAAATTTGTTCAGCACTGGTTTACCATAAACTTCAAGCCTTGAAGTTTTATAGTGGTTAGTACAATAATTTTATTCCTATTCACGTTATAAACTCGATAAAACATAGTAAAATTTTGATGTCCTACTTTTTTACTAGTAATTATTAAAAATGTGAAAGTTTGTATGTTTGGATGTCTGTTACTCAATCACGCAAAAACGGCTGACGGATTTGGATGAAATTTGGCAGACAGATAGTTTATAACTTGTATTAACACATGGCATACTTTTGATTTCGTAGTAGTATGTCCCCGTGGGATAATTTTCGACCTACACGTGGGCGAAGCCATTGGCAAAATCTAGTTAGTTGATTATAAAAAAATACCTATAGTGTATTGCTTAGTTTTCATGCTTTTGGTGAATGATTGTAACATATTTTTTTTTTGTTTTGTTGATTTGGAGGACAACAGAACTCAAACTTCAAAACTTTTGCAACAAGTTGGGAGATTAAATCCTAGAACCCTTATCCAAAAATATACAGAGTATAACAGAAACCCTATCGCTATCCCTAAGCACTAAAACTAACAGCTGGTATAAAATCACTACACATAGTTTCAGCTCAAAATAAAATACTCTAAGAATTGACACCAAATTTTCGGTTTCATTTGTTTCTTAGATTTAAATCATAACAAACGTGTCACCGCACTATGTAGGTCAATAACTTTCCACGTTACTTGCCAATGTCACAATAAATCTCTTCGAGTGATGTGTTTCAAATGAAAAGTTCGGTTTCTGGTATCAATGTATTAAACATTCTCATAACTTCCGAACATGTAGAGATAGGATTAAAAAACCCTTCCAATATCGTTTGATATCATCCAAAAAAGCTGTGCCCTTGGTATGTATGTACCTTTTCCGTTACACCTTGTATAACCATAAAGGTACCTATAAGAAATGTAGGTGATGTGACCTCTCCAATGTCCAAGATTTTTTGATTGTAGCTGTTTTAAATTTGTTATGAGATGACTCAAAATACATTCAATAAAATCAGCAATGTATGCCTGGCAGTTTTACCGAATTGGACGGACCTATTTGGCACAGCTTTTATGCAAACAACAACTGCATGTAGATTCGTTTTTTTTTAATTAAAATTATTGAGTCTATGTGTTTGTGTGCCAAGTAACGCTTTCTGTCGTTCTTTCTTTCTATGTTTAAATTTAATTAACATCGCGTTGACACTAGCAGCCTAAGTGCGTTCCAATTGGAATGCGTTACATTTGACAACTGAATGACATTTATTTTAATTAAAACAGATAGACAGACATTTCAGACAAACTGAACCAAGGAATTATGAATTTCGTCAAATCCTCCGGATTGTGAATGATCAACACTAAAAAAAATAACCAGAAGAACGAGTTTATTTTTTCCACAAGAAAAACGACACATTTGGTTGTGAATAAAACTCTTAATTAAATATTAAGAAAGACAGAGTACTTCCACTCAACATGTAAATTGGCCTACTAACTAGTGAGCACGGCAACCGAAATAGAATGTTTAATCCAAACCCTATAAATAAATAAAAATGCAGACATCTTTATTTTTCTCCATACGTAGCCCTATATTTCTTTTAACACGGTAGAGGGAGACCAACTAAAGTAATTTGTGCTAAGTCTTTTATCTCGGGAGAAACTTAGAAAATAATGTATACCTTTTTCTGTAGCATTTAGATGCGTATTTCTGTATTCTTTCTTTTTGGGCATAGGCGATATAGAAGACGGAGCAGATGTACCACTTTGAATGTTTTTTAACCGACTTTAAAAAAGGAGGAGGTTCTCAATTCGACTGTATGTTTTTTTTATGTTTGTTGCCTCATAACTTTCGACTGGGTGAACCGATTTTGATGATTCTTTTTTTATTTGAAAGCTCGTGCTTCCCGTGTGGTCCCATTTCAATTTCATATAGATCTGATGATGCGTTTCGGAGACAGACAACGGAACTCTTCAAAAAAGAACAGTAAATAAACCGCGATTGCTGCTATCGCATATATAGGCATTGTTTTGACCCCAAGGATGATGAAATTTCGAATTAGCGGGGTAGGTACTATAACTAAAAAGTGAAAAATAAAAACTTTCTCCAAAAAAAAAAATTCGGAAGGCGGTGATAAAAAAATTAAATACATATCCAAAGTCACCGCCTTCTGAAATTAAAGTTATTTTTCACTTTGTAGTGTTTTTTCGGAAGTCGGTTGTTTTTTTTTTTTGTTCATTTAAACACCAATTCTGTGGTTAAGGGGCTTGCTTCTCCAGCGCAAAAATGTGGTTTCAACTGACAATTATCATCAATGTGACTTCTTTAATTTAAAACACTCTATAAGTATATTTTCTTGGTGTCCGTATACACCGTGACATTTTAGTTGTCTTAAAACTGCAGCCGACTTCATGTATCCAATAACTAGGTGCTAATCATTTATTTAAAAAAAAATATTTTTGAACATTGGCATAATTCAAAAAAATATCATTCACTAAAACGCATGACGTAGCTTGAAACATCCTGCTATAGAGATGGAATTAATGATGGAATGTAAAGGCAGGTAGGTAGATATCTTCTACCGTTTGATACGTAAACATTATTAACAGGAAGGGTGTTTCATCATTCTAAAGCATTATTTATTTTTCTTTGTACGTATTATCTTAATTAATGGTAACAAAGTTTTAATCGCGCCGGTATTTTATGATGGATACATTAATGAGTGGATCATCTTTGTAAGACGACTAAAATGTCACGGTGTAGATTGAGGAGACATATCTCATAATTTAAATGCATGTGGCTAAGGAATAATAGCCGCACGCCGATCGATCAGGTTAAGCTACTCTTGCCGCGGTTGGTCCGTCGATGGGTTACCATCTTTACATACCAAGACCCCAAGAGCCCTTCGTGCCTCAGAAAGCACGCTAAGCCGTTGGTCCCGGCTGTCATTCGTAGATCTTTGACAGTCGTTACGGGTCCTCAGAAGCCCGAAAGTCTGACAACCACTCTTACCAAGGGGTATCATATTACCCAGTCATTGGGTTGTGGAGGTCAGATAGGCAGTCGCTCCATGTAAAATACTTGTATTCAGCTGCTCCGGTCAGACTGGAAACCAACCCCAACGTAGTTGGGAAAAGGCTAGGCAGATGATGATACTATCAATATTTAGTTTAGCTGATTTTGCAGGCCCGATCGTGAAATTTATTGAAAAACCTGTAAAAAGTTACGGAACCCGCCAGGCTCCTTAATTCAGACGTCTAAATTGAGGAGCCATCTTAGAACTAGTCGATCGAACTCAATCGGCTCACTTTCTTCTAAATATTGGTAGTAGTGCGTTTAAATATGAGCCAAGTCTCGTCGATTCATTCAGACACTTTTCTTAAACGTCAAGTTATGAAATACATCTCCTGTGAATTACCTTAAAGTCGCAAAAATCTGTAATTATAGGTTTTAGGGCACAACGTGAAAACGGCAAGTGTAATAAATCAAAGAGAATCAAACAAACCTTTAGGAGAACGTTTTCAATACTAATATGTAACGCTATATTTCAGCAGTCCACTCAAATCTATCAAAACATCGCTTTGTTCCACATCTTGTGAGAACAGCAAATGAATATAAAAACCCCATATCACCGATAACGCCTAACCAAAATACAGTTACAAGATACTCTCACGCGATACGTTGCTGCGTCAGTCACAAAAAACACAGAAGTTCGGCTTTATCCCAAGCGAAAATCTACGCACACAAATACACAATACTGTCAATAAATTCAGATATATTCGATTACAAAAGTATCAGTTAAAAGTGTAAACAAAGCTTGTACAGTCACGTGCATTAATATGTTTACACATAGCCAAATTCAAAATGAATAAATATTAATAATAATAATTTTCTCTTCAATAACGATTGCAATATTGAAATAACCTGGGTATTTCAGTATAGTGTGGGTTCCTAAATATTATTTTCATAATAATATCATTACAATCGGAATAAGACGAGAAAATCACTTTAAGTAGTACGCAAGCGTAAGCATATTAGTGCTCGTGACTTGAATTGTTACCCAATGACTCACCAAAAACATTTATTATCTGCCTTTTTCCCAAATATGTTAGGGTCAGCCAGTCTAACCGCAAGCAGCTGAATGAATACCAGTGTTTTACATGGAGCGACTGAATATCTCGGGCTAGAGATATCTTTATTTCCCATAAGATTTCCCATTTCACTTGCATGAGAAATATGTACATCATTTAAAAACATTGTGGATGTAACGTACAGTTTTGATGAGGAGAAAATAAAAAAGATACAACATATAGAATAGTCACAAAGTGTAGGGTTGGGTAATCGCTAATAAATTTGAACACAGCTAAAATAAAAACATACACGGAACCCGCGCAACTAGATGTGGTATGCAATGTACAGATGCCAGCACATCAATCTGACAAATTTCTTTGACAGATTTTCAATTTTAAATTATAATATATAGTATTTTAAGGTATAATATAAAGTATTATAAGTAATATAAAGTATTCATGTTTAATTGGGAAAATTTTAAAGTTTTGTGTAGTTTGATGTGCTGGCAGCTGTACTAAGGTGCATTCGCTTTATTTTTTATTAAACTATGTAATTTTAAGTGTTTCTTTAATATTGACATAGGTTATCTGACCTCCATAAACCAGTTACAGGGGGTAGTACGATACCCCTTGGTCAGACTTTCAGGGTTCTGACGACCCGTAACGATTGTCAAAGATCTACCAATGACAACAGGGATAGGCACGAGGCACGGCGGGGTCCTGGCACGTAAAGATCGTCACCTATCCACGGATCAAAGCGTAGCTTAACCTGATTGATCGACCCATGTGGCTGTTATTACTTAGCCAAGCAACACACACTTTAAACTCAGATTTCATTTAAACTTTATAGAGTTAACGAGGACCGATGACAATTCAATAATTTTAACAAAAAAAAAATGAAAAAAAAAACTAAAAAATGAACTTTTTAATAGAATTAAATTATTTTCTACTTTTTTGGTTTGGTTTTTAAGAGTGTGTTTTAGTTTTTAAAATTATTATTTATTTTCTATTTTTTTAACAAATTGTTGTTTGAATAACATAATTGTAATTGAAAAATCATCGATCAGTCTTTAAGGTGATTTAAAATTGTTATTTCGGATAGTTGTACGAGTATTTAGAAGCGTAGTAGTACTTAAAAAATATCAAAAAGTCAATTCAAAGCACTTAATTTTTAAGTGGCACCCTATATTGTCCGTGCGTTTTCTGATCGATGTGTTTACATATTTTTGAGACAGACTAACAGAAACAGACTATTATATTATAGGACATAAAGTGACCTTAATGGTGATAAAAGAGCATAAGTGCTACACCGTTATACAGTTTATTCTAGTACGGGGAACAGAGTGAATCAATTTTGTGCTAACAACCATTGTAATTATTATGTATGCTACCTACCATAACTGATTATTTGTTATTTAATGGAATTGTGCAATATTGATATGGCAATTATTATTTTTTTCTTCAGAAACGTCATGTGCGTAGTACTTGCAACTGGCATGCGTGTATGTTCAGAGGCCTTAGTGCGAGTTTTAATCAACTCGATCTAACGCATCGAGCGAGTTCAGCGCTCTGGGTTGGTGAAGGACCAATCGGAGCGTCGAACGCGGTCGATGCGTTAGATCGATATGATTAAAAGAACCTCACACTAGGGCCACAGATGAATAAACGTAAACGAAGCAAAACGAATACCTCTATAAGGATCGTAGCAGGTGGCATCCTGTAGTTTCTGTTTACCGCCATCTATAGAAGGCATGAGTCCATGTATACACCGTGACATTTTAGTCGTCTTACAAAGGTGGTCCACTCAATGTATCCGTCATAAAATACCTCTAGGCGCGATTAAAACATTGTTACCATTAATTAAGACAATAGGTACAAAGAAAAATAAATAATGCTTTAAAATTATGAAACACCCTCCCTGTTAATATTTTTTACGTATCAAACGGTAGAAGATATCTACCTACCTACCATTACATTCATACATCATTAATTCCATCTACATAACAGGGTGTTTCAAACTACGTCATGCGTCTTAGTGAATGATTTTTTTTTTATTATGCAAATGTTCTAAAATATTTTTTTTATTAATAAATGATTATTAGTTATTGGATACATGATGTAGGCTGCCGTTGTAAGACGACTAAAATGTCACGGTGTATATACGCGTATATGCGTGGGTGCACATATTTTCTCTCGTTGTACGGAGCCGACCCACTGTATGTACTATTCTTTGCCTTAATTTACAACCAACCTTTGATGTAACGATGTATTGTGTTACGAGGATCATTGTCTTTCCTTTTCGGGTCCGAAGAATAAGAAAATAAAGGAACAAAGAATTATATGAATGAGTGATGGGAAAATGGCATTGTTTGGACATAAAGTTGTATCGTTGTTGTATTCTGAAACTGAATTGAACAAGATTATGAAAAAGATGAGTTTTTGTTCTTTTTTTGTTTACTGCCTACATTTTTTTTGAGGTAGGTATACAAAAAACCTCTAAATGAACTAAGGATTTGCTTATGGTACCAATGATATATTACCTTTAGATGTGTTACCGGCGCTCAATATTGGCATAAATATTGGTTTAATGATAGGTAATTTCCTGTCTTGTTATTAGTCACGTACCATCCAGTGACGCAACACAACGCAAATGACGTGAATAAATTTACACGATAAGTTTTTAAACATTGCGCAAACTGTAACCGTGAATTCAATATGTCATTCTAGAACCCTCAGCGCAGAAATTTTTCGCCTTTTATACAAAAAAAAATCTGTTGTTTCATAGAAAAGTGCAATACCTACGCGGTCAAAATGTATGGAACAGCTGATTTTTTTTGGATAACTGACCAAAAAATTCTGCGCTGGGGTTTCTACAATGATATGTTCAATTCATGGTTACAGTTTGCGCACTGGTTACAAACTTATCCTGCATATGTTCATCTCTTTCTAACAACAGGAATCGGTATGGGTATTTCCTGTTCTTCGCGTACTGTATGATTGTATGTGATAGTAGGTGTAACGTAAATCCGCTACGGTAAACACTAAATATATTTTCTTTTCCCTCTTTTATGCCGGAAGACTTATTTTAAAAGCATAAGATCTTCCACTAAGTTCCGCCACGCAACAAAACCTCCGAAAAGCTGTAGTTTTTATAAAAAAAAAACACATTTTTACCTATTTTAAATTTTTTATCCCCTTGTTGTTTTTTTTTTATATATTTTTCATAAATTTACAAACAATATTAAACGTGTTATGTAGCAGTGTATGTCTTTCACACGAATTTTTTTACGCTACAGTAGCTATATTCATGGTTTAGGTACGCTGTTTTTGAATGCTCTAATACGTCATTGAGTGGTACCAAGTATGTAAATATTTCAATAAAACCACCACCGTTTGTAATGGGCAAAGCTTATTGTAAATGGCGTGATCATAGGTAGGTCCCTACGGCCTACAACAAAAAATGACGTAACGTTCATTCATTCCATTTCTTGTTCATTCACGACTTTGATTTTATTTCACTATTTCATTCATCACTGAAAATAATATAGTCAACATGTCAAATATTATAAGTCAAGTTTTTGACATGGGTAGTGTCAGAATTTAATACATAAAGTTTGCCTTATGGACACTTTTTTATGTAATACATAACTACACACACGAACGCCGACTCACACGAAGTTAAGTTCGTGCGAGTCGCCTACAGACAATATATTATTTAAAAGTGTCGATTTGCCTAAACCGGGCGAGTGAGTTAATTTGGTCAAGTTTATACCATTTGTTTCGTTCCATTTTCCTTTTGCTCTTGTATACCTACTTCAAACTCCAGCCAAACTAAAATAAAATACTTTTCAATAATACGAAAATACTCTCAACTTATTGGCTCGTATCCCATACATACAATAACTCCATGAAGTAACATTTACAAACTGCACTTAACCTTCCATCCCTGTCAGTCAGAAGTTACGAGAGTATATGAAGTGAAAGCTCGAGTGTAATTGAATATAAGAAATTTCATTATATTTGATTTGTTGAGAATAGCGTAGGGCATCGGTTAGATTTATAGCGGGAATATACATCATTGTATACCTACTGCTGGACTCAATAAAATTACATAATTTAAATGATAAGTTTTTAACCAGTGCGCAAATTGTAACCATGAATGCTGCATATCATTATACACCCCCAGCGCAGAAATTTTTCATTGGTTATACAAAAAAAATCAGCTGTTTCATAGAAAAGTGCAGTACCTAAGCAGTCAAAATGTATGGAACAGGTGATTTTTTTTTGTATAACCGAGGAAATATTTCTGCGCTGGGAGGTCTAGAATGTTATGCTGAATTCATGGTTACAGTTTGCGCACTGGTTTAAAACTTATTCTGTATATTATCGGCTGTAAAAAGACACTTTACGAAGCCGAAAGTCACTTGTACTCCACGTCAATATAATCCTTGTTTTATACGAAATCATACCTGGAAAAATTGGTTACGGAGATATTGAAAGTCAAAAATCCAACCTTCAGTGACATTTTTTTACGAAAACCAGCTTTTAATGATAAAACATAACTTTAACTCGACCTCTGACCCCTTGATTCTTATACGGTTACGTGCACCCATAAGCACAATGTTTTAAGTGCGTTATATTGCGCACTACCGCAAAAAGCAAATTTTGACACAAAAATAAAAGTCGTTTCCCGACAATTATTTTTGGGCAATGTTACTTAGTTTGATGTACAGAAAGCGTAGTTGACGGCTATGTGATGTGTATTTTTACACCCTGTATAAATCATGACGCTGACATATTTATGATGCCATTGGAAATTACAAACTCCATCGATGCCATTGGAAATTACAAATTCCATCTTTCCATTGGAAAACGCCTCCTTTTGTCGGGCAAGAAATGCCACAACATACCTATTTAAAATAGATTTATGAGCTGAAAAATAGAAAGCTGTAGCAAAACTATTGGATTATTGACTAATAGGGTGGACATTATGGAGATTAGAGGCCTTAGTGTGAGTTTCATTTAACCATCTCGATCAAACGCATTGAGCGCGTTTGGCGCTCCAATTAGCCCTGAATTGGTGACGGACCAATTGGAGCGCCAAACGCGCTCAATACGTTTGATCGAGTTGGTTAAATAAAACTCACACTAGGACCTATATACAATTTTAGGTACATTTTTATACCAGCAACTAAGGCTAACCCACATCGTAGAATAGTTGTTAATTCAGATCAAGTCATCCAGCTCGGTAGACAAACTTCAAAAAAGAAGCCGACAGTAGGATACTCTTGAGTTATCATTGGGAAGCATTGTCAAGATTTTTCGTTGCTTATTTATTTATTTATTGTACACCATAAAAATACAGAACAAAAAACAAGGTACACTACAAAATATACAATGGGCAGCCTTATCGCTTTCCGCGATCTCTTTCAGGCAACCTTGGCATGGACAGTGATTAGTCTGGACATAAAATGGGGATGTTGTTGGCGCAAATAATAAATAGTTAGGTATACAATATACTAAAATAGATATACAGATATATACATATCCTATATAATAGATACACTGCATATTGGACTACTGTTGATGATTTTATGGAGGTATGAGGAACAGATTGTAAAATTCACTCATCCCCTACTTATAGAAAAAGAAAGAATGTTTTGACCAGTCGGGTGTTGCATCTGGTGGACAACTGCCCGACGATTAATGTCGGGACGTTTGTATGTTTGCTAGCGGCGCAGTAAACTTTGCTTGCGCGATGCAGGATTTTTCGTGACGTCAGTATGATGCGTAATTCACATGTGGCGATGTATATGCCCTTACAACTTTGTTCAGAGTCAAAATGGCATGCTTGGGTTGGTTCCTCCCAATTTCATGGTCTCATATTTCAAAAACCCGCTGTCCGAATGACCAGGTCCTTACGCTACCGCCGCGTTTCTTCGACGTTCACACAAATGGAAATAAAATTCAATGCACCGTATTCAGTTCTTCTAAAATAGTGTGTCTAAAGTGCAGGATGTGATGTTTTTTGTTTGCTCAAACGAATTTAAGGTATTATTTAAAGGTTCTAATGTAACGTAATGGTACGTTACGGGTCGTCAGAAGCCCGAAAGTCTGACAACCAATCTTACCAAGGGGTATTATATTACCTAGTTACTGGGTTGTGGAGGTCAGATAGGCAGTCGCTCCATGTAAAATACTGGTATTCAGCTGCATCTGGTTAGACTGGAAGCTGAACCCAACATATGTAGTATAGTATAGTTGGGAAAAAGCTAGTCAGGTTATGAGTTACAGGTACTAATCTGAGTTAGGTATGCAATTCAATTTCAAGTAATTTATTTTGTCATCACAATCGCATTAAACCAATAAAAGTGGTTTAGACCAATCAAACATAGTACCAGAATAAGAGAAACCGACTTCAAAAAAAAGAAGGAGGTTATCAATTCGACATGTTTTTTTATTTCATTACTCCGTCTTAAATGTAGACGGATTCGTAAAAATCTTTTTTTGTTCGAAAGGGTTTTATTTCGAAATGGTTCCATTTTAATTTCATATAGATCTGATGATGAGTTTCAGAAACAGACAATGGAACTCTTCAAAAAATTACAGCAAATCAACCGCTATTGCTGCTATCGCATAAATATGCATTGTTTTGACCCCAATGATAATACAATTTCGAATTGGTGTGGGGTAGGTACACTATAACTAAAAACTGAAAAATATTAAAAATAACCGACTTCCGGAAAAACACTACAAAGTGAAAAATAACTTTAATTTCGAAAGGCGGTTACCAAAAATTTAAATACATATCCAAAGTCACCGCCTTCCGAAATTAAATTTATTTTTCACTTTGTAGTGTTTTTCCAGAAGTCGGTTCTTTTTTTTTTTTTTTTTTTTAAGTTTTGATCGCTTTTATAAAATGAATAAATAATGCTCAGTCCTTTACACAAAAATAATGCGGTAAGTGGAGATAGAGTGTTCATTCGCTTCTTTGGTCTAACTACTGAAGTACATTCTACTACATAGTCCCAAGAAGGAACTAACGTATAGAATTGATATATTATCCTGGTTAGATCTATCGGTGGCTATAATATTTTTTATTGGATACCGGTAGCCTGTAAGTTTAGACTCGCTCTCATCAGGTATTTAGCGGGCATCATCAGGTATTAAGTAGTGCTACTCTTTCACTAATAGGGAAGCCACAACATGCAAAATTCATGATTATTATCGGCCTATAATGTGGAACTGCTGGGCACAGACCTCCTCTCGGTAAGTGGGACTAGGCCGTAATCCCCCACGTGCACCTAGTGCGGGTTGGTAGTTGTCACATGTCTTCAAATTGTTTGGTTCTAGAACATACAGGTTTCGTCACGATGTTTTCCTCCATTTTGAGAGTAATGGTGATAAAATAATTTACACAAAGTAAAGTCTGCGTTCGACCAGGCGTTTATTATGATAAACCGTAAATTTCTTAATATAAATACGTACCGACAATATTAATAAACGTAACATTTTGTTGGCAGCGTAGCTCTGTTGTGGTTTGGCTCCGGGCTCGGTACACGCCTGTGGTTGTAAAAGGCATATGAGTTGGCTGCCCGTGAAAATGTAGATTGAATTCTTTTATTATTTTTTGATTGATTTGAATTGATTAAACGTGCGTTGCGAGTAGCAATAACTGCGCAGGGTAGCCTTTAGCAGAAATGGTCATCGTATTAATGGTACAGCCATAGAGGTACTATGTACTAACGTTACTGCATAGCACAGTTTAGATTGTAAGTTCTGTTTACGTTTTTGTTCTTTATTATTTAATAGCTGACCCGACAGACGTTGTCCTGTCATAACTATGAATGTTGAATTCGCATTTTATATACACTGAGAAATTTTAAAGGTTATTTTCCCGCGGCAGAACAACTTGCCATAAGGAGTTCATTCGAAGCATACAGTAAAAGTAAAAAAATAAAGATTGTTTTGTTTTAAAATAATATTCATCAACTCGAAAACGTGAGAATCAATAGTAACGCTAGAGGTAAATTGTACGTACTACTCGAATCGCACGCGCCGCCGACAAAAGGAACAGCGATGCATAAATGTTCAAAGCAAAATTAACTCTCGCACGTGGTGATTTTTCATAATGGTTAATCTGCCATTTTTTGTTTCTAATATTTTATATTATGTTTATAAAACGATTGTATTACTAAGACAAAACCATTTCGCTGCGGGAAAAAGCCATTAAAATTTACACCGTAAAAATGTAAACAAAGTTAGATTGTAATCTATCTCGCGACATTGTGAACTGTCGAAATATTGTGAACCGTAACATACTGCTTACAATTTAAAGCATTATTTTTCCGTAGATTATAGGTAATCTATCGAAGTAAAATCGTCAAATTGTGAACTGTTATCAAGACGGATATTAGCTTGCGTATACTAAATAGTCAAGTAACTGCCACTAACTTGGAAGTAGCGTTGGCCGGCCGCTGCCGCGGCACCGCTCGCTTCGATCGCTCGGCTTGCGCGCGGTTTGTCGCAATTCTAACGTAACCTAACCTATTCGGTCGGCAAGCAGTATGTAAATTTACAGTTTTCTGCTTGAGTATAGTATTTAATGTTTTGTTGGTATATCGGCGTGTGCTAGCTGACATATGGCGAATAATTTAGTTTTGTGTCTCATAATGTTAATTACTTACCAACTTTTGTATAGAATCAAGTTCATCTAATTTAACAGACAGCTGTGCTGCTGGGGAGTTTGTTGCGCCACTTCTTCTTCCCAGCTAAAGCACTAGGAAGTGGTGAAGGGCAGGCGTTTTGGGGGCTGTCTTAAGGCTTCTTCAAACAGGCGCGGCGCGACAGCGCGACGCGACACTTGTAGAACAATTTCCATGAAGTTTTCATAGAAACTGTTATGAGCCTTTAAGTACTGAGCCTTTATGTAATTTTGACGTTCGTAAAGAGCTGACTCTCAGCCTAGTTTGAATAAATGACTTTTAACTTAATTTAGATTTTGCACCGCAATGTGTTCGCAGCTTGAATATCATCATGATTGTACCAGAATATAGCAGTTCGTCGTGGATGTGCTACGACAGTGGTTCCACTGACATCTCCTCTATCATCAGAAGCAGCCGCCATGCAACTATCGATGCGACGCTCTGTTAGAATGACAGTCATTAACCAGTGTCACTCCTATACAAACTCTTCGGTGATTTCAGTACCCTCGTAACAAAACTATTTCAAGTAACAACCTACGTTCATGAAAATAATTCCTACTGTGTCTGAGATTATTTCTAATTCTTATATTACTCATTCACTCTTATGTGTACGCACGTACAAGTGGCACGAATACTAAAAGTACATAATAAACAAAGTACATAAGATGAGTAATTTTATTTGTCACGATTGTAAAGCGTGGTTTTATGGTTATTACTGAACAATTAATATTTTTGCAGCGTTGTGCTATCGTGTCCGTATGGATAAATTTATGGTCACCTTATACACTAAATAGTTAAAGAAAGTAATATTTATTAATATTATTTTAAATACTCAAAGTGTTGCATGTTGGATTACACCAATAATTAGTAGAAAATTATTAGCCGAATTGATTAACTATTATAGTAGCACATAAAAGTATTAAGTTGAACATAATAATTCCGACCTGAGGATTGAGGAGCCAAATAAAATGTGTCATATTACCCAAATTCTGTAACGTTTTTATACTACAAATTAAAACACATTTACTACTAAACGTGTGTTACTAATTGAGGTATAACTTAACAAAAGACACAAAGATAGCTGATACTGTGGACTGGTCATCTCCTAGCTCCCACGGCTTGTTTTAATTTCTGAATTGTTATTTTATTTTTGTTTTATTTACGGACGTTTTAATGTGCACGTCTTTTTATATCGTTCTCACATTGATAATTTCAACATAATGATGTAACCAACTTTTTGTAACGATACCATGATTTGAAAAGAGTGTCCATGGAGTTTCTTGCCCGTTCTTCTCCATAGGTAACTACACTTTGGAATGGGCAAATAGCTTCATCTTTCTAACTCACCGACCTTGACAATTTAAAAGTGCCTGTAATTGGTTTATTTGAAATAATGAGTTTGAGTTTGAGTTTGTAAAAGTAAAATACTGTGGCGCGGCTATCAACGCCCCACACAAAATAAATGGAAGACATTTATTCCAGACTTTCACATCTTTTATTTTTCTTACCAGGCATGAGGCCTGTAATTTAACGAGCAGGACTCTTTAACTGGAAAACAGTCCTACTTCTTATTGGCTGGAAATGGAACGGTGGCAAATACTTCCCCTTTTTTGACCAGTGGGGCAATACTAATGTATAGTGCATAGTTTCATCGTTCCATTTTCAGCCAGTAAGAAATATAGATCTTTTTTTGTGTTCTGTCTGTGGAGAACGGCGAGTTACTACGGACTCCTATTCCGCAGCAGTATCAAGGTGTTCCGTGTGGTGGGCTTATGTCAAGCAGTAGACGTCTTGCGGCTAATATGATGATCAGAGAGTTTTATTCTCCCATTTTGAGGCATTTTGTGGAGAGCATGGCTAAGCGAGCTTGTACCTTACTGGGTCATCTTCAGCGCAAAGTCTTTCAAATTTCAAACTCAATAATTATAATATTCTTACTAACACTAGCTTTAAGGTTTTATTAACATTATGGATCTATGTTATAATAAATTAATTTTGTTATAAAATATCTTTCCCTGCTCTTCCGCTGTACCTTCCAATAAGTAAGAGGACACTATGGTGACCACCCTCTTTTGACCACAACTAGTCACCTCACGCGTCCTGATGTTTGCGACAGGCAGTAATCCCTCATATCCAACTCCACGTAGCGAGCACCGGTTGTACCCAAGATAGACCACGAGGTCATTTTCCGGCACCTCACCCCGGCAAACATCATCATCATCATTTCAGCCGAAAGACGTCCACTGCTGGACATAGGCCTCCCCAAGCTCCACAACTTCGACCGGTTCTATGCTTCCCGCATCTAGCGAATTCCTGTAGCCTTCACAAGGTAATCGGTCCACTTTGTGTGAGGCCTTCCAACGTTTCGTCTTCCCGTACGCGATCGGCCGGATCGGCCATCAGCTGTTCTGCGAGCAATGTGCTCTGCTCACTACCCGCACTGTGCACTGCCCTGGCAATACTTCCAAGGAACAACTAGGTAGTATAAGTACAGTGTTGTCCAAGGGTACGGCTGGTAGAACAATATTATGAAATAAGGTCGACTTTACAATAATGACCCATGATACAATGAGAAGATGCTGTGAACATGAAGATAAAAATGTTTATATAGCATTATGTTATTATCTTTCATGTCAGCAACTAAGATTAAATCAATGACACTGCTCATTTTCTTTGTTCTATTGAAACTTGTTTAAATGGACATGAAATGTCGTGATTATTTATAAATACCTGACCCGGCAGACGTCCTGTCTTAACCACGAATATTGAATTTTTATTGGTTTAATATTAGAAAAGTTAATATGGTCGTTAAGTTTTCTTAAATTTTCTAATGTTACGCGCAATTTTCTCATCCATCTTTCACAAGAACCTTCTCCTGTCATTTAAAAAAAGAAAAAAATGTTTATTGCATCAACTTAAATAACTTATCCTAGTTACAACGGGGAGAATCCTGTTATGCAAATAGTTTGCTTGTGTTAGGATGCTCCGCCCTTCCCCAGGTTATCTAATTTCTTTTAAGTTATTTAGTCTGAACAAATTAATTACATAAACTTATACCAATAAAACAATCAAATAAAAAATTACAAAAAAAACCAAAAGAATGAAAAGAAAAACATCAAAAAGCGCGGTAGAATGTGTGTGTTATGTGTGGAGATAGTGTGGAGGTACTGGTGGTGAATGTGTACGTGAGTAGTGGGTGTGAGTAAGTGTGGGAGTGAGGTTTCTTTTCAGCCGAAAGACGTCCACTGCTGGACATAGACACATCCAGCGGATTTCCGCGGCCTTCACAAGGTCATCGGTCCACCTTGTGGGAGGCCTTCCCATTCTACGTCTGCCGGTACGCGGTCGCGACTCCAGAACCTTTCGGCCCCAGCGGCCATCTCTTCTGCGAGCAATGTGCCCTGCCCACTGCCACTTATATTTGGCAATTCTTCGGGCTATATCGGTTACCGTGGTTCTCCTGCGGATCTCTTCATTCCTGATTCGATCGCGTAGGAGAACTTTGAACATACCCGTCTCCATTGCCCTTTGTGTGACTTTAAGCCTTCTGATAGGCCCATTGTGAGCGACCACGTTTCTGTACCATATGTCATCACGTGCAACGCACACTGGTCAAAGACTTTCGTCTTGAAACACTGCCGTATTTGGGACGAGAAGATATTGCGAAGCCTCCAAAACGCGGCCCAGCCGACTCGGATTCAACGACTGACCCACTCTCATGACGATCAGAGGCGCTACGGTCGAAGTTGCGGATGAGTACATTTTAACATCTAAATATCCAAACATCTTTCATATTTATAATATTACTAGGATAAGTACACCAACAGCACAGTAGGTACATCAATAGCTAGACTTGGACATTCAGTATCCAAGCAAATAACAGGTATGTATGCATAATTAGCCTATAATGTTCCAACTGCTGGAACACAGGCCTCCTCTCATCGAGAGGGAATGGGCTTGTAATCCACCACGAGGGCCCAGTGCGGATTGGTAGATGTCACATGCCTTCGAATTTTTGTTCCTAGGACATGTCCATCACCGTTTTAACAACAGTGGTGATGAAATTATTTGCATAAAGTATAGCGCCTGCCTGGTGTCGACGTCACGACCTACAACTCGTAGGTCGAGGCCACTGGGCCACCACTGTTCTCCTGTATGCATGACTTTGACAGAAATATTAATGTTTGAGACACTAAAAAGTGTGTCCAGTAGATCTAAATCTAGAACACTACAAAAACGATCCAATGTGAGTTATGTTGATATTTAATAACTATTTTATGAAATATGTAGACATAACATCCGTGTGGTGTCGGAGAATAGCACCATCCCATTTCTTCCCGTGGGTGTCGTAGAAGGCGACTAAGGGACTAACTAGAGAATGGGCAGCAGTGTTCTCTGTGCATTTGACCACCATGCTGCGATCGTCAACCCGCCTGCCAAGCGTGGCGATTATGGCAAAACCCTCCCTTTTGGGGGAGGCCTATGTCCAGCAGTGGAAATCTTTCGGCAAAGGTGATGATGATGATGATGAACATAACATCACGCCATATTTCCCCGAGGGGTTGTGCAGAGGTGTACCTATAGTACACTCACATTTCGCCATGTTTAAGTCCCATGTAGTACTGAGCGAGCCAATTGACATCAAATGGGCCCCAATCAAGATTCCGGGCTGCTACTGAAAAATATCAATAGTAAAACCCAATATCACTTTGCCCGATCTGGGAACCGAACCCAAGATCACATGCTCAGCAGCAGTGTTTGCAACCCCGAGACCAACTAGGCAATGATATTTCATTGCCTCGTTGGTCTCGGGGCCGCGGTGCCGCGTTCTACACATTTGTAGAACGCGGATTACATATTGAAGTTAGAGGTTTGTTTTTTATGATTTTAACGGTTATAATTCTGAGAAGCCATATTTAATTCGGCTTTTTTTTTGGTTGGGAAATCATCAAATAACTTCTCCCACTCTGGGTGGAGCGGGAGGGCGTGTCAGACTTTTATTGACTCATCCGTGTTCCTTCAGTTGCCTGTGTGCCAGGGGCCGCGGTATCTCTGTCGAATAACCCGCACCCCTGGCAATAGAGGGTTACGGTCACGATACAATATTACGCTGACCTGCAAATTGCTTTGGGTAACCAAGATTCAAGCTGTGCCTAGTTTGGGACCCGCTGCTTAATCTGTCTTAGACTTCTATTAGTGACCATTTCATACCATACATAGCCATTAATTGTATATTAAAGAACCTTCTGTAAGCTAAAATTAATAATTGAATTTTAATAATAAATGAAAAAAAAAAATCAAGTAACAAGACTCATTATACAAACAGATACTTAAAGGATATAAACAGGATAACAAGCAAAGACAAAAACGAAAACTCAAAAGGTAACAATATATCTACTGCAGCATTGCCGGATATAAGGGCAATCCAGTTTGTTGGCGATCATCGCCAGGACTATGATCTGATAACGAATCAATCTGACATGATGATAATGATCGAAAAAAATACGTAAGAAAAAATGAATTTCGCCTGCTGTCTTAGGGCATACCTACTCCTTAACTTTCTTCCTTCTTTTTTTGAGGTTGGGAAATCATCAAATAACTTCTCCCGGTCTGGGAGGAGCGGGAGGGCGTGTCCGACTTTTACTGACTAAAACCCATCCGTGGTCCTTCAGTTGCCTGTGTGCCAGGGGCCACGGTATCTCTTTCGAACAACCCGCACCCTCCGCTCAGGGTGGAGCGGAAGGGCGTGTCAGACTTTTACTGACTAAAACCCACCCGTGTTCCTTCAGTTGCCTGTGTGCCAGGGGCCACGGTAACTCTTTCGAACAACTCACAACCCTGGCAGTAGGTAACTTTCTCGCTTCTTGTCCATACAGTGTGGTACATTCAAACAACTTGCACGGACAGACCAGCTGATATATTGTTTTTCTTAACTCAAGGCCCACATAAAACAGATTCCATAAACAATAAACTTATAGGTGTTAATGACAAACTGTAATTTAAACAGAAGAACAAACATACTTCCCATAAATTAGATACAATGTGTAAATCAAAACGATGTTATTGTTTGATAATGACATTTGTACAATTAGTTTTCATTTATGTTGAAAAGATGCGAACATCCATCATGCTTTAACATGCCTGGATTTGTTAAATGGACTAGAACAAAAGAAAATGTTTACTTGTAACTTATTCATTACAATATTTGTTATTAATTCGTCTGTATGTTCTTTCCTCGATATCTCCGGCAATTGAAGCCGGAAAGTCTGACAACCAGTTTTACCAAGGGGTATCGTATTACCCAGTAATTGGGTTGTGGAGGTCAGATAGGCAGTCGCTCCATGTAAAATACTGGTATCCAGCTGCATGCGGTTAGACTGGAAGCCAACTCTAACATAGTTGGGAAAAGGCTTGGCAGATGATAATCTCCGGCAATTGTGGATCGATTTCGAGAATTCTTTAGTGGATAGAGTATGTCTCAGGGGTTTTTTTTTTGAGGGTGGGAAATCAGCAAATAACTTCTCCCGCTCTGCGTGGGCGTGTGAGACTTTTACTGACTAAAACATACCCGTGTTCCTTTAGCTGCCTGTGTGCCAGGGGCCACGGTATCTCTTTCGAACAACCCGCACCCCTGGCAGTTATCGGCCCTTGCGCACCCCACCAGTTGGTGCTGACATTTTTTTGAGGTGCGCGTGGAACACAACGCGCCATCGACCCGGGCTTGGTCCTTACCGGACAGCGAGCTGTCTCAAGGGTGATTCCATATAAAGTTTATTAACTTTGCTTGAGTTGTTTTTGCATTAGCTTCGATAATACGTTTTTTAATCCATTTTGTGTGTCTTGATAATATTCTGTTACTTCCTGCTACTGTTTACATGGCAAGTAGTGGTATATGAATTGGTGTGGGGGAAGGTACCATAACTAAAAATTAAAAAAAAAGAACAACCGACTACCGAAAAAAATAATTAAAAAAAAACTTTAATTTCGGAAGTCGGTGACAAAAAAATTTAAAACCATATGATCCGTCACCGATTTCCGAAATTAAAGTTATTTTTTATGTTTTTTTTTTTTGGTAAACGTTTTTATTGTATCTAAATTCCTAAGGTTTATATTATAGGATCTCTCACACAGACGAACAGCTTTCATTAGTTTAACAGTTACAGGATTTTTTTCTGATAATTGTTTTCTTAAACACCGTGAAATGTTAATGGTTGTTTTCCCGCGGCGAAATGGTTTTGTCTTGGTAATACAATACAAATACGTTTTATAAACAAATAACATATTAGAAACAAAAATGGCAAATTAATCATTGTGAAAAATCACGTGCGAGAGTTTATTTTGCTTTGAACATTTATGCATCGCTGTTCCCTTTGTCGGCGGCGCGTGCGATTCGAGTAGTGCCTACAAGTTACCTCTAGTGTTACTATTGAGTAGTGTTTTATCGAGTTGATGAATATTTTTTAAATAATTTTAAAACAAAAAATTCTTAATTTTTTTACTTTACTCTATGCTTCGAAAGTACTCCTTAAGGCAAGTTGTTCTGCCTCGGAAAAACAACCATTAAAATTTCACGGTGTATATATCGCTAAAACGTTGAATAAATACTTAGCTACTTCCAAGCTAAGTATTAATTAAGTATCAAAAGTTAAAAAAAACATTTTCCATTTAAGAGAAGAAGAGTAATTAATGGCAAAAACACAATTCTGAAACTAAATGAATCCCTCACAACTAGACCCTTAACAACGAATCGTTCAAAGTCAAATTCAAAATGTTTATTTGCAAGAAAATACATAATTTACAAGGCAAAATCTTACAGTCTTTAAGTCATTTTTAACCGACTTCAAAAAAGGAGGAGGTTGTCAATTCGACTGTATGTTTTTTTTAATGTTTGTTACCTCATAATTCACTTTGTAGTGTTTTTTCGGAAGTCGGTTGTTTTTTTTGGAAAAAGATTTTTATTCTGCCTGCAAGCAAGCGTGCAAATAATGTATGTCATGATTGTTATGCAGTTTATATTATTAATACATTATTACTATAATACAAGTGTTATTAATTAATTTAGAAAAAAAAAAACAAAAAAATAACATTAATTAATCTATAGAAATATTGTTATGTTCTAAAAATTCCTTAATACTATGGAAACATTTTTTCTGTTACTACTCTGAGTTTGACTCGTTTTCCAAAAACCAAATAATAAACTCATGCCTTATTTCAATTATAATATAATTTTAAATCAGATCAAAATGCCGATTATAGTTAAGAATATATTGGGGTAGGGCCTGTTTTGAAATAGGAACCTAACAGAAATCGAAATACAGTTCTTTTTACAAAACTGACAACTTAGTCCGGTGCTAAGTTGTCATTTTTGTATTTAGAACTTTACCTAAATCGAAATAACGTTGGAAATGCAAAAACTGGCTCAGAGCTTTAGGCAAGAACTAGATTTAGATCGCGTTTTGTAATAAGACGGTTTAGGTTTATCTTGTATCGGATTCTCAGTATGGATCTAACCGATTATACTGACCGACGTTATATCGTAATGAAAATGACCTACAAAAGATCTACGGGTCCGTAGTTAGCTCCAATTGTAACTAAGAAGGGAAACTATTACTTCAATTGTACGTTAAATTACGTACGATGTAGGTACCTGAAGATGGCCGAGTTAAATAGGAAATACTATGACTTTGTAGTGATCTTTATAGTACACACTTACATTCAAACTCAAACTCAAACTCAAAGCATTTATTTCAAATAAACCAATTACAGGCACTTTTGAATTGTCAAGGTCGGTGAGTTAGAAAGATGAAGCTATTTGCCCATTCCAAAGCGTAGGTACCTATGGAGAAGAACGGACAAGAAACTCCATGGACACTCTTTTAAAATCATGGTATTGTTACAAAAAGTTGGTTACATCATTATGTTGAAATTATCCATGTGAGAACGATGTAAAAAGACGTGCACATTAAAGCGTCCGTAATTAAAACAAGAATAAAATAACAATTCAGAAATTAAAATAAGCCGTGGGAGCTAGGAGATGACCAGTCCCTACTGGCGGCGCCCGTTCCGAACATGACGTACATTGTGTATCAAGAACGAAGTACCTTACACGATACTCGCATGCACACAAGGTTGAGCTACACGGTGACTGATACATACATGCAGTTTGTTGGGGCAGGTCAGCTCAAAACTGCAATGGCTATTTCTTCAACAGGCCCTTCCAGACATGGCCCTGCATTGTTAGACTCACATACAATTTAAATAATATAATGTTTGGTCTTTAAAAGAGACCATGACCTCTGAGTTTGTTTCGGCATTTGTACTCAGGGAACAGTCAGCTGAGAAAATGAAAATACATAATTAAAAACATTTAATTTCACACTTATACTCGTATATTAAATTTAAAAAAAATATAATTTGTTTCAAGCAATTATTAAACCCATACCATACATACGCGTACTCTTAAATACCATAGGCATTAATATAACAACACAGATAGAATATTAAAATACAAAAATATATAATGGAGTAGTTTGTAGCTTAGTAATAAAAGCTGCACGGGTCGATCGATTAGGTTAAGCTACGTTTGCTGGTCCGTGGATGACTGACCATCTTTACATACCAAGACCCCTCCGTGCCTCGAAAAGCACGTTAAGCCGTTTCGTCCCGGCTGTTATTCGTGAATCTTCGACAGTCGTCAGAAGCCCGAAAGTCTGACAACCAGTCATACTAAGGGGTATCTTGTTACCCAGTCGCTGGGTTGTGGACGTCAGATAGGCAGTCGCTCCATGTAAAATACTGGTATTCAGCTGCATCCGGTTAGACTGGAAGCTGATCCCAATATAGGGATGGGAAAAGGCTAGGCAGATAATGATAATGATGCTATAAAGTCGCTGCCCAACTCCAGAGGAACACTTAATAATACCAACAACTCTAATGTTAAAATCCAAACACGGAAAATCTCCATCGCAGCATCTTGGCAGGCAGCCAGAGCGACTTCGTGTGCTCATTAACGAATAACTGTTATTTAATCCGCTGTAGAATGTGCAGTAAATTATACACGGAACGTCTAGCGTTCCTAGTTATTTGAGTGAACGTTATTTTAGTAAATAATGAAGGCAGTATGAAGCCAGTGCTTGCCATTTCCTTAAATATGCAATAATTACAGTGCCTGACATGGTTAATTTGTTCGTAAAATTTGTTTGTAAAATCTTTGTTCGAAGGCATACTATTCTATCAACGACTACTTAAACGATAAGAATTGTTGGGCGCTGTGATTAACTCAAGACAACGTTTGTGTTCTTTCACCAGAATTCGTTTAACTACTGACAGGTCATATGAATTACTTCATATCATTGTTTATTTAACTTGACTGCATAAACCATTTTTTTTTAAATATGTAATCAGTTAAATTTTAATTTATTGTTGAATGTTAATTATATGCTATTATTGTATAGATTCAAGTTCTTCTAACATAACAGACAGCTGTGCTGCTGGGGAGTTTGTTGCGCCACTTCTTCTTCCCAGCTCAAGCACTAGGAAGTGGTGAAGGGCGGGCGTTTTGGGGGACTGTCTTATGTAATTTTGATGTTCAAAAAGTGCTGACTCTCAGCCTAGTTTGAATAAATGAATTTTGATTTTGATTTTGATTTGTACTTTGACATCCCATTTTGCAAAGTCTTCAAACGAAACAGATCCATTTCAAAAGCTAGTAATTTTGCCTTCATGCGTTTTTTTCAGAAATTATCCCACGGGAACGCACTACCGGGATATTAAGTATCTTATGTAGGTCTTATCCAGGTTATGAACAATCTGTGTGTCAAATTTCATCCAAATGCTTTTAGCCGTTTTTCCGTGATAAAGTAACAAACGTCAAAACATCTAAAAATACAAACTTTCACATTAACAATATTACTAGCTTTTGTCAGCGGCTTCGCCCGCGTGGTGGTTGAAAATGATCCCATGGAAACGTAACACCAGGATAAAAAGCGACCTATGAGTAAATACAGGTTATAAACAATCTATGTGCCAAATTTCATCCTAATTCGTTCAGTAGTTTTTGCGCGAAAGAGTAACAAACATCAGTCTATCCTCACAATTTCACATTTATATTGGCAGGATTATTATAGTAGGGTAGTAAGATGTGTTCACCTCTACTAAGCACTTCGGGGAAAAGAGGCGTGATGTTATGATTATGTGAAGCTTTTACTGCTTTTAGAAATGAGGTTGTGTCGAAAAATCGAAGGTATCAGGGATTGCGATGCGGCGTGGCCCGTCAAAATGCGAGAGCCTTTAATATTACAGGAAGAAGTTAACCAAAGTAAGTTTCTAAGAATTTCAACATACTCAAGTCAATCAACTCAGCCTATCGCAGTCTACTGTTGGATATAGGCCTCTCCCAGGCTGCGCCACAACACTCTTTTCTCCGTTTTCCGCATCCAGTCTATCCCAGCCGCAGTAAGGTCGTCGGTCCATTTAGCTGGGGGGCGTCCCACACTACGCTTGCCGATACGCGGTCTCTATTCTAGGATTAGTCTGCTCGACTGGCCATCGATCCTTTGAGAAACATGGCCAGCCCACTGCCACTTCAGCTTGCTTACTCGGCAAGCTATGTTGGTGACTCCGCTTCTTTCCCGGATAATTTTTAGTCCTGATTTTATACTTCAAAGAAACTCCGAGCGTTGCTGCTCCATACCGCGCTGAGCGACCTTTAGGAGAACCTAGTCGCGGGCTCGAACTCACAGGTGTGCCTGGCTAAAAAGCACGCTGTCCCACCAGGCATCGTGTCCGACAGAGGTAGTATCAGTGATGAGCAATTAGAAGCTAGTCTACACGTACAAAATTATTGAGTAAGATGCAGGATCATTTATAGTACAACAGGTGCGTACAAAATTAAGAACAGTCCTTCGGAAGATTGGGTTTTCATAAGTTAATGACCAATAAAGTTTATTGTACTTTTCGATATTTGAGCTTTGTCGGTACCGACTTGGTTATCCAGATTGTACACTTCTTTTATTACTTAAACACGCCGCAAGTTAGGTTAAATTGGCAAGAAAAACCAATCTTTGTTGGCTCCTAACTTTTTAATGGCTTTTTATTTTAGTATTCTGTTTCCGTACAGACAATATTAATAATGAGACAAAACCATATCATGTTTAATTTTTGATGTACATTGTCGAACAGTGGAGTAATACACTCCCGAAGTTTGTATGGGAAAAATTTGGACTAGATTCACCTTAAATTGAATTCAAGTGAGTCTAAAAAACCAAGTAACTAGGATAAGGATGACTAATGAGCCAGAAACATGCGGTTTAATAATCTACTTACATTATATAAATTAAGATCCTCCTTATAACCCAAAACGTTAAGATAATACGCTGTTGAGTTTCCGTTTCACTAAGCCCGGTTTCCGTAATACAGGCTGTTTTGAAAGCCGATGTTAATTCCCAAAGGAATAGTGCACGGAGCTTTAGTTACAATTATCTATCCAGGATAAGTTTTTATCCAGTGCGCAAACTGTAACTATGAATTCAGTAGCATGTGTGTATTCAGTAACATGATACCCGTTGGCAAGGCTCGCTGTCAGACTGTCGGCCTTCTGACTACCGGTACCTAACTACTATCATAATTAATAAAAAATCTACCCCTTTATTTATAAGCGCTGCTTTAAGTAATTAAGTAGACATGTTTGACGTTTAAACATCTCTTAACTTTAGTCAACGTTTATAAATCAACGTCGATAAAATTCATAATCTGCAAACACGTATGCTGAAACTGGTAGTACCAAAGTATGTAAGAAATAATTGCCGCGACAATTATACAGGTCTATTTAAACATTGCAATGTATTACCAGTTCTAGCCCGCGCTGAGTACTTGTTTCTCTTAGAACATTTTGACAACGTTGAGATCCAGGTTCCCGTGAAATATGATGTGAATACTCGTCAGTCAAAATTAAAATCACTTCAAGTGCCACGTAAAAATATTTTTTATGGTAGGCGCACAGCATCTTTCACAATACCCGTCTTATTAAACCAAATATCTACAGACATTCGCGACTCAATTAACAGGAAAAACGTAAAACACAAGCTCAAAGAATATTACAACTCCATTTTACCGTAATTTTGCAGTAGCGCGTTGCGTAATTCCAGACCATGGCATGCTAAGACAGACCCCAGAGGTCTAATAGTGTGCTTTGTTTAATTATAAGGACAAAATATTGTTTTTAAATAAAATAAAATAAATAAAGTGAAAAAAAATAAACCCCATGCAGATACTTTTTTTTTGAGGGTGGGAAATCATCAAATAACTTCTCCCGCTCTGGGTGGAGCAGGAGGGTGTGTCAGACTTCTACTGACTAAAACCCACCCGTGTTCCTTCAGTTGCCTATGTGTCAGGGACGAGGGTATCTCTTTCGAACAACCCGCACCCCCGGCAGGCATCGGTCCTCGCGGAAACCACCAGTTTGTGCTGACATCGTCGTCGACCTGGGCTTGGTTCTTACCGGACAGCGGGCTACCCATTACTCGCCGTCCGCAAACCTGCGCCTACGGTGGCCGGGAATCAGCCTGGGATTCCCGACGCCCAGGGCGTCTCATGCGGAGGCTACGGCCGTGAGGGCGCTTATACTGCCTATGTAGATACTTAAGGGCGTACCTAGGGATTTGCGAAATAATTGCGTTCGTTTGATCCCTTGCTTCATCTGCATTACATAACCTTTAGTCATGCAAGTAAAAATGTAAGGATTCGAAACGAATACGTTTCAATCGTATACGTTTGAAACATGATTAGTTGTAGTTTCCTCGATAGAAGCCGAAAAAAAGTGAAGAAGAAAAATCTCAAGAAATATCTTAAAAACCATATTAACCCTTAGTACTGCGTAAATAATTCACTGGGGTTCATCAGTTTTTTTTAAATAACGTATAATATTTTAAATTTTCACAATTCGTATGCCGCCGCTATGCCTTAAAGCTCACTAAATGATCACTTACTTCTGTTAGAATGTACTATTTAGGTGGCATACGACCTAGATTTCCAGAGAGAGGTTATGAGTTTAGAAGTTATGAGGGAACAGCTGAACGTACACATACATACCGGTCTAAATCATAACCCTCCATTTTGCTTCGGCTTAGTCGGAAATTATGATTGAGTCCAATAAAGCACTAAGAAGTGGTGAAGGGCGGGGCGGAGGGTACCTACTGTCTATGTAATTTCGACATTCAAAAATTACTGATTTTGAATAAGTAACTTTTGATTTCGATTTCGTGTTGAAACTCATCCTGTTGTTGTAGACACGAGAAAGTATAACGGTATCAAGAAGCAATTAATGAAAAGCATCTAAGCCTAAAGCGATGAGGGCGGATAATTGAAAAAGTTTGCCAAAACCACTTCTGTTTGGGAGTACGGAGAACCTCACATAAGTGGGAACAATCAGACACAGGCAGCACCTTTATATCGTAGCAGTAAGGTTGATTTTTGTAGAGCAATTGTTACCACTGATGAACAACGTGAACGTTTACTGGTTCGAAGAAACTTAATACACTAGATGTTTGAAACTCTTGTGGTTTATTATTAATGTGATGGGGTTTTTACTGAGAATTCGACTGGAGTTTAGAATTTAATAGAGTGTATACTACAACTGCGACGACACGGTTGGCGTAATGGCTGAGCGATCGACTGCTGCGCAGTGTGTCGCGGGCTCGATCCCCGCACGGAACAAATATTTGCATGATCTGCAAGTAATTGTTCCGGGTCTGGGTGTTTGTGTTTATGAGTTTTTCTATGTTTGTAAAACCACCCACGATACAGGCAAAAAATTCTAGTGTGGCGCAACGTTTATAAAAAAAAAAAAAACTATTTTCTTAATGTCCTTCGGGAATCATCATACGCCTGCGGCTTAAGCAGCTTTCTTCCCATTTTTTAAATAAATAACATTAAGTTAAAAGAGTATTAACAACTCTATATAATACTTCCAAGTCGATTGAGAGCGTCCGGTCTGCATCAAGTGCAAAGGGCAGCTGATAGAAATCTGAAGACTGACGATACACGAAGTTTGCTGAGGGACATTAAGAATATATTACCTAGGGACGGTATACACTCGCTACCGCTCAGGGACCGGTATTAAGTATTGAGGTAAAAAGTATTCCATAACAAAGTGTTGCCACGTTTTACATGTAAAGGAACAGATGTTGGAAAACAAACATGACTCTTTAACTTGTAAGTTATTGCTAGTAACGAATAATTAATACAAATAATATCAGTACTTACATAAAATAGCCAAGAGCCTCGACGAAAGTTTGTGAGGATGGACGGGTGGATATTTGTTACTCTTTCGCGCAAAAACTACTGAACGGATTCAAATGAAATTTGGCACACATACAGTTTATAACCGGAATTAATATATAGAGTACTTTTTATTCCGGTAGTACGTTTCCGCGGGATAATTTCCGACTTCCATGCGGGCGAATCCGCTAACAAAAGCCAGTCAATTATATATTTAAACCAATCTAATGATTCCCTCTGTCCATTGCTGAAAACCAAAATTTTCAGATACACAGACGTGGCGAGGGGATTTTGTTTCATAAAATAATATGTAGTAATAATTACGTAACTATTTTTAACCTCGGGACGGAAAAAGAGGGGTGTCATAAGTTTAACGTGTGTATCTGTACGTCTGTCTGTGGCATCCACGTAAACAAGTCTCCGTGTCTTACACAAAACACTCAATGAAGAAAGTCATTGGTCTTATCTTAAGAGTTAGTGATTCTGGCAGTTGTCTTTTGTAACCGTGGTGATCAAAAACTCTTGCTTATAACTTAGAATAAATACAACATTATTTTTGTTCAGAATCGATTCCAAATTTTTTTACACCATATTATATTTTTTCCCAAAAAAGTTTTGCAAGTGTGATGGAAAATGTTATCACCATTTAATTGCAATACAATCACCGTATGGTTAGTTACCGACGGCCTAATTATTATCAACTAGTTTTTGCCAGCGGCTTCGCCCGCGTGGTGGTCGGTGTATTATACATATAAACCTTCCTCTTGAATCACTCTATCTATTAAAAAAACCCACATCAAAATCCGTTGCGTAGTTTTAAAGATTTAAGCATACATAGGGATATAGGGACAGAGAAAGCGACTTTGTTTTATACTCTGTAGTGATGAGCACAATACGACGCTGGACGCGCCGGGAGCCGCGTGGTGACTATGTTTATGTAGACAACCAGGTAACATAAAAAGCTTATCACTTTCGGATTTTTCATGAGACAGTTTTGAAATTTTGTACATAGATTCTTTACATAAAATACTCGTGTTTCGGGTTTCGCATATACTAAAACTAGAGTTGTATATGACATAAACAAAAAAAAATGCGATCCAGAAATCACACATACACGAACTACTCGTGAAAATCATTCCACCAACATGCAACAAATAGGGTAGTCTAAACCATTATCCGCATTGGTATTCAAAACTCTACTCTCCTCAACAATTCAAGGTCACTTATAAACCAAGTTTACCATCTCCTCAGGGTCTGTTATTAGTCCAAGATTAACCAGATAAATCATAAACTATAACAAATGATGAATGGGTAACATCCACTCTATATTCTGGAGCAGTTGACCAGTATGGTAAGATTATATAGGGGAGCGGAGTTGTGACGGACGCGCTAGAATGGTCAATTCAGACAGCTTTGGATTGTTTTTTTTTTTTGAGGATGGGAAATCATCAAATAACTTCTCCCAATCTGGGTGGAGCGGAAGTGTCAGACTTTTACTGACTAAAACCCATTCGTGTTCCTTCAGTTGCCTGTGTGCCAGGGGCCACGGTATCTCTTTTGGACAACCCGCTCCCCTGGCAGGCATCGGCCCTTGCGGACCCTACTAGTTGGTGCTGACATCTCTTTGAGGCGCGCGTGGAACACATCGCGCCCGATACCCGGGCTTGGTCCTTACCGGACAGCGAGCTACCCATTACTCGCCATCCGCAAGCCCACGCCGACGGTGGCAGGGAATCAGCCTTGGATTCCCGTTGCCCAGGGCGTCTCCTGGGGCGACTAGGGCCGTGAGGCCGCATATACTTCCTCTCCCTCACGTGCATCGTTTCCCTCTTCGCGAGCATTACTGCTTCGCAGAAGGAGCTGACGGCTACCCATACACTCTCGCTCCGTACCATGGCTAGACAAGGGCCGGATGCGAGAGATCGCCGTCGCCGATCGCCTTCACAAGGACACGGCTCAAAATCAAAATCAAAATATTTTATTTCACATAAATCTGCAAGGGCACTTATGAAATGTCATAAGCTAGATGCACGGTTCCAATTTGTCGCTTCCTATGGAGAAGAGCCGGCAAGAAACTCCACGATTACTCTTTTAAAAATAATTGACTTTTATAATGTTTTCAAATTACAGTGTTAATAGGTATGGGAGGACAGTGCAAGCCTGTCAATAAGTACCAGGTACTTAGAGGAATGAAAATAAAAAATAGACGTCTGTAAGGCCTACAACGTTCTCTCATTCACAATATTTAAAATAATCTACATAAGTAAAATCAACCTATTTAAACCAAGTGACATGATTTTCATGAGAATCACAAATAAATACTACACTTATAATACATATTACAAGTGTTGTATAATGTCAAATAATGACGAGAATATGTCAGAAATTGTACAAAATTAAAATAATAAAATTAACACTGTAATTTGGGAGCAATTAATAGACTCTCACATAGTTATGTTGTTAATGCGGTACCAGGGAAGCCAGATGTGCAGAAGGAATTAATGTCAAATTTCCTTGTCTTCAACGTAGTCTTTCATCTTATAATATGCTTTTTTGATAAGGACACGTTTAATGTGAGTTTTAAACTTTCCATCGCTAAGTTCTGTAACCGACTTTGGCAACTTGTTATAGAAGCGGATACTTTTTAGTAGAAATGACTTGCTAGTTTTAGTTAATCTTAATTTTGGAATCACATTTTCATCTTTACTACGTGTATTTAGATTATGGAAGTCGCATCTTTTTTTGAAAAGACCTAAGTTTTTGCGAACATACAAGATATTTTCTAGAATATAAAGAGAAGGCAGAGTTAGTATGTTAGTTTCGTTGAATTTGTTTCTAAGAGACTCGCGAGGCCCCAATTTATAGACTGCGTGGATTGCCCTCTTATGTAGAATGAAAACTGAATCTACGTCAGCTGCCGATCCCCACAGCAAAACGCCATAAGACATAATACTGTGAAATTAAGCAAATTATACTAACCTAGCTGTGGCTACATCAGTCAACGGCCTTATTTTTCTTACTGCGTAAGCAGCTGAGCTTAATCTACTTGATAGAGCTCTAATGTGGGCACCCCATTGCAATTTTGATTCTAAATTAATTCTTAGAAATACAGTTTCCGAAATAGCATCTAGTTTCTTGCCATGAAGTTTTAAATTTAGACCTACTTGGAGTACATTTGGTAATGAGAACTTAAGACATTTAGTTTTGTTCCTGCGAAATAGGCTTATAATGCGAAACAGGAACCTCCCGGAACAGCCGTGTCCGGTGAGGAACTGCGTCAGGCGGGAGGTTAGGATGCCGTGGGGCCTCTCAATCCACTCCTCAAAGAGGGGACTTACCGCCGCAATCGTGGCATGCCCAAGCTTCGGAGTATTCGATTTCTCCTTGTTAAGTGATTTTTTACACGATTGCCCAAAAATAGGAGTGTATGTGTTTATCTTTCTTTCATTGTCAACAGGTTGATCATCTCACTGTTTCATCTTTAATTAAGGCATGTTTCCAATAATCAGTTACGTCTAATTGTTTGTTGAATCATATTCACTCGCCTGTATTTCTCCAAGGGTTAGACAGAGGTGTACTTATTATACAGTACGTTAGGTTAAACGAGGGCCATATTTTATAGGGATGTGGAACTCATGAAAATATACAACTTTAAGTATGGAGTGGACAGCAAAAATATATTTAAAAAAAATCAGCTGTTCCCTACATTTTGTCCAGTTATGCACAGGGACCGAATTACCGATATTTTTATGTAACGTTACCAATTACCGCTATGATAACGATAAAAAAGTAACGTAAAGTCAGTTAACGTTATCTTATTACCAGTATTAGTATCGGTAAAACTAAAAATTCGTATACCGGTAAATTACACGTCTATATATTTCTAACTTTGACGATGGGGAGACTAGCATCTTTCGGTGTGTGCACAGAAACAATATTACATACACGCCAAACGTGCGACTACCTTTGGCGTGTGTACAATATTGTTTCTGCGCTGCAGAAAATTATAATAAACAGGGTAGCAGGGACATTAACGCAAAAACTGAAACCATGAATTACTACTTTCGGCGTGTATACATTACTGTTTCTGTGCTGCAGAAAATTATAATAAACAGGGTGATATCAATGTTAAAACTGAAATCATGAATGACTACCTTCGACGTGTTTAGAATATTGGTGCCAATTCTCTTGTACACCGAACTAAATTATCTAAGTGACAGTTTAGTTAGTTTGTTTAGAGTAGGCTATGAGAATCTTATAGCTATTCTGAAAAGAAAAATCACTAAATTTTAAAATTATATTGACGTAACTAAAATCGTATTTGACATTCGCGACTCCACGTGGTATTTTTTTTTATGCTTTGGAACGTGATACTTGTTTGCCGTACCCCGTGAATTTATTTAGAGCCGCAGGTGCCCAGGGGTGCCAGCCTCGACACATGGAATTTTTCACGTTTTGTATGGAAAATATGAAAATTATTACCTACATGTTTAGTTTTAGAGGTTTATGGATTTTATAAAAAGGGTTGAATTGTTTATTATTTTTGCGATATGACACACCATTTTCGAGACATAAGCAAAAGAAAACAAAAAAAGACACAGTATTATTTTTGCACTTGAAGTCGAGGTGTTGATGTGAATTTTAGTTCATGTAAACTAATTTTATTCCATAACTTTTTAATCGCGATAAAAAATAGTCAGATTTAGTTAGTCCATCAAAATTTTAGCTGAAAAACTTCAAATTCAGAATAGCAAAATTAATATTTTCACTAAATTAAAAACTCACTGACATCTTAGTGCTGTCGAACTAAAATAAAGTTAAGTTTTGTCACTTTAGTCTAATCCAGAATAGGAAATTGTCGTTTGACAGGAATAAAAAAAAATTGGTAATTTTTAGTCCAGTTTAGAGGTATTTGTGACAAGAGGATTGACACCATTGTTTCTGTGCTGCAGAAAATTATAATAAACGCTGGCTCAAATTGAAAAAAAATATACTCAAATTAGCTGCGACCAAACACTTCTATAAAACGAGTAATTCCGGTATCCAAAAAGGTATAGTTTTCCACATGTTTCTGGATACATTGAAATTGACCTTGACAGCGCCTTTATCAGGCACGTAAGATATGAGAAAGGTTTTAATATTGTATCCAGAGATGTGTGGTCGACTGTACCTACATACAGACATAAGACTAATTAAAAAGTAAGAATATAGTTATAATAATACGGTTTAAGTTGAAAGGTTGAAACTTCTTTCGGCCCATAATTATATTTTTTACTCAAACTACTAGTTGATAAATCAAAGGCAGTAGACGTAGGTACGTTTGGCGTACGCGACGTGATGTTTGTTTACCGTATGATGATGAAATAAAACATTTTATCGCATTCGTGTTTTTCCGGTCGCCATAACATGCGTTGTTGCCAGGTCCGCCTAACCGAACACAAGGCCGCGAGGCGTTTGGTTCGATTTGGCAACGTCGCACAAAATGTTACTTCTTGTTAGATTTTAGCGAAGTAATGATATTGGTAACGCTATTTAAATACCGGTAAATCCTATGATTTAACGGTAATTTTAACGTTCAATATTTAACGGAACGGAACGAAATGTTTTGATAATTGTTCCGGTACTGTATTGGTAAACGGTAACCGTCCCTGGTTATGCAAACATAAATGTATAATAGAGCGGGTTGTTTTATTTTCGCGATTTCATTGTTGGTCCCTTAGTAAAAGTTTTTATTTTCATGAGTACTACATTCCCTTAAAGTATGTCCCTCGTTAAACCGTTACTATACCATAGTACCTCCACATTTCGCCATTCAATTACCTCATAAGATTTTCAACATCATAATTGGAACATTTACTATTTCATTAAGTGATGCCAGTTTCATTCGCTTCTATCATTTTTTAATTCCATAATTATGTCTCGCAGACAATATGATAAAATAATAAATACAATTTCGCAGCTGTCGCTGCATAGAGCAGAATAATTAAAATAGTTCAAAGTGTCAAACCGTGATTATAGTCTAAATTATTCATATGAAACGTTGTAGTTCTGTTTGAGGCTAAGTCCTAACATCGCAGTTACAATGTTTGGTACAGCTCGGAACTGCGTACATAAAATTGAAATGGAATATGCCTGTTAATATGGACAACATGTACTTATGTTTATTTTATAGATCAGAGGGTTAGGGGTGGTTCTGTACATGCAGTCTGTGGATTAACTACATGCAGAGAGCATACAGATCTCTGCGCGTACAATACAAAATGTATTTAGAGTGTTGATAGGGTTGTCGCGCTGCTGCAAACCTCCCGATATGTTCACAGAGGCGAGAATATATGGCTTTTACGCCATCATATTCAAGCAATGAGCCTCCATCAGGGTACCTACGTCCCAGCACCTACAGCACACTGAAAAATATAGCTAATAGGTGTGGCAGCCCCATATAGGATATGTGTGCATGCAACTGTTGCATTGTCTCTTCTCTGATCGCTATCTCTAGTCTCTAAGGGCAAATTTCGCCAAACTTTTGTTCCTCACATTGGTAACGCTGATTAAACCTTACGAGATAGATAAAAATAATGTATTACAGAATTGTATATGTAAAAAAAGTCTACCAAAGAGGCGGCGATCGGTAAATGTCTATTTCTCCTGAGGGACACACAGTAACCATTTTTATCTTTTACGTGTCACTAAAAAATGTGTTATTTACGAAACTATTTTAAATAAGACAATTTTAATGCAATTAATCTAGATTAAAATTTTGGAAGATATCACAGATTTAAAATTACGACTCGCTTGCAGCGAAACAGGAGGTCAGCCGGTATGCCCCGTTGCCGTCCACGCCACGGGGAGATTCCAGAGACATTATACAGTACACCCGTAGTAGTTAATAGTTTGTGTTGTTTTTCTGGTAGACGTATGGACTAACATTATAATACACCGTGACATTTTAGTCGTCTTACAACGGCAGCCCACTACATGTTATGCAAAAAAATGTTTTTGAAGATTTGCTAAATTAATAAAAAAATGAAAATATCATTCACTAAGACGCACGACGTAGTTTGAAACACCCTGTTAATGTTATGGAGATGGAATTAACGATGGAATGTAATGGTAGGTAGGTAGATATCTTCTACCGTTTGATACGTAAATATTATTAACAGGGAGGGTGTTTCATAATTCTAAAGCATTTTTTTTTGCACCTATTATCTTCATTAACGGTAACAATGTTTTAATCGCGCCTAGAGGTATTTCATGACGGATACATTGAGTGGACCACCTTTGTTTTTTTTTTTTTTTTCTCGGTGGGAAATCATCAAATAACTTCTCCCGCTCTGGGTGGAGCGGGAGGGCGTGTCAGACTTTTACTGACTAAAACCCACCCGTGTTCCTTCAGTTGCCTGTGTGCCAGGGGCGGCGGTATCTCTTTCGAACAACCCGCACCCCCGGCAGGCATCGGCCCTTGCGGGCCCCATCTGTTGCTGCTGACATCTCTTTGAGGCGCGCGTGGAACACAACGCGCCGTCGACCCGGGCTTGGTCCTTACCGGACAGCGAGGTACCCATTACTCGCCGTCCGCAAGCCCGTGCCTACGGTGGCCGGGAATCAGCCTGGGATTCCCGACGCCCAGGGCGTCTCCTGCGAAGGCCACGGCTGTGAGGGCGCATGTACTGCATCTCCCTCACGTGCGCCGCCTCCCTCTTTGCGAGCATAACTGCTTCGCTGAAGGAGGCGATTACCAGCCATGCCCTCTCGCTCCGTACCATGGCCTGGACCAGGGTCGGACGCGAGAGATCGCCGCCGCCGATCACCTCCACGAGGACACGGCGTTGCTCCGCCCAAGCTGGGCAGACCTCCACCGTATGCTCCACCGTGTCCTCTGGGCGATCTTCGCAATGGAAACACCCGGGCGTTTCCTCCCGCCCTATCCGAAACAGGAACCTCCCGAAACAGCCATGTCCGGTGAGGATCTGTGTCAGACGGAAGGTGAGGACGCCATGCCGCCTCTCAAGCCTCTCCTCAAAGAGGGGACTTACCGCCGCAATAGCGGCGTGCCCAGGACCACCTTTGTAAGACGACTAAAATGTCACCGTGTATACTCTGTGGACTAGCAATAGTTTCTGAGTCATGTGTAGGTATATTAATATTAATGTATACTGTTATTTGTACATATTTGACAGTCGTTACGCATAGTCAGAAGCGAATAAGTCTTACCAAGGAGTATCGTATTACCCAGTTACTGGGTTGTGGAGGTTAGATAGGCAGTCGCTTCATGTAAAATACTGGCATTCAGCTGCATCCGGTTAGACTGGAAGCCAACCCCAATATGGTTGGGAAAAGGCTAGGCAGATTAATATTGTGTTACCTACTCAACTAACCAAATGGATAGGTTAATATAAGTCTGAAATCACCAACACGCCTTGAGCAAGTGCGGTGATCAATGCTCATGTCTTCTCTGTATGCGAAGACGATTTTGATCTAGAGTAGGACAGTAATGGACTGGTATTATTATTATTGAAAATCAATAGGTGTTAAAGCGGTCACATCCAGAAGGCCAATTCTTGTACTCAAAAACTTTCAAAATCTAATCACAGTGTCATCTCGGCGACAAACAAAGGTCAAAAACTTGTCAAAAATATAGGGCAACTCTAGGTATTTTTGACGAATTAAGACTGAGATCTGTGGCCCTAGTATGAGTTTCTTCTAATCATCGCGATCGAACGAATCGAGTGCGTTTGGCGCTCCGATTGGCCCTAAACAGTGGCGGTACCTTAATAGAAGCCAAAAAGCCCAGCTTGCCCTAATAAAATTGTAATTCATAATAATGAAAATAACCCCAGCAACAAGAAAATACAAAAACACATCACTCAATGACCTCTAACTAAAACATTAATGTCATAGGTATAATAGGAATTCGAAATCCCCGCTTTTTCCGCGTTGTCAGATATACGCACTCATTGAACTCAATAAGTATCAGTACGTAATTATTATATTTGGTGATCATCGTATTTATAGATTTTCTAACCAAAATTATGATAATGGTGTTAGTAATACTAACAAACATGAGAAAATGAGCCAATCCCTCAGTTAGCTGTTTTTTAATAGTAAAAAATCTGTCGGCTTGCCTTGATTTTGACCCCTAGGCACGCCACTGACCCTGAATCGGAGCACCAAACGTGGTCGCTGCGTTAGATCGAGATGGTTACACTAGGACCACAGACTGTGACCGTTGTTAAAATTACGAGAATTGGCCTTCAGAAGATATTTTCAACTCCGTGACAATCGGTTTCTATGAACAAAACCGGATCGTTTTGTTTACCAATACTAGCATTTTTTTTTTTTCAAATTGGGCAAATAAAGTCATTTTACCTGTGATAGGTACTTCCAAATAGTGGGGTCTACTATGCGAAGGTATTATTAGGTCTTTACTTCATTTTAGGTGAAGATACAAGAGGCTCAATTTTGACCTACAACTGTTCGTAAATCATAGAAATCATCCATTAGACGATTGAAACAGTTGAATGTATTTTGGCTTTTAATATTTAAAAGTCACAATACATTCAATCTATTCAAATGACCTCCGCCATGTGAATAACTTTTCAATGTAAAACGTATATAAATAAAGTTGGCAAAACTCTTACACATCGATATTTGTTACTAAAATTGTGGGTAAATTGTGGGGTATTCAAGAGAAAGAATAGAATTTTGATAATTTTGTAATATCTATTCTCGAAAAATGCGCTAGAGCGGGTTAGAGGATTTAATAAAGACAATACTTTCATATTACTTGTTAGAGTAGAGAACGACCTAGGGGACCTCATATTGAACTTATTGGTACTGTTCTGAAAAAAAAAAATTAGAGGGAATGTACACACAGCTCCATTAAGTGGTTACCCCTCCAAAAGGCATTGGCGTTTAAATCCGTGCTAGGCTCAAGTTACTTTTTGTATTTTGCAAGAACATTTTATTACAATTACTGTATTGTTTTAGTGAATATGCGAGCAGCCATTCAACGTCTACTTAGATCGGAGGTTCCAAGATTGTTTGCAGTGCATAAGATTGGACGATCGAATCCTGGGTATGAAGTACGCTTTATGTCATGCAATTTTTTTTTTGTATTTTCCTATTTTGTTTTAGTAATATTTATGAAGAATTTTAAATTTCGATAAATTTTAAACTTTCAAATTAAAATCTTTTCATAATATTTATTATTGCTACTATTTAACAAAACTTTGATCTTCTATAACTACAAAGATTTTACAATTTTATTTGACAATTTACAGTTAACTTATTATACATATTTTGCCAACTGACACAAACGGGTCCCTAGACAAGTGACATTCTTTTAACGCAAACAATAAAATAGAAAACGCTAGAAATATATAAAACCTATTTTGGATTGACATAAATTAACGAAATGTCACGTGATCTGTCATGGCACCACTGCATACAAACGCTTTAAGTGATCGTATATATGGGCGCCAAATCATTATTTGATTTTAATTTTAAGCTTGTCTGATTGTTTTGTTCCTCATTTGACTTTCATGTTATTTAATAAATGAATACTTGTATTTCCGGTTAAGTATGTAATAAGGTTTTATTTTGATGTATTTAAAAATGATGGTTTCCGGTTTAATTTATATTAAAATTCTATTTAGTTGCTTACTTCCTTTTAACTTGTTTAAAATATTGTAGTTTCCGGTTGAATTTAAAAGTATTTATTCTGATACTTCCCTTTTGATTTATTTATAATATTGTGCGTTTCCGGATGACTTTATTTTAAGATTCTATTCTATATAATAAGGATTTATTTTGACACATCCGCTGGAATTATTTAAAATGTAACTTCCTTTGAGTTTATATTATTAAGGAATTATTTTGACACATCCGCTTGATTTACATAAATTTCTACTTGGCGGCAAAGTTTTGCGTCATGTTTGGCGGGTTAACTTTGGCGGGTTAACTTTGGCGGTAATTTTATGTATAAAAATGATTGTAATGCTACTGAAATCATCATTATTTGTTCATTGCTGATGGAATAAACATCTTGGGTTAGCGTAAGGTATTTTCTTTGCACTCTCTTAACATTTTACTGCCATTTTCTTTTACTGTGCCTGTGTGTAATATATTGGTGCAAACCAATATGTCTGACTCCAACAACGACGGCTATGAAGCGCCGACATATACGTCAAACGTTGTAGTTAAAACTTGAGGGTAGGTATTAATTATGTAAAGAAAACGTGAGTAAATTAAATTAATGGATACCCTCAAATAATATAAGACTGAGACCTAAAGATGAAGTGACTCGGACGATACTGGATAACAATTTCATCACATTTCAAATGGGCTAGCTGGCTAGATCGTCAAACTGCCGGGTATAAGTATGGCGACGTTCGGTGAAGCGATGGTTCGAATCCAACTCGAAACACTAAACTCTTTTTGAAGTATTCTGTAGATTATTCGAAACGAATTCAATGTTGTAGCAGGGTAACATTTTAAAACTTGAGGGGTTAGCACATACTGACGCTGTGTGTACCTACTTGAAGTAAGAAATATAAGACTACAATATTACTAGCTTGTGCCAGTGGTAAGAAACTATTCTAAGATATTCAAAAGAGTCTGCGCTCAAGCTAAATCTAAATTAATAAGTAACAAAATTAATATTTCTAAAAATAAAATAAAAGCTGTGTGGCAGGTAATTAACAAAGAAACTGGAAACACACCACAGCGAGATCAGAATGAGTTAGCTCTAAAAATTGATAATGAAACCATTTCAGATAAGTTAAAAGTTGCTGAGACTCTAGAAAATTTCTTTACCAACATCCCAATAGAGGTTACGAAGTCTCTACCCTCATCATCTGTATTAGCTGAATCTCTTCTTAAAGAAAACATCAGTAAGGACATTCCAAATTTTGAATTCAAACCCATTTCTATTGCCACAATTAAAACAGCATTCAAAAGTATTAATTTAAAACACTGATGACTTATGGGGGATTTCCGTTAAGGTTCTTGAAGGTATCATTGACACAATTGCCCCTGTCCTAACAGGCATATTTAATCAATGTTTAGACAGCGGTACGTTTCCTGACTTAATGAAACATAGTAAAGTAGTACCAGTTTTTAAATCGGGTAGTAAGAGTGATCCCTCTAATTATAGACCTATACCTGTGCTTCCAGCAATAAGCAAAATTAATGAAAAAGTCATGCTAGACCAGATGTTGTCACATTTTAACTCAAATGGGATTTTACATAGTCGACAGTTTGGTTTCACGAAAGGTAGGTCGACGACTGACGCGGGAGTAAAACTCGTCAGTCACATTTTGGAATCCTGGGAGAAGTCCCAGGATGCAATTGGCATTTTCTGTGACCTCTCAAAAGCGTTTGACTGCGTTGACCACAACACACTCATCTGTAAATTACACCACTACGGAATTCGTGGACGAGCTGCTGATCTTGTACTTTCCTATTTATCAAACAGGCAGCAAAATGTAAATGTTAACGGGGCAACGTCCTCGGGGTCTCTAGTTAAGATGGGCGTGCCTCAAGGTTCAATTCTTGGCCCTTTTTTATTTCTAGTTTATATTAATGACCTTCCTTACCTAATGGCAAACTTCTCGGATATAATTTTATTCGCTGGTGACACCTCTCTTATTTTTAGAATAGATAGAAAAGATACGGATGTCTTACATGTCAACGATAGTCTAGCTGTTCTCTCGAAATGGTTTGCGGCTAATAATCTTTTACTCAATGCAAACAAAACTAAATGTCTTAAGTTCTCATTACCAAATGTACCCCAATTAGGTCTAAATTTAAAACTTGATGGCAAGAAACTAGATGCTATTTCCGAAACTGTATTTCTGGGAATTACTTTAGATTCGAAATTGCAATGGGGTGCCCACATTAGAGCTCTCTCAAGTAGATTAAGTTCAGTTGCTTACGCAGTAAGAAAAATAAGGCAGTTGACTGATGTAGCCACAGCTAGGTTAGTATACTTGGCTTATTTTCACAGTATTATGTCTTATGGCGTTCTGCTGTGGGGATCGGCAGCTGACGTAGATTCAGTTTTCATTTTACAAAAGAGGGCAATCCGCGCAATCTATAAAATGGGGCCTCGCGAGTCTCTTAGAAACAAATTCAATGAAATTAATATACTAACTCTGCCTTCTCTTTATATCCTAGAAAATATCTTGTATGTTCGCAAAAACTTAGGTCTTTTCAAAAAAAGATGCGACTTCCATAATCTAAATACACGTAGTAAAGATGAAATTGTGATTCCAAAATTTAGATTAACTAAAACTAGCAAGTCATTTCTAATAAACAGTATCCCCTTCTATAACAAGTTGCCAAAGTCGGTTACAGAACTTAGCGATGGAAAGTTTAAAACTCACATCAAACGTGTCCTTATCAAAAAAGCATATTATAAGATAAAAGACTACGTTGAAGACAGGGAAGTTTGGCATTAATTCCTTCTGCACATGTGGCTTCCCTGGTACCTCATTGACAGCGTAACTTTGTGAGAGTCTATTAACTGCTTCCAAATTACAATGTTAATTTTTAATATTTTTATTTTTTACACTTTGTGACATATTCTCGTCATTTTTGACATTATACATCGCTTCAAATATCACCTATTTATTAGTGATTCTCATGAAAATCATGTCACTTTGTTTAAATCAGCCATGCCAGCCATTAGATCAACCTGATCTTACTAATGTAGATTCTTTTACATATTGTGAATGGGAAAACATTGTAGGCCTTACAGACTAGATTTATAGACGATTTTCTATTCTTTATTTTCATTCCTCTAAGTACTTGGTACTTATTGACAGGCCTGCACTGTCCTCCCATACCTATTATCACTGTAATTTGAAAACATTGTAAAACCCAATTATTTTTAAAAGAGTAACCGTGGAGTTTCTTGCCGGCTCTTCTCCATAGGAAGCGACAAATTGGAACCGTGCATCTAGCTTCTGACGTTTCATATGTGTCCATGCAGGTTTATGTGAAATAAAATATTTTGATTTGATTTGATTTGGTTTCGCCCTCGTAGAGGTCGGAAATTATCCCCGTGAACGTACTACCGGAATAAAAACTATTCTACAGCATAAGTTTTATCCAGTGCGCAAACTGTAACCATGAATTCAGCATATCATTCTAGACCCCTCAGCACATAAATTTTTCGCCGGTTATACAAAAAAAAAACAGCTGTTTCATAGAAAAGTGCAATACAGCTAATTTTTTTTTTGTAAAACCGAAGTAAAATTTCTGCGTTAGGGAGTTTAGAATGATATACTGAATTTATGGTTACAGTTTGAGGACTGTATAAAAACTTATGCTGAATAAGTGAATCCAGCTTATACACTATATGTGTGCCAAATTTCATCCAAATCCGTTCGACAGTTTTTGCGTAATTGAGTAACAAACATTTAAACATCCAAACATCTAAACATCAAAACATCCATACATGTAAACATCCAAACATCTAAACACATAACCATACAAACTAACACATTTATTGACTACTCACACTTACTCAGCTCTATTCAGCTTTTGTCCATAGAAAACAACGATTTTATATGAGATGCGTACGCATCCGTTCAGCCGCGGAAAGCTGAACGGACTATACAAAATGGTTGTTTTCTATAGACAAAAGCTGAACAGAGCTGAATAAGTGTGCTTAGTCCCTTATAATATTAGTTGGATTGGATTGTTTTGAAAAAAAACTTTTATTGTTACAGACGCCACTGATTTTTTCTTTACTAGTTTTCCGGTAAAAAAGAGTTTATGGCTCATTAATAACAGCTGGGTTGATAGAAGGTTACGCTACGCTTGCTGCGGTCAGTTTGTGGATGGGTGACCATTTACTACACTTCTTGACAGTCGTTATAGGCCCAAAACAACCAGTATTAAAAAGTAGTATCGTGTTACCCAGCAACTGGGTTGTGGAGGTTAGATAGGCAGTCGCTCCATGTAAAATACTGGTATACAGCTGCATCTGTTCAGATTGGAAGCTGACCTCGATATAGTTGGGAGAAGGGTAGGCAGATTCATCATCATAATCAGCTTCTAATGTTCCCACTGCTGGAACACAGGCCTCCTCTCTGTGAGAGGGAGCGGGTCGTAATGGTGCCCGCGGGCTTAGAGCGAGTTGGTAGATGTCACATGTCTTCGAATTTTTGGTTCTAAGACATGCTGGTTTCCTCACGATGTTTTCCTTCACCGTTTTTAAAACAGTGCTGATGAAATAATTAACACGAATGAAAGCGCCTGTCAGGGTTCAAACCTCCGACCTACGACTCGTAAGCCGGGGCCGCCACCACTGATCTACTGAGTACATTGATTGATTGTATGTGTAAAATTCAAACTCGTATGCGCACCAGTTCCGTGTGGTGGTGGAAGTAAAAGAATAGCACCATCCCATTTCTTCCCGTGGGTGTCGTAGAAGATCTCTCGCGTCCGGCCCTGGTCCAGGCCATGGTACGGAGCAAGAGTGCATGGGTAGCATCACCTCCTTCTGCGAAGCAGTAATGCTCGCGAAGAGGGAGGCGGCGCACGTCAGGGAGAGGCAGTATATGCGCCCTCACGGCATTAGTCGCCGCAGGAGACGCCCTGGGCGTTGGGAATCCCAGGCTGATTCCCGGCGGCCACCGTAGGCGCGGGCTTGCGGACGGCGAGTAATGGGTAGCTCGCTGTCCGGTATGGACTAAGCCCGGGTCGACGGCGCGTTGTGTTCCACGCGCGCCTCAAAGAGATGTCAGCACCAACTGATGGAGCCCGCAAGAGCCGATGCCTGCCAGGGGTGTGGGTTGTTCCAAAGAGATACCGCGGCCCGTGGCACACAGACAACTGAGGGAACACGGGTGGGTTTTAGTCAATAAAAGTCTGACACCCTCCTGCTCCACCCAGAGCGGGAGAAGTTATTTGATGATTTCCCACCCGCGTTCTCTATGTATTTATCCACCATACTGCGATCGCCAACCCTCCTGCCAAGCGTGGCGATTATGGCAAATCCCTCCCTTTTGGGGTAGGCTTATGTCCAGCAGTGGACGTCTTTCGGCTGTTATGATGATGCGCACCACAAAAAATGTCGTGAAAATTAATTTAGCGCCTACTTAACATAATAGGTTTATCAAACAAATAAACACGGTACTGTGAAAAGACAAAGGGATACGTGATACGTATTTCCCTATTGTTGTGGCAATTATTTAAGTCGCTACGAGTACATAACAGTCACGATATTTTTTGGGGCACTTGTGGCTGAGTAATACCCAGAGGTCGGAGTAGGTAGATTAATTTTATATACTTGCGTCAAGATATTATAATATGGACATGCCATTTTATCCATAATGTGCGGGAAGTACCGGAAAAAGTTCCGGAATTGGAATTATGGAATAAAATAAAATAAAAAACATACAGATAGGCTAACAAAATCGTTTATTATATGAATGATTGATTGTATTCAATGAACAATTATTTTTAATTAAACAAAAACATAAATAAATTATTTTTAATCCTCATCGGATACAATTTCCATATTTTGGCTTTCAACGTTAATACAATTAAAATAAATAATCATCACAATGAATATGAAGTTCCGGTATTTTGGAGGCATATCCAAATTATCCTCTACATTTGACGTCAACGACCTTAAATCAATCTACCTTTTTTTTTTTTTTTTTTTTTATTACGGGGGGAAATCCTCATGGATGTCCTCCGCCCCGGGGAGGGCGGAGGGGTCTGTCAGACTCTTACTGACTAAAACCACCCCGGTGTTCCGTCTCTCACTTGCACCGGGGATCACGGGAACTAGTGTGACTTCCGCGATCCCCGGCTAGTGCAGGCCCGCCTCTGCGGGCCACCTCGCGATAGGGGGGGAGTGAGGTGTTAAACTCCCCCCTTACGTCATAGAGAGGCGCGCGTGGAACACTACGCGCCGCCATCTCGGGTCCTAAGAAGTAGGGGGCAACGAATTTCCCCAGATCCGTTGCCCCTGGACCCATTTAGGGGGGCTGGAAGAGGGCGTTATCCGCTCTCCGCCGACGCCCGGTGCGTCTGCTGCGGATCGGGTTAGCGGAAGCAATCTCCCGCTCCCTCTCCGCAGCCTCCTTCTGCGACATGACTATTTCGCAGAAGGATACCACCGCGTCCCAGGACTCCTCGCTGCCGACCATCGAGTCGACAACGGCCAGCAGCGACAGGTCACTGCCGACTCCTGAGATGAGGGCACGGCGCGGCTCCTCCCAAGCGGCACACTCTGCCAGCGTGTGCCACGCCGTGTCCTCCCGACAGTTGACGCAGTGGTGACACCGAGCGTCCGGCTCCCTGTTTATGCGACACAGGTACTTCCCGAAGCAACCATGCCCCGAGAGCACCTGTGTCACCCGAAACGACAGGGAGCCGTGCCTCCTCCCGAGCCAGCGCTCGAGTACTGGCCGGACCGCCCCAATGGTAGCGGGGCGCCAAGGGCGTGAAAGCCTGTCCCGCCATTCCGCCACCAAAAAATCAATCTACCTACTCCAACCTCTGGTAATAACAGCCGCAACGGTCAATCGATCAGGTTAAGCTATGCTTGCGGCGGTTGGTCCATGAATGGGTGCCCATCTTTACATACCAAGACCCCTTCGTGCCTCGGAAAGCACGTTAAGCTATTGATCCCGACTGTCGTTTGTGGATCTTTGACAGTCGACTGATTTATAAAAGAATGAATAAAAACATTAATTAGAACGTAGATAAATACATTTTTTAAATACAGGTACATTTGGCCTTCATTAAGAATTCAGTTGACTTTTTATATTTTGCCAGCCGTAAAACGACTTTAAGTTTATTCGAAAAACACAATTTTATTCATACCGCCAATGATAATGTGAACAAAGGCTTCTATTCAAATAAATTACCTGAGAAACAAGTATTTTTTATTAAAATTTTACTCACGTTCAATAACGTTGGGTAGAGTAACTTTATTTCTTTAAATTATGTATTTTTCTTTTTTTTTGTGTTTTGGCACCCAGTTTTTTATCTCTGTATTCATGTAAGTATGTTATCATTTTTTTTTTTCTGGGTGGGAAATCATCAAATAACTTCTCCCGCTCTGGGTGGAGCGGGAGGGCATGTCAGACTTTTACTGACTAAAACCCACCCGTGTTCCCTCAGTTGCCTGTGTGCCAGGGGCGGCGGTATCTCTTTCGAACAACCCGCACCCCCGGCAGGCATCGGCCCTTGCTCTTGCTCTGTTGCTGCTGACATCTCTTTGAGGCGCGCGTGGAACACAACGCGCCGTCGACCCGGGCTTGGTCCTTACCGGGCAGCGAGGTCCCCATTACTCGCCGTCCGCAAGTCCGTGCCTACGGTGGCCGGGAATCAGCCTGGGATTCCCGACGCCCAGGGCGTCTCCTGCGAAGGCCACGGCTGTGAGGGCGCATGTACTGCATCTCCCTCACGTGCGCTGCCTCCCTCTTTGCGAGCATAACTGCTTCGCTGAAGGAGGCGACTGCCAGCCATGCCCTCTCGCTCCGTACCATGGCCTGGACCAGGGTCGGACGCGAGAGATCGCCGCCGCCGATCACCTCCACGAGGACACGGCGTTGCTCCGCCCAAGCTGGGCAGTCCGCCACCGTATGCTCCACCGTGTCCTCTGGGCGATCTTCGCAATGGAAACACCCGGGCGTTTCCTCCCACCCTATCCGAAACAGGAACCTCCCGAAACAGCCATGTCCGGTGAGGACCTGTGTCAGGCGGAAGGTGAGGACGCCATGCCGCCTCTCAAGCCACTCCTCAAAGAGGGGACTTACCGCCGCAATCGCGGCGTGCCCAAAGTATGTTATCATTTCATTGTGTTTTTGTATTTCGTGGCGTTTCTTTCGTGAGCACATTTAGAGCTGATTAGAAATAGTTGGTCTATCAATCTACCCATAATCATCATTCTCCTGCCACTATTCCAATTTATTTGTGGTTCTTCCACACTTATCTATTAGTCGTCATCTCCGTAGTCACACCCTTTCTAACCATATCATCATTCACACAGTCCATCTATCGTTTCTTTGGTCTCCCCCTATTCTGTCTATCTACACATAATATGTTCGTCAAACTATACGTTCTACACCTGCTGATCAGAATTGGGTTTCAGAAGTGGTATTATAAATCCAGGAATGGTATTAAAATTCACCATCCTATGGATTTCAATGAACGTGTACCACTGAGAGGGGAGCAGTGGTGGCCCAGTGATAGCTACCGCGCTGTTCGAACCCTGACAAGGCGCTTTACCTTGTGTAAATGATTTAATCACCACTGCTGACAAACCGGTGACGGAAAACATCTTGAGGAAAGCGGCATGTCTTAGAACCAAAAATTCGAAGACATGTGACATCTACCAACCCGCACTGGGCCTGCGTGATTGATTTTGGCCCACTGCCTCTCACAGAGAGGAGGCCTGTGTCAGCAGTGAGAACATTCGTGTTTTTTATTTATAATTCTTATTTATTTATTTCACCGAAAGACATACAACAGATTACATATATTTATGGGCTAGTATTTGGGAGAATATAACATATTAGCATCTGTAGGCGAACTGAGGAGTCCTGTATCTCAACATACAATACCAGACTCCTCAAAATAGAAAATAACATAATTATAGTAGCCCAAATGACATGCGGTTGGATGCATCAATGAAAGAACTGAATTATAAGAATTAAAACTAAAATAACAAAAAAAATATACAAAAACGAAAGTGTGTGAGAGTGTGTGTGTGTGTGTGTGTGTACGGTTTTGTGTAAGTATACAGTAGTGAAAGGTTTTGTGGTGGTGTGTTGTGTAAATACGTCTTACCGAAGAAATAATCAATGCACTAAAATGTGTTAATTGTACACATGGGCGAAATAGCTCACTGAAAAGAAAAAGAGCGATCAGCTCTTCCACTCTAAAGAGCTATATCACGCTAGCTCTCTAGCTCTTTTATAGCTCAGTGACCCAGATGCCGACTGTTAGCTCATTTTTTTTTGTTGAACATTGCGGTTCCTTTTTAAAATGTGCCAAAATATTTTCTACTTAAAGTTAATAAGCATGAAGATAAATTTACAGTGATTTATGTCATATGATAAGTTTACAATGATGTATTTGTGCCGGAGAGCTATTGTTGGAAGAACGAATGATGTGATCTGAAGTCAGCCGAAGGGTGCCGAATGAGCCGTTAGGCTGGTGAATTCGGTCGGTCGTCGGTGTCTCGCTGATGTACTGAGCTAGTGAGTCTGAGTCAGCTAACTGAGCTAGTGAGATATTTAGCGAGTGAGTGAGCGAGAGCGAAGTCAATCGAAAAGAGCTATCACTCGATCACGAGCTATTCATGTGTAGTTAATTGACTAAATCTTTCGCTATTGCTAAACCATCAACAGGTCCTCGGTGTGCTCATAAGAAAGGGCAATTAGGTACTCATCTATCTTCTTCTTGTATAAGGTTTTTTTGAGTGGATATATCTCGTGTACTGCACATTGTGTGTACAATGTACATTATTTATGTCTATTATGTGTGTATGCTTACCGTTGTCCGTAAATTTTTTGTAGTCATATTATCATAATCGTGATCACGTTATCTCAAGTATTTTGTACTCATTGTATTGCAACTGTTTATTACAAGTAGTCTTGATTAGTCGTTTCAGATTACTTGACTTTGGGCGTGTCAGACTTTTACTGACTAAAACCCACCCGTGTTCCTTCAGTTGCCTGTGTGCCAGGGGCCACGGTATCTCTTTCGAACAAACCGCACCCCTGGCAGGCATCAGCCCTTGCGGACCCGACCAGTTGGTACGACATCTCTTTAAGGCGCGCGTGAATACAACGCGCCATCGACCCGGGCTTGGTCCTTACCGGACAGCGAGCTACCCATTATTCGCCACCCGCAAGCCCGCGCATACGGTGGCTGGGAAGCAGCCTGGGATACCCGACGCCCAGGGCGTCTCCTGCGGCGACTAGGGCCATGAGGGCGCATTTACAGCCTCTCCGTGCGCCGCCTCCCTCTTTGTGAGCATTACTGCTTCGCAGAAGGAGATGACGGCTACCCATGCAATCTCGCTCCGTGCCATGGCCTGGACCAGGGCCGGACGCGAGAGATCGCCGCTGCCGATCGCCTCCACAAGGACACGGCGGTGCTCAGCCCAAGCCGGGTAAACCTCTACCGTATGCTCCACCGTGTCCTCAGGGCGGCCCTTATCGTGAAGTCATCATCATCCGTCTAGGAAACACTATACCCCTTGGTAAGACTGGCTGCCAGACTTTCAGGCTTCTGACGACCCGTAACGACTATCAAACACCTAAGAAAGACAGCCGCGACCAACGGCTTAGCGTGCTTTTCCGAAGCAAAGGCGGCCTAGGTATACACCGTGACATTTTAGTCGTCTTACAACGGCAGCCCACATCATGTATCCAATGACTACTAATCATTTATCTATATTTTGAACATTTGCATAATTAAAAAAATTAAAATATCATTCACTAAGACGCATGACGTAATTTGAAACACCCTGTTATGGAGATGGAATTAATGATGGAATATAATGGTAGGTAGGTAGATATCTTCTACCGTTTGATACGTAAACATTATTAACAGGGAGGGTGTTTCATAATTCTAAAGCATTATTTATTTTTCTTTGTACATATTATCTTAATTAACGGGAACAATTCTTTAATCGCACCTAGAGGTATTTTATGTCGGATACATTGAGTGGACCACCTTTGTAAGACGACTAAAATATCACGGTGTATAAAATGGTGACCATTTTATATACGAGTACATCCACAGACTGACCTCGGCGAGCGTAGCTTTACCTGATCGATTGGCCTATGCGATTGTTATTATTTAGCCACGGGACCCTCCTTATTATGAAGTCATTAGGGTGGAATTAACAAAGCCAAACCAAGTCAGTTGAACAAAAAGTCCGCAATGTACCTACTCACAGTTTTTTTTTGCCGTGAAAAGCTACGGTTTATTCTTCGTGTGGTAGCGAGGTTGTCAGTTGTTGTAGCTGTGACACTAGTATAGTAGTTTTTAACCGAATTCAAAAAAAGGAGGCGGTTCTCAATTCGATTGTATGTTTTTTTTTATGTTTGTTACCTCATAACTTTCGACTATGTGAACCGATTTTGATGATTCTTTTCTTATTTAAAAGCTCGTGCTTTCCGTGTGGTTTCATTTTCATATAGATCTGATGATGCGTTTCGGAGACAGACAACGGAACTCTTCAAAAAATAACAGTAAATAAACGCGATTGCTGCTATCGCATAAATATGCATTGTTTTGACCCCAAGGATGATTAAATTTCGAATTAGTGGGGTAGGTACTATAACTGAAAAGTGAAAAATAAAAACTTTTTCCAAAAAAAGACAAACGACTTCTGAAAAAACACTACAAAGTGAAAAATAACTTTAATTTCGGAAGGCAGTGACAAAAAATTAAAATACATATATCCAAAGTCACCGCCTTCCGAAATTAAAGTAATTTTTTACTTTGTAGTGTTTTTTCGGAAGTCGGTTGTTTTTTTTCGGAAAAAGTTTTTTCCATGCCATATACAAGCTCGCACGATTATTGAACGGGTCAGTTTGCGTGCCGTACCGTTAAGAAACCGGAGTATTCCCGTTTGAGCACCAATTTTTTGAGCACCTAATGCAGTGAGCACCAAGGTATTCCCATACCTTTCGTGCTCGTGGTGTTCAAACGGGAATACTTCAAGTAACCGTGCCCTATACAACGGGCCTAACATCCTCCACAATAGATATCCAACAGCGTCTCAGGGATCGTGCCATCTCTTTCATTACAGGAATAAAAGAACAGGATACGTGGTCATGTACCAATATTATTTACGCTGATTAAAGGGAATGATCGTTTGAATGGAGAGTGTACTTGCTTGAGTTGTTTGTATGTACCTATGTGTATAATGAAGGTACCTACCTAAATAACCAAGGTAACCGACATAGCCCGAAGAATTGCCAAACTTAAGTGGCAGTGGGCAGAGCACATTGCATGCAAAACAGAGGTCCGATGGGGCCAGAAAGTTCTGGAGTTGCGACCGTGCACTAGAAGACGTAGCGTTGGAAGGCCTCCCACAAGATGGACCGATGACATAGTGAAGGGCGAAGAATGACCGGTTGAAGTGGCGGTGTTTGTGGGAGGTCTATGTCCAGCAGTGGACGTCTTTCGGCTGAAAATATGATGATGATGTGTGATAAATATCATCTTTTTAACTCTCCTCCAAACATCAGCAAGACGTCATTTAAGAGAACTTGTAGAAGAACTAGAATTTAAGAATACACCGCCCTGGCGAGTTATATAAATGATAAGTTAGGTGATAAACTTGAAAGCCTTTGCAATTTTCGTTTTTCCCCAAGACAATAGTCCCGTCCCATTTACGGATAATCTATAATGAAAAAAAACTATCTACATAATAAATGTTAATATTACAAATGGGTACCATTAGACTGGCTTTGTAAGTAAACTTCTGTACAAAATGTTATTTGTGCCGAAATGTGAAGGACATTTGGAGATCGTCTTCAGTTACTTAATTGTTTATCAGTACATAGTATAAAACAAAGTCGCTTTCTCTGTCCCTATATCCCTATGTATGCTTAAATCTTTAAAACTACGTAACGGATTTTGATGCGGATTTTTTTAATAGATAGAGTGATTCAAGAGGAAGGTTTATATATGTAACGGGATATCAGGAAGGCCGGGCTGTTGCATCTGATTGCTGATTCGTGACTTCGTCAGCACGGGAATCCATAGTGGGCGTTAAACTTCAGGAAACGTTGAAATAAATACGCTGTAGCGTTAACTGTTCACTATTTTAATTTTACAGACACTTAAATGACTTAAACAATTAAGGATTGCAGTAATAATTAACGATTTAGAGCTAATGGGTTTGCGAGTGACCACCACGTGCAACGGCTGTCAACAACCTGACTGAATTGACACGACGTCGCCCGCGATGACAGACGCAACTCCATTCGGTGTTACCCGCTCTTAATTAAAATTACCATTTAGTTGAATTCAAATCGATTAATCGTTAAAAATAACAAAATAACAATTACAACTCTCGAAATTAACTGATTTTCATTATTTAATAATGTCACGCGCCGTTATGTATAATACACCGACCTCCACGCGGGCGAAGCCGCTGGAAAAAGCTAGTTTTTAATAAAACTAGAATTTTGTAGGTTGAGTTTAAGGGGAGATGACACCAATAGCTGTAAGTCTAATAAAGTTTCTCTTAATATTTCAGTACTAAATACTATTACAGGTTTTTTTGTATACAAACTATTTCAGGGTACCGTAATTGTCAATGTAGAAAAAATAATAGCCTACAAAAGTTTGACCGAGTTATGATAATTATTTACTTTCTTCGTAGATCTATCTTGGGCTTGTGGCTAAGACATAACAGCTGCACGGGTCGATCGATCAGGTTAAGCTACGCTTGCTGCAGTTGGCTCGTGGATGGGTGACCTTTACATATCAAGATCTCTCCGTGCCTCGGAAAGCACGTTAAGCCATTGGTCCCGGCTGTCATTTGTGGGTCTTTGATAGTCGTTACGGGTCGTCAGAAGCCCGAAAGTCTGACCACCAGTCTAACCAAGGGATATCATATTACGGAGTTGTGGAGGTCAGATAGGCAGTCGCTCCATATATAATACTGGTATTCAGCTGCATCCAGTTTGACGGGAAGCTGACCCTAACAGAGTCGGGAAAAGGCTAGGCAGATGATTTTGCTATCGCCGGCAACAGTGATTTACATTTTTAAGCCGAGTTTTACGCCACAGAAACCTATAAATAAATAAAAATAGAACATGCTAATCAATACAACATTCGATAATAAACTTCAACATTTAGTTAAGTGCGCTAGCGCAGGAGCTCGCCCGTTCGAATGCTCCCGCGCAGTACTAGCGTCTAAACTCAATATCATCGCACGCGGCGGTCGTCACGTCTCGAGCATTTACTTGTATTATACTAATGGTAATACTTTATCTTTGAGGATATTAAAAGGCCCGTAAAATGTGGTGGTAATTACAGTGCTGAAGGATTTTGTGATTTATTCTGAAAGTGATACAGTGTGATTTTGAGTGGAAGGGGATTGTAATGGTGGGTTCATATGGAGTGTTTTGTTTTCTATAAATTAATGTGATGTATTTTTTAATTTTGTGTCGTAATATTTTTAATTCAATTAAACCTGCTAGGTCATTGATAAATACATAACTGAAAATGTACAGTTAAATGATATAAAACCATGATTTGCTATCCTTAACCCTGCTTTCTTTCTCTTTGTTTTTATGAAATTATGAAGTCCTTTTGTTTTTCTGGTTTCCCGACTATCTCGGAAGGAGGATAGTTATTATAAATCCCAGATAATTTATAATGTTTTTACGTATTTAATTAATCCAACTTATATTATAAATGTGAAAATTTGTATGTTTATTTGTTTGTTACTCAATCACACAAAAACGGTCAAATGGATTTCAAATTTTTCCCACAGATAGTTTAAAACCTGAATTAACAACAGGATACTTTTATCTCGGTAGTACGGTCCCGTGGGGTAATAGGGTATTTTCCAATTTATTAAAAACTATTTCAATTTGAAGATTGGGACGAAATATATAACGGAAAAATAAAAATAAATTGATTGAAATCTATTATCTTAATTGAACAAGATTTAAATCAAATTTATTTTTCATTGTTTTGAATTTACCGCCAAAACGCTCCATAAGATGACTTTTTATAACGTAACCACACGTGACGTCAGCTTTGTGTAAACTGAAGTAGTTGTACTAAAGTTAACGTCGAGTTTATAATTATATAAGATTTTTAATGGATAGAAAGTGGTATTACTGGTACGCGGTGCCTCTGTGTACAAATTATTCTAAAACTGCGCCACACAAAGTATTTGTACCGGTGCCGATTATACAAAGCTGACGTTACATATTATGGTCAAAGTAAAAGTAAATTCAAAACAACAATTAATATGTGGATATAAATTAATTAATTTTTATTTTTCTAGTTAAATATTTCGTCCCAATCTTCAAATTATAAAAAACTTAAAAAAAAAAAAACAACCGATTTCCAAAAAAAACACCACAAAGTGAAAAATAACTTTAATTTCGGAAGTCGGTGACTTTTGATATGTATTTTATTGAATTTTTTGTCACCGCCTTCCTTAAAGTTATTTTTCAATTTGTAGTGTTTTTTGGAAGTAGGTTTTTTTTAAGTTTTCTATTTTTCACAGTACACCTATTTGTTACAGTACCTACCCCACACAATTTGAAATTTCATCATCCTTGAGGTCAAAACAATGTATATTTATGCAATAGCAGCAATCGCGGTTTGTTTGCTGTCATTTTTTGAGGAGTTCCGTTGTCTGTCTCCGAAACGCATCATCAAAAAGAATTTTGCAAATCCGTCCATATATGACGGTTATGCCCGAACATACATTAAAAAAAAATATATATATATAAACATTCGAATTGATAACCTCCTCCTTTTTGAAGAAAGTTAAAAATAGTTTTTAATAAATTGGAAAATACCCTAATGCCGACCTTTACGCGGACGAAGCCGCTGACAAAAGCTAGTCGGTCATAAAATTACTAAATCAGATTGAGAATGAAATAGCAAAAAAACATTATTTATTAAACCGTTTAGCTGCCACTCACTGTTAACTTTTGTTGGATTAAAAATAAATATTAATAGGTAATCCATTAAAAATCTAATATTAACAGCTAATCCATCAAAAAAGAGTTACTTATTAGCCTGAAAAGCCTAGCGAATCATTTTAATATGCAAAGTGAAACAATGAATAAGGAACGCAAAGAACTTGCTATACAAGGTGAATTTTTAGTCACCGTTTCAATTTTTCAGGATGATAGTACCCGTGAAATTGAACTACTTTCTACAAGAAACATGGGTCGAAATATGAAAAAAAATATCGGACCTTCCATACAAAATCGATCAGCTGACTATTGATATTGCATGGGAGCGGGAGGTCCGATTATTATTTTTTTATTTCGACCCATGTTCCTTGGAGAAAGTTGTTAAATTTCACGGGTATATCACCCTGAAAAATTTAAACGGTGACTAAAAAAATCACCTTGTATACCCACCGACTTACTACTGGCGTCAGGTGTGTGGTAGGTACAGCAAAGAGAGTATTTGTATAAAGATAGTAAAGATCGCAGCTGGTGGAGTTTTGTAGTTTTTGCCTATCCCCCATGGATAAAAGGCGTGAGTTTATGTATGTATGTACCTTATTACCATACAACATGATTCTGAGGTGCAAATAAAAAAAAAAGATCGAAACAAGAAACTATTGGTTTCTTGTTTCCATCGCAGTCGGGTTTTTTTTATTTTACACTTTTTAGTTAATGCAATTATATATGTTATTAATAAGACATCTATTTTGATTCCCGACTCGATAGGTTTTCAGAAAAAACAATTGAATATGGCGCTGAAACTCAGCCATTTTAATTTTCATAATTTTAATACTTATACCAGTGTCACTCTCACAATTGAGACATATATAACGACGCCTCTCAAGCTAAAATCCATCAAGCTGTATAGGCTACAGAGCGTGATAAAGAAATCCACATACGTACATAAATATACTCGTAAAACATAACCCTTCTTCTGGTGCAGTCGGGTAAAAACTTACGAAAATTTTAGTTACGGGCAACACTAGCTTTCTCCTTAATCGTGACGTTTGCTAACACCTAGGTCACAAACATTGTAGTGTAAGTACATTGACCTTTTGCACTCCATCCGTTCAGAATTCTATAAAATGCGAGTTGAAGAAAGTCAGTGGGAAATTGAAGATCTTAATTCAGATAGTGCACAATGCATAATTACGCAGTGTTTATTATTTATGGTGCATCGGTGAGTTGATTCTCTGATTAGGATTCGATGCAGTGCAAACAGTGTCGTAGTTAGAAAATATTTTTTTTTTAGTTACATTTTTTATTTTTATTCTAAAGTATAACTTTGTGTCTAGTTATTCCTATAAATGTGTACTTATTTGTAAATAAAAAGTACCTACGGTCCTCCAAAATGAGTAACTCTTTTTTTCGAACTGTTTAAAAATATAATTCTGGATAGGTACACTAAATTGTAGGTACATACATATAAGTTATTTTTTCACCAGTGAAAGCTGCCAAGTATCTATTTTTTTGTTTTGTTATTTCCGAGATATATCTGGCAAATGTGGATCGATTTCAAAAATCTTTAATTTTTTTTTTAATGGAAGGGTGGTCTCGTATTACTTTTATTAACTTTGCTTGAATAGTTTTTGCGTTTACTTCGATAATAAATATTTAATCCACTGTGTATCTTGATGGTATTCTAATACTTTTAAAACTATAGATAATAATTGATGTACCATAACTAACTTTAATTTCGGAAGTAGAGAAAAGGCAAGAAATTAATATAAAGATCCAAAGACACCACTTTTTTTAAATATATTTCAGACTAGGTTGTCCATAGAGAGTTAGTAATACACTGAAACTTAAGAACCATGTTAATACTACACACCTACAAAAAAAAAATTATAATTATCCTATATGTAGGCGAATCCAGTGCCTCCAGATAGGACCCTCAATTTGTTCAGCAATCCTCTGTTGCTGTCTCTCACTCTTCAAATCGATGCTGCTCTTTTTCTAATTATGGCGCGCTTTGAATCTTAATTTAAACTCTTTGCCACCGACTCACAGTGGAACGAATGTATGGGAGCGGTTGGACGTAGACATGTCCGAAAAAAAAGAGTAAAATTATGCCAAACTAATGATGCCATCTTATTCGATTACTTAATGCCTTCATAACTTGTGGTGATGAATTTCTTCATAACTCCCATATTTCGGGAGTAATTTGAGAAAATGTGAAATTTTACTATGAAAATGAGTGTATCGAGCTCTCTCCCTCCTGATTCCGGGCTTGTTTCAAGTAGCGGTCTCTAATATCATAATGCTAATACTAAGAGCTATATTTAATACTAAGACACATAGTGCGCCAAATGTGCACTTTCTGGGATAAAGAGTGATGTTTATTTTATAACACAATTTTTTTATTTTTTGTTTATTTTGTTGATTAAAACCGTTTTTCTAAAGGTTTACCTTATTACAATAACATTTCTGAGCAGCCAATTAGAGAAGATATAAGCTAATTAGGATATATAATTAGGGACTTAAGGTTTACATATAAAACTGATGCACTAATGATTACTGATAAGAACATTGCTATTATTTAATTACTAAATGGCTCTTAATACACTAATTTAGCATGCATCATTTACTAATTATCACAATAACTAATTACCTTGCAATATTTAACAAAGGATACCTGGGATACCTGGATTTTATATAAATAGGTCACTATTAGTAACTTTAAAATCAGTGTTGATTTACACCTCGTTGTATCCAAGCTAATCTCGCAATGTATTTTCCAAATTTTAATACAAATCTTGATATTCACGTTGCTTTATGCGCACGCGCACATAAAGATTTACGCGACTTTAACTATTTGTTCAGTGTTTTAAAAGATAACAGTTGTGTTCAGTTATGTGAAAGTGCTGAAACAAGTTTAAAAGACTGGTGTCGTCGATTTTGCTACCGCATTTATGCAAAATGGACACAGTCTGGAAGAAGCACAGATAAGTTTCGGAAGAAACATGAGATTTGGCTACAGGCTGCAATTCAATGGCCGGAATTACAGAATGAAAATATGGAACCTTCTACAGAAAATATAAGTGACGTCATCGAGCCCATAATTTCTCCTGCTAAATCTGATGCTTCAACTTGTACACATCCTAGTCCTCGTAAATCTTTTGAGGACCTTAGTAACCGGCAAAAAAGAAGACGCACTGAAGATAGTCTTTCATGCAGCAGTAGCAGCGCTGAAATTATGTTTTCGGCCGAAAGGGCGCTTCAAAAGGCAGGACAAAGCGATACAGCTTATGTTATGAAATACTTGACGGAGAATCCAGAAGAGGCCTCAAAAATCAAAGCCTTCATTGAAGGTAAATCAATTCAGGTACGGGAAATATCCCCTTTGAAGGCATTGGCTCTTTATGTATCGATGAACTTATCGAAATGGCGCTATAACACTCTTCGGGATTTCAACACTCAAGAAGGAGCTCTTCAATACCCGAGTTACTACATGTTGGTTAAAGAAAAAATTAAGTGCTATCCGGCCAAAGAAGATCTCACAGTTACAGAGAGCTCTGCAAAAATCAAATTACAAGCCTTGATGGATTTAACCTCAAGAAGACTTATTAGGTCGTTAGAAACCCCTGTTGATCCCAATCAACAGCTCGTATTGACCAGCAAATGGGGTTTTGACGGATCATCTAGCCAAAGCATTTATCATCAAAGGACGAGTGAAGATGAGCAAATCGATCTTGCTAGTAATTTTATGATTAGTCTTGTACCACTGCGGCTCGTCTCAAAAGGTGTAACAATTTGGGAAAACGAGCGACCATCTTCCACTTCATTTTGCCGGCCAATATTGTTTAAGTTTATAAAGGAAACCAAAGAAAATGTGCAGAGAGAGATGGCTGAAATCGAAGCAGAGATTGAAGCCTTAACTCCATCCACCATCACTGATGGAATTAGTGTCAAACACCAACTGCTGTTGACAATGATTGATGGTAAAATTCATTCCATTATATCCAATACAGCAGCTTCAGTGTGTGACATATGCAAGGCTTGTCCTAAAGAAATGAATAATTTAGAGTTAATCAAAGATAAACACGCAAACGAGGACATGTATAAATATAGCTTAAGCACCCTTCACGCTTGGATTCGCTCAATGGAATGCTTATTACACATTTCCTACAAATTAGACATAAAATCATGGCAAGTAAGGGGTGATATAGCAAAAAGGCAAGTTGATGACAGGAAGAAAAGAGTTCAAGAGGCTGTAAGAAGAGAAACGGGCTTACTTCTCGATGTTGTGAAACAAGGCAGTGGATCCACCAACAATGGCAACTCGGCAAGGAGATTTTTTGAAAACTACACTAAATCTGCTGAACTGACCGGAATAGATGCTATGCTTTTAAGAAAAATCTGTGTGATCTTGCAGTGTATTTCATCAGGAGAGAAGATCAACGTAACTAAATTCCGAGAGTTCTGCTTTGATACTGCTAAGCTTTACGTGGAGTTATACCCATGGTATTATATGCCTTCTTCACTTCATAAAATTTTAATGCATGGGCCAGACATAGTTCAGAACATGTCAATTGTGCCCATTGGTTTTCTATCCGAAGAGGCATCTGAGGCTAGAAATAAAGATTTTAGAAAATATAGAGAGGGGCATTCTCGAAAGCATAGCAGTATCTCATGCAATGAAGATATTATGCACAATCTTTTACTGTCTTCTGATCCACTTGTTACAAGTATCCGTCCAAAAGGAAATAAGTTTGTAAAAAAATCTTCTTTTAAGGAATTTTATGAGCTTACGGATTCTGAGAAAAGTGATATCGAATTTGTTAACATAAATGATTTAGCGGACATCGATTCTGAATTTGAATTAATTGATGATGATGATGATGACGAAGATAATTAAATGATGTTATTGTTTTAAAATGTGTAACTTAGTAAATTAGAGCTTACATCTTAATTATTTATTGTACTTTTAATGAAACTAGGTAATTTATTATCAACTTACTTAAAAGTCATACTCTCATCAGTTCTTGTGAATATTTTTGTTAATATATATTTCTGTATATATATATAATATATTTATAGACCTCTTAATAAGTCTGTCTGCGGTTTAAAGTAAATACAAATGGGGAAAAAACGTTTTTTTTTTTAAATTTTCATTTCCTTTTATCCCAGAAAGTGCACATTTGGCGCACTATGTGTCTTAGTATTAAATATAGCTCTTAGTAATAGCATTACGATATTAGAGACCGCTACTTGAAACAAGCCCGGAATCAGGAGGGAGAGAGCTCGATACACTCATTTTCATAGTAAAATTTCACATTTTCTCAAATTACTCCCGAAATATGGGAGTTATGAAGAAATTCATCACCACAATTTATGAAGGCATTAAGTAATCGAATAAGATGGCATCATTAGTTTGTCATAATTTTACTCTTATTTTTCGGACATGTCTACGTCCAACCGCTCCCATACATTCGTTCCACTGTGCGACTACCAAATTTCAAGTTTATTTTTTTCACTGCGTAGTGTTTTTTTGTAAAGTCGGTTGATTTTTTTTATTTTATTTTTTATTGCACATTAATGAAAACAAAAACCAACAAGATCATAAGAGAACAAAATATGTCTATTTAACCATATGAACACACCTTTACATTCAAAGTGTACCGAGAGATAAGAACAACGCAAATACAGTTGATACTTTAAAAGGATTATAATCAAACAGTGATTTTCTTCCAGACGGCTTATAAAGACAGTGCAAGTAAGTGGGTAAGCAGAAACAGTGGTGAATCAGTGACAATGGTGTACACAATCAGTCAACAAGTTAACAATAATGTGGAGAAAAGTGAAAAAAAATGTTTTGTGTGGAAGGAGATACTTTTAGCTGTGTTGGGTATGTGATTTTCTTTTGTTTATAAAATTGGATCGCTTACTGGATTTTCAACGTACTGCTTAGTTCAGAGGAAATTAAATTAAAAATCGAACAGCGTGTTTCATACACTCTGATGGATTTTCAATCCTCTGTTCTAGACTGAGAGGCGAAAATCCAGTGCGCGATAATATCCTGTGATATTTTAAGTCATTGTGAACGTGGTCTGTTACCACTGCTGGACCGCAGCTGGTCTATTCTGTACAAATCAAAAAACTTAAGTGAAGTGATCTTGACGTGAGCTGTCAGCAGTGTTATGCTCTAGCATTAAGTGGAATGACAGCAGTGTTATTCTGTAAAAATCTCGCCGGGATAACTTGGGTGAGGTGAGCTAAAACTGAGCTGTCATGAGTATCAATACTCAGAGCCAGATGAAAAAACAGCTCACTTCAACTACGTTCTCGCGTTGAGATTTTTACAGAATAGTACTGCTGGTCACTTTAAGCTCACTTAACTTTTTTTTTTTTTTTTTTGTTTTTTGTTTCCATTTTTGGGTTTTGTTTTGTTGTAGATTAAGTATATGTTTGTGTTTTATTTTTAAACAGTATCTGCGATTGGATACGGACACTGTCTTTTTGTTGAGGTTTTTCGCATAAAGGGGTTACCTTTCCTTGTTAGCCGCATAAGTTTTTGTACAGTTGTACAGTACGCGTGTCCGCACCCCACGTAGCCAGGTGTTCAGCTTGGACGTAAGGTAGGATTTTAGGGGGCAGCTCACTTAACTTACGTTTTCACGATGAGATTTGATCAGAATAGCTCAGCTGGTTTTCTTTCTGTGTGAGGGGTTGGATCATAGTTCACCTCGCCAGCCTAGCAGGTCTAGACAAAACACATTTCTGTTAGCGTTCACGCCAAACGCTACGCCAAAATATATGGGAATGACATTACCTGCGGAAAGGACACGACGTAATCTTTCCGCAGGTAATATCATTCCCATACATTTTGGCGTAGCGTTTGGTGTGAACGCTAACGGAAATGTGTTTTGTCTCGGGCCCAGTGCGGGTTGACCCATGTCAGCCCAGCGCTTTTTGATTTGGCATACCTACTCGTATATCGACTATTTCGTGAGACACGCGTACATGATTATGGTCGTTTATTATAACTTGGTTAGTCTTCGGGTGTCGTGTTGCCCAGTATATTAAGTCGCGGAGGTCAGATAAACAGCTCTTCTTGTTAAATACTGGTATTCAGTTGCATTCATTTGTCCTAAAATCTCCTAAAGTGGTTGGGAAAGGCTAGGTAGATGCAGAAATAGACTTGGTTAGTCTTCATAGAAACGGACGGCTTGATAAAATACATAAATATTTTTTTATTATTTTTTATTAAGACACACACATATAAACAGACAAGAAGAAAGGAACAGAAAATACGTACATAAGTAATGCTTATTTCTACAGACTGTTCCAGCACACCTGCGATAGGAGAGAAGATAACAGAGATGTAGACAACGCGTGTAATAACAGTACATGGGAAAATATAAAATTACAACATAAACTCTAATTTAAATATACACATATAATATGAGATTATACAAACATACATACATACATACTTCTAAAATAAATATCACCAAAATATATAGAAATAAAATGTAATTTAAATAATAAATACATAAGCAATTATGCTAAAGTGGAGAGATAGTGTTCTCTCACTCTTCTTTTGAATACTACTACTTTTATCGTTACTTCATGACGTAAAACGTTACGTAATTGGCAGTGGCGTAGAAAAAAATATTGACAGGGTAAGCATATTTAAAAAAAAGGCTAAAAAACAGAATAACCGATTACTGTACCAATACAGCCTGCAGCCTGTGAGGCAATTAAATGAATCGTATTATGTTGTATTGAATTTACGATTGACTTTATTTTGTGTCAAATTGTACGATCGAACAGGTAATGTATCGATGATACTAATGATACGACCGACGCTCGACAGATGGAGCTGATTTATGAATAAAGATTTTTTTGATTATTGAAAAAATAATATTAGTTTTAAATATTTATATGATTTAGGCAGTGTCTTTCTGTCTTTATGGACAGCACGCCACTGGTAGCTGGTCTTTCGATTGTCAGTGACATAACTTTTACTAGGTAGCCCCACACAGATAATACCTACAAGCGGTGGTTGGAAATAGCCGCTTAAAATGTTTGTGCCTATTTATGTGCAAGAAAGGAGTGAGTTTGTGTGTGTGTGTGTGTGAGCGTGTGTGTGTGTGTATGTATGCTATTTAATTATATATTTTTTTTCTACTTTACTCTAAATTTTTTAATTGTACTTATTATTATTTTTATTTTTATTTTTTATTTTTTGCTTGTGTTTTTTTATGGATCATGTGGTCTGCAATAAAGATTTTTATTATTATTTATTATTATTAATAACAAGCACTATACACATAATTCTACGTATATTATAAATAATATCTGGATGACCGAGCTTAGCTCGGTATTTTTTTTTCGTTTTCTAAAAATGAAACCTAGTTAGATCGATTTATCGCTCCCGAAAGCCCCTATATACTAAATTTCATGAAAGTCGTTGCAGCCGTTTCCGAGATTCAGATTATATTATATACAGGGTGTAACAGAAACCCTATTGCTATCCTTAAGCACTAAAGATAACAGCTGGTATAGAATCACTATACATAGTTTCAGCTCAAAATAAAATACTCTAACAGTTGATACCAAATTTTTGCCTTCATATGTTCCTTATATTCAAATCATAGCAAACGTGTCACCGCACTACGTAGGTCATTAACTTTCCACGTTACTTGCCAATATCACGATAAATCTCTTCGAGTGATGTGTTTCAATTGAACAGTTCGGTTTCTGGTATCAATGTTTTAAAAATTCTCATAACTTTCGAACATGTAGAGATAGGATTAAGAAACCCTTCCAGTATCGTTTGATATCATCCAAAGAAGCCGTGCACTTGGTATGTATATACCCTTTCTGTTACACATTGTATACATATACAAGAATTGCTCGTTTAAAGGTATTAGATGAAAGTTTGTGGGATAGATAGATGGATCTTTGTTACTCTTTCTCGCAAAATCTACTGAACGGATTTAGATAAAATTTGGCACACCGATGGATTTTAACCTGGATTAACACAAAGGGTATGTTTTATCTCGGCAGTGCGTTTCCGTGGGATAATTTAGAACCTAAACGCGGGCGAAGCCGCTGGCAAAAGCTAGTTTACTCATCGAAGTCATCACATATTCAGGATCCTATTCTATTAAAAATCATTTTAGACGGTTAAATATTTTTAATAGAATACACATCATGTATAGCCGGATATTGCCGGATAAAAAGCTGGTGATAAAGTTAAAACAGCCGCACAGGTCAATCGTTCAGGTTAAGCTACGGTTGTCGCGGTTGGTCCGTGGATGGGTGACCGTCTATCAATACCAAAACCCCTTCGTGCCAAAAGCACGTTAAGCCGATGGTCCCGGCTGTCATTCGGCTGTGTTACCTAGTAACTAAGTTGTGGAGGTCAAATAGGCAGTCGCTCCATGTAAAATTGTGGTATTCTGCTGCATCTGGTTGGACTGGAAGTTAACCTTAACATATTTGGACAAAGAGAAGCTGACACATCATGAATAGCCAGAAAACTTGAATGTGTGAAAATCGTAAACGACCTTGAACTTGAAACACGCGATTGATATCAATTGTGTATTGTTGTTGACTACAAAGTATTGCGGATCAATCGATTGGCCTCCCTTGATTAACATGAATATAATCCTAACTAATATTACAAATGCGAAAGTAAGTTTGAGTAAATTGTTTGTTTGTTACCTTTTCATGACTAAACCACTGAACCGATCATCTTGAAATTTTGCATATACTCGTTGTCAGGTGTACAGAAACGGACATAGGGTAACTTTCATTCCGAAATAAAAGTACTGTTTCCGAGGAATACCACTATAACGTTCTTATGAAAAGATGGTGCCACGTGTCTTTCGAATCATGATTGAATTATATTATCTCAAGCAGACTACTTACTAGAGAATGGGCAGCAACGTTCTCTATGCATTTTACCACCATGCTGCGATCGCCAACCCGCCTGCCAAGCGTTGCGGTTATGGCTAACCCCCCATTTATTTTTGAGCCCTATGTCTAGTAGTGGATGTCTATCGGCTGAAATGATGATGATGATGATGATGAAGCAGATCTATCATATATCATAGCAAATATAAGATCGATCTATGTATCTATAATAGTATAGTTTATTTAAATTTTGCACCAATGACAACCTTATTTTTACGTCCACGCAATCACTGTCCATTCCAAGGTTTCTTTTTAAAAAAAAACGTTGGCCCACACTAGGAATTACTCCTGTATTGTAGGTGCGTTTACAAACATTTAAACTCACATACACAAACAGCCAGGACCCGGAACAACTATTTGTAGGTCATACCAATATTTGTTCCGTGCGGGAATCGAACGTGCGCCACGCAGCGCAGCAGTCAATCGCTTAACCGCTGCGCTAACCGTGCCGTCAAACCGTGCCGTATGTTGCCTGGAAGAGTTCGCAGAAAGCGATAAGGCCGCCCATTGTATGTTTTTAGTGTTAATTTTTTTTTTGTCATGTATTTTCTGGTGTACAATAAAGCATATACAAATAAATAAATAAGAAGACCACAACTCAAACTGATTATAAAATTCTAAATTAACGCGAGCGAAGCCGCGGGCAAAAGCTAGGAAGGTTTATAAATATTTTTTTATTTTTTCCGTCCTTCCTGAGACAATGAAGGCTGTGACCTGGATATGGGTAGATAGACCCTAATTTATCTGTTCTATTTGAGATAAAAATAAGCACTAACAGCTGGCATGAGTACGTACATCAGTAATTTGACACTGGTCTCCCCCTAGGATACAATCATTAGGTACCATATTGTAAAATGGTTGATAATACAGATAGTTTGGAGGCCTGGAGACCTTTAATACAGGTATTACTAGTACAGGCTCCAGTCTAAAACATTAATGTAATTTTTGTAAAGACTATTTTGTTTTATACTGATAGTTCTTGCGGGGCTTATGGCTAAGTAATAACCACGCGCGTCGATCGATCAGGTTAAGCTACGCTTACCGCGGTTGGTCCGTGGATGGGTGACCATCTTTACATACCAAGACCCCTCCGTGCCTCGGAAAGCACGTTCAGTTGTTGGACCCGGCTGTTATTAGTAGATCTTTGTCAGTTGTTACGGGTCGTCAGAAGCCCGAAAGTCTGACAACCAGTCTTACCAAGAGGTATCGTATTACCCAGTTACTGGGTTGTGGAGGTCAGAAAGGTAGTCGCTCCATGTAAAATAAATAAATAAACCATTTATTTCAGGCGAAGCAGGCCATAGATAAATACCTTAACTTAAACATACATATTTTTATTACATAGAAATACAACTATTGTACACGAAGTGATGCCTGTGTCGGCGTCGTGAAAATACTGGTATTCAGCTGCATGCGGTTAGACTGGAAGCTGACCCCGAACATAGTTGGGAAAAGGCTAGGCAGATGATGATGTTATAAAGTGGCTCCCCAACTCCAAAGAAACACTTCAGATGGTTATGACCAGAGGTCGGAGTAGGTAGATTGATTTAAGGTCGTTGACGTCAAACATATAGGATAATATGGATATGCCTCCAAAATACCGGAACTTCATATTTATTGTGATATTTGTTCCGGAATTTTGAAATTAGCACGAATTTGTGTTTAAGGTGAAAAACGTATTAATAATATCAATCTACGCTACCAGTGTTAGCTAATGGTGAAAATAATTGTTCATTGAATTCAATCAATCATTCATATAATAAACGATTTTGTTAGCCTATCTGTATGTTTTTTTTATTTTATTTTATTCCATAATTCCAATTCCGGAACTTTTTCCGGTAGTTCCCGCATATTATGGATAAAATGGCATGTCCATATTATAATATCTTGACGCAAGTATATAAAATTAATCTACCTACTCCGACCTCTGGTTATGACTTAACGATGAGTTCTTTCAAAAACATTTTGTACTAAAGAAAACAGTACCTTCCTATATCCACGTCTTATCTCTCGTAGGTAAACGTAGTAGTAACTGTAAACAAAGGCAATATGTTTTGGTATTTCACAGAATATTCGTGTGTTTGTACTCAAAGAGCTGTGCTGACGCTAAGCTTCTTATCAGCGGAGAATAATGTCCTTTGTAGACAAGGAACGTCGGGGCTCTTAATAAGGCACCCTCATTTTGAGCCCTGTTGAATGTCGGGTTTCTTATGGCTGTGTAGATGCTGATATTTGTTGGCTTGTGTTTATTCGAACCTCAAATGCATAGATTATTTATTCAGAAATTCAAAAATAATTAGACATTATGTTACAAGTATACATGGTTTAACAGAAACCAACAAACAGGGTATAGAATCACTATACATAGTTTGAGCTCAAAATAAAATACTCTAAGAATTTGTATCAAAATTTCGGTTTCATTTGTTACTTAAATTCAAATTATAACAAACGTGCCACTGCACTACGTAGGTTAATAACTTTCCACGTGACTTGCCAATATCACGATAAATCTCATCCGAGTGATGTGTTTATTTCAATTTGATGGTTTGGTTTCTGGTATCAATGTATTAAAAATTCTCATAACTTCCGAATATGTAGAGATAGGATTAAAAACCCTTCCGATATGGTTTGATATCATCTAAAGAAGCCGTGCCCTTGGTATGTATCTATATACCCTTTCCGTAACACGTGGTATAAAGTAAAAAAGGGAAGAGCTCATCCGGCATCCAAGAATTCGTTCCGAAGGGTTAGGTCAACGAATCAGCGTGCCATTCAACGTGGCAACGCTGCCAGCCTTTTGGGTACTTTTCCCACTGATAGCGATGCGAACGCATTCTTTGATACCTCAAATTAATCCCATTTTGATTTCCTAAAATATACAATAGGTATCTTCTTAAATTTAACAATAAAGAGCTTTATTGCCTCCGACTGTATGAGATTACTTAAAACAAAAGTTTCTCGTTGCCATCTTTTGATAGTTCACTTTATACGCAGTCGCATTTTTTGGTTTTATTAATTTATTTTTGATTTTACACTTTTTACTCAATATATTTTTTGATGTTATTAAGACCTATTTTTATACCCCACTCAATAGGTTTCGAGAAAAATTTTTTTTAAGACATTATGGCGCCAAAAACGGCCATTTTAATTTTTATAATTTTAAAATATCCATTGTTACCCTCCCAATTAAGACGAAGCTGACGACGCCTCTCTACCTAAAATCCATTAAGCCGTTTAGGCTGCAGAGCAAACCAAAAAAATCCACATACATACACTCGAAAAACATAACCCTCCTTCTGGCACAGTCGGGGAGGGTAAAAACTAAACAACAACCCAAATTAATTTCGTTTCTGAAAACTGGAAGCAACGAGTGATTTGTATTTATTTTTGGTTTTTAAATGTTGTTAATATAAACCAATGGACTACTTCTAAATTATTATGTGATGAGAGAAGCTTATAAACATGATATAGTTATGTTATGACTATATCATGTTTATAAGCTTCTCTCATCACTTTATTTGACTTTGATGACAGACTTCTTTTCTATTTTAATATTTATTCTGATATTAGCCTTGTACTATGAAGTCATACATGTTTTCAATCGCTACTGCGGATATTTGTGTATAATATACTACCTATAATTATCCGATGTGTCTACTGACTGAAACATATTTAGCACTGCAGTCACTTCCTTAGTATCTCATCTAGAAAAGCATCTGAATGAATGAATCCCATGCCGATTTCGGCTCATCACCATCATTAGTCTAGAGCAGTCCATTGCTGAACATAGGCCTCTAAAATTGAACGCCATTCGCCAGTTGCTACCAGTCACACTGCAAAGATCGTCGGTCCACCAAGACTGAGGGTCGTCCTACCATACGATTGCCAATTCGCGATCTCCACTCAAGAATACGTCTACCCCAATGATCATCTGCCGGATCACCTCATTCCGGATACTATCTTTCAGAAATACTCTGAGCATAGCTCGTTCCATAGCTTGCTGAGCGACTTACTACCGTGAGTGTCCACGTTGCGGCTCCGATTTCGGCTACGGTGACTGCTCTTATTTTCGACAACTATAGATTACGAGCGTGTGCTCTGAGGGGCAGTTCTCGTAATTTCAAGAACGTTCACATTCTGATCTCAGTCTCAATCTGTCAAAAACACCTCGTCTTTCCATTCAGTTTGACAAGTTTTTGACATTTTTTTGTCGTTGAGTTGACTCTGCGACTAAATTTCAATCTTTATAATTAGGAGAATTGGTCTTCTGATGTGGTTTTTTTTTTTTGGGTAAGAAATCATCAAACAACTTCTCCCGCTCTGGGTGGAGCGGGAGGGCGTGTCAGACTTTTACTGACTAAAACCCACCCGTGTTCCCTTCCCCAGTTGCCTGTGTGCCGGGGTCGCGGTATCTCTTTCGAACAACCCGCACCCCTGGCAGGCATCGGCCCTTGCTGTTGTTGGTGCTGACATCTCTTTGAGGCGCGCGTGGAACACAACGCGCCGTTGACCTGGGCTTGGCATTGCCATTGTGGTAATGATAATGTATTTAGGTGGGTGGTTTATTCTTGAGAAAAGCACCTACTAGGCTACATATATATTTTTTTTTGAGTGCTTCGTTGGTCTAATGGTAGCGAGCGCTACTGCTGAAGAGATCCTGAGTTCGATCCTCAAGTTAGGCAAAGTAGTCGTGGGTTTTTCAATCTGGAAACGCACTTCACCTAACTTTTCACTGTAGCGTGGATTCACGATTATTAACGTTCAGATTAAACGAGCTAATGCACATTCACGTTATGTCCACACTCCACAAAATTATTTTTGTATAAAATTGGGTTTCGAGCTTACTTTCATAGCATAATCATTTTATAATGTTCCCAGTACTGGGACACAGGCCACCTCACTTGGTGGAAGGAGTGGGCTATATCTATTCAATGCAGGTTGGTAGATGTTCTTGATTTTAGGGTTCCGTACCTCAAAAGGTAAAAAAAGGAACCCTTATAAGATCACTCTCTTGTCCGTCTGTCCGTCTGTGGGTCTGTCTGTCCGTGGACAGACAGACGAACAGACGGTTAACCAAAATTTACAATTCTAGGTCAACCGGAAGTACACTATAGGTTATGGGTCGAAAACCTGTACGGTAGTTCCCGTTGACCTAGAAGGTACTTACAAGTTTTCGCTAAAATCTAATTGCCCATAATTTTTTTATTATAATATGGTACCTACAAATTTGTACGGAACTCTCGGTGGGCGAGTCCGACTTGCATTTGTCCGGTTTTTTTTTAATTCTAAGACATGTCTCGCCGGTCTCTTCACGACGTTTGTTTCTCTTTATGGTTTTAAGAGCAATGGTGATTAAATTATTCACACAAAGTAAAGCACCTGCTTGGGTTAGTCCCCACGACCTACAACTCGTAAGGCGGGGTCGTTACCACTGTGCCATCATTGCTCACTGTCCACTGTCGTTGACAAAGTAAAATGTCGAAAATCCATCTGCCATCTGCCTAGCCTTTACCCAACTATGTTAGGGTTGGCTTGCAGTCTTACAGGTTGCAGCTGAATACCAGTATTTTACATGGAGCGACTGCCTATCTGACCCCCACAATCCAGTTACTGGGTAATATGGTAAGGTTGTGGGGGTCAAGGGGCCCGTTGGTAAGACTGGTTCTCAGATTTCTGACGACCCGTAACGACTGTCAGAGATCCATAAATGACAGCCGGGACCAACGGCTTAACGTGCTTTCCGAGGCACGGAGGGGTTTTGGTATGGAAAGATGGTCACCCATCCACGGACCAACCGCGGTAAGCGTAGCTTAACCTGATCGATCGACGCGCGGCTATTACTTAGCCACAAGCCCCGCAAGAACTATCAGTACAAAACAAACTAGTGTTTACAAAAATTGCATGCGAGTCTTGGTATGTAAAGCTGACCCCGCCGTGTCTACATACCTATTAATAAAAGAATAAGTGCATACATACATAAAAAAATGTGGATAATATCAATAAAAAATAATGCTACTGGTTCTACGTGTTTGATCGGAGTTGACTTGCAAATTGTCTGTGGTCACTTGAGGGCTGAGTAAACTTAATGAGTCATTTTAAAATTCCTTCTGTGTAATTGTTTTTGTGAGCAGTCCTACTAGCGGTAATTCATGTTAAATCGAAATTAGCGTCAGCATAAAGGAAAAACAGAAGTCATTGTTCTGAGTTGTTTATTATGAGTTAATACCTGCATACTCATACATAATGGTATGAATTCTCCCAGGCCTCCGTAGGCGCGGGATTGCGGACAGCGAGTAATGGGTAGCTCGCTGTCTGGTAAGGACCAAGCCCGAGTCGACGGCGCGTTGTGTTCCACCCGCTCCTCAAAGAGATGTCAGCAACTGGTGGGGCCTGCAAGAGCCGATGTCCGCCAGGGGTGCGCATTGTTCACAAGAGATACCGCGGCCCCTGGCATACAGGCAACTGAAGAAACACGGGTGGGTTTCCCACCTATCGACCCAATCAAGACACCAGTGTACATAAACAACTGAATAACGCCGCAAAAAGTTCCCTGTGCAATATTTTATCCTTCATTAGGACCCGTGGAAAAGCTTGTGTAAAAACAAACGGGATATTTGGAGTAAATTCAATTACATAGAGAGGTTGCGTTTGATTAAGGGTAGCCAATTGTGAAATTGAAAATTTGGTTAGGTAGATGTTTGTCGCTGAAAACCAGCGCTGGGGCTCCGTCTTGCATATGGTCGTAGCATAATGCTGAGCGATAGCCGTTTTGCGTGGATGTGACGCATGTTTCCCTCAACCCTTCCTTATTTTTTTTGTGTTCCTGTTTTTTTGCGTCATTTTTACCCCAAATAAACGTATTAACTTTATTTTCTTCTTCTTTACATATTGGTTACTAAAGATATTTTGCATGTGTTGTAGATTCATAGCGGGTCAGTTCGTTAAATCTCTAGGAATACAATAAAATTATGATGGCACATTTAGAATATTACAGGTAAACGTTCTGATGTTCTGACTGACTCTTCAAACATTCAAAAGTGTTAGTAAATGGTATTGAAAGGGTACAACATGAGAATTTGATGCCATTTAATTCAAATTTGCACCTTGGCTTGGTTGCTTTTGGTGTGAAAATTGGATAAAAGATGCTTTTTTCCCTTCGATCCCATTGTTTAGTCTCTTATACATCTAAATCTAAATATATTTTATTTCACATAAACCTATGTGAGCACTTATGAAAAGTCAGAAGCTAGCTGCACGGTTCCAATTGGTCGTTTCCTATGAAGAAGAGCCGGCAAGAAACTCCACGGTTACTCTTTTAAAAATTACAATGTTCACACATAACAGTGTTAATAGGAATGGGAGGATAGTGTAGGCCTGTCAACAAGTACCAAGTACTTAATAAATGAGAAAATATTTCATATTAGATCCTTATTCCCGATTTCACTGACATCAGGCCCCCCAAAATGAATGCCTAAATAAAAGCGCGCTGGTGAATATTCAACGCTCAGATCAGCGACTAAAGTAAAAAATCACACATCTTAAATCAACTTACTTACTGACAGTGTAATTACTGTCAACTAATTATTTACGCCTGTCTGACACTAAGAAGATAATTGTCAAGATAATTTATATGATTCGTAAATATTTAAACAATATCATCATGAAAACTGAGCATCTGAATCACTTTGTTTTTCTAAAGATTTCATTATTTGTGTGCGGGAAGGCACGTATTTTGATATTGTACCTTCTTAAGACATTTATTTTCTTAACGAAATGCAAACATCGTAAATTTCTTTTTGTTTTATTTCTTTTTTTCTCATTTATTTTTAATCATGGTCTGGCAGTTTGAGTAATTTATACGACCTAGCCAAATGTCCTTTCTTTGATATTGTTCATCGAAACGAGCGAATTGGTTGTGCTGTATGATTACTGATAAATACGTGCCCTGACTGGACGTGTCCGATCAATCTGTGTGGTCCTCAAAAAAACCATTTCAGGCACAAATCTATATGGTCATCACATCTGGTTAAGATTACGTTTGGAGCTTAAAAAAGACTGTGACCTCTAAGTTAGTTTCAGCCTTTCTTCTCAGAGTAGTCAGATAGGAAACACCAACCTCATCTAGTTTTTAAAATATGATTGACGTGTAAAAGAGTTTGTACGAAACCACTTACAGAAATACAATAATTTATCAGAAGGAATGATAAATTTGAGACAGACAATTATAGTAATTACAGACAAATTAATCAATCCAACGGGGTGATTGCGAAATACAGTAACAACGGCATGGCTGTCATTTTGATAGTTCAAGAACATTCATTTCTATATTTGTGGTGTTGAGCAGATGAATTTTACAAACATTATGAATAGGGATCCGATAATCGGATGCACATTTACCTAAAGTTAATTTTTATTTACGAAAATATGGAAGCGGCTTCTTAAAATATTTTTTGTACAAAAATCCTGGGATGCCAGCAACACCGGGAATGCATAACTAGTCAGTTGTATAGTATGGAAGCGACTTCTAAATGATTAGGATTGCATAACTATTCAGACGAATATTTATTAAAAATTTACTTTTTCGCTCCGGTGGTGTGTGTTCGTAAAAAATTTTTTTACATTACATTTTTTTTTAAATCGGTACTAAAGCCAACCTCTCAACTTTAGGTGAATATGCATTGGAATATACGGTCTCTAATTATGAAGCAATAGAATAGGTAGCTATTTTCTTTAAGGATTTTACTAGAAAGTACGTTACGCAATTATTGAGGTGAAGTTTTGTTGTTATTCAGCAGAAAGTTTATGTTATATCCTCTCGATGAAGCATATTTACACCCAACTCACACACAACTTCCGAATCGAAAAACTGATAATCACACAAGTCTAGACATTAACGCAAAGACCTTCTAATTCACTTAAATATAAACTTATGTAAGTTTAAACTTGCGCAAGCACATCGTAGCGTGTATAAATACGGAGTGTTTTTGACACCTTATTGTCAAAAATACTGATGAAAATTACAGATTTTTATGTGTTATTTATGACGGAATCCTCTCCCAGGAAACCGTAGCTTTAGACTAAAATAATTCTCTATACATACGGATTGATCTTTACTGCATTAAAAATGATTTTGTCAATAGTATCATGCTTAGAACGATACTGTCAAACTGCAAAATAATACGATTAGAATGTTTTCAATTTGTGATTTTGCCAACCCTAGTCTCAATTGTGTCGACACGATTGGTCAGAATTGAGTATCAAGCGTCGTATCAAGACAATGACCAAGGTCGTACAGACCAGAATATTCAAGTACGGCCCAGATTTAATGTGTGCTAAGCAAACTAAGCTGGATTATTCGGCAAAGAAAAATGTGAAAGCTTTCCTAATTAAGTTCCATTTCTAACAAGTTACTCCTAATTAGTCGTTATTCCCTTGGCTTGAGAAAGATTTGCGAAGTTTTTTTCATTCAGAATCGTGTTAAATAAGATTAATTACTCTCTAATTGTTGGATTGTTCTTTATATTTACAACGTGTAACGTTATTAACACAAGACCTCATATATCCGAATTAGAGTATTGAGTTAAAAGCATAATACAATGACCAAAACCATTTATTTTCTAAAGCTGTTATTATTAAGAAAAACGTGTTGACCCTAGCATTACTTTGTGCATTTAAAGTTGAGTCTTAAGACCTTGGAAATAAGATACAATTTTCTTTGGGTCAATCGGCGCTATGAAAAAATACATTTTTTTTTTCTAAATACCCTCACTAAAAGATGCTGAAATCGACTCAGTAGTTAATTAAAAAGTTTGTATACAACAGCATCTTCAATCAATATGAAACCAACATCCAATTGACAACCATATTGACGTTTTGCAAATAAATACTAAATTGTAAATTCATTATTAACACATCACTCCCATTTTGTAGCGTTTACTTGAGATAGTATTAAGCACGTTATGCTGTTAATCCCGGCTTTATGGATTTTTGACAGTCGTTACGGATCGTCAGAAGCCCGAAAGTCTGACAACCAGTCTTACCAAGGGGTTTCGTGTTACCCAGTTACTGGGTTGAGGAGGTCAGATAGGCAGTCGCTTCATATAAATAATGGTATTCAGCTGCATTTGGGAAAAGGCTAGATATATGATGCTGACTTTTTGAGGTTGGGAAATCATCAAATAACTTCTCCCAGCTCTGGGTGCAGCAGGAGGGCGTGTCAGACTTTTACTGACTAAAACCCACCCGTGTTCTCTCAGTTGCCTGTGTGCCAGGGACCGCGGTATCTCTTTCGAACAACCCGCACCCCTGGCAGGCAGCGGCCCTTCCAGGCCCCATCAGTTGGTGCTGACATCTCTTTGAGGCGCGGGTAAAACACAACGCGCGGTCGACCTAGGCTTGGTCCTTACCGGACTGTGAGCTACCCATCACTCACCGCCGGCAAGCCTGCGCCTACGGCGGCCGGGAATCAGCCTGGGATTCCCGACGCCCATGGCGTCTCCTGCGGAGGCTACGGCCGTGAGGGCGCATCTACTGCCTCTCCCTCACGTGCGCCGCCCGTCTTTTTGCGAGCATCACTGCTTCGCTGAAGGAAGCGATGGCTACCCATGCACTCTCGCTCCGTACCATGGGCCGGACGCGAAAGATCGCCGCCAGAGATCGCCTCCACGAGGTCACGGCGGTGCTCTGCCCAAGCCGGGCAGACCTCCACCGTATGCTCCACTGTGTCCTCAGGGGTCACCGTGTCATCATCATATTGTGATCATCGCAATATGATAATGACTTGAGATAGTATTAAAGGTCATGTTTACATAAGAGCAGAGATTTCCCAGTGGACAAGACTTAACAGTTATTGTTCGTGTGTTCGAACTCAGAAAAACACTACTTTGTATAATTTATTTCATCACCGCTGCTCTCGAAACGGTGAAGAAAAACATCGTGAGGAAACCGACATGTAATTTCGAAGACATGTGACATCCACCAATCGATACTGGGCCCGCATGGTGAATTGCGGCCTACTTCCTCTCATAGCGAAAAGGCCGGTACCCCAGCATTGTGAAAATAATAGGCTGATAATACTTGCACATACTCACTCGAACGCAGTTCTTGATGGCTAGCTAACTACAGTCCGTCTAGAACACGCATTTATTCCAATTTTATTCAAATTTGTAAATTAATACCACATCCACACACATTCAACCACAGACCAGTCCAACTCCACAACTACACACACACACACACACGCTCCCACCCCCCCCACACACACACCCACAATCACTCCACACTATTATCTTTTAAGCCCATTGAATAAATGTATGTAATCTTCAGTGTTGTTACGCAATGTAATATTTTGTCAAATTTGTCAATCCTTTTAAAGTACCTACACTGTCCTTCAAGATACAGGATTCTCCTAGTTTGAAGGGCAGGGGTCTTACTTATTTGTATTAGCCATAACTATCTCTTACTAAAAACAATCTCTGATGTTACCTAGTCTAAGTCTTTTGTTAAATAAACGATTACTTACTAAAAAAAAAACCATTTACAGGCACTTTTGAACTGTTGAAAAGTCAATCAGTAAGTGGGAAAGTTGAAGCTAGTTGCCCATTCCAAAACGTAGATTTGTATGGAGAAGAATGGGCAAGAAACTCCAAGGACACTCTTTTAAATCAAGATATTACAAAAACCTGGGAACATTATTCGTGTTGCTTTTATCATGAGAACCATATAAAAAATAAGAGGAACATTATTCGCGTTGCTTCTATTGTGAGAACCATGTAAAATAAATAAGAAACAATTCTTAGTAAATATAAGATTTCAAATAAAACCTGGGAGTTAGGAGATGACCAGTCTCAACCGACGGTCGTTTCGTTCATACGTTTTTTAAACCTGTTAGTGCGACAATTTTACTAACTAATAAAGATCGAATTCGCAAAACACGTACATACAGTCCGCGGCACGAAAGTTGAACCAAAATGTCGGATTTTGTTTCAACTTACCTGCCGCGATCTGTAATTTATTTTCAAACTTCCGTACATGTTACATCATTGACTTAGCTAGAATGTGACCTCATTCTTTTTTCGTGCGAGGCAACGAATGCACGGGCTTCTAAGTTCGGTTGTTTGTTCTGATTTTGGTTGAATTTACGTTCCTCGAACTATATTCGTTTGAATGAAAGTGACGGCCGGGTTGTATACGTGTAGGCACGTGCAATGTACACGCGGCTACTGACTTTATGGAAACAACCTTGCGACCTATTTTCGTCTGCAGACGCTTTATTTGGTCAAGGTCGGGATTATTCGGCAGTTTGACGAAATGTTGCATTTTTATCTTACAGTGTATCAATGTGGTGTAAATGTACTAGGTACTGTCAGTTTTATATAAAATAACATTACGCCTTATTTACCGGAAGGGCAAGGCAGAGGTGTATCTATTATAGTACACTCACTTTTGACCAGTTATTTAAGTACTATGTAATACCGCAGTCCCATGGCCCTTTAACTGATAGGCCGCGCTGCGCAGGGCCAGGCCACCAGAACAGGCGTGGGGATACCTGTTGTGGCCTGTATGAGCACGTTTCTTTTTATTTTGTTGAAATGGGAATGTTCAACATGGGCCACGACAGGCCTCGACAGGCATACCAACGCGTGGTGCGGCTTGTTAATTAACGGGCCGTGGGACCGCAGCATAAAAACGGGCCAGCCTATTGCCATCATGTGTTAGTTTTAGTTTATCTAATCGGGAGGCCGTTGTTTGAGTAGTAGTTCTTTGTTTGTTTAGGAATATCGACCAGCCCCTACTTCGCACGAGTGCAATGAAACGATGTGGCGACATATCAAAACATCGAGATTTCTGTGCTATATCTATGTTAAATATTAATCTACACTAATATTATGTAGAGAAAAGATTTGATTGTTTGTAATGGATAAGCTCAAAAATGACTGAACCGATTTCATTTACAATAATCTTCCGGAATAAATTATCTAAATTATGGTGAAAACCGCATCAAAATCTGCCGATGTTGGACGCAGACTAAAAATACTTACGATTGAATCGCTATTTAATTTATTTTTAGGATTGTGTTTTTACTTTAAAGTAAGGTTTTGAGTAAGTAAGTAGGTAGGTTTTAAAAGCTTAAGCCAAATCCTTTACTTTATAAATAAAACATACTATGTATTACTGAAATTGAACCGAAATAATACATTTAACGATACCAATTGAAATCCCTACAGTCATAAATATTTAAAACTGGTTTGACTACAGACGATCCGAAAACTTTTAGATAGGTATTTGAATAATACAATCGTAATATAAACACAGACCACATAAATGTACGTTGATGACGTACATTTATGTGGTCTGTGTTTATATTACTTCTCCTGCCCTTATCCCAATTGATTTGTGGTCGGCGTAACTTGTCTTTTTCTTCCAAACTTCTCTATTATTCGTCATCTCCGTAGTCCTAACCTAACCTTTTTTTTTTTTTTTTTTTGATCACGGGGGGAAATCCTCATGGATGTCCTCCGCCCCGGGGAGGGCGGAGGGGTCTGTCAGACTCTTACTGACTAAAACCACCCCGGTGTTCCGTCTCTCACTTGCACCGGGGATCACGGGAACTGATGTGACTTCCGCGATCCCCGGCTAGTGCCGGCCCGCCTCTGCGGGCCACCTCGCGATAGGGGGGGAGTGAGGTGTTAAACTCCCCCCTTACGTCATAGAGAGGCGCGCGTGGAACACTACGCGCCGCCATCTTGGGTCCTAACAAGTAGAGGGCGACAGATTTCAACCTAACCTAACCTAACCTAACCTAACTGCCCCCTAAAATCCTACCTTACGTCCAAGCTGAACACCTGGCTACGTGGGGGGCGGACACGCGTACTGTACAACTGTACAAAAACTTATGCGGCTAACAAAGAAAGGTAACCCCTTTATGCGAAAAACCTCAACAAAAAGACAGTGTCCGTATCCAAACGCAGACACTGTTTAAAAATAAAACACAAACATACTTAACCTACAACAAAACAAAACCCAAAAAGTGAAACAAAAAACAAGACAAAAAAAAAAAAAAAACCTAACCTAACCATATCATCATTCACAGAGTCCATCCATCGTTTCTTTGGTCTCCCCCTACTCTTATAGCTATCGACATTCATACTCGAAACTTTCTTCACGACGTTTTCCTCATTCATCTGTATCACATGCCCATACCGTGACAACCGATTTCCACACAACTTTTCAGTTACCAGTGCCACTTTCAGGCTTCCTCTTATGTACTCATTTCTTATTCTATCCATCCATGTAACACCACACATCCCTCTTAACATTCTCATCTCAGCTACATGCAAATGCCTTTCATTCATCCCTTTTGTGGCAAAACATTCTGACCCATACAAGACGGCAGGTCTTAAATGATAAATGATTTTATTTCTGTAAGTAGGTTTGTACAAACACTTTTACACGTCAATCATATTTTTTTAAAACTAGATTAGGTCGGCGTTTCCTATCTGACTACTCTGAGAAGAAAGGCCGAAACAAACTCAGAGGTCACAGTCTCTTTTAAAGTCCAAACATAATCTTGGTCAGATCATGTGAACACCATGTGGATCGGTGTCTGAAATCGGTATTTTGAGGAAAGAACCACACCGATTGAGTGGACCTGCCCAATCAGTGCACGCATTTATCAGTAATCATGCAGCACAACTCAGAACTTGAGGAGCTCAACTATTTGATGAACAATACCAAAGATAGGACATTTGGGTAGGCCGCATAAAGTAAACCTCTCTCCATGGTTATATATATCTTCCCCTTAGGTTTAAGGGGAATGTCGGAGTCGCAGATTGTACTCGTGATCTGCCGCCATTTCATTCACCCAGCGTTAATATAACATAACATCACGCCATGTTTCCCCGAAGGGTTATGCAGAGGTTTACCTATAGTACATCCACATTTCACCAGTTATGTTTAAGTCCCATGTAATCGGGAGCCGGCATGAATCTAGACTCCGGGTTGCTGCTGAGAAATTTCAGATAGAAACCTAATAACAGTTTGCGCGACCTGGGAATCGAATCCAGGACCTCATGTTCAGCAGTAGCGTTTGAGGCAGTTATTTGATGAATAACCAACATCAGAAAAAAAAGAAACTGGTCGCTTATCTGCGGAACAACCTCGGCAAGCGTTGCCAATTCTTTACATATCGACCCGTTCTGCTGCCACTTAGCCACAAGCAGCGAACTTTAACATACGCTCTGGCAACCAGACACTGTTTAACAACACCTTCTTTTTTTCCAGTAAACCTACCATTCTTCACACACGGCATTGAGACCACAAATCTGACGTCATCGGCCCACTCTGGCTACTTCATCAGCCTCAATCACTCAGAATGGACCACTACAGCCATGGTCGCCGGCGCTGGAGTAGCTGCACCAGTGTTTTGTTTTATCGTGGATACGTATGGCAGGATGAGCGGAGTGTTTCTAGTCAGTATGATTCAGGGGGTGAGTGCACTTAAAAACTTTAACCCTCTTACTAATAAACACAGAATAAAGTTATTCCAAGTTTAAACCTATGAAAATGTATGGTTGTCTCTGGTATAACTTTATTACGTGTTTATTAGTTAGAGGGATATTTTTTTAAGCTAAGTTCTTTATCGCACGGCAACTTTCATGCTTTGCACGATCTGCTGTGGTATTCTGTAAATTTCTCACCGTGAAAACTTGAGTGAACTGAGCTGTTAATACTATCAATCCATATCATCAGTTATTATATCATATCATTGGCCTGGACACATCTACCGCATGTCGGACGACCAATGAGCCAAACTTACGACTCAATGGGTCCCTCTTAATGGCAAGGACATCGCGGTCGGCCCAGACGGAGATGGCGGCTGGACTCCTTCAACAAGAACTGGTCCTTACTGTACTGAGGCTTTTGCCATGTAGTGGGACATCACAGGCTTTTAATAATAATAATATCATTACGTGGAATGACAGCTCACTTAAGGCTCAATTCACCTAAGTTTTCTCGGTGAGGTTTTTAAAGAATAGACCGGCTGGGTAATACCACAAAATACAAGGAGTACAGAAGTCAATCATATTTATGTATGTACTTCACTATTCATGCCTACGCTCGTCGCACTAGGGGTGTCAACTTTGGCTTATGCACAAAAAACTATTGTGATAGTGGGACTCGTACCTAGCTGTTTGATTTATTGCTAAGAATGAAACAGGAAGATAGGAAATATAAACCAATAATAACTAAAATATTTTAATTTTAATTACAAATTTGTCACAGAAAATATCTTGCGACGATTTCGACATTGGCGAAATGCACGATCGCCGAGCAGTTCTATATTAACTATTTATAATGAAGAAGATGAGCGTATTTTTTAGTTTATAGGTACTACAATAAATACCTAATATAAATTGTAAAAATATTACAAGGCCACAAAGTCATGTTCGCTTACCTACAACTAACTATTCTGTTTTACGTTAAAAGAAACTATCGAAACTCAAGCAAATACCTAGGTACTTACCTCTGAAACAACTGGTAACTTAAAAAACGACAATTCACAGTTAAATGTTGCATTTAAACAACCGTCCACTGAGCAGTTATAATAACTTTTTTTGTTGCTCCTTTTTTGCACTTCACAGACGCACGTCTCAAGGGATGGCACTCGCGCTCGCACTGGTCCCAACCCGTCCGTGATATCGTGTCCGTGAGCGGTGTCTATGTATGCGTTGCTCGAGCGCACTTTGTATGTAGATTGACTTCTGTACTCTTTGTATTTTGTGGTAATACTTTGCACACATTTATCCGTGCAAAAATGTCGTCGTTTGTAAGTTTGGGTTGCCCTCCAGATTAACCGTTTACAATTACATGAACATTAAGCGTTTGCTAATAAGACAACTATTTATGTATCGTTGAGTGAATCTCGAGAGTCTGGCCTCGCTTAGTGAATAAATATTATCAATGTTTTCTTGCTTGCTTGTCAAACCTTCAGATTTCTGACTGGTTGTGACTCTGATCTCTTAATACAGAAAGCCTACAAGCTTGTGAGGACAAACCAGTATAAGCAAATTTTAAATATCATTATCTTATAATTATCATTTAGTTTTTTTTATTCTTTTGTTTCCGTTGTTGCTAAACATACCTCTTTTTTCGTAAAGAGGAGTCAAGGGCTTAAGCAGGAAACAGCAACGCGCTAGGGGAACTTTAGCATAATCATAATTAGCCTTTAACGTTCCCTCTGCTGGGACACAGGCCTCCTCTCACATGCTGCCCACATGTAATAACTATTATGGCCGAAGGTGTAGAAATGTTTTAGTCCCAACTATTTTCAATAACCTTCCAGTTAATATAAACGATTGTATCACAAAAACCTCCTTTAAAAATAAAATACATAAATATCTTTTTAATATATTTTGTGAAAGCCTAACTGTATACAATAATTTAAAAAAAAAGTAAGTTTGTTTTAAAAAGGAATGCAAGAGTAGTTTTAAGTAGGTGAAAATAATACGTAGTACGTTATAAAAATTAATTTAATGTTAATAATTAAAAGTTTGTATAAAAATAGAGCTACGTCTGCCAACAAACTGCTATGCAGTTTGGCGGAGGTAAATGTAACCTGCAAAGAACAAAATTCTGTGAATAAACACTTTTTCATTTTTTCATCTCTGTGAGAGGGAGTGGGCCGCGGGCCCAGTGCGGGTTGGTTGATGTCAAATGTCTTCGAATTTTTTAGTTCTACCGTTTTCAGAGCAGCGGTGATGTAGTTATTTACACAAAGTAAAGCGCCTGCCTGGTTTCGAACCTACGTAAGTCGGGACCGTTATCACTGGTCCACCAATGATCTCATAAAATAAACCAGTATAAGGTGGACTCCAATTCTTGAAACTTCGTACTACGCTAGGCCAGACTGTACTAGTATGATACTTGATGTATGCTTTGCAACCTGATTATTGAGAACAGTACCTATGCACGGCGGCATTCAATCATCTCATCTTAATCCACTTAAAGTTCTATCAACGTACGCATTAGTAATGCAATCCACGGTGGTTGCTTCCTATAATTGAAATTAACGTAGATTGGCATGTTAATTGCTTTTCATTAATGACTTATATTAGGGTTAATTAAATTAGTTAGCGAAACTATGCATACGTGGTGGGTATCAACATCTAAATACGATAAAATGATAATAAGCAAACAATAGAGAAAAAAAAACAAAATAAGGATGCTTTTTTACGTTAAAATTATTTCATTTATCAATCAGTTATTACATTCTTTTTTGATTTTTTATAAATTATTTTCTACTTATTTAGTTCGGTTTTCTATTAAAGCGTGTCTTTTAGATTTATTAAAAATGATTTATTTTATATTTTTAGTTCGGCTAACTCAAAAGCGTTAGTTTTTTCTATGTGTTTTTTGGCCAGGATATTGGCACAAATTTATGAAATTGCTTGCTAAGCCCGCTGCTCCGCCCGCGTCGGTATCGGTTGGCGCTTAAAAAGTAACCTATGTACCCGGCGCAGCCTGGGAGAGGCCTATGTCCAGCAGTGGACTGTAATAGGCTGAGTTCATTGATCCTTGTATGTAGCGCTCGCTTGGCTCACTCGCTGTTGGTCTTAGTTCAAAACTTATCTAACGAGGTAGGGATGTAGCGTAGTTACTGCAACCTGTGAGAAAAGGTCGGAGCGTTAAAAAAAAGGCTTTAAAAAAAGTCTTCTAAACACTTTTTAAAGAGAGAGATTGTTTTAAAAAGACTGCATCATTATAAACGCAAAAAGTTTTTAAAGATACATTAAAAACTACACGGACATTTATTAAAAACCGTCCATTATTAAACTTTGAATAATTTTTAATAGGATCGTTAAGTATTTTCCTAATAATATTAGCACTAACTATCCCATTGTCTACAGAAAGGCTAAGATTTTATTCTCACAATTGAATCTGTCAAAGTGCCATAAAAAATTAAGGTTACTTCTTTGCATTTCTGTCGGTTCGATTCCTAGTCTACCAAGCGACTTTTCAAAAATGTGAAAATGCAATTTTACTTACTGTTGAAAAAAAAAATGATACCGTTGAGTAAAAATTAGCAGCACAAATATTTAGGGTACTTCTCGTCTAGGGCTGGCTACAACTTTCCACACTGTTTAATTTTATAATAATAATATTTCATATTTATTCAAAAATTAAAATTGGTAAAATACATTACAATAAATCTTAGAAATAATATAGGTAGTACAAAGTATGACGCCCGTAGTAAGATAAACCTGCATCACAGGAAAAATTTCAACCACCAATATTATAAACGTTGGTCAAAGTTAATAGACGTTTATATACATCTTCTAAAATGTATGGTTAAACAGACGGCAATCATTATTTAACTTTAAACAACGTTAATAAATAAAAGAGAAATGTTTTAATATGTCTTGTCAAAATGAAGTACAAACTTTTTTTAAGTACATACGTAAAGAAAGGCTGCGCTCACACCAAAATGTTCATAGAGGCTTCTTCAAACAGGTGCGACCCGATACACGTAGAACAATTTCTACAACGTGTAACGGAAAGGGTATACACCGTGACATTTTAGTCGTCTTACAAAGGTGGTCCACTCAATGTATCCGACATAAAATACCTACAGGCGCGATTAAAAAAATGTTACCATTAATTATGATAATAGGTACTAAGAAAAATAAATAATGCTTTAGAATTATGAAACACCCTCCTAATGTTTACGTATCAAACGGTAGAACATTTCTACCTACCTACCATAATACCATTACGTTTCATCATTCATTCCATCTCCATAACAGGGTGTTAAAAACTACATCATGCGTCTTAGTGAATGATATTTATTTTTTAATTATTATTCATATGTCCAAAAATACCATTTTGTTATTTTTATAAATGATAGTCATTGGATACATGAAGTGGGCTGCCGTTGTAAGACGACTAAAATGTCACGGTGTATACATACCAAAAGCACGGCTTCTTTGGATGATATCAAACGATATTGGAAGAGTTTTTTAATCCTATCTCTACATGTTCGGAAGTTATGAGAATTTTTAATACATTGATACCAGAACAAATTGAAACAAACGCATCACTCGGCAGAGATTGATCGTGATATTAGCAAGTAACGTGGAAGTTATTGACCTACGTAGTGCGGTGACACGTTTGTTATGATTTGAATTGAAGAAACATGAAACCGAAAATTTGTTATCAACTCTTAGAGTATTTTATTTTGAGCTGAAACTATGTGTAGTGATTCCATACCAGCTGTTATCTTTAGTGCTTAAAGATAGCAATAGGGTTTCTGTTACACCCTGTATAAAAACGTCATGGAAATTGTTTTACAAATCGCGCGTCACACCTGTTTGAATAAGTCTTAAGGTACACAGAGTAACAAACTCGCTAGGGACCAAAGACCGTTCAATAGCGATACTGAAATTAACAAATTCAATTAGCATTTAATAGCTATGTAATTTTGTTGAGCTATTAACGACAATGTTTATTGCCGACTTTATTTTCGGCCTCTTGGATAGGTAAATTGTTTGCGAACAAAACGTAAAATTCTAAAATAATTGCTTTCTAAAATAATCTTAACAAGCAAACGATTTATTCTCTGGAAATAATAATGACGAAATAATATTGTACACGTTTTTAGCAAATTAATTGCTCCTAAAAATGAAAAATTAATATTTAGCTGAAATTTTTGGACGATGTCTGTTTTCATTTTATTTAGAAGTTATGGCTAAATTAGTTCTTATTTAAATTACAAGCTAACACATTCAGTTTTATTTTTACACGCTTTATATTAGCTTCACTTGTATGTTTGTATGTAACCGACTCCTTTGGACGCTATTTTGACCCACTTTAAACGGTCAGATTTCATTTAAACTTAGTAGACTTATCGAGGACCTATGATAATTCAATAGTAAAAAAAATAGAAAAAAAACACGCTTTTGTAGTTAGCAAAACTAAAAAATAGAAAATAAATAATAGATTAAAAAAACACGCTTTAAAAACCAAACTAAAAATAGAAAATAATTTAATTCTATTAAAAAGCGTGGGGTGCTTGATATTAATTGATTATAAAATACCTCAAAAAGCACCCCACGCTTTTTAATAGAATTAAATTATTTTCTACTTTTTAGTTTGGTTTTTAAAGCGTGTTTTTTTAGTTTTTTTAAACTATTATTTATTAAATAATTGACAACCAGATAGAAAATGTTTATACAATGCAATGATAGATTAAGAGGAACCTAGTCGCGGGCTCGAACTCAATGATGGGCCTGGCTAAAAAGCACGCTGTCTCACCAGGCATCGTGTCCAACGGAGGTAGTATCAGTGATAAGCAGTTAGAAGCTAGTCTACACGTAAAACATTATTGAGTGAGATGCAGGATCATTTGTAGTACAACAGGCGCGTAAAAAATTAAGAACAGTCCTTCGGAAGATCGGGTTTTATGAAAAAACCACTGCATAAATTAATGACCAATAAAGTTTATTGTACTTTTAGATATTTGAGCTTTGTCGGTACCGACTTGGTTTTTCAGATTTTACACTTCTTTTATTACTTAAACTCGCCCAAAGTTAGGTTAAATTAGCAAGAAAAACCAATCTTTGTTGGCTCCTAACTTTTTAATGGCTTTTTATTTTAGTATTCCGTTTCCATACAGACAATATTAATAATGAGATAAAACCATACCATGTTTAATTTTTGATGTACATTGTCGAACAGTGGAGTAATACACTCCCGAAGTTTGTATGGAAAAAAATTGGACTTGATCCACCTTAAAGGTTGTTGATATTTCATAAAAAGGGACAAAAAGAAAACAGCCCTTGATTTTTAAGATGTTAGTAGTACACACTACATACGTGCTGTGTCAGTAGCAAATGTAATATGAATTTTAGTTCATATTATTTGCTGTATCGTGTTACCCAGTAACTAAGTTGTGGAGGTCAGATAGGCAGTCGCTCCATGTAAAGTACTGGTATCCAGTTGCATGCGGTTAGATTGGAAGCCGACTCCAGCATAGTTAGGAAAAGGCTAGGCAGATGACTGGTCATCTCTTAGCTGTAACAAATTGTTAATTAAAATTTCATCATTTAAAAAGAATTTCCATGGAGTTTCTTGCTCGTCCTTCTCCATAGGTACCTACTACGCTTTGGATTGGGCAACTAGCTTTATCTTTCCGACTCTGACAATTCAAAAGTGCCTGTGATTGGTTTGTTTGAAATAATGCTTTGAATTCGAGTTTTAGTTTATTTGTTGCACTCACCTGATGCATCGGGTACATGTACATACACATGTACCCAATGCCCCATAATGGCGCAACATGGCTTATCACTAGAGATCGGATATTCGGATGCAAATTCACCTAAAGTTGAGAGGTTGGCTAAAATGGAATGCGCTTTTGTACCGATTTTTTTTAAATTTAATGTAAAAAAAAAATGTTTTTACTTACACACACCAACCCTACTCTTACAGACTTACACCCTAGGTACATAGGTATAGATACCAAATTTCCATCGGGGTTAATTATTTAATAAATACTCGTCTGAACAGTTATGCAATCATAATCATTTAGAAGTCGCTTCCATACTATACAACTGACTAGTTATGCATTCCCGGTGTTGCTGGCATCCCAGGATTTTTGTACAAAAAAATATTTTAAGAAGCCGCTTCCATATTTTCGTAACTAAAAATTAACTTGAGGTAAATATGCTTCCGATTATCCGATCCCTAATTATCACTGATGAACTACAGAATATCGTTAACGCGGACGCTCTCACGCTCTTATGCATTATGGACGCAATCCTTTTCCGCAAAATGGTATTGAAACCATCAGCATGTGCGTCGGAAAACATTCTTGAGGGGCAAATCCCATATTTTAAGAACGTTCACAGTCAGAGGGGCAATGCCCGTAACTTCAAAACATATGCTATGCATTCCACAACTTTCCTCGACCATTCTTTTACTGTCCAGGCCGCTCGTTTGTGGAATGCATTGCCAGTTCAAATTAAACGCGCGCAGTCTTTATTGTTTAAAAGACTCGTAAAGGAACATTACTTGTCGTTGTGATCTTGTTTTCGTACCAAACTGTAATAATCTATGTAGTCTTTTATTTTGCGTTCCTCATATATTTTGTATCTATATATTTATGTTTCTATTATTTAGGACTTGCATTTATCTGTGTATCTATTTTAGTATATTGTCTACATATTATTTGCACCAACAATATCCCCATTTTATGCCCAGGCTAAATATTGTCCATTCCAAGGTTGCCCGGAGGAGATCGCGGAAAGCGATAAGGCCGCCCATTGTATATTATAAAGCGTAATTTTTTTATTGTCATGTATTTTTTTTTGTGTACAATAAAGAATATATAAATAAATGAACGTTCACAGTCAGAGGAGCAATTCTCTCAATTAAAAACGTTCATAGTGGTATCTCAATCTTTCAAAAATATCTCGAATTTTCCTACATTTTTGACAAGTTTTTGTTATGGCTTCAGTTCAAAGGAATAATTTATGTTTTTTCTAAATGTTTTTCTCTCTTTCCAGATATCCCTCGTGCCGCACTTTCTGCTCAACAAAAAGAACATTTTCAACGTCGAAATTATACTCCACGTACTGGCCGGAATATCTTCAGGAGGGCTATTCACAATTCTACCAATATACATAAGAGAAATCACTACACTGAGGGGATTCTCAGTACCCCTTCTAATGGTGATGACGACTGCTGGGTATATGACAAAAATGATAGCAATGGAAGTCAGACTTTATTTGATGTTGGCATTGGTGATGGTCCAGTTTCTCTCAATCATGGTGATGGTTGAAAGCCCAAGCTATTTAGTGATGGTGAAGAAATATGAGGTGAGTTTGTTCTAAGTTTTGTTAGATTACCATTTTTAGGGTTCTGTACCTCAAAAGGTAAAAAAGGAACTATTATAATATCACACTCTTGTCCGTCTGTCATATTTTTTTTATTATGGCGGTATAATGGATAGGTACGGGACCCTCGACGCACGAGTCGACTCGCTCTTGACCGGTTTTTACATGCTTATTCAAAGTAGCAAAAAAAAGGTTAGAAAAATGCAATTAAGCGACTTCTGAATGGTCTTGGGTTTTCAGAGAGCTTCTGGTTGGGCAAGCGTTATTGGGTTTGATCATTAGGATTTTGTTTTTAATTCTGCACAAATAAGACGCATTATGAAATTAATTAAGAATATCTTAGTACTAGCACGCAGTCTGGAATAGGGAACATGCATGTGATTCAAATAAGGGTCTCAATTTTTTATATAAACTTTATTACTTTAGAGTTATGTCTCCATCAATATTTTTTTATTTTTAAACAAGAAGTTAATGTTGAAAAAGTGCAATAAACTGGCAAATTTATTGCACTTTTTCAACAACATTTAAAAAGCGACGCCATACTGGTCGGATTAAAAGTGACGTAAAAGTCTATATTAATGATACATGTCAGTGTGTTATAAAGAACTGTTTGAAATTATGTTTGTTGTCAATGTCATAGACTAAGACGCCACACCAACTTTATTTTTAATGTAAGTATAATTAAGTGGAACCTAGTCGCGGGCTCGAACTCAATGATGGGCCTGGCTAAAAAGCACCCTGTCTCACCAGGCATCGTGTCCGACAGAGGTAGTATCAGTGTAGTGTAGACTAGCGTCTAACTGCTCAGAGTTAGACGCTAGTCTACACGTACAACATTATTGAATGAGATGCAGGATCATTTACAGTACAACAGGTGCGTAAAAAATTTAGAACAGTCCTTCGGAAGATCGGGTTTTATGAAAAAACCACTGCATAAATCAATGACCAATAAAGTTTATTGTACTTTTCGAGATTTGAGAATTGTCGGTACTGACTTAGTTTTTCAGACTTTACACTAATTTTATTACTTAAACACGCCCAAAGTTAGGTTAAATTTGCAAGAAAAACGAATCTTTGTTGGCTCCTAACTTTTTAATGGCTTTTTGTTTTAGTATTCTGCTTCCATACAGACAATATTATTAATGAACCAAAAAGATATCATGTTTAGTTTTTGATGTAAATTGTCGAACAGTGGAGTAATACACTCCCGAAGTTTGTATGGGAAAATGTAGACTAGATTCACCGTAACTACTTTGTTGGTTTTGAACATTTTTTTCACTACTACGAGTATATGGCGACGTAAACTATCGAATGATTAGATTTCCCGGCCTAACTCTCTTTCGAATATAGGCGTGATTTTATGTTATGTTCAGAGAATGTGGAACTCATAAATTATGTTTTGTCGACGGATGTATAACCACAGTTTGTTGTTATTTGAAGTCAGGATGACGCAGTTTCCTTCACTCGTGACATTAACCTTTAAACGTTTTTTACGATATCCCACACAGAAAATCTGGTCTAGATAATGATTAATAACCAGAGTTCGGATATTCGGATGCATGTTCACTTAAAGTTGAGATGATGAAAAAATCTTAATTTAATGTAAATAAAAAAATGTTTTAACTTGCACACACCAACCCTTCTCTTACAGGCGTAAGTCTCCAAGAGAAGATGCAAATATTTGCATCAGGGTTAATTTTAAAACCATACGCATCTGAAAGGTTATGCAATTCTAATAATCTAGAAGTCATTTCCATACTATACACCTAACTAGTTATGCATTCCCGTTATTCCTGACATTCGGATTATTTTTTACTAAAAATATATTTTATGAAGCCGCTTCCATAATATTTTTGTAACTAAAAATTAAATTTAGGTAATAAATCACCCGATTATCTGATCCCTAATTATACCTTCAAGTGTCAAGTAATTGACAGCCGAGGGGCTAACTTTACTAATTATAAATATCCAGATACCTAAAGAGACCACTAAAGTATCGTAGAAAAATATACATTCCCTTAGATATTTCTGGAACAAGCTTATAGTTTTTAAAGCTTATTTTTAAAGTAACGACTAGCATTGCATAAGTAATACGCATAACATAATCAACCTAAAACGTTCTCCTGTCCTTATCTCAATTTATTTGTGGTCGGCGCAACATATCTTTTTTTCCACATTTCTCTATTAGTCGTCATCTCCGTAGTCACACCCTTTCTAACCATACCATCATTCACACAGTCCATCCATCGTTTCTTTGGTCTCCCCTAAATTAGTGAATGTCACATGTCCTCATTTTTGGTTCTAAAGCATGTTGATATCCTCACAATGCTTTCCTTCGCCGTTTTGATAACAGTGGTGTGGATGAAATGCACAAAGTAAAGACTGCATTTTCTTTCTCGGTACAATTTATACTTCGGTGTCATTTCCACTGCTCTAGCAATCTAGGTAGTTACTAGCTTGCATGTCATGTGTCATGTCGTGTGTCGATGGCAAAAATAACACGACAAAAATGTTTATAATACTAGATTCTGCCTGCGACTTCGTTCGCGTCTAATTTCTTACTCCCCGACCCACCCCGTCGCTCACCTCGCCTGCTAATACGAGTCTTCATTGCTCCGCTGTCCTATCAGTCTTAGCATCATGATATATAGCTTATAGTCTACCACGATAAAAGGGTTATCCAACACAAAAATATTTTTCAAATTGAACCAGCAGTTCCTGAGATTAGCGCGTTCAAGCAAACAAACAAAGAAACTCTTCAGCTTTATTATTAGTATAGATATAATCGGTTTCAAAATTCATCATCATTGGCTGACTTATATTGTGCCGTACTTCCCTGATAATGTGTGTCTCAAACAGAGGGGTAAGTGCGTACCACACTAACAATAAGAATCAGTTTAATTCTGACAGTTGTACAACATTAATTGCGTTATGCGTACGTTGCTGAGTAGACAAATTTTTCGAACATAATTATACAACGTGTTACGGAAAGGATATATACATACCCAGGGCACGGTTTCTTTGGATGATATCAAACGATATTCTAAGAGTTTTTTACGCCTATCTCTACATCTTCGGAAGTTATGAGAATTTTTACTACATTTCACAGCGGAAACCGAACTTTTCAAATTGAAATAAACACATCACTCGGAAGAGATGTATCGTGATATTGGCAAGTAACGTGGAAAGTTATTGACATACGTAGTGCGGTGACACGTTTGTTATGATTTGAATTTAAGAAACATATTATGAAACCGAAAATTTGGTATCAATTTTTAGAGTATTTTATTTTGAGCTGAAACTACGTATAGTGATTCTATACCAGCTGTTATCTTTAGTGCTTAAAGATAGCAACAGGGTTTCTGTTACACCCTGTATACTTGTAACATAATGTCTAATTATTTTTGAATTTCTGAGTAAATTATTAATGCATTTGAGGTTTGAATAAACACAAGCCAACAAAAATCAGCATCTACAGAGCCATAAGAAACCCGACATTCAACAGGGCTCAAAATGAAGGTGCGTTATTAAGAGCCCCGACGTTCCTTGTCTACAAAGGACATTGTGTAGCAATGTATTGGCAAAATGATAGAAATGCGAGTGCGCTGCTTCTGATCAGACCATGTCCCAGTGGACAGCCTAGGACCAGCTGGAGAGCCCTAAATACCCGTTCACCTGCACCTTGGGTGATCTGAATCTGAGTAATGCCACCGATGCCGCAATACACATGGCCACCAACAGGGCCCTAACTCTATAAAATAAAGTAAAAAAAAAAATCAAAAGTCATTTATTCAAACTAGGCTGGTGTCAGCACTTTTTGGACGCAAAAATTACATAAGACAGTCCTCAAAAACGCCCGCCATCCACCACTTCCCAGTGCTTTAGCTGGGAAGAAGAAGTGGCGCAACAAACTCCCCAGCAGCACAGCTGTCTGTTATGTTAGAAGAACTTGATTCTATACAATAGTTACATAATTAACGTTACGAAACACAAAATTAAAACATTTGCCATATGACAGCTAGCACATGCCAATATACCAAAAAAAATCATTAAAAAATGTACACAATCAGAAATAAATAATAAAAACAAAAACAACACAACTCAAAATCTAAATTAAAGCCTCTGGGCATAAAGGGCGTGCCCACTTACGCTTAGTGCACGAGTACCATCAACACGATTCAGATTCTGATTGATAAATCAGAATCTGAATAATTTTACTTCTTCTCCTTCTTTTCGAAAAAAAAAATCTGCTCAACTACGTATATATGTCGATACTGTTACGCAAGTCTTACTCGCAATATTTTGAATGTCGTCCACCCATCTACCTGGCTGTTGGTATTGCATGTCCTTAAAAACAAATTATTAGAACTAATAAAATAGTAATTGAAATTCGTCGTATGCCAATAATTCTAGGGTAACGACTTATTGATTAGCATTTAAGCTCTAAATCACATAGGTAGTTCACACAATCATGTGATGTTGACGAATTATTAGTAGTATTTATAGTGGCAGGAAAATTACTTCTGTTTTTTCAATACATTTCTAAAAATATCTATCTTGCAACGAATGAATTATAATAACTTTTCTAACATGTTAAACAAATATTTGATTTTTATACGTTATGTCAGTTTAAATCTGTAACATGTTTTGCTAATAAAATCATCGGTAATCAATAGGTCAATACAGTTATCATATTTGATCAGTTTGAGGCGGACATCTACAATGCCCCACATACGAAACTTCAAATCAACAAATGTGGAAAACACAAAAAGTCAAGAGGCGCCATCTACAATGCTATATGCGAACTACTCAAGACTTGACGTCACACCGCAACTACGTCAGCTACATCGCGCAAGCAGAGTTTACCGCTCGATCTGAATATATACAAACACCCCGACATCAATCGTCAGGCAGTAGCCCACCAGACACAACACCCGTCTGGTCGGAGGATCCTCCTTTACCAATAGAGTATGAGTGAACTTTACACCCTGTTCTTCATACCTCTATAAGTTCATTTATATATACTATTTTTTTTTTGGATAGAGAAGTGGAACGTCCGTAACTTATGAGTTGTAGGTCGTAGGGTGAAACACAAACCGGCGATTTACTTTGTGTAAATTTTTAGATCACCACTGCTTTAAAAATGGTTAAGGAAAACATTGTAAGAAAACCAGCATGTCCTAGAAACAAAAATTTGAAGACATGTGACATCTACCAACCCGCACTGAGGTCGCATGGTGGATTACGGCCCGCTTCCTCTCACCGAGACTGGCTGATTAAGTAAAAACACGTTAATAACACGTCCACAAGAAGCGAATTTGTTAAGTTTTTTGACAACTCGATTCATCAATTCAATCTATCAATTTGCAACGATACATGCAAATAAACAATTTCAAAATCTTCAATAAAACGAAACAATAAAAATAAATACAATTCCAATAATCTAGTTGTATTGAAACTTCAATACATTCGATTAGATACGTGTTCGGAATAAGGCTGCGCTTACTACAGTGACGACGTTGTTAATAGAAGTTCACTGTGTTGCATTGATTATTATAAATAGCCTTATATAAATAATGTTAATGCGTTTATTTAAAAGTATAAAATACCGATTCGTAAAAAGCAATAGTTCGTACTTTCGTTAAACCTTCTTTAGATGGATCTTCGTATATCTATTTACTATAAAAAAAAAGGTTTATTTAAATTACATAAATCTTTAACATACGTTATTTGGAGATCATCTTTTAAGGAAGAAGATGCTTTTGTTAGGTTTACTACATGTATATAAGGTGTATCTATTCATACACGAAATATCTGAAGGGGTCATTGTACTCGTCATTATGAACAACTTTTACTACCGGACCAAACCTGAAATCGCGAAAAAATATCAGCTGTTCCCTACATTTTGACGAGATATGCGAACATAAATGTAGGGAACAGCTGATATATTTTTCGCGATTTCAGGTTTGGGCCCATAGTAAAAGTTGTTCATAATGACGAGTACAATGACCCTTTCAGATATTTCGTGTATGAATAGATACACCTTATATACATGTACGAAGATCCATCTAAAGAAGGTATGTATATATACACCGTGACATTTTAGTCGTCTTACAAAGGTGGTCCACTCAATGTACCCGTCATAAAATACCTCTAGGCGCGATTGAAACATTGTTGTGATTAATTAAGATAGTAGGTACAAAGAAAAATAAAGAATGCTTTAGAATGATGAAACACCCTCCCTGTTAATAATGTTTACGTATCAAACGGTAGAAGATACCTACCTACCTACCATTACATTACATCATTAATTTCATCTCCATAACAAGGTGTTTCAAACTACGTCATTCGTCTGAGTGAATGATATTTTCATTTTTGTATTTATGCATTTGTTCAAAAAAACATTTTTTTTTTAAATTAATGACTAGTAGTCATTGGATACATGAAGAGGGCTGCCGTTGTAAGACGACTAAAATGTCACGGTGTATTATGTTGATTCATCACGAAACCTCAAAAATTACTGGACCTACAAAAATGAAATTTGACACAGAGGTAGATTATGAGCAGGAGACGTCAGTTAAGAAAGGATTTTAGGAAATTCTCCCCGCATAGTGGTGAAACAGGGGGTGCAAGTTTGTATGTTTTTTTTTTATTCCTTGGACCATACAATGCTATTTTGGCATACCATACACCAGACCATGTTCTGGAACAGGACATAGTATACTTTTCATCCCGGGATATGGTTCCCTTTGGATAATTATCAACATGGACGTGGGCGGAGCCGTGAGCAATAGCTAGTTCCAAAATAAAGTACATTAGAAATGATGACCTCTATTGTGACCTTAAAATAGAACTCGTCACCACCTTCATTCAAAAATTTGCTGTAGCCCACGAACACAGACTTCACCGACATGTGTACATCGAGGCAATTCAGTTGCTAGACAACACGGACGTAATGCGTAGGCTAAAGAGAACTAAACCATTTGAGTTAGTGTAGTGTAGGTACAATTATTGAATAATAGTAACAGTGATATTCATGGAACACATGAACAAAGTGTTTTGATTCATTATCAGACCCTAATGAAGTGCTATGGAATTGCAAAAAGTGCAAAATTACACTATTCTTAGTTATAACGTAATCTACCACGTAAAAACTTTTTCCAAAAAAAAACACTACAAAGTGAAAAATAACTTTAATTTCGGAAGGCGGTGAATTTGGATATGTATTTAAATTTTATGTCACTGTCTTCCGAAATTAAAATTATTTTGCACTTTGTAGTGTTTTTTCGGAAGTCGGTTGTTTTTTCTGGAAAAAGTTTTTATTTTTCACTTTTTAGTTATAGTACCTATCCCACTAATTCGAAATTTCATCATCCTTGGGGTCAAAATAATGCATATTTATGCGACGGCAGCAATCGCGGTCCATTTACTGTTATTTTTTTAAGAGTTCCGTTGTCTGTATCCGAAACGCATCATCAGATCTATATGAAATTGAAATGGGACCACACGGAAAGCACTAGCTTTCAAATAAAAAAAGAATCATCAAAATCAGTTTACCCAGTCGAAAGTTATGAGGTAACAAACAAAATAAAAAACATACAGTCGAATTGAGAACTTCCTCCTTTTTTTGAAGTCGGTTAAAAATATTAAGTTACAGTTACATTGCTTATTAGTCTATTAAAGAACTTTAGTCCTCATTAATACAGAAAACACACAATGGGCCTTATTAGAAAGCTAAAAGTTACTCAAAGGGCAATAGAGAGGACTAAGCTTGGAGTTTTTCTACGTGATCGAATCAGGAATGAAGAGATCCGCAGGATTTCCAAATTTAAGTGGCAGTGGGCAGAGCACATTGCTCGTAGAACAGATGGCCGATGGGGCCGAAAGGTTCTGGAGTGGCGACTGCGTACCGGAAGACGTAGACTTGGAAGTTCTCCCACAAGTTTGACCGAAGACCATGTGAAAGCCGCAGGAATTCGCTGGATGCGGGAAGCACAGAACCGCGGCCTATTTTTGGCAGTGGACGTCTTTCGGCTAAAATTATGATAAATACAGAAAATGAAAAAAAAAATGGATGAAACTGCGCTCCGGCTACTACGAAGGAATGGAACTCCTTGCTGGAGCCGACTGTTTCTCGGAGGCTATGGAATATAATATGTACGTAAGCAAGCGAGTACCATCATCAACCGCATCACCGCCAGCCTGAAGCCGATATCTGACGCTTGACTTAAGTGAATGGTTCACTTTAGTGCAGGTTCATTTTCATTTCGTTCCATGTTCAAACGATAATGACAAAAGTCTATAAGCGAGTGTAAGATGCCTAGTACCGAGACCCAACATCGTTGAATTGATTCACTGATGAAATCACTTTTCACTTTTGATTCATTTGATGTTCAGACTTTTCAATTCAAGCGGAAAGCATAGCATAAGCATAGCATAATTAGCCTATAATGTTCCCACTGCTGATACACAGGCCTCATTTCTGTGAGAGGGAGTTGGCCGCAATCCACCACGCGGGCCCAGAGCGGATTAGTGGATGTCACATGTCTTCGAATTTTGGTTCTAAGACATGCCTCCTCCATGCTTCCTCACGATGTTTTTCTTCACAGTTTTAAGAGCAGTGGTGATCTAATAATTTACACAAAGCAAAGCGCCTGTCTGCGTTTGGACCTACGATCTACAACCCGTAAGTCACGGCTGTTACCCAGTGGTCACCCCTGCTTCAGTAAAGAAGTGAAAGGCAATAATAAAAACCGAAGTGTCTGATAGTACCGGATTTAAGAGACGCATCCGACAACATTGTGGAGATAATGACAAATTGGTGTCCTACCGTCCCACGTGCATGTTAGCCTGCCTAGTTTACTTATACCTATCTATAAGGATGATAGATTATTCTAGATTGCGTCAGTTTCAAGCTGAAGCACAGATTTGTAAAGCTATGTACATTTTAGCTTAGCTGTTCGTGACTTTGTTGCAGCACGGACTTAGTGCAAATTAAATACTTTTATAAATACACTGTGGTTTTTATAGAAAATGCTTCAGCTATTTTGTGTGTATGTTTGTCTGTAATTACACTCACTAGTGTCTCTTTGGTCATTCTTTTTTGTGTCTCGGCTGGACTGATTTTGACGAGACTTTCACTGGCAGATGGCTAATATTTTTAAGGTGTAACTTGGCGCTTCGATATTGAACCAGTGGGGCCCTACCAGTGCTATTTTTAGTTTAGAAAAAATAGGGACCCGCGTAAAACAATTAAACATACAAGGAGAAAAAAAACATTCTTCCTTTTTGATGGAGGAGTGGTACTTACACCTTCTCTAATCGACACACACATACCAGATATCCACGCGAATGTAGTCCCGGGCAAAATAATATATATTTAAACCAGCAGGTCTGTATGATCGTGCTTATGACATGGCTTTTTCGTTACGTGACGATTTCTACTAGTTTAATTCCTACCGCGAGGTCCGCTAAAAACTGCGTTCGAAAACTATAAAATGGTTTAACTAGTCTAACCTTAATAATATTGCAAGTTTTTAAGCTTATGTAGCGATAGTACCTACAGTCCTTTTGCATTTATTTGACCTCTGATGTAACTATAAAATGGTTTGATTAGACTAACCTTAATAATATTGCAAGTTTTTAAGCTTATGTAGCGATAGTACCTACAGTCCTTTTGCATTTATTTGACCTCTGATGTGACTATAAAATGGTTTGATTAGACTAACCTTAATAATATTGCAAGTTTTTAAGCTTATGTAGCGATAGTACCTACAGTCCTTTTGCATTTATTTGACCTCTGATGTGACTATAAAATGGTTTGATTAGACTAACCTTAATAATATTGCAAGTTTTTAAGCTTATGTAGCGATAGTACCTACAGTCCTTTTGCATTTATTTGACCTCTGATGTGACTATAAAATGGTTTGATTAGACTAACCTTAATAATATTGCAAGTTTTTAAGCTTATGTAGCGATAGTACCTACAGTCCTTTTGCATTTATTTGACCTCTGATGTGACTATAAAATGGTTTGATTAGACTAACCTTAATAATATTGCAAGTTTTTAAGCTTATGTAGCGATAGTACCTACAGTCCTTTTGCATTTATTTGACCTCTGATGTGACTATAAAATGGTTTGATTAGACTAACCTTAATAATATTGCAAGTTTTTATAAGCCTAAGTAGCGATAGTACCGACAGTCTTTTCGCATTTATTTGACCTCTGATGTGACGATCTTTATTCTCATTGCAATAAGGATGCTACCAAAATTGTCAAGAATTTATACAGTACCGTCATGATTTCCAAATATTAATAAGATTTGTAATTATTTCAAATAATTATATTTATCAAATTGAAAGTATCTAATTTGTCCCAAATAATTTCTCAATATCGCATATCTCAATTGGTAGTTTTCGAAAAAGTACTAAGTTTTTTAATGGAACGGAATTGAAATAACTTTGATATTAGAAGGTTGTCTCAAGAAGTCTATATTATTATGATCTTGAATACCTAATTTGATAGTTTTATATATGGCTAAATATCAGGTTTGTGCGTGGGTAAGAGTTTGAATGTATACATATATATTGAAAAAGGTGTTTTCATTACACTACTATTCCTTCAAATGAGCGTTGCTTATGCAGTCTGCTTTGCTAAAATGATAATATAATACTGTGCAGTAATACGTACACCGTTTCTAAGTCTGTAACAAATTGCCGTGGTGAGTTCTTGGTTATGAAACAAAGTGGCAACAGTCAGTACTATATACTGTCCTTTGGGAAATCTTATTTTATTGTTTAGTAGTAGTGCAAGCGTTGAGTTTAAAATAGGTTTTGTCTCTATCTAACTATAATAGTCTGTATTGTCCTACTGCATGACAATCTTAGTCCAAACTCGTCAGTCTCTTGCTACCCTCTACCAGCAATGCCCTAAGCCGAGGTCCGTACCTCACAAGGGGTGACCTTAGCGAGCAGTAGCCAGACTGCTCGCTAAGTTTAGTAGTTAGGCCCTGGCTAGCCCTGGCTCTGGTAGCCTTAATTTATGAATCCACTCATAGGTTGACCTACGAGATGTCATTTAAAAACAACTGTAGGACTATGGCTTTCCTCTCCCTTTTCCACACAATTATGTGTTTTGTTAGTGCTGGACAGTCCCTTCAGAAGGACTCAAGCTCGTCCCGCCATTTTTGTCTCGGCCTGCCGCGATGTCGTCGCGACGCCATTACAGTCATTGGGTAGCCAGTGGGACCCACCCAATCGGTGGTTCTCTTAGACCATATGTCGGTAGACATGTCCGGCCTAGTCGAGCGATTTTCTGGGTAAAGAAACGCAGGTTTTGGGTAGTCAATTTGACGCAATACGCCAATTTACCGTGATACCAGCCATATTTCGACATCTCAAACAATTGATAGATATTTATGAAATATCGATCAATGGTTTGAAATGTTCCGGAGTAAATGCTCTAAATTGTGATGAAAACCATGGTGTAAAAACCAAGGTTTCGCGTTCCGGTACTGACACATGCTTACCTCACTATCCAATTGCCAACTATCAACAAAACTCGAAATTATAGGACCATTTTCAGTCACCATTCTGTTAAAAAATACATATGAAGCAGTAAAATTGTAATTTCGCTCTTCCAATGAAACGAAACAATTCAATTTAAACAACATATATTATACCAATGTAATTGTTAATTGTAACTTCAATGTTTTATCGGATTCTCACAGGTAATAAAAGTGGTTGGGAAGTTATTATTACATACTACTGGCAACACAGCGGTGGTGACGTAGACTTGTGTCTCTCGCGTGACCACAGTCTCTCGGGATGCTATACCTGGCGAAGAATATAATATTATACCATGGTGATAACCACATCGGAAACCATTGTGTAGTTTAGAAGATCTTAGCGATCAGTCTAAAAAAGCGACTTTGTATACTTTGTATATATATTAAAGATATAAAAGAAACCTATCGTTACTTTGTCGCATTTTCGGCCAGTCCTTTTATTATCTGTTCTGTTCATTCTGACTTTTTTTTTTGTTCGGTCCCTTATAGTCGTAGCGAAATAGTAAATAGCCTATAACTTTCCTAAAAAATTGGGTTATCATATGCAAAAAGGTTGTGTCAAATGTTGTTAATGTATTTTAATTTTTTGTCACCACTTTCTGAAATTACAATTTGGAAAAATGTTTTTATTTTTCGCTTTTTAGCTATAGTAACCTACCCTATACCAATTCGAAATTTCATCATCCTTGGAGTATTCTCAAATTCAATCAAATCAAAACTATGCATATATTTTATGCGATAGCAGCAATGGCGGTTGATTTGCTGTCATTTTTTGAAGAGTTCCGTTGTCTGTCTCCGGAACTCATCATCAGATCTACATGAAATTTAAATTCCATTTCGGAATAAACCCCTTTCGAATAAAAAACTAATTTTGCAAATCCGTCTATATAAGGTGTATCTATTCATACACGAAATATCTGAAGGAGTCATTGTACTTATCATTATGAACAACTTTTACTACGGGACCAAACCTGAAATCGCGAAAAAAAATCAGCTGTTCCCTACATTTATGTTCGCATAACTCATCAAAATGTAGGGAACAGCTGATTTTTTTACACCTTGATACACCTTATATATGACGGAGTTATTCCCGAACATACATAAAAAGAAAAATATAAACATACCGAATTGATAACCTCGTCCTTTTTGAAGTCGGTTAATAATCCTTAACAAAACAATATGTATCATTTCAGAACGCGCGAAGGAATCTTTCAAACCTCACTCGATTGGCGGAGGATGATCCTTACATATCAAAAGAAATATCCAATTTGAAAGACGAAAGTGAAAAAGCAAAGGGGAAACTTACAATTTGTTCTGTCTGTAAGTATAATATTTTTGATCATTTTGACAAGTGTCGGTATGATTAATGCTCTGGCCACGCTAACTCAAAAATTATTTTTCATTTATCTTTTATATAATATATAACGGCGCGTGACATTATTAAATAATGAAAATCAGTTAATTTCGAGAGTTGTAATTTATTCTGTTATTTTAACGATTAATCGATTTGAATTCAACTAAATGGTAATTTTAATTAAGAGCGGGTAACACCGAATGGAGTTGCGTCTGTCGTGGCGGGCGACGTCGTGTCAATTCATTAAGTTGTTGACAGCCGTTGCACGTGATGGTCACTCGCAAACCCATTGGCTCTAAATCGTTAATTATTACTGCAATCCTTAATTGTTTAAGTCATTTAAGTGTCTGTAAAATTAAAATAGTGAACAGTTAACGCTACAGCGTATTTATTTCAACGTTTCCTGAAGTTTAACGCCCACTATGGATTCCCGTGCTGACGAAGTCACGAATCAGCAATCAGATGCAACAGCCCGGCCTTCCTGATATCCCGTTATATATATACTCCGTTTGAAATAGGATTAGACATTCAAATAAACCTCGTTTACAGTCCGTTCAACCGATTTTGACTTTTATTGCGTTGGTAGCATGGTAAATGGCTTTTGCAGTAAACAGTTGATATTGGAACCACTTTTTTGCTTTTAATGCTATCCTTATGCCTACGGAATAGAAGTCAAAATCGGTCGAACGGACTGTAAAAAAGGTTTGTTTAAATGTCTAATGTTATTTCAAACTAGCTTTGCCGGCGATTGCGTCCGCGCGGAATAGTTATTTTTTTTATTATTTATTTATATTATCATCATCATCATCATTTCAGCCGAAAGACGTCCACTGCTGGACATAGGCCTCCCCAAAGTAGGGGGTTTTGCTAAAATCGTCACGCTTGGCAGGCGGGTTGGTGATCGCAGTATGGTGGTAAAATGCATAGAGAACGCTGCTGCCCATTCTCTAGTATACCTACATATTAATAAAAATAAACCAAATTTCTTAAATAAAAGTAGCCAGTAGTCAAAATCGGTCCAGCCGTTTCAGAGATTAGCCGGAATAAACAGACAAACAGACAAACAATAATTTGAAAAAATGTTATTTTGGTAAATGTACCGTGTACATAAAAATATGCATTTAGTAAAAAGCGGTTATTTTAATATCACAAACAGACACTACAATTTTATTTATCTGTATAGATAAAAAAAATGTTTTGTGAATGTGAGAACGTTGTAGACCTTGTAGACTATAGATTTATACACCATTTTCCATTTTTATTAAGTACCTGGTAATTTGACATTTGATTTACAAATACAAAAATACAAAATAGTTTATTTCTTTAACAAATGTATGTACTACATAGCTAGTGATAGAAGTATCCTTTTAAGCAAATAAATGCCTGTATTAGGACACTCCACTCTTCCGCAACTTAGATTCGCGTAATGTACATTCAAAAACAAAAGTTATGCCAGTATTAACTATTCACAATTATTCACAATTTAGATTTAACGTTGACAGACCTACACTGTACTCTCATACCTATTATTAACACTGTTTGAAAAAAATGTAAAAACCAATTATTTTTCCATACGAAACGACTAATTGGAATCGTGCACCCAACTTCTTACATTTCAAATTTTTAATTTCACATAACGCTACTTGGGCACAAGTAGGTTTATGTGAAAATATTTTTTTTTTATTTCTTTTTGATAATTGAGACCACGATGTCACGGATTTTATCGCGCACTGAATTTTCAACTCTCTGTTCTGAACTGAGCATTGATAATTCATCTTTGTAGTTGTCTTTTAATTCGCGTTAGTTACAATACTAATAACAATTTTTTGGTCATTTCAGGGCGAAATAAAATCTGGTTAGACGGCACAAAAATAGGCATCAGTCTATACACTGTAACAGCATTATGCGGGAGCATCCTGTTCCTGGACCAACAGAAGACGTTGATGCAGCTCAGGGCGTCTGCTGACCCTGAAAATACACTGGTTCTGAGTACTCTGCTAGCTGGTAGTGCCTTCTGTTGGATCTGCTGTATGGTGGTGGATAGAAAGGTATTGTTGTCGGACAGATATTCGAGTTTCTGAGAGACTGTAAAATTAATGAATTTTAGTTCAGTTTAGTACCGACATTCTGGTTTGAGAATTTGAAGTTCGTAACTTATTAGCATAACATCTGGTGAAAACCCGGAAAAAAAAATAATTTGAAAAAAATCCTAATAAATTTTTAATTGGCAACATTCAAATTTTTCACGATAAGTATAGTACTAAAGTAGAGATTGAGAAGTTATCAACTAAAAATACTCAAATTAAAAACTGAGTGAAAATCTGATAACATTAAAAATATTGTAAAAATATTCTATTACAAAAATCTAAGCTCAACTAGTGAAAAATCAAGCTCTTTAAAGTACGAAATAAGAAAATATTATCACCTCTAAGCCATGGTCGCTTAGCCCTAAAGCTTATGATCTACTACAACATTATTTTTAATTTATTGAATATAGTTTGTTCAGAATAAGTAATTGAACCGATTCCAATAATTTATTACACCATGATAATTATATTTTTTGCAAAAAAGTTTTGCAAATGTGATGGAAAATGTTGTCACCAATCAATTACTATATAATCGCCGTACGTCTAGGTGCCTACTACCTAATTATTATCAATGAGCACAATACGACGTTAAGACGCATGGGCAACGCGGGGGCCGCATCGTGACCATGTTTGTGTAGACAACTAGGTAACATAATAAGCTTAAAATTTTGTGATTTTTCATGACACCGTTTCGAAATTTTATACATACATTCTTTACATATAAATACTAGACACGTGTTACGGGTTTCGTATGTACTAAAACTAGGGTTGTATAACTGTTATAAAACAATACATTCTTACATTAGAAAGCGATTACAAGCTAGGCTAAAGTGACGTAATGAGTACGAATTAAGATGAGATAATTTTTTTGATTCATACTTTTTACGACGTGATTTTTTGTTATTTGTATTAATAGCAATTTAAGTAATGCAGTTAACTTCTTCAGAAAACTAGCATTTGTGTTAATATTTTAAAAGTTAGAGAATAATAAAATACCTCTCGGTCTCTCTCTCTATTTTTTTTTTGGGTGGGAAATCATCAAATAACTTCTCCCGCTCTGGGCGGAGCGGGAGGGCGTGTCAGACTTTTACTGACTAAAACCCACCCGTGTTCCCTCAGTTGCCTGTGTGCCAGGGGCGGCGGTATCTCTTTCGAACAACCCGCACCCCTGGCAGGCATCGGCCCTTGCGGGCCCCATCAGTTGCTGCTGACATCTCTTTGAGGCGCGCGTGGAACACAACGCGCCGTCGACCTGGGCTTGGTCCTTACCGGACAGCGAGCTACCCATTACTCGCCGTCCGCAAGCCCGTGCCTACGGTGGCCGGGAATCAGCCTGGGATTCCCGACGCCCAGGGCGTCTCCTGCGAAGGCCACGGCTGTGAGGGCGCATGTACTGCATCTCCCTCACGTGCGCCGCCTCCCTCTTTGCGAGCATAACTGCTTCGCTGAAGGAGGCGACTGCTAGCCATGCACTCTCGCTCCGTACCATGGCCTGGACCAGGGTCGGATGCGAGAGATCGCCGCCGCCCTCGGTCTCTCTCTTTGGTTTAATATTACTTAATCCAGTCTCACAAACGATTTTCTCATTTCAGTATCTGCTCGCCGCGAGCTACGTCACAATGACAGTATCAACAGGAGTACTAGCCGTGTACACACAGGCTGATCTGACAGTGACGTCACTAAGATGCCTGCCTGTCATCGCACTAGGAGTTCTTGTCTTCGCCTACGGTGTAGCGTGGGGTCTACCCATCGTGGTTATGGTGGAGATATTTAATTTGGAGGTGAGAATTCAGATAATTTTATAATTCAAATTCCAATTTATTTATTTGCCAGAATATAGCTTTACAACTGTGGTTTATATTCTGTTATTACAAATGGTGTGCAAATATTTATTTGTATGTATTATTTTAATCCTACTTTATAGGGTAAGTTTTTATCCAGTGCGCAAACTGTAACTATGAATTCAGCATATCATTCTAGACCCTCTAGTGCAGATTTTTTTTGTCGGTTATACAAAAAAATCAGCTGTTTCATAGAAAATGCACCCACGCGGTAAAATGTATGGAATAGCTGATTTTTTTTGTATAACCGACGAAAAATTTCTGCACTAGGGAGTTTAGAATGATATGCCGAATTTATGGTGACAGTTTGCGCACTGGATAAAACTTACCCTGTATAGTAGGATTAAAATAATACACATCCCTATTTTCCATCATGTTACTAGTTTTTTTAGTAAATTATACCTACCTCAAACGATGGATGAATTCCATTTATATTTTCATTTACATTCCTTTTATACTATTTATATACAAACCAAAGAAGTAAATCATTAGGTAATGGTTAAGATTCGCGTACCCTAATGAAAACACATCGTTCAACATGCTATGATAGCTATATATCGACGGTCCCTACGTACAATCCCCTAAGTGGTAGATACGTGACTTGCATGTAGCGTTTGCGTGACCTTTAGGCCAGCCTACACTATCGTTTAGTTGAACAAAAATAAGTCTAAGATGGCAAAATGCACTTTAAATCCAACATGACATTACACTAACTAGAACATGATGTACACGTGTTTGTAACTTTGCAGCAATCTCCTGTAAAATTTGTCATTTGTAGTTTTATACGTAGGGACTGGGGATTATAAATAGGGACCGGATTATACGTAGGGACCGTCGATATGATAATGAGATGAGTTAGAAAGATGTCACCATTAGAAGCCAAAACGACGCTTATACCCTTGATTATTCAGTTGCCGTCCAAAATACCCAAAGTAATGAGTAGAAAATCATTTTTCTCTACTAGGGGTGTGCCCTGGCACCAACGATCATAGGAATATCGTACTAGTATGTCTGAACACAATTGTTAGGCAAAGAAAAATCACACAATTGAAATCGGGGTCGAAGTTATTATATAGAAGTAATCCTCACAAGTTCTCTACGTAAAGGAATTGTACGAATGTGTAGGTCGCCAGATCCATTGTAGACTGAAACGTTTCCAATATTAAAATATGTTCCGTCGATCCGGTTCAATGTGAAATTTTATGTATGCACCGGTGTATTGCCTTTATGTTTAAATAAGGCGACCTTACATCATCAGTTCTACCTTCAACTTTGTTCCATCGTCATAGGCCTCTCTTTTTAGTGCCAATCCCCACGCTTCTGTGCCAGCCTCCACTCCAGTTTTGCCCACGATGGCAACAATGTCATCCGCCAATTTTGTCCCAGCTTTTGAGAATTTTGAGCGTTTTTGGATGTAACGAATTCTAGGTCCATCGAAGTAGCGACTACTAGCAGGTACTAGAGATTATTCTGTACAGATGAAAATACGCGAATCTAACGAGATGTATGCACATACACCAAACAATCAGACTGTTTAATTTCGAGAAAGAAAGAACACCGTTCATTTGGACACAGTTCGTGTCACACAAAATACATTAACAAAAAAAGTAAAATAAATTACTACAACAGTGTGTGCCTCACGTCTGCGCCAAAAAGGTTCATTCCAGCATTAATGCCAGACAGACGCTTGTTTCCAAAGATAAGCTTCTAGTAGTTACCGTTCCAGCCGTCAGGTCTCAGACGATCGATCCTGGTGTTCTAATACGCCAACGGAGATACGAGCCTAAAACAAGTGTGGAAATTAATTTTTCGCATGGGCAAATTCATATCGGAAGAAAGGACAACTGTCAAATCAGGTTGTCATTTATTCTTAGTCTAAGCCTCGAACTATCTGATTAGAGAGGGAAACGTCCGTAACTTCTGCCGAAATACAGATCTCGTGGTTAGCCCAAACCTACGCCCGTAGATGCTGCATCCCCTCGGTCTCTTATCGGAAGCCCCTGATTCGTACGGATTTTAGGCAAGTCAGGAGAACCTAAATATAGGACTGACCAAGCATGTGAGATTATAAACGATACAGTCTCGTCTTTTTGCGTATATGTGCACGCATTCGGTCAGGCCAAATGGAGGTCAGAAAACTGGTTTTAAGTGACTGGTCATTCCATGTTAAATACTAGTATTCAACTGTATCCGATTGGACTGAAGTCCGACCCAAAAATGACTATCAAAACGCTACGTAGATGATGATTGAGTCAAGCCAAACTGACGCAGGTTCACCTCTTCAGATTTTCTGTTCAATTCAGATGAGATTTCCATGTGTGGTAAGCTTTAGAAATACTGTAGATATTATTCAGTTCCAACCATATTCTATTATTGTATTGTATTTTGAGGAATTGGTATTGTAATGTAGTTTAGACGTTTTCCTGTTCTATGGGAATTGCATTATGATTGCATCCGTTCAAAATTCGATTTCTATCGTGTTCTACAATGTTATATTTAATGGTTTACTTAAGGGGAACCTAGTCGCGGGCTCAAACTCACTGATGGGCCTGGCTAAAAAGCACGCTATCTCACCAGGCATCGTGTCAGACAGAGGTAGTATCAGTGATGAGCAGTTACAAGCTAGTCTACACGCACAACATTATTGAGTGAGATGCAGGATCATTTATAGTACAACAGGCACGTAAAAAATTAAGGACAGTCCTTCGGAAGATCGGGTTTTATGAAAAAACCACTGCATAAATCAATGACCAATAAAGTTTATTGAACTTTTTGATATTTCAGCTTTGTCGGCACCGACTTGGTTTTTTAGATTTTACACTTCTTTTATTACTTAAACACGCCCAAAGTTACGTTAAATTAGCAAGAAAAATGAATCTTTGTTGGCTCCTAACTTTTTAATGGCTTTTTATTTTAGTATTCTGTTTCCGTACAGACAATATTAATAATGAGACAAAACCATACCATGATTAATTTTTGATGTACATTGTCGAACAGTGGAGTAATACACTCCCGATGTTTGTATGGGAAAAAATTGGACTGGATTCACCTTAAATGTATACTTGAATGTTGTTAAAACTGTCAAAATTAATGCCATTCCTACAAAGTTACCCTTCTAGCTACATATTTTCCTTAATAAAACAGGCTCTACTCTTGAAGCTTTTCTAATATTTATACGTTTTATTATTTATTTTCAGATAAGGGCAACGCTAATAGGAGCAATCTACGCATATTCACAAATAATAAAACTCCTCCACGTACACACGTTCCAATACATCGAAGATTACGTCGGAGTTTATACTATATTCTATATATTTGCTAGTATAAACATGTTTGGAGTGGTGTACTCGTTATTTGCAGTACCTAACCTTAGGAATAAAAGTGTTAGACAGATTGAGAGACAGTTGAAACGGCCTGGTTTGCCTGCGTGAATAAAAATATAGATTAAGATTTTTTCACTGTTGTTTTCTTTCCTGAAAATATAAGTAAGTAATAAGTAATAAGTTTTATTGACATAAAAAGAATACACAAATTTAAATCCCCTGGCCCCTAAACTAGTGTTAACTGTATCATAGGGACCAGTGTCTTCGCCTGTTTAATTTACAATGTCAACAAAAAACAAATTAAAAAAAGGTAAAAAGGTAAGGACTACTTAGAATCTAGGATTACAATTTAACATTTGATAACGAGTGTGTGTTTATGTGTATGTAGTGTGTTGCTGTTTAGTGTGAATGTGAAGTTATAAATATTTAATTACCAACTGGAGATCAGGTTTTCGATTTCATCATAATTGTACTGTTTAAGCCAGACTGTCAGTTTCGTTTTGAAATTACGAATAGTATAGGTTTTGCAGTCTTTGGTAGTTTTTAGGAATAAATATGTATTGTATACGCGTTCGATGTATGCCTATATTCCTTAACAGGAAAATGTGTGTAGTGTTTAGGAAATCCACATTTCTATAGAGCTATGGTTAGGAGTGCCCGGTTCCTATAAACAACAACGAATCGTTTTGCTTACCTTTTTATTTCTAAACTGGGTACATAAATAGTTTCGTAAGCTAATTTTACCTGTTATAGCTACTTCCAAATAGGGGGATGTACGATGCGAAGGTATTCGATCTTTGGAGTAATTCCACTTTGCCCCACCAAGCCCGCCACCCTGGTGTGGCAAAGTGGACTGCCTAAAATTTTGCAGTGGAATATGCCCCACTATTCTGATTTGATGGGGCGGATAACACTAGCATAAACACTTTGTGGATTCTGCCCCACTAGGGTTGGCACCTCAGGATTTGTGTATGAAGGTTAACATGTATTTTTACATTTGTTTGTAAAAAAAATAAATGTATACCTATATCTGTAAGTAAAACGTTATTAGTGCTGGAAGCTTAGATTTAATACGTAGCGAAGTGGTTTAAATAAAAGTAAAAAATAAATAAATAATTTTAATGTACTATTTATTTCTGGAAGGAATCGGTTTATAAATCACAGATTAATTACCTTTTACAAATTAAATTTTACTAACTAAGATAAATCTTGATAATCACAAATTAAACAATGATTTGTTCTTATGATATGTTCTTAAAACGAAACATATTTACTACATAACTATTCAAAATCACAGATTCTTCATCATTTGGTATACCTTTTACAAATAAAATCTTACTAACTAAGATAAATCTTGATAATCACAAATTAAACAATGATTTGTTCTTATGATATGTTCTTAAAACGAAACATATTTACTACATAACTATTCAAAATCACAGATTCGTCATCATTTTGTATGGTTTAATAATTATTATTTAAATTATCCCTTTAGTAATAGTGTTCTCGTACATTATTCTTCGTTTTTTGTTATTTAATAGTTATCAACAGTGATAATGTATCAATTTCTGGGCAAACATCTAAATATATTTTTAAATCATTTAATGTTTGCAACGGATGGATCGGAACGTAAATGGAATACAAATAGCAAATGTCACAGCTATGTCAGACTAAATTGAATAAATACAGCAAAACTATATAATGTATTTAATTAAATCCAGGAAGATTTAATATGTGACAGTTTTTTACAAAAGTAGAACCTTAATACACTGTTTAAATAACCATTTTGATGTATTTAGATTTACGTTTGCTTGTCTCAGACTTGTCAAATCCTAACGTCAGTGGTTACATTTCACCTTCCATCCATCTTCTTCTCCATCCATCCCATTCCATTCATCCATTCCATTTTCTTCTTCTTCTTCTTTTTTCTTTCCATTTTTCCTTCATACACAAATCCTGAGGTGCCAACCCTAGTGGGGCAGAATCCACAAAGTGTTTATGCTAGTGTTATCCGCCCCATCAAATCAGAATAGTGGGGCATATTCCACTGCAAAATTTTAGGCAGTCCACTTTGCCACACCAGGGTGGCGGGCTTGGTGGGGCAAAGTGGAATTACTCGATCTTTGTTTTATTTTAGGTAAAGATACAAGAGTCATATTAGAGGGGCTTGTTAAGCGACGCTTGCCGCGGTTGGTCCGTGGATGGGTGACCATCTTTACATACCAAGACCCCTCCGTGCCTCGGAAAGCACGTTAAGCCGTTGGTCCCGGCTGTCATTTGTGGATCTTTGACAGTCGTTACGGGTCGTCAGACGCCCAAAAGTCTGACAGCCAGTCTTACCAAGGGGTATCGTGTTACCCAGTTACTGGGTTGTGGAGGTCAGATAGGCAGTCGCTCCATGTAAAATACTGGTATTCAGCTGCATCCCGTTAGACTGGAAGCCGACCCCAACATAGTTGGGAAAAGGCTAGGCAGATGATGATGATACAAGAGTCATATTTTTAATCTATAAGTGTCCGTAAATGATAGGAATCGGTCATAAGTGGAACCGGCCGCGACGAAATGTAGGTCGTAGCTTCGAACTCACACAGGTGTTTTAATTTATGTAAATTATTTTATCACTACTGCTCACGAAACGGTGAAGAAAAATATCGTGAGGAAACTGGCATGTCCTTGTCTTTATTCGAATAACATCAGATTCTCAAAGCATTAGATTCGCTAAATATTAAACCCTCAAAATAGCCGAAATTGTACATTTAACTCGAGAAGTGCATTTTATTTTTGTGATTGGTTCTATAAAAATAAAGATAAAAATATCTGGTCAATATAACATGACTCGGCTATGTGTGATGATATAAAATCTATGCAATAAGTACTTAATACTGGCAAAGTGTAATAAAGGTGAAAGAAGTGTTTCCGGATGTTAATTAGCATCAAAGGTTGCTATTACCATTATTTCAATGCAGTGTTCAGACTGAGCAAAAAAGGGTTTGCTCCTGCTTTAATTCCAGAAGCATATCTATCTGACTATTCATGAAATTGCACCTGAGACGGAATGATCTCAAAAATTCTTGGATTGTTTTAACATCCAATGGTTGCAAAAAAATACAAAGGATATATTCAGCTGCCACGGTGAAAAACATTGAACTACGAATGCATTCGAAGGTAATCCCGAAGAAAAAATTATAAAATTCCGGCTAAACCAACCCTCTTTCAGTTTTTAACATTATTGAAAACAGAAGTCCAGACACTAAATATAAAGTTAGAAATAATTTATGCATATCATTGCTCTGGTAAAAAAGAGTAAATCAATTATGTTGAAAAAATACGAAGATTGCCAACATAATAACACATAACAGACTGCACCTCAAACGAAATTACGTTGGTAAAATGTTTAGACATGTTACTATCATTAAATAAATAAATACTTGAGAAATATTTCGTCAGTCGACGAGCGATTGCCGTTGCATACCTACATTAATTTAATTTTTATTACTTCCAAATGTCAAAAAACTAAGGGCTAAAATTATGAATGACCAGCATGATTTTATTTTAGGGTAAAAGCCGGATAGTTGTCACACTTTTTGACATCACTCTATATCTCTCCGTACAAAAAGCAAAATACTTTATTTGTAAAACTGGCCGATACTTTGGTTTTTTGTCTACAAATTTTTGAAAAGTAAAAAACATTATCTTTAATATTTCCAGAGTCTTAGCGATTTTTGTAGGCCTCTATATATTGGGACATCTATCCCACATAGGGGATAGTTGCCTAATGCATACAAATTACGTTTAGGATAGGTGCCCCGCCAAGAAATAGGACATCTATCCCGCAAAAACTTTGATCGCATTTTGCCTTCCCATACATCGCACAGAGATATGCGACTTGGTCAACTTACTGGTAGTTGGAGAGTTTTTCGATATATTAACAAAATAGCATGCGATTCATCCGCGAAACTAGAGTAATTACAATCGGGGCAACTATACCCCTGCGGCAACTATCCTGGTTTTACCCTATAAATAAGTGTACTTGGTGAACAACATGAAGAAATGATAATATTTAATTCGTGTATTCCCGTTGTTCCCGCAGGTCATGTCTCCGTTGAAGAGGACAAAGGGAATTTAATAAAATGATTAAAATTACTTCCCGTTGTCCCCGTTAATTTATTGTAATATATACTTTCGAATTAGGTATGCCCGCTGTCCCCGTTGCGTTAAAATTATAAGTGTGAGTATTATATTAGAGAGATTATTATACCTATACAAAAACACACAAAAAAAACTAAAAAAAAACAAACAACCGACTTCCGGAAAACACTACAAAGTGACTTTAATTTCGGAAGACGGTGACAGTAAATTAAAATACATATCCAAAGTCACAGACTTCTGAAATTAAAGATATTTTTATTTTTCACTTTTTAGTACCTAGCCCACACCAATTCGAAATTTCATCATCTTTGGGGTCAAAACAAGGCATATTGCAATCGCGGTTGATTTGTTGAAAATTTTTGAAGAGTTCCGTTGTGTGTCTCCGAAACGCATCATCAGATCTATATGAAATTTAAATGAGACCATTACGAAATAAACCACTTTAGTGCTTAAGAATAGCAATAGGCTTTCTTTTACACCTTGTGTATGACGGAGTTATGCCCAAACATACACGAAAAAATAATGTTGAATTGATAACCTCCTTCTTTTTGAAGTCGGTTAAAAATACATTGTATCTAAGCTATACTAAGTTATGATAACCTGGTACTTCGAAGGCATAAAGTGTTTTCTAGCTGACAAGACTAGCTTATGTTAGATGAGCTCCTACCAAGTTAAGACAACCCTGTACTTTGTGCAGGATACAAATTTAGAAAAATATGTGCTTATAAAAGTAAACATTTCTTATTTGTTTCTTTATTTTAAATTTGAATCTATTACTCGTACATACAAAATACCTTTCATTTTAGTTTTAGGATTGCCGCTATCTACGTGTTAAAATAAATAATCATTTTAAGTGGAAACTTACGTACGTGAAATCTTAACTGTCCGTTGTCCCTGTTTCCCATATGTATATAATGCGGGCAACGGTAAGGATTTTTTTTACGTCCCGTTGTCCCCGTGACGGGGACACAGATGACGGGGACACAGATTACGGGGACAACGGAAATACACGGTATAATTGGGCAGAAAATATATTTTTATATTAAATTTTTCATTGATGTCATACCTTGACATTTAATTAACAATGGAATTGAATAGGAATAACTTAATATTAGTATCTAATAATTTTTAGACTTTAGTCACTCCAAAAAAAATTTAGGTTTTAATTTTTTTTGTGTAAAGATTCTAAAATAAAAAGTCAAAACAAAGTCTCCTTTATTTATTTTGAGTGCTTGATTGTATTTCGGCTATTTTGAGATTAGTATATTTTTGGCGAATCTAATATTTTGAGAAGCTGCTATTTTGAGAATCTGAAAAGCGAATAAATAACCATCTCACAGAGAAAACGCCTGTGTTGTCCCAGCAGTGGGAATATTATAGGCTGATTTTTGCACGTTACACCATTTCAAATCTGTTTTTCTTGAAAGGGTGAGCAAATGTGTGTATAGTGTAGTCCACCCACATTTCTTTAGCTACGTATATGTCCCCGTATGATTGTGAACACCGTTAATTTATAATCTATCTCGCGAGATTATAAACTGCCGATAAATTGTGAACTGCACCATACTACTTACCAACCGCGCGCGAGCCGAGCGAGCAAAGCAAGCGGTGCCGCGGTAGGGGCCGGCGAGTGCTACTTCCGAGTTAGTGGCAGTTACTTGACTATTTTGTAATAGCGCAAGGTACTATCGTCTTGATACCAGTTCACAATTTGACGGTTTTACTTCGATAGATTATATTCTTCCTAAAATAATGTGTTAAATTGTAAGCATGTATGTTATGGTCCACAATCTTTCGACTGTTCACAATCTCGCAAGATAGATTATCATCTAACGGTATTTACAATTTTATGGTGACATATACAACGTGTAATGAAAAGGGTATATACATACCAAGGGCACGGCTTATTTGGATGATATCAAACGATACTGGAAGGGTTTTTTAATCCTATCTCTACATGTTCGGAAGTTATGAGAATTTTTAATACATTGATACCAGAACAAATTGAAACAAACATCACTCGGAAGAGATTTATCGTGATATTGGCAAGTAACGCGGAAAGTTATTGACCTACGTAGTGTGATAACACGTAAGTTATGATTCAAATTTCAGAAACATATGAAACCGAAATTTAGTATTAATTCTTAAAGTTTTTAGTTTGAGCTGAAACTATGTATAGTGATTCTATACCGTTATTTTTAGTGCTTAAGGATAGCAATAGGGTTTCTGTTACACCCTGTATACGTGGAACATATATTCCATGTAACTTGAGCCTATTGTCTGCCACAAATCGGGCTCCGACTCCAACACATCATCATCATCATTAACATTTCAGCTGAAAGAGATCCACTGCTGGATCTCCTCCTGCTAGGCCTCCCCCAAGCACCGCCATTTGAATTCCGTGCTTCTCGCATCCAGCGGATTCCTACGGCCTTCACCAGGTCATCGGTCCATCTTGTGGGAGGTGTTCCAACTATACGTCTTCCAGTACGCGGTCGCCACTCCAAAATCTTCCAGCCCCTTCGGCCATCTGTTCTGCGAGCAATGTGCCCTGCCCACTCTTCGGGCTATGTCGGTTACCATAAAGACCTTCGACTCCGGCTGCTACAGAAAATTCCACACACTATCACTTTGTCAGACCTTAGGAATGGTTCCCGCAGACTCTACGCAAAAATCCATCCTGGGGGCTCTAGTCCACCGACCCAGCGTCACATCAATCATCATAAAATAGAACAGAGTATAGTTACGCTAATAACTTACCCGAAAAAATCTTCACTATTTTTTCTTAGTGCAAAAAGCGCCTTCATAAAATAGCGGCAATCTTCATTTGAACGCGTAATGCGTCGCTCGTAAACTACGAAAAAATATTAAGCTAGACACATCCAGTATAAGCTGACCTCGCATTCTACAGGCTTTCCGAACAATGCTAGGTGCCTTGCAAGTTGGTACACATTTCCGGTAGCGTTTCGCAACTTATTAACCACCTCATTTCGTCATTGCAATGACAGGTCATGGCGACTGAACGATTTGGTTCCGTAGGATTTTTTGTTGGATATCAGCTTGAAACGTAAAAAATAGGCAGTCATATGCGGATTGAAATGGAAACCTAAAACTTTGGAAAAAAAATAACATTAGCATGTTGGTGACACGAACCCATAAGTTTTGCCCCTTCCAAAATTCTATCAATGCGGCTAAATAAGTTTTTACTTTAAGAAATTAATAATACACAAAAATGACAACAAATTAATAATACACAATCTAATAAACTGGTTGATTGGTTGGTTTATTAATTTAATTAATAAAATAATGTTATCAATACTCAACATTATCAATTCGCATATCGTTAATTTATTTATTAATTTCTGGAATTGTCGATTAGCCATAATCGAAAATTCCAGAAATTCGTGCTAGACAATTGCCACATTTCGAACAAAACGTTAAGGAAACAACGAAAAGTTAAGGATAAGTAGGTACACTAACTTTATTTCATAAAATACAAAATGTGCCAGTTGCTTAACAAAAATTTCTTTAGCCCACAAATAAAATAACTTCGTGCGAGTTGCCAATAGAAAATATTTTATTTTTTAAAGTGACGATTCTCCCATTTAAGTTGTGGGAATCCACTAATAAGTCAATTGGTCTCGGGAATAAGATGATAAATAGGAGGAATTGAGCTCTAAACCGTCTTTCAAAACAGTGTTTCATTGGAAAACTTCTTAAAGACAGCGCGAGCGATTTCTGGTGATGGACTCCCATCCCCGACATGCTAATATTAACAGGATATCTGTAGCTATGAGTATGACGAGTTACGCATGGCCAGTTTTTCATAGTTTTAAGTTTTGAATTCTGTCAGCAGTCCCCATGACAGCCAATTTAATTTAATTCTAACCAGATGTTTGAATTTTTGTGTTTGCATCGATTTTTTTTTTTTTTTGGTTGGGAAATCATCAAATAACTTCTCGGGGCGTGTCAGACTTTTACTGACAAAAAACCCACCCGTGTTCCGTCAGTTGCCTGTGTGCCAGGGGCGGCGGTATCTCTTTCGAACAACCCGCACCCCTGGCAGGCATCGGCCCTTGCGGGCCCCATCTGTTGCTGCTGACATCTTTGGGGCGCGCGTGGAACACAACGCGCCGTCGACCCGGGCTTGGTCCTTACCGAACAGCGAGCTACCCATTACTCGCCGTCCGCAAGCCCGTGCCTACGGTGGCCGGGAATCAGCCTGGGATTCCCGACGCCCAGGGCGTCTCCTGCGAAGGCCACGGCTGTGAGGGCGCATGTACTGCATCTCCCTCACGTGCGCCGCCTCCCTCTTTGCGAGTATAACTGCTTCGCTGAAGGAGGCGACTGCCAGCCATGCCCTCTCGCTCCGTACCATGGCCTGGACCAGGGTCGGACGCGAGAGATCGCCGCCGCCGATCACCTCCACGAGGACACGGCGGTGCTCCGCCCAAGCTGGGCAGACCTCCACCGTATGCTCCACCGTGTCCTCTGGGCGATCTTCGCAATGGAAACACCCGGGCGTTTCCTCCCGCCCTATCCGAAACAGGAACCTCCCGAAACAGCCATGTCCGGTGAGGACCTGTGTCAGGCGGAAGGTGACGACGCCATGCCGCCTCTCAAGCCACTCCTCAAAGAGGGGACTTACCGCCGCAATCGTGGCGTGCCCAGCACTGGGTTGCGACAATCGCACTTTCCACGTCGCCATGAATGTGTTTGCATCGATTACATTTACTTCACGCATTGCAAAAAAATGGCTGACTATAATGCTGCCGATTTTAGGGTACCGTACCTAAAAGGTGCCAACAGGTCCCCTATTACTAAGCCTCTGCTGTCCGTTCCTCTTTCCATCTATCCGTCTATCTATCTATCAGCGGGCTATATCTCATGAACCGTTATATGTAGATGGTTGAAATTTTCACAAAGTGTGTCTATTGGCAAAATTAAAAGAGTACGTTTCTCTATACGAGATACGTGTTTATTTCGACGTTATTATCTTATGGTACGGAACCCTTCGTTTGCGATTCCGACTCGCACTTGGCCGGTTTTTCAATACTATTACATAATTTTATTTCTCCATAAAATTTATAAATTTGGACTTGTTTTATAACTTTGCATTTAGGCACCACTTATTCGATATTAATGACTAAAAGAGCAATTACTTGCATTAACTTATTACTAACTTAAAACAGTTAAAGCCTTAAACTATTTAAATAATATTGTTAACACTACATTAAAGTACTTAGTAAAAGTAATTAAGAACATTTATCTGTTATTAATAGACTCGTAAAAGTCAAAGTCACAAGAAATACTGCGATGTTCACGATTACAACCACCCATTATCTGCAATGTTGGTTAAGGCGGAGATTTCTAGAAAACGCTCAAATAGGTGGTTTTTTAAAGCAGTGTATCTCTTTAACCAAAAATAATTCTGCAAGCAAAAAAATATGTGATATATTCAAGTTTTTATTGCATACAGTGATGGAACTCAAAACATAATTAAATCATCAAAGTCGCCTCTTAATTATCTTTAAAAGAAGTTTATCCCTTCAATAACAATTATAATTATAATAAAAAATATACCGTAAAATTCCAAATGCCAAACTACATCTAGTGATGGATTATTTATTCTTGTAAAAGTGCTCTAGTTGAATGGCTCCATAATCTAGATTATAATGCAACTGAGGAATTACTAAAACATTCAAAATAGTCCGTCCCGCTAGTTTCCGAACGCATTAATTTCACCCTTTTTTCCACCTACTAATCTTTTTGTTTTATTGTTTATACACATCAGTTAAAAAATAGTAATTAACAAAAATAGTGATAAAAATGAACTCACAGATTAATCTGTGAGTTCATTTTTATCACTATTTTTGTTAATTACTATTTTTTAACTGATGTGTATGATATGCCCTATTCCTTCACAGTTAATAAATAGCTAATAATATTTATATACCGTGTGGTGGGACCCTGGTGATCTGCTATACAGGAATTCCTAGTGCAGACACCAGTCTCTCACAAACTAGTGTCACTTAGTTTTTAAGCTTTTATACCCTTGTTTGTGAAGAGAAAATAAATTATTTGAATTTGAATTTGATTATTAAATAGTTAATAGGTAATTTTATACGATTTTTTTTTATGACATACGCTTGCTCATTTGATATTCGAATTTATTACAACAGATTTTAACCCGTATCGGATTGCAATAAGAACTATTATCGCTCATAACGACAATGTTTAAAGTTACCAGGGCCTTAAACGGTTAAGTTATGATGCCGAGGAGAATATGTTAGGGAATACTAATTGTGTAACACGTTATTAATTAGAATCTGAATCAGTTTGAAGGTTGTTGCTAATACATTGCTTCTTATGTTCTAACAATTTGTCTGCTCAACAAAGTAAAGAACGCATGTTGAATTAATGTTGTTGAACGGTCAAAATGAAAGCCATGCCTACTACTAGTAATCACAATGCAAGTTTCACAAGAGTCTTCTTTGCCGTAACTCTTTGCTTATAAATCTTTAGTTTTTAACCGACTTCCAAAAGGAGGAGGTTCTCAATTCGTCGGAACCTTTTCTTTTTGTTTTTTTTTTAATGTATGTTCCCCGATTACTCGAAGATGGCTGGACCGATTTGGATTTTTTTTTTGTTTGAAGGGGTCCTACCGCACCAGGGATACTTCCCAGGTGGTCCTATGATCATCAAGTCAGCATCTGATGATGGGATCCTGGAGAAATAGAGAGAACTCTTCAAATATTATGGGCACACTTGAAGCGATTTTGGTACTTTTTGGAAGAGTACTTTCTCTGAGTGGTCCCATTTCAATTTGGTGAAGATCTGATGAAGAACTTCGGAGATAGGCAACGGAACTACTCAATAAATGATAGCAAATGGACTGGAATTGCTGAAATCTCATGTCTGTCTATTATTTACCCCAGTTCATAACATAACATCACGCCGGGATACTGTAAAGCTTAGAGCATAGGTTAAATGCTCTAAGCTGTAAAGGGGTAAGCACATGAGAAATAAAAACTTTTTTCAAAAAAACAACAACCGACTTCCAAAAAAACACTAAAAAATTAAAAATAACTTTAATTTCGGAAGTCGGTGGCTTTGGATATGTATTTTAATTTTTTGTCACCGCCTGGATCTTTTCCATAGGCGTCAACACTTAAGAACTCCACGACTAAAGATCGCAACTACGATTCGAAACGGAGTGAATATTTCGACGGAATATTGCTATCTCTGTTCGACAAAAGAAGCCGCGATGCGCAGCTGTGTGTGTGAGCGTAACAAATCGTAGGCGTCCTTATTTATTCGTAATTAATTAGGTATATTCATCATTAATTTGCTTTGTTTTGAGAGAAATAAAGAGTCTTCGTTGCCGTAAGTTTTTGCTAATAAATATTTAGTTTTTGTACATAAATATCTGGATCTTTTCCATAAGCGTCAACACTTAAGAGCCCCACGACTAAAGCTCGCAACTACGATTCGAAACGGAGAGAATATTTCGTCGGAATATTGCTATCTGTGTTTGATAAAAGAAGCCGCGATGCGCAGCTGTGTGTGTGAGCGTAACAAGTCGTAGGCGTCCTTATTTATTCGTAATTAATTAGGTATGTTCATCATTAATTTGCTTTGTTTTGAGAGAAAGAAAGAGAGTCTTCTTTGCCGTAAGTTTTTGCTTATAAATATTTAGTTTTTGAACATAAATATCTGGGTCTGTTCCATAGGCGTCAACACTTAATACTTAATGCCTATATATATTATGTCATATACGTCAACACGTAATGGGTAATACCGCTGTGTCATTCGGGTCTTGGGTCAGGTATTTTCTTGGCTCGTAATACGGGGTAGTTCCGTGTGATGCCGGACGTAAAAGAATAGCACCATCCCATTTCTTCCCGTTGGTGTCGTAGAAGGCGACTAAAGGACTTACCAGAGAATGGGCAGCAGCGTTCTCTATGCATTTTACCACCATACTGCGATCGCCAACCCGCCTGCCAAGCGTGGCGATTATGGCAACCACCCCCCCCCCCCTTTGGTGGGGGAGGCCTATATCCAGCAGTGGACGTATATCGTAGTCAGTCCAATGTATTTTATCACTACTGCTCTCAAAACGGTGAACAAAAACATCGTGACGAAACCGTCATGTCCTAACACCGACAATTATAAGCTAATTTTGATGATGATGATGTCTGCGCTGCAAATCTATACATCTTCTATACATCTATACATCTGTACATCTTCTATACATATAAATAAAATTGGAGTGTTTGTTTGTAATATTAAAATAACCGCTTTTTGCTACATGCATATGAATATACACCGTGAAATTTTAATGGTTGTTTTCCCGCGGCAGAACAACTTGCCATTAGGAGTACTTTCGAAGCATAGAGTAAAAGTAAAAAAAATAAAGTTTTTCTTGTTTTAAAATAATTTTAAAAATATTCATCAAATTGATGAATCAAATTGATCATCAAATCATCAAATTGATTAATTGATGAATTCTACTATTTAGTAGTTACACTAGAGGTAACTTGTAGGTACTAGTCGAATCGAATCAAAAATTTTTTGGTTTCTACTATTTTGTTTGTTTATAAAACGATTGTATTACCAAGACAAAACCATTTCGCCGCGGGAAAACAACCATTTAAATTTCACGGTGTATATACGGTACATGTACAAAAATTTTTTTTTTACAATTTTTGTCTGTGTTTTTGTCTGTCTGTTTGTTCCCGCTAATCTCTGAAATGGCTGGACCGTTTTTGACGGGACTTTCACTGGCACGTAGCTGATGTAATAAAGAGTTACACAGAGAAGTTACACTGGACAGTGAACAATGGACTATATACAATACTAGTTGTGCCCGCGTCTTCGTCCGCGTGGAATTTAACAAAAAAAGCATATATTAATAAAAATAAATAAAATTTCTAAAATAAAAGTAGTAGGCTACTTTTATTTTAGAAATTTTATTTATTTTTAAAGTAGTAGGCTACTTTTATTTTAGAAATTTTATTTATTTTTATTAATATATGCTTTTTTTGTTAAATTCCACGCGGACGAAGACGCGGGCACAACTAGTATTGTATATAGTCCATTGTTCACTGTCCAGTGTAACTTCTCTGTGTAACTCTTTGTCAGTCTAGAACAATCGTCAAATTGAGCGCGAAAAAAAAAACTATTTCATAAAGTTTTAATTTTGTTTGGATAGTGAAAATACATCATTTCACACTAATAAATAAAAATAACACACTTCCCAAACATTTTTTCATACCACAAGTGTTTACATTATCATGACTCATTTCGTCGACCGTGCGCGAACAATACCAAAGGGTCTATACACGTTCAATTCGTCGTAGTGAAGAACATATATTTATGGCAACGTTGGTCCATAGGCTATGAATACTTATTTTGTTGCCTGAGATAGTAATCACGCCGCATGGTTCACAATTTTTAAGGGTTTTCTTTGCCGTCTTTGCCTATAAATATTTGGTTTTTAACAGACTTCAAAAAAGGAGGATGTTCTCAATTCAACTGTATGTTTTTTTTATGTTTGTTACCTCATATCTATCGACTGGGTGAATCGATTTTGATGATTCTTTTTATTTGAAAGGTGGTGCTTCCCGTATGGTCCCATTTCATATAGATCTTATGACGCGTTTCGGAGACACAACGGAACTCTTCAAAAAATTACAGTAAATAAACCGCGATTGCTGCTACCGCAGAAATATGCATTGTTTTGACCCCAAGGATGATGAAATTTCGAATTAGTGGGGTAGATACTATAACTAAAAAGTGAAAAATAAAAACTTTTTCCAAAAAAACCAACCGACTTCCGAAAACAACACTACAAAGTGAAAAATAACTTTAATTTCGAAGGCGGTGACAAAAAATTAAAATACATATCCAAAGTCACTGACTTTGGATATGTATTTTTTCACTTTGTAGTGTTTTTTCGGAAGTCGGTTGTTTTTTTTTGGAAACGGTTTTAGTACATAAATATCTGGATCTTTTCCCTAGGCGACAATACCTAATGGGTAAAGCCTCTGTGTCCTTCGGGTCTTGGGTCCAACGTTAAAAATAGGGTCACTTTGCTACAATCGAAACCTCAACTGCGGAACCCTAAAACCTTTTCCCTATTCAGTCGGATTACCCAACCTCGTGCTATACAGTCGGTATTAAAGCTGTTATCAGTTCGTGCAGTGATATTGCGCAAAAAAACTCATATTTTGGGCAAGTGACAACACTGATAACTCTATATTAAACCTACCTAGGTCGCCTTCCTATGTCTATATTAAAGCATTTTTGAAGAGGCACTTATGTACATCGTATATTAACAAATGCATTTACGTGTGAGTGTATTTATTGCATTTTTTGTAAAACTTACATCAAAGGTAATTTCGGTGCGGCACATTTGATGCTCTGAAGCTAAGCTGCGTCTAATCCTGATATAGCTGGTGGCCATTTATTATGGATCGGGGCACGTAATTCCGTTGGTATAGTCTGGTTGACGGTTTGAGCTAAGAAAATCGGATTTTGGCTAGGTAAGGAAAATTTGCTGGCAGTGTTTCACATGGACAATAGTTAGTATTAATCGCGGCACGTAAGTTGAACCAAAATCAAAACAAACAACCGAAGGTACGAGCGCGTTTACTCGTTGCCCCGCATGGAAAAAAAAGGTCACCTTCTAGCATAGTCATTGATGTAACGTGCACTAAAGTTTGGTAATAAATTACAGATCGCGGCAGGTAAGTTGAAATAAAATCCGCCATTTTGGTTCAACTTACGTGCCGCGTTTCACAAATCACAGGGGCAAAATTATTTTTATCAGCCGTAGCGGTCAATGAGTTTCGTAGAAAAACATGAAATAATATAAACTCACTTTGGTTTCATTCGGGGGGCTTGTGGCTAAGTTATACCAGCCGCACGGGTCGATCGATGAGGTTAAGTGACGCTTACCTCGGTTGGTCCGTGGATGGCCATCTTTACATACCAAGACTCCTCCGTGCCTCGCAAAGTAGATCAAAGTGGATCTTTGACAGTCGTTACGGGTCGTTAGAAGCCCGATAGTCTGACAACCAGTCTTACCAAGAGGTATCGTGCTACCCAGTAACTGGGTTGGGGAGGTCAGATAGACAGTCGCTCTATGTAAAATACTGGTATTCAGCTGTATCTGGTTAGACTGGAAGCTGACCCCAACATAGTTGGGAAAAGGCTAGGCAGAAGATGATGACGATGGTTTCAATCAGAAACTCATTGTCTTTTCTAAATGTAACTCGTTCCTTTTTTGTTTCGAGATCGGAGATGTGCGGAATTGAACGTAAGTTTTTCCACGAAAGTGACGTCAGTTAGATTGATAGCCGGGTCAAATGTGTTACGGAAAAGGCGTCAGATGTATAGAATAGGGGATGAGTATAGTTTATGATAGGAAAGTAGTTTTCGGTTGAATGACGTACATAAAAGGAAATTGGATTACCGTCCGGCTGGTGAATGAAAAAAGCAGAGAGCTAGAGAACTGGTGGTCCAGTGGTAACGGCCACGACTTACGAGTTATCGTGGGTTGGAATCCAAGCTGGCACTTCATGGAAATTATTTCATCCCCACTGCTCTCAAAACGATGAATAAAACATCTTGAGGAAGCCGGATGTTCTAGAATCTAAAATTCGGAGACGTGACATCTACCAACCCGCACTGCGCCCGCGTGGTGAGCACTCATAGAGGTCATAGAAATGTGTGTCCCAGAAGTGGGAACATTTTAGGCTGATTACTTCCGGCGTGTATGATAACGAGTTTAGGAGATACTTTAGAAATGATAAGCGTCCGATCTTGCAAAAATATTGCCCATTGAGCAATCTTCACATAACTTGATATGAATAAAAAATGTTCATTTCTGTAAGTAGATCTTAAAAGACACTTAAATGTCAATATATTGTTGGTCATTATTTAAAAAAACTAGATGGCGCCGGCATTTCCTAGCTGACTGTTCCCTGAGAAGAAAAGCCGAAACAAACTCAGAGGTCATGGTCTCTTTTAAAGTCCAAATATTACATAAATTGAATTTTATGTGAGGCTAACAATGCAGGGCAATGTCTGGAAGGGCCTTTAGAAGAAAGAGCCATTGCAGTTTTGAGCTGACCTGTCCCAACAGACAGCATATATGTATCAGTCACCGTTTAGCTCAACCCTATTTTAGGGAGCTCAATGATCGACGACGTCACAAGACGCTACCAGGTTTGTAGGACATTTGCGTAGGCTATTTACAAAATACTCAAAACCACCAGACGAGTTATGAAGTCATGTGTTCAATCTAGTCTGCATAGTACTTACATTCTTTAAATGACATCAAAGATAATGTCATGTAGATTAATACTTAATGTGTAGCAGGAACCCGCCAAATTCAATTTTTCTTTGGTATTTTTCCATATTGCAACTCCGTGGTACATCATAATATGTTGAACAACATGCGATTCGCGATTCCATAAATGGTATATTTACTGAAATAGCTCTTGCGAGCAGCTTGGCGGCCCGCGTGGGCGTCGGAAATGTACTACCAGGACAAAAGTACCGTCTGTGTTAATCCAGGCTATAACTATTTGTGTGCCAAAATTAATCGAAACATCCAAAAATTCAAACTAGGAGGGTAGTTATTAGGGAATCCTTTTACGTTAACAATTTTTTTTATTTTCTCTTTTGCCTCGTTTGCCAGCCATTCCATTCAAAAGCAGATAAAATAAAACAGTAGACGTGAGATTTACGTTAGCTATGCATCGTAACCAACAATCTAATCCAATCTAAAATAAGGGGGTTAATTTTTAGAAATTTTAGACATTTCTAAAAATCAACCCCTTATTTATAAACGTTGGTTAATGTTAAGTACTTAATGATTAGCGACTGATTATCCATTTATTTCTGACATAACATCTCTTAACTTAAAGCAACGTTTATAAATACAGGGGTATCTTTTTGAATGCAATTTAAATTAGTTTATCTCCAGCCCGTACAACATCAGCGGCGATCTCTCACGTCCGGCCCTGATCCAGACCATGGTACGGAGCGAGAGTGCATGGGTAGCCGTCACCTCCTTCTGTGAAGCAGTGATGCTCGCAAAGAGGGAGGCGGCGCACGTGAGGGAGAGGCAGTACATGCGCCCTCACGGCCCTAGCCGCCGCAGAAGACTCCCTGGGCGTCGGGAATCCCAGGCTGATTTCCGGCCACCGTAGGCGCGGGCTTGCGGACGGCAAGTAATGGGTAGCTCGCTGTCCGGTAAGGACCAAGCCCGGGTCGATGGCGCGTTGTGTTCCCCGCGCGCCTCAAAAAGATGTTAACACCAACTGGTTGGGTTCGCAAGGGTTGATGCCTACCAGGGGTGCGGGTTGTTCGAAAGAGATACCGCGGCCCCTGGCACACAAGCAACTGAGGGAACACGGGTGGGTTTTAGTCAGTAAAAGTTTGACACGCCCTCCTGCTCCACCCAGAGCGGGAGAAGTTATTTGATGTTTTCCCACCCTCAAAAAAAAACCCTGGACAACATAAGGTCGACTTTTGCAGTCAACCTTTACAATACCCAGTAACTTTAGCGAATAGTGATTTTGGTCGAAGGATCTCAGTTTTTATAGCGGTAGGAGGGTGAAAAGTAATTCTTACTAAAAGGTCTCTGTCTGAGTATTTTCTACATACTTTGGCTCAAAATGTACCCCGAATTCTGTAAAATATACCAAATAGAAAAGTTTTATAAATGAAACAAATCTAACCCTCTTACTAATAAACACGGAATAAAGTTTTATCAAGAATAACAAAGGAAAAACCGTACATTTTCATAGGTTTAAACTTGGAATAACTTTATTCGGGGAGGCCTACATAGGCCTTATTATTTCGGCTGAAAGACGTCCACTGCTGGTCATCCAGCAGTGGACGTCTTTCAGCTGAAATAATGAAGATGTACTTTATTCTGTGAGGAGATGGTTATTTTTGAGCCCACTGTTTTGCAGCGTCTATTAATCGTATTAGACCTAAAAACATAATTATCTAATTTATTATTATAATCGTAATCACGAAATCGTAATAAAATAATGCACTCAATTTATTCAATATTAGATATCGATACCGGAAATTTCAATTGTCGTAAAGGGCATAACAAGAGTTTTCAGTAGAGCCAAAAATACAAAAAAAAAAATGTTTTTGTCTAATACCTTTTTCAAACAAAGTACTTTATTCATGATGTCAAAAGAAACCCTAACTATTTTTTTGTGTTCTATACATAAAAATTAATAAAATAAGCCAAACTTAATTATTGACGAAAATGCGAGTCCTGTACAGCCCAAAAAAATTTAACTGAAGTACTTTACAGCCACGAAAAATTGGTCATGATAAAGTCAGATGTGTCGTAAAGGACTAATCTTGATCATCAATGGATAGTACAAGTCAATTAAACCAGAGACTAAGAGGGTAAAAGGAACAAAAAACCTAAAGTTCTAAATAGAAATACCTACAATAGGTAGTAAAACCAAGTGAAGTAAAAAGTATTTTTATTATTTTTTATTTATTATTCAAATATTTAGTAAAAAAGTAACAAAAATATTATTTTAATAGGAACTCAAAATTTAATTTGTGTATGCATAAAACGTTATGCATTTTTTTTTTTTTTTGTTAATCGCCAGTAATCGTTGCGATGCTGAAAAACAATTCAAGTTTTGGAATAATCAGCTAAAAAACTAATCTACTAACTAGTTTTAAATAATTATTAATGAATCTCAAACAATATTTATCAGAACAGTCTTAGCTTATTTCGAGAAATAGTTAATTAATAAAACTGAAGTCAGAAATAAACAAATTATTATAAAACCAAAAAACCTGACTGCTAAAAAATTAATAAAATGTAAAGTAACTTCAGCCTGGTCCTGTTATTTTTAGAATAATCAGCTAATAAACTGATCTAATAACTAGTTTTTGATTGATGATTTCATTGATTTGTAATAATAATTATTGTTTATAATGTCGTAAAAAAGTTTAATGCAAAAATGAGGATTACGACCTCTTAAATAATTAAAACATGACTTTACGCTCCCCTATTCAAAATTATTTTTACGATACATCCCAAATAGTAAAAAAAATCGCGCTAGACCTGCTGGAAAGCCAGGTCATAAAGGGCTTTTTTTAACAGATAGAATTTTTCAAAATCTACCAATCGATAAGGCTTGCGATGCTGATTCCAAATATTATAATAGTAAGTAATAGTAACATATAACTCATTTTCGGCAAAATGTCCTTTACGACATTTGAAATTTCCGGCATCGATATGTTCGTCAGTGTCATAAATATTGTATTGAAGAGTTTTTTTTTTTAATATACGTAATTACAGTTCGTGGTGGTAACGAAATTATTTATTAACTAGATTAACACATAGACTACTTTTTGTTCCGGAAGAAGGTTCCCCTGGAATAACTTCCGACCGCCACGTGGGCACCGCTGGCAACATTAGAAAATATATCATACTTAGTCGCGAATTGCAATTTGATCAACATACGACGTAACACAGAGCTGCAATTTGTAAAAAAAAAACAAAGACCAAAGTCTACTCAAGTAGTTTTCATGTTATTTATGTAAATTTATTCCCAGCCTAAATAGGCTTATTCTTTCAGTACCTAACCCCACAAATAAAGTCTTAATGTCATTATATTTCATGCTGAATTTCTTTCTCTACCAAAAGAATAAAATTATTGCCCTATTAGGAATCCAATTTTTATCTTCAAATATATTCTTGCTGACATTATTATTAGCTCCTATTTGATAAACTATCCCGAGAGTAAATATTAGAAGCAAACGAAATTAAACCTTATTACAAATAAGTTTGTTTGTTTTCGAGAGCACTGTATAATTTTATTTGATTTACACCTTTATTTGAATTAGAAGAGAAAGCAAATGCTTTCAGCAAATGTTGGTACGGCCAAACTTTAATGTAAAAGTACACACCTCAATAGTGGCTAGGGATTTAGCACGTTTTTGCTAGGAACTAAAATCTCTTTTTACACGCTTTATAATAGCTTCACTTGTATGTTTGTTTGTAACCGACTCCTTTGGGCGCGATTTTGACCTAAACGGTATGACTTCATTTAAACTTTGTAGACTTATCGAGGACCGATGACAATTCAAAAATTAAAAACAAAATAGAAAAAAACAAACCAAAAAAAAATCACGCTTTTGTAGTTAGCAGAACTAAAAAATAGTAAATAAATAATAGTTTAAAAAACTAAAAATTTTTTTTTTTTAACTAAAAATAATTTAATTCTATTATAAAGCGTTTGGTGCTTGATATTAATTGATTATAAAAATACCTCGAAAAGCACCCTACGCTTTTTAATACAAATAAATTATTTTCTACTTCTTTAGTTTGTTTTTTAAAGCGTGTTCTTTCGTTTTTGGAACTATTATTTATTATTAATGGTATCGTTTGTAACTGTTAAAGATTTACTTTACAAAGCGGACTGAGCCGATGGACAGCAGTGGTGGCCCATTGCTAAAAGTGCTCTTACACGGGCAATTTTTTGAGCAATTATTGCTCGGCAACACTAATGGATCAATCTGGATCAATTAAGTGGAACATTCTGGAGCAACAACAATAAATTGCAAATATGTTTCGAGAAGATTACTTCTAATTGCTCCATATATTTCTTGAGTTGCCGAACATCTAATCGGTTTGGAATTTTTTAGTCAATTTTCTTTCTATCTCGTTTGTACGTATATCTACGTCTCATTTTTGCGAGAGGAACCGGCTGGCGGGGAGCCGGCAGGGGGCCGCGTATTGCTTAGTTTTTTAAGTTGCTCCGTATTGCATGATATTGTGTGGCCGTATCTCTGGCAACAGGTTACTACATGTTGCCATTGCCGTAAATTGCTGGATGTAGTCGTGAGGTCATAGTGGATGATAATTGGCCAGGATGGAGCAATTTTAGTTACTCGTGTAAGCGCACCTTTACGGCCACCACTTACGAGTTGTGCGTCGTGGTTTCAAATCCAGTCAGGCGTTTTACTTTGTGCAAATTATTTTATCACCAATGCTCTCAAACGGTGAAGGAAAACATCCAAGAACCAACAATTCGAAGACATGACGTGACATCTACCAACTCGCACTGGGCCCGCGTGATGGATTACGGCCCACTTCCTCTAACCGAGAGGAGGCCTGCGTGTCAGCAGTGGGAATATTATAGGCTGAATTTGCTATCTATGCTTATGCTATGGATACTTTTTAGTAAATTTTGCCATTTGAAAAGGGAATAGTTTTATAATTTCGGTTAAAAGATGGAAATCTTCTATCAACTTGTCTTCATGCCCATATCCCAATTTATTTGTGGTTGGTTTTTTTTCCACACTTCTCTATTAGTCGTCATCTCGGTAGTCGCCCCATTTATAACCGTATCATCATTGACACAGTCCATCCATCGTTTCTTTGATCTTCTCTACTGTTCTCTCGTGTTGAGTATGAATATCGATAGCTGTCTATCGACATTCATACTCAAAACTTTTCTCACGACCTTTTCCTCATTCCTCTGTATCACATGGCCACACCATGATAACTGATTTTCTATCAACTCGTGTTCCTACACAGGATAAGTTTTTATCCAGTGCGCAAACTGTAACCATAAATTCAACATATCATTCTAGAACCCCAGTGTAGAAATTTTTCTTCGGTTATAAAAAAAAATCTGCTGTTTCATAGAAAAGTGCAATACCTACGTGGTCAAAACGTATGGAACAGGTGATTTTTTTCCGTATTACCGGCGAAAAAATGTTGCCCTGGGAGGTTCTAGAATGATATGCTGAATTCATGGTTATAGTTAGCGCACTGGATGAAAACTTATCCTGTTTAATCCTGCAACGGGTTTAAGGCCAAATTAGTGAAATTAATGCCTATACTGTTTTGTTGCGTAAGGCCGTATTATACTTCTTCGGGTAAAAACAATACAAAAAGATGTTAAGGCTAGGTTGTTCCGGCCTGTGGGCCTTTGAAACGCTACTTCCACCTCCCCCAAATGCAGCGCGACGTATTTATTTACGATGAACTGATAACCATTAAGCGGAAAAACGACTACAATACAGCAATTATCGACGTCTCGATGTCGGCAGTGCGAATAAGCATGTTCAATTGAAAGAATGGTTGGTTCTCTCATCCCGCACTGCGTCTTCGCCGGTAGAAATTGTCCGATATCGGTGTCAGTCACTGTCTGCGACGACGTAGGTGACAATAACACGCGTAATAAAGCGTTTAGTAGGTTACTAAACGTATACGAAAATCTGACGATATTGTGGCGGTGTCGGAATAGGCTTATGTGCTGTGTTGTAATTTAATGTACTCGTAATTGTTAATGTGATGTAATCAACTAATTTTGCTAATGAAACAAAAGCAAAAATGTATTTTCATTCAAAACTAGCTTTGCCTGAGGCTGGCATGTCCGAAAACTTGTAAGTACAGAAATTTATTTTAATTATCAACTTTTTTATTTTTTGGAATTTTTCCTTTATTTGTGCTGTAAGATCTTACTTTTTGCCAAATTTCGTGATTCTAGGTCAACGGGAACTACCATATAGGTTTTCGACCCGAAACCTATAGGGTACTTCCAGTTGACCTAGAATTGTCAATTTTGGTTAAAAGCAAGGTCTTACAGCACAGGTAAAGGGAAAATTCCTAAAACAAAAATAGTTGAATATTAAGGTAAATTTTGATACTTACAAGTTTTCGCAAAAATCTAAATTTGCCCATAACTTTTTTATTATAATATGGTACCTACAAATTTGTACGCAACTCTCGGTGGACGATTCTGACTCGCACTTGTCCGGTTTTTTATATATGTTTGAAATCTCAATCTCTGGACGTACCAGCCTCAGGCAAAGCTAGTTTTGAATGAAAATACATTTTTGCTTTTCTTTAAAAACTAGCTTTTATACACTATTTTTAGACACTTAATAGGGACTATAGACTCCAGTATCTGGTATAAATTTCAGCTTGCTGGAGCCACCCGTTCCTGAGAAAATCGGTGGTGACACACGGACAGACAGACGGACAAGAGAGTGATCTTATTAGGGTTCCTTTTTTCCTTTCAGGTACGGAACTCTAAACAAAAACTTTTCAGCTTTATTATTATTATGATTGCTATAGGTGTCGACCTCAGGACTAGCTGCTTCTCACACGGACAACTGTACGTCAATTGCTCCCGCGTCACCAGTCCTGTTCATTTGTATATTTAGGCTGTTGAGGGCAAAACTATAAATGTAACGTTGTTGTGTACAGGGAAGTTTTATATAATGTGGCTGTCGTACAATATACTTTAGTATATTAAGGTGTCTTACAACTTCCACGCGAACGAAGTCGCGAGCAGAAGCTAGTTACAGATACACATGGTTTTTCGGTTGTAAGGTGAAAATAAAAAATTGAAATGGTTTTACCGTTGCAATACGAACCCTTGTGCAATTTGTTCTTTGAAAAAATAAATGTCTTAAAACCGAAATCATCTTCGAGAACTTTCAACCAGCGACTTGCCACACAAGTGTTAGTAGTCAGTGAATTTGAGAATTTCAATTTGAACTAAAGGAACATGGGTAGGTTTTAGTCAGTAAAAGTCTGACACGTTCTCCAGAGCGGGAGAAGTCATTGATGATATCCCATCCAAAACGAAAAAAACCCCGATTGTGCAATTTGTTCTCTGAGAAAATAAATATCTCTAAACCGAATTCATGCTTCTCAGACCCAGAGGTTAAGGCTAAGCGTTAGTTATCAGTAACTTTTAAAATTTGATCAAGTAGACAAGCCGTGTGCCTGACGGTATTTCTCTTCGACAAAAATGGTAGATTTCCATACAAATTTTCATCCACTATTTAACTTCTTTAGTGGCAGAATTTTCAAAGATCCTGCATTTCAGATTTTTATAAAGTAGAATGGGGTAAAAGTGGTCATACTGTTTCGCTTATACTGTAACCAAATTCTTTTGTTTTGATGTTTGCCACCGCTCATAAAGAACCATAAATATTGTGAGCACATATGAAGGAACAATTGCCGTACTTTATTATCTAGTGACGTACCTACTGCTCCAGCTATAATTTATCGAATCTATTATTTTAGGACATCAAAATTAATTTTGTATATATTTTTATCCGTAACCGGTCTTGTTGGAGTACCAACCTATTGGACCATTTACCAAGACAAAAGTGGCATAGTTGCAAGTTTATGGCATAGATACGATACGATACGTCTTTGACAAACTTGATTGGGAACATGAGCACCAAGTTATACTGTTAGAGCATAACCACTGCCTTCACACGGCGCTATTTTTGAAGCACGTTATGATATTTTATCGTATAGTGACAGTGACTTTTGGTATTTAAAACTGAAAGTTGTTCACTCAGAGCCAATATGATAAAATCACCGATCCGAGAAAAAATTTTTGTGTTGCTACACACTGCGAAAAATTGTTTACCATGTGATATTAATGTAGGATGATAGAAGCCAAGACAGTTCGGTGGAGAATAAATATCATAGTTGATATGGATTAATCTGATTTTTAAAATCTTAGAAAAATGTGTTTTGTAAACAATTTTATGTATTAAAACAATAATATAATTACAAGATATTTTTTGTGAGTTATCGCGATTTCATAATATAATTTGTTATTATTTTATTAGATTTTTTGTACAGGTGCAGGGCGAGCGAGTTTTAGAAAATTTTGACACAGGTCCACCCTCGATGACGTCCCGCAGGACTCCAAAAAAGTACTCTGTGCAGGACTCCGAGCGCGAGCCGATTTAGCCCGATATATTTTGAGTTTGTTAAAAAAAATCTATTAACCTAAAAATTTCAACCTTTAAATTCCCTCCTAAATACGATTCCCTAACGTACATGCAATTTCTATACAATTTTGTGCTGTCATTAGGAAATGAGACGGAAAATGGTTTCGAAATCGACCCTGTTTCGGATTTTTTTCATCGAGCAAATTGCAATTTATCTCGTTTTGAACCTTTAATTTCCCTCAAACAAGAATCCATCTATGACATAATTTTTTTTCAGGGCCTACATACACGAAGTTGATCATTTAATCTTGATTCTGAAATAGGCAATTTCGAATAACCCCCCGTTAACAACTTGTTATACCATAAAAACAAAAGAAACAGAAACCATTCGGGTCGTTTTTATATTGTAACAATTTTCACGATGTCACTCAAACTATGACGCTTATTTCCACCACCGGTTTAGTTTCACATTTTTTTCTACGATGTGTATTTATTTACTTGTAGGTCCTGTGAACCACCAACTTCCAAAATACAAGATTGACTTAGTTTGAGAGGTGGTAAAACATCTATTATTGGCCGATTCCTATAATTTACGGACCGTTATTGGTTTAAATTGGAACGCTTGTACATATTGCCAATAATATTGTATATAGTGACAATAATAAAGAAAAGACCTCATTGTTTTGGACGGTAGACCCTTTCATATGGAAGTAGTTATCACATGTTAAATTAGCTTACGAATCTTTATGGTCAGTTTGGACACACAAAAACGAATCGTTTTGCTTACCAATGGTAGCACCGTTGGTAAGCAAAACGATCCGTTTTGGTTTATAGGTACTGAGCATAAGTAGTGCTGTACAACCACCAAACATATTTCATAAATTTTACTTCATAGATGTTTGTTTTGTGGTACTTTGAGAGCGAAATAAATTTATGCATTACCGACTAGTTATTCCAGCGGCTTCGCCCGCGTGGAGGTCGGAAATTATCCCGCGGAACTTACTACTGAAAGTCTGACAATCAATCTACTCAAGAGGTATCGTGTTAGCCAGTAGTTACTGGATAACACGGAGCGATTGGATATCTGATCCTCACAATCCAACTGGATTGTGAGGATCAAATAGGCAGTCGCTCCGTGGGGTATCGTGTTACCCAATAGCTGGGTTGTGGAGGTCAGATAGGCAGTCGCTCCATGTAAAATACTAGTATTCAGCTGCATCCGGTTAGACTGGACGCCGACCCCAATATAGTTAGGAAAGGCTAGGCAGATGGAAGTATTAGGATAGTGCCGGAGACGCGTGCCAGGGATTTATAAATTTTGCTCCCCAGGGTAAATTATTCATAGATAATTAATCAGGTATCATTAATGAAGGCAACCCATTGCTGAGCCAACCTACCAATGTCTCTCTGTAAAAAATATAGCTAATCCGTAAGTAACTTTAGTGAGTTACACTATTAGCTAGATTTTTGACGATCGAATGCTAAAAGATTTTATTTCAGTAAGTAGGTTTTTGCAAACACTTTTACACGTCAATCATATTTTTATTCTAGATGAGGTCGGCGTTTCCTATCTGACTACTCTAAGAAGGGCCGGAACAAACTCAGAGGTGATAGTCCCTTTTAAAGTCCAGACTCAATGTCTGAAATGGTATTTTGAGAAAAGAACCACACAGAATGAGTGGACCAGCACAATCAGTGCACGCATTTATCAGTAATCATGTAGGTCAACTCAGATCGACACGTGTGATCAAATGATATCGAGTAATGTGTAGGTTGACAAAAAAAAAATGAGACAATCGATATCAAATTTTCTGAGCATATCTGTAAGAAGCTGACATATCTTATGATTGTCAAAACACAGAATAGCGAGGGACAAAAGCGGTCGTCAAAAATCTAGCAAATCTGTAGGCCCCTACCAAGACCAATCCTGTCTCAGAAGTATGATTTAAGCCAGTATCATCTTCTCTTTAAAAGGCAAACCTTCTTAACATCGGTACGCCAATGCATACTCTCTGAATAATTGTTTAACAAGATTATTCAGTCTTGAAAAGCCATTTGGAGTTTCATTTCGAAGTATTAGACACTCTATTGAAATTAAATTAAAATACTTTTGGAAAAGAGAATCGTATTTTATCGAAATTCTTTGTAAGATTAGAACGAATTCTTTTCAAGGGATTGAATTTCAGATATTCAGTGTTTGGATTGAAAAGTGAATAATGTCTTTGGGACTGGAACTAAATAAATCTTGAATAGTGAAATCAGTTGGGTCTCATCCTCTCCATCTTTGAATCACGTCAAAGGTTCGAACATAGATTACTTACATAATCTACATATTTACATATCTTAAATTAAAGTCGCGTTTCTTGTTGTAATAGGCCATCCCCCAAATAATGTTACTGCATATTCAATATCAGGTAGATACTACGTAGCTGTAAGTTTACTCTTTAAAATCCTACTATAACAATACTAGCTGACCCAGCAAACGTTGTTTTGCCTTATAAATTATTTAGGGGTGGACTACCCCTAACATTTAGGGGGATGAAAAATAGATGTTGGCCGATTCTCATAGATACCGGATAAGCACCAAAAATTTCATCAAAATCGGTCAAGCCGTTTCGGAGGAGTATGGCAACGAAAACTGTGACACGAGAATTTTATATATTAGATTATAAATTGTAAAGTTTATATGTTTAGATGTTTGCATGTTGGTTACTTAATCACGCAAAAACGGCTGAACGGATTTGGATGAAATGGGGCAAACACATAGTTTATAACCTGGATTAACATTTAGAATACTTTTCATCCCGGTGGTACATTCCCGTGCGATAATTTCCTGCTGGCAAAACCTAGTTTATAAACTAGCTAGCAACACTAGTCTTGTGCCTGCTCGGTCATTTTTAAGATCGCCCTGCACTAGTTCATTTCGGTCAGTGAACTAGTTCTTTCTATTAGTTCTATTAGCTCTATTCGGTCTTCGCTCTCAGCAGTACTTTTAAAGATCACAGAGCAAAAATTTTACGTATCAGTTAAATCAGTCGCTGTCATTCTCGTTCTCGTTCGAACATACGATACGGCTCTTTGTAAATGTACGAGGAGCTGTTAGAACTAATAGACCGATTACAAGTCAGCATTTGGAAACGTTTCTTTTAGTACAGTGCTAAGATACTACCTATTGGTTGACGAACCAGAAGAAGTCTTGTGAAGTTTGCGAACCATCGTTCGCAAACTTCACAAGACTAAGCTACACTACATTTCGCTTTAGAATGCTACAAATTTGAGAAATATTTAGAGTCTTCATTTGCGTGATGTCCAGTGTCTTTTTTTTTCGTTATAATAATTTTATCAAGTACTATTTGTTTCAGATTAGGAGAAGAATATCCTCTTTTCTCAAATAGTCTTCTTATTTGTGTTTTTGTGCCTTGATCAAATGATTACCCACAACTTAAAAGGCCAATATTTTTTTTTTGCTTTTTAAAGTTTTTGTTTGGGTCGGTGGTTTTCTAAATTTTTAATTTAACTTTTTTAAACTTAATGAGTCGCTTTCATCTGCGCAGCGTTGCGTATGTTTCCCACAGTGACGTTTGTAACTAATTTATCCTCATTATTCGTTCTGATCACCATTTATCTATAACCTATTCATTGAGACCTTTTTAATGAGCCCAAACACGATACTTCTGCTGTTTGTTGGTGAGTTACTTGGGTATCCTGGAATTTCCAGGTGATGCTCCAGCATCAGTTCAAGGTTATTTTGTTCGTCTAATATCATTGAAGTAATAAAATACTAAATTTCGACTTGATCAGACCCGTGGAAGATGCTCAAATCCCTTAATTAACCAGAAAAGAGCTGATAATCTTCAAACAGCTGAACCGATTTTGATGAAACATATCTAAGAACACTTTCGACTAATTCACCTTTCAAACTGAAATAAAAACAAAATTAAAATCGGTTCATCCGTTCGGGAGCTACGATGCCACACACACACACACACACACAGATACGTCAAACTTATATACCCTGTCGTTTTTGCGTTGGGGGTTAATAAAAGACTTTTTCAAATCCATCTTTATCATCAATTCGGCCTAAAAGACGTCCACTGCTGGACATGGCCTCCCCAAGCTCCTCCATTTCGACCCATCTTGTGCTTCCCAGATCCAGTGGATTCCCGCGGCCTTCACAAGGTCATCGGTTCACTTTGTGGGAGGAATCCGTCTATATATGACGGAGTTGTTATGCCTGAATTTACTTAGAATTGATAATCTCCCCTTTGAAGACGTTTAAAAAGGTGTTTTCTTAACATAATGTACAATTGTTTGTTTTCCTAAAAAAAAAAATATATTCATTAATAACTTCAATAATTATCATATCCACCAATTATCTTTAATCCAAGCTCGTCTAAACCATTTACCAAAAACTTTCTCCCCACGCCAAGTTTATATTACCAATAGTTTTTCTTTCGAGGCCAATTTCGTAAAATAGAGCTGTCTGAACACGCAACGGTTATTTCTTAGTCTGGGGTAGGTATTGACAAAAATAAAAGGTAAACTGTTTATTGATAGATTTATTATTGAAGAAAACAATAGTAGGCATATGAAAGAAAGCAGCTGCAACTCTGAACCTAACTGAACCCGGCCAGGTGCTATGCTTTGTGTAAATTATTTAATTACCATTGCTCTCAAAACGGTGAAGGAAAACTTCGTGAGGAAACCGGCATGTCCTGGAACCAAAAATTTTTAGAAATGTGAAATGCGCCATGTGACTGGGCCCGCACGGGTGATTATGGCCAACCCACACAGAGAGGAGGTTTGTGTCCTATTAGTGGCAACATTATAGGCTTACTAGCTGACCCGGCAAACGTTGTTTTGCCTTATAAATTATTTAGGGTGAACAAACCTTATCACTTAGGGGTATGGGAAATAGATAGTAGCCGATTCTCAAACCTACTGAATACGCATATAAAATTTGGTAAAAATCGGTAGAGCCGTTTCGGAGGAGTACGGTAACTAACATTGTGACATTGAAATTTTATATATTAGAAGATTATGCAGCCACTGACTGGACAGGTCCACTCAATCTGTGTGGTGTTTTCCTCAAAACATTTCCAGCACAAGTCTACATGAAAATTAAAATACAAAAGTACGAAACAAAAGAAAAGTCATGTCAAATACATGAGTACCTCTTTGATGTGTTTTGTCAAAGCCTTAATGTAGAGAATATTTTAAGAAAAAGTATTTTTCAGTATCATATTATTATAAGCATTAAAAGTTTAGCGTATAGGTGAAAAAGTGTTAGTAACTACAAATAAAAAGGAAGAACTATGTCTTCCAACAAACTGCAACATATATTTTTTAAAGATATCTCTGTGAATAAACCACTTTAAATGTTTTTTTCGGCCTTCACATGGTCTGGCCAAGAATTTGTTTAGACTTTAAAAGAGACTGAGTTTGTATCGGCCTTTCTTCTCAGAGTAGTAAAAAAATGTGGACTACTTTCGTGAGACGAATTTTACGCATTTTTCGGACGACATTAGACGAAGTCGTGAAGAGTATGCAATCAAGGTACTTTTAACCGCCTTCAAAAAAAGGAGGAGGTTCTCAATTCGACTGTATTTTTTAATGTTTGTTACCTCATAGCTTTCGACTGGGTGAACCGATATTAATGATTTTTTTTATTTGAAAGCTGGTGCTTCCCGTGTGGTTGCGTTTTAAATAGATCTGATGATGCGTTTCGCGGAGATAGACAACGGAACTCTTAAAAAAATAACATTAAATAAACCGCGATTGCTGCTATCGCATAAATATACATTGTTTTGACCCCAAGCGTGATGAAATTTCAAATTAGTGGGGTAGGTACTATAACTACAAAGTGAAAAATAACTTTAATTTCAGAAGGCGGTGACAAACATCAAAATACATATCCAAAGTCACCGACTTCCAAAATAAAAGTTATTTTTCACTTTGTAGTGTTTATTCGGGAGTCGGTTGTTTTTTTTTTGGAAAAAGTTTTTATACACGTCTATGATTTGTTTCGATCATCCAAATTTGGCTGATGACGGATTGAGTGACGCTGGTATTTTTCCTCTAATAACATCAAAAAGCCAGCATATTATTTACTTACTAGACTTTGCCAGCGGCTTCGCCCGCGTGGAGTTCGAAAATTATCCCGCGGGAACGTATTACCGGGATAAAAAGTATTCTTTAAGTTAATCCAGGTTATAAACTATTTGTGTGCCGAATTTCATTCAAATCCGTTAAGCCATTTTTGCGTGATTGAGTTGAGGCAAACATCCAAACATCTAAATATCCAAACATACAAACATTCACATTTATAATATGGTATAGGTAGGGTTTTATTAGGTCTACCAACAATTGTTCACACTGAATACAGTGACATAACACATTATTAAAATTAAATTACAGCGCAACAATAGGGTATTTTACTCTTTATGAGAAAAATCTAAAAATATATTAGTGCAGCTTGGGTAAAATGCAGTTGGAAAATGTTAGTTTTAGTTTAGTTTCAACAAATAAATTCTAAAATACACTTTAAAGATTTCAGTTTTTTTAATCTGTTTTTGAACACCATGAAACAGTAGCCGCCATGTTATTACGTCATAGGGCATGCCAACTGCGCAACTTTGTACTTTTATTATTTTCGTACTTCCAAACTAATGTTTATTTAAGTAATATTTTGCATTTAGCAAACCAACGATAAATAGAAAAATAACTCATTTTATAAATTTTATACAATTGTTTTATAAAATATCAGCGCGTTTGTTTATATAGCAAACGGACGTCATATCCACAGAGCAATATGGCGTCGACTGCATGTTTTTGAAAATGTAAAAAATGCATTTTTATGGCACTAATGGATTAAATAAAAATGTGTGTTTTTTGTGGTTTATAAGCACCCTAGAATTTAATAAAGACACTACTTTTCAAAAATTACTGTAATACCCTATTACTTGTAGGTGACCACCACATGCAACCTCCTTATCCTACTATTATTTAATAGAAAATTAACCAAAAGGTTGCCTAGCAAAATCTTAATTAATAAAGCTCGAAAACGATCTGCACGTTAATACCACATTCCAGAAACACTGTTCAAGGACCTCTTAAAATCTGTTTGTGGAATCATTTTCAAATGTCAGGAATCTCTTAGAGGCACTTAGGAGCGTGGCAAACATTTGAATACCTATTCTAGATACCATTTGAGAAATAACGCTGAGAATTGAAATGGCTGTCATCAAACTGTATAGGGGAAGCTGTAGGTGGAGTTGGATTTTTGCTAGGGATGTCACTTTATAGGATTCATATTTAAAAGCCAAATTTAGCCAAAAATATTAAGATTTCCGTGCAATACTCCGTATATAGGGCAAATAGATCAATGTACATAATTTACTGAATAACATTTTTTAATATATTTTAATTTTTGTAATTTCAAAATCATTACTCCAAGTGTACCTATGAATCGTGATATCTGAAATAAAATGTTTTTATTACAACTAAACTAAAATTACATCTGTTAATAAAAATGAGACAAAACTCTTCCACTCATCTCACAGAACTCTAGACCTACTGACATGATCGTTTTCCACCTGTTCGCACTAATACTTTTAATACAAACTAGAACCCACTAGGTACTGAAGGTAATTTGCAAGCGACAACCCTGAATGTAAACCTCAAGTCTATGGTAGGTCTCCTCGCAAAGTTTTACGAGAACGACCTACGTGCGTGTAAACTACCAGATTGTGGGTAGTATTACGTACCTCTATACTATTCTTTTGGTATGCGCATTTTTAGGCACAATCGGGCTTTTTTAATAAATAAGTAGTGGACTGTATTCAATCCATTCAGCCTATCGCAGTCCACTTCTGCTGCACGACAATACCTTGTTCTTTCACACCCAGTCCGTCACAGCCACTTTCTTGAGGTAGTCGGTCCATATGGCTGGGGGTTGACCCACGCTACCTACGCTTGCCGATATGTGTTCTTCACTCCGGGACTTGTCCGTTCTACCTGCCATCGGTCCTTACATTAAAGCAACCCAATGACTTTTGGTTCTTGGAAATTCGTACGTGTTCCATGAAAAAATTCAAGACGAAAGTCTCTGGCCAGTGCGTTCTACAAGAACAGACACAAAATCGTCATCATGCCGATTTTGGTTAAGGTGACTGTTTTTGTTTTCGACAACTATAGGTTACGAGCATAAGCTCTGATGTGGTTAATGTAACCTATCTTAACTGTAAAGGTACGTGCACAGTGCGAACACGTTAGAATGCCATTGTGGTAATGATATTGTATGTTAGAGGGTGGTTAATTCTTGAGGTGATCTCGCTTGCTGTCGAGATCTGTCGTTCGCTGGTCTTCAAAGTCATAAATATTTTGTTGCACCAAACGTCTCCAAACAAGCCTATCCTGTACCAAGTCCTCCCAGCGAGAGGGATATATGTTGCATCTCTTCATATGTCTTTTCTGAACGTCTTTGTATCTGAGGCACTGGCCGCCTTGTTTCCGCTTGCCGTCCTCGAGTTCAGAAAAGAAGATACAAAATACAAATACATCTTCGAATAAACATGGATGGAAGCCATTTTCAATTTACTTTTACTACAAACTTGAAGTTTGATGGCTGACCCTTCGCCCTGCAAAGTTGTGGGTTCATAAAAATGATGGATTCTCTAACAAGATGTCGGGAAGTGAATATTGGGTTTGTAACTCGGCGACGGAATTTGTCAATATTTGGGTTACGACTTTTTTATTGTTGGTTGTTTTCTTGGGTGTAGACATATGTGAGGGTTATTGAGTGTCGTGGTAGGATGACTTCAACGTCAATAGTGAAATGTTTTTAAATAACTGTTTCTTACTACTTACGTAAATATCCTATCCTACTTATCATATTAGCCGAATGACGTCTACTGCTGGACATAAGCCTCCCCAAAATGGGGGATTTGCCATAATCGCCACGCTTGGCAGGCGGGTTGGCGATCGTAGTATGGTATTGTAGAGGATATTTGCTTATTGTAAAACCTCACGCACATACTGGCAGCCTATGATCAGGCTATGTCTATGTTCGAGCACTTAGGATGTTCTAAAATAGAACGTCAAATAATTTTAAGTCCCCCCCAGTGGGGTTCCCGCATTGTCGTTGCGGGGGGGCTCAGTAACCGTGGTCACCCTCCCACGGTGAAGCGAAGAGGAACCCCAAGGTGGGGCCGCTCGTCAGGGCTTGTGCCTCCAAGCCGACGACGTAGCGGCCAAAAAGTAGGTTGCGGTGAGGTGCATCGCAACTGAGGCGGGCCGCGATGTCGAATGGGAGGCATCGCGGCTGAGGGTTACAGGCTGCGGCGGAGGAGGAGTGCCGGTACTTCTGAGTAGCGCTCTTCCCTTCCGTAGCCTGGACGGGGCCGCCACCGTTTGATGGCGGACGCGGTGGGGCCGCAGGGGAAGAGGAGTGTCGGTATAGCGTTGGCCGCTCTCCCTATCCCCTGCGGCCGAAAAGTGGTTGGCGGCGGGGCCACTGTATTGACCCGTCGCAGGAGGACGTCAGCAGCAGCTGGTGGGGCCCGCAAGGGCCGATGCCTGCTAGGGGTGCGGGTTGTTCGAAAGAGATACCGCGGCCCCTGGCATACGGGCAGCTGAAGGAACATGGGTGGGTTTTAGTCAGTAAAAGTCTGACACGCCCTCCTGCTCCAACCAGAGCGGGAGAAGTCATTTGATGATTTCCCACCCACAAAAAAAAAAAAAAAAAAATTATTTTAAGTAGGTGGTGTCCGTGAGCTTTGATTCTATTGACAGGCGCGTCTTTGTAAGCATCTGAACGTCCTCAGAACTCTTGAAATAAACGTGGAGTCCCACAGTTTAAGCGCCCCTTAATCTTTTATTTTTATATCCTTACACACCCGGTACCTGGAGCCTCGTCTGAGCCTCCACAGTATCATTCTCTAGTAAGTCTTTTAGTCGCCTTCTACGACAACCGCGGGAAGAATTGGGATGGTGTTATTCTTTTACGTCCGGCACCACACGGGACACGGAACTATCCTCCCATAATATTATAAATGTGACAGTTTGTATATTTAAATGTTTAAATATTTGTTACTCAATCATGCAACAGCCATTGAGTAATAATTTGGATGAAATTTGGCACACAGATAGTTTGTAAAAGGATACATTTCATACGATAGTATGTTTCCGTGGGATAATTTACGATGTTTATGCGGACGAAGCCAAAAGCTAGTTATACATAATAAAAAATCGCATGGACGTAAGGAAAAAAGCGTTACGTGACGATTTCCAAAAAGAGGTAGGTACTAACTACCTTCAAGATTGTCCATTACGCTACAGACTCGTCCGTGGTCTCAATCTGAAGCAAGCTCTGAGAGCTCAAAGCGTTGGAAAATAAAAAATTAAAGAAAACGTTAAATTGTTCTTTTTAAAATTAGACTTGCTTTGAGGCCTCTTTCCTCAAAGCAAGTCTAATTCTTAATTAAAAAGTTGGGCAAATGAGAATGATACGATTACGTTTAGCTTGAAAATTAAGGTAAAAAAGGTGAAAATTAAGCACCTATTTACCATAACATCACGACTTTTTTCCCTGAAGAGTAGACCTCTGCCGGTGTACTTAAAGAACATCCACATTTCGCTAGTTATGTTTAAGGTAATAGGCAGCGAGCCCATTATCATCAACCGGACGCAAATCCAAACTCCGAGCTACTACTGAGAGATGATGATGAGACCGCCAAACCTGCACCGTAGTTGCAAACTGCCAGGAGTGCGGGTCATTCGAAAGAGATACCGCGGCCCCTGGCACACAGGCAACTGAGGAAACACGGGTGGGTTTTAGTCAGTAAAAGTCTGACACGCCCTCCTGGTCCACCCAGAGCGGGAGAAGTTATTTGATGATTTTCCACACAAAAAAAAAAGTAGTTGTGTAAATCAGAATCTGAATAATTTTGAAGGTAATTGATAATTTATCCTTTCTGTTCGAAAAAAAAATATCTGTTAGCAACGTTAATAACGTAATGAGTGTTGGGAATGAACAAGCTACTGATAGTATGTATCGCAATTACCCGTCCGGTCTGTTTGCCAGCAATACATTTTGCTGAGATCCCAGCAAACACCACCACTACCACCACCACCTACCACTGTTTGTCTCTGCATCACCCAAAGGTCGACTGGTAGAAAATGCCTATGGCATTAAGTCCGCCTCTGTACATGTTTGTGCTTAAAGTAATAAATAAATAAATAAAACAGGCAAAAATAAATAAATTACTAGTTTGTTTATAACTAAGGGGGACCAACTCAGAGGTTTTACTATTACAGACTATGCCTGAACCCTTTTAAACTATAATCACCAACACCTCTTTAAAAAGTTAGCTCATTCACCTAACTTTACCACAGCATACCTCGAATTAAGCGTTTCTCTTCAAGGTTAGTTCTGCACACGACGAAATACGTCACCTTGCACCAAGTGACGGTAAGTGCTTGTTAGGCACCGTGTTCACTGTGCTCTGACATTTATTTTGGTTTACTGTAGTTTGTAGATGTTCCTCCTGTCGTGATTTCCAAATATTAATAAAATTTGTAGTGATTTTAAATAATATTTATTAATTTGAAATTATATAATTTGCCTCAAATGATTTTGTATCTGTATAATGACTAGAGATCGGATATTCGGATGCATATTCACCTAAAGTTAATTTTTGGTTATGAAAGTATGGAAGCGACTTTTAAAAACATATTTTGATGCCAGGAACACCGGGAATGCATAACTAGTCTGGTGTATAGTATGGAAGCGACTTCTAAATTATTAGCATTACAAAACTATTCAGATACATATTTATTAAGAATTAATGTTTAAGCCCCGATGCAAATATATGTAGTACGGTGTAAAGGAGGGGGTGGTGTGCTAGTAAAAAAAAAAACAAATTTAATTAAGATTATTTCAATACAAAAGCGCATTCCATATTAGCCAACATCGCAACTTTAGGTAAATATGCATCCGAATATCCGATCTCTAGTAATGATGTTTAAAAAGTATCTCATTTGACATTTGTCGAAAAATAAGGTAGTGATTTTTTAACGGAACGGAATGGTAATATGATGTTCGGGGATTCGCCTAGTTTTTTGTTTTCTAAGTTCTAAGGTTGTGTCAAGAAGTCTATATTGCTATTATGTTGAATATCTAATTGAATAGATTGATATGTATTGCTATATTCCAGTTTTGTATGTGGGTAAGAGTTTAAAGGCATAAATATTTATACTGAAAAATGTGTTTTCTTTAAACTCCTAGACTGTATAAGGACTTATCGCAAAAATTACATGACAGTAATCTTGTAAAATCATCGTGGACACAGATAAATATCATCATCAAAATCATCATCATTTCAGCCGAAAGACGTCCACTGCTGGACATAAGCCTCCCTCAAAGTGGGGGTTTTTGCCAAAATCCACACGCTTGGTTAATACCTATATATATATTATGTCATATACGTCAACACGTAATGGGTAATATCGCTGTGTCCTTCGGGTCTTGGGTCAGGCATTTTGTTGGCTCGTAATACGTGGTAGTTCCGTGTGATGGCGGACGTAAAAGAATAGCACCATCCCATTTCTTCCCGTAGGTGTCGTAGAAGGCGACTTACTAGAGAATGGGCAACAGCGTTCTCTATGCATTTGACCACCATACTGCGATCTCCAACCCCAGGGGGGTTGGTGAACGCTGCTGCTCATTCTCTAGTAAGTCCCTTAGTCGCCTTCTACGATACCCACGGGAAGAAATGGGATGGTGCTATTCTTTTACGTCTGGCACCACACGGAACCAGATAAATATGTGCAATTATAAAACTCAAACTCAAAGCATTTATTTCAATCAAATCATAAACAGGCACTTCTGAATTGTCAAAAAGTTGATCAGTTAGTTGGAAAGTTGAAGCTAGTTGCCCATTTAAAAAGTTGATCAGTTAGTTGGAAAGTTGAAGCTAGTTGCCCATTCAAAAAGTTGATCAGTTAGTTGGAAAGTTGAAGCTAGTTGCCCATTCAAAAAGTTGATCAGTTAGTTGGAAAGTTGAAGCTAGTTGCCCATTCAAAAAGTTGATCAGTTAGTTGGAAAGTTGAAGCTAGTTGCCCATTCAAAAAGTTGATCAGTTAGTTGGAAAGTTGAAGCTAGTTGCCCATTCAAAAAGTTGATCAGTTAGTTGGAAAGTTGAAGCTAGTTGCCCATTCCAAAAACTAAATTTCTGTGGATAAGAACACGCAAGAAACTACAAGGACACTCTTTTAATATATTTTTACAAAATATAATTAATTACACTCGCAAGGAACGATTGATCATACACATAGATAGGCAGTCGCTCCATCTAAAATATTGGTCGTCGGCTACATCCGGTCAGACTGGAAGCCGACCCCAACATAAAAAAAACATATGGGCAAATTAACATTTTCGCGAAAACTTGTAAGTACCAAAATTTACCTTAGTTTTCAACTTTTTTGGAATTTTTCCTTTATTTGTGCTATAAGACCTTGCTTTTTGCCAAATTTCGTGATTCTAGGTCAACCGGAAGTACCCTATAGGTTTTGGGCCGAAAACCTATATGGTAGTTCTCGTTGACCACGAACACAACACGCCGTCGACCCGGGCTAGGTCCTTACCGGACAGCAAGCTGGCCGGCAACTCGCCGTCTGCAAGCCTGCGCCTACGGCGGCCGGGAATCAACCTGGGATTCCCGACGCCTAGGGCGTCTCCTGCGGCGACTAGGACCGTGAGGGCGCATATACTGCCTGTCCTTCACGTGGCCGCCTCCCTCTTGCATCACTGCTTCGCAAAAGGAATGTTAAGAGATGTTTAAACGTCAAAAAGATATGGTTAATTAGTCGCAAATCGTTACTCAACTTAAAGCAACATTAAAAATATGGATGTTAATGTTACAAATGTAAAAATCTAACAACTGTTGCAATTGCATGGCTATTAAGTATTTTTGGACATCAAAATGGCAATTATTTTGGGTTCGATTAACTCCACATCTTTTAAATCTTGATATAACTGTTTACATGCAGCAGTGGAAACTCTCTCTAATATGTTATATCGAATCTTGTGTGCGGTGCACAATACACGTTGATTGCGAGAAGTAGACGATGCTCTGGGCTTGGAGAAACTTGACTTAGATGGAGGGTACCTGGAGGTTTCTGTGTGTGACTACGCGTGGTTCTGAGTTGAGGATCATGTTTTGGTAGTTGGGATTTTGATGAGGATTTTGATGTTTAATTGATTCACAACAATAAAGACAATTTCGAGCTTGTCAACGTCCAGGCTACCAGTGTCAATGTTCAATCTATCAGTAGTGTGTTCGATTATTTTGGAGAACTCTTGTTCTCGAGGCAGCACCTACGCCGATCATGCGCACTGATTGGCAATGTGACGGACATTAACATCGAGAAAGTAGACGCTAATCCATTTGAATCTGTGAAATATATTAGTATTCCAGTCAAATGTTTTGAATATCAAAGAGTACAGACCTCACACGACATATCTTTCACGAATCAGTACATAGAAAACACAATATAAAAGAATATAAAAACACCTTCATAATGTTATGCATATATTCAAACAATAAAATTTATGAGGCCCACAACACACCATATGATACCGAACCCAATTTGACGGAAAGGGTAAAAGAACAATACAATTTGCACGTTTTTCAGTGTTGGGCTTTGAAAACCGTGGTTTACTTTCGTTGCTACACAAAGCAAAATGCCACCTTTATTTTGTCTAATTTGTATCTTTGTCACTGCTCTCAAAACGGTGAAGGGGAACATCTTGAGGTAACCGCCATGTCGCCAGTTCGTGAACGGGCCCTGTCGGTTGAGACTAGTCGTCTCATAACTTCCAGGGCTTATTTTTATCTTGTATTTAGAATTGTTTATAATTGGAACGAAGTTCCTTATCGCGCGTTGCGAAAGGGGGCTAGACGGAAAAAATTAAGGCCAAAAGTTGTAACGACACTTACAGAAGTAACAAGAGTAATGTTTCCAAGATTTTGAAATATTAAACTTGATTTTAAAAGAGTGTCCGTGGAGTTTCTTGCCTGTTATTCTCCATAGAGATCTATGTTTTGGAATGCGCAACTAGCTTCAACTTTCCAACTGATCAACTTTTTGACAATTCAAAAGTCCCTGTAAATGGTTTAATTGAAATAAATGCTTTGAGTTTGAGTTTGTCTGTTCAAGAAGCAAAATTTTCCGAAACATGTGACACCCGCCAGTCGGCACTGAGTCCACGAGGTGGTTTATGCCCGTTTCCACTTACAGAGAGAAGGGCTGGAGACCAGCTGTAGGAGGGTTCTTTCCCTCTATCCATCAACATAACCTAAGCGTAATCAGTTTGTAACATTACCGCTGCTGGGACATAAAGCCTCCTTGCCATGGAGGGAGCAGGCCATAATCCACCGGCGGAGATGTCATCGAATTTTAGTTACTAAGACATGCCGGTTTCCTCACGATGTTTTCCTTCACCGTTCAGCCAGTTTGATATGAATTATATACAGTTGGCCTGGGTTTCAAACTTCGAAAGTCAGGACCACTGGTCTCTTCACTTCAAAATATTTTGGGTCCATTCAAAGACGTGTTATAAATAGACGCGTCAAACAACGTAAACCATGAATGTAGCTGTCTACTAGTACATACAATCGTACAGTGCGCGAAGAACAGGAAAGATCCATACCGATTCCTGTTGTTAGAAAGAGATAAATGTAAATAATAACAACGCGTTCAGGTGTTTGTTGGGGCTCCCATGGAGGTGCAGTGCCACCGGCATGTTTGCCGACCACAGCACGGACAGCTTCCAGGCGGTGCTTCGCAAAAGAACGGCCTCCTTGTGGGCTTGGGTAAGGGCTAGCACCAACACGCTTCTGAGCGTGGTGTCAGACAGAGTGGACAGCCAAATCCTGAGACATTGGTCGCTCATGCATGTCCAAAATAATAATAATTTTAATTTTTACTAACATAGCTTTATGTATCTACCTATTAACATAATATGGACTTTTGTAACTACTGTGTGCTTTTTTTTTCATAATTATTACGTCGCTAGCGTTACGCCGCGTCACTGGATGGTACGTGACTAATAACATGACAGGCAATTACCTTGCATTTAATTTGCCAATAATGAGCGCCGGTAATGTTTATAAAGGTAATATAAGGGTTTATTTTTTTTGAGGGTGGGAAATCATCAAATAACTTCTCCCTCTCTGGGTGGAGCAGGAGGGCGTGTCAGACTTTTACTGACTAAAACCCACTGTGTTAACTCATACATTCATTTAATATTAAACTTTGCATCTTTCTGTTATTTATTAGCTTTCTAAAACCACATCCAATGATTTCCATTGTATACACCGTGACATTTTGGTCGTCTTACAAAGATGGTCCACTCAATTTATCCGTCATAACATACTTCTAGGCGCGATTAAAACATTGTTACCATTAATTAAGATAATAGATATAAAGAAAAATAATGAATGCTTTAGAATTATGAAACACCATCCCTGTTAGTAATGTTTACGTATCAAACGGTAGAAGATATCTACCTACCTACCATTACATTCCATCATTAATTCCATCTCCATAACAGGGTGTTTCAAACTACGTCATGCGTCTTAGTGATATTTTCATGTTTTTGATTATGCAAATGTTCAAAAAAAAATTTTTTTTAATGAATGGTAGTAGATATAATGAGGAATGATAGATAGAATGATAGATAGAATGGAATGATAGATAGAATGGGGCTGCCGTTGTAAGACGACTAAAATGTCACGGTGTATAGTTATATATCATTGGGTCCATTTGTGCCCATTGTAATACACCCGCTACTTCTAAAGCCCAAGTCCTTTTCCCATGACATTTGATATTGTACTCCACAAAGGTCACCGGCAGGTATGAACGCAATTCGGTGCTCAAAGCCACGTGAATAGTATTATTTTTTGTTGACCCATATAATTGAGTTATTGTATGGACAACGGTTTTCAGACAGTCGTGTCCATTTGGTTTGATATTTTTACAAATGCCAGTGGGATTATTGTTGCGTTTCATTTTGATATAAGAGGCCATCCACGATTTTTTTTCGATTTCGTTGATTAACATGGTTTTATACAGGGTGTAACAGAAACCCTATTGCTATCCTTATGCACTACAGATAACAGCTGCTATAGAATCACTGTTCATAGTGTTGACTAATCATATACAGAGGGTGTTTAAAACACAAATGAGTTATTTATACATTTATTAATCCCAAAATATTAGCAAGCACAGAAAATACAAAACTGCTACGTCCGTACGTACGTCTTTCAAATCATGTAAATAAGTGAAATCGACAAAATTTTGTATCATCATCATCATCACGTCCACTGCTCGACATAGGCCTCCCCAATTCGGGGGGGCTTGCCATAATTGCCATGCTTGGCAGGCGGCTTGACGACCGCAGTGTGGTGGTAAAATGCATAGAGAACGCTGCTGCCCATTCTCTAGTAAGTCCCTTAGTCGCATTCTACGACAACCACGGGAAGAGATGGGATGGTGCTATTCTTAACGTGAGACAACGCACGGAAATTTTGTATACGGCTCCATAACTGCGTGTCGTACATAATTAAAAAATCCCCAGTTCAAACTCAAACTCAAAGCATTTATTTCAATTAAACCATTTACAGGCACTTTTGAATTGTCAATAAGTCGATCAGTTGGAAAGTTGAAGCTAGTTGCCCATTCCAAAACGTAGATCTCTATGGAGAAGAACGGGCAAGAAACTCCACGGACACTCTTTTAAAATCAAGTTGATACAAAATCTTGTTGTAAAGGCTATTATAACATATACATAAACTAATGTGTTCTTCCTATGGGGGTAGGCAGAAACTACAGAATGCCACGAGCTACGATCCTTACATAACTACAACTTTTGTCTCATTTACGTTCATACATCAGTGGCCTTAGTAAGAGTTTCATTTAACCATCTCGATCAAACACATCGAGCGCATTCAGCGCTCTGATTGGTCCGTTACCAATCCAGGGCCAATCGACTCACACTAGGACCTCTGGTCATACACGCTTGCCACCGGTTGCGAGTACTACGCACCTGAAGGACATCTCTAAATAGTATAAAACAAAGTCGCTTTTCTTGTCTATATGCTAAAATATTTTAAACTCCGCAACTGATTTTAATACGGTTTTCATCAATAGACAGAGTGATTCAAGAGGAATGTTCATGTGTATAATAGGTACATGCATATAATAATAGTTCGGCCGCCTACGCCGTCAGGAAAGTAAGACAATACACTGACGTTGATACAGCTCGGTTAGTCTATTTTAGTTATTTTCATGGCGTTATGTCCTACGGCATTCTGCTGTGAGGTAAAGCCGCTGACATTCAAAATATTTTTGGTTCTTCAAAAACGAGCTGTTCGTGCAATTTACCAACTAGGTGCTAGAGATTCTCTGAGAGAATTTTAAAAAGATATTGGTATTCTCAAGGTGGCATCGCAATTCATCTTCGCTAATATGTTATATATTAGGCAAAATATACACTTATACGCTAAAAACAGTGATATTCATAATATTAATACTAGAAATAAGGACAAACTACGTGCTCCCTTTCACCGGCTTCATAAAGTTCATAACTCATTTGTTGAGCTTGATATAACCTTTTATAACAAGCTTCCCTCTTCTTTGCTAGATTTACATTTTAATGTGTTTAAAGCGAAAGTAAAATCAAAGCTTTGTTCTAAGGCATACTATTCTATCAACGACTACTTAAACGATAAGAATTGTTGGGCGCTGTGATAACTCAAGACAATGTTTGTGTTCTTTCACCAGAATTAGTTTAACTACTGACAGGTCATATGAATTACTTCCTAACATTGTTTATTTTATTTGACTGTTTAAACGTTTTTTTTAAATAATTAAATTCCATTTGCTGTGTAGAATCAAGTTGTTCCAACTTAACAGACAGATGTGCTGCCGGAGAGTTTGTTGCGTCACTTCTTCCCAGCTAAAGCACTAGGAAGTGGTGAAGGGCGGGCGTTTTGGGGGACTGTCTTATGTAATTTTGACGTTCAAAAAGTGCTGACTCTCAGCCTAGTTTGAATAAATGACTTTTGATTATTGATTTTGAATAGAGATAAGGGGAGAATTTCAAAGATTTGTAATGAGATGTCGTAAATAAGATATATACTTTTGTGCGCTTACATGGAAAACGCTGGCTAAACCTTACGAGATAAATCAAAATAATGTATATCTTTAAAATATAATATATACGAGGGGGCGTTTTTAAGTTCGCGGAATGGAGGGTGAGAAGTGAAAATAAAAATACAAAATTATTTTTATTTTTCAATATATTCACCTGCTACCCTTATACATTTTTTAGATCTTTCAATTAGCTTATGTATATCTTCATAAAAAAATGTTTTGTCTTTGTCCGAAAAATAAGCTGAAACCGCGTCCTTCACTTCTTCATCAGTTGAAAATTTCTTCCCACGAAGTTCTTTTTTCAGTTTTGGGAAGAGGTAATAATCAATAGGAGCCAGGTCTGGGCTGTAGGGTGGATGGTCTAAAATATCGAAGCCCACCTTATGCAGGGCAGCCAACGCAACACGACTCTTGTGGACAGGCGCGTTGTCGTGAAGAAGAAGGACACCTCAATTTACCCTTCCTTTTTTCTTTAATGCTTTCTTTCAACCTTTCGAAGATAGAAGCATAGTATTCTTCGGTTATAGAAACGCCTTTATCTTTATAATCGGTCTACAGGATCCCTTCTGAAACCCAAAACACTGTTGCCATGATTTTTCCAGCCGATTGTGACACTTAAAACTTCTTGGGTGGTGGTGTGCCTTTTTTGTGCCACTGCATAGAGTCCTGTTTCAACTCAGGTTCATAATGATGAACCCAAGTTTCATCTCCAGTAACAATTCGACTTAATAGTCTATCCTTATCTTCGTTACAGAGGTCCAAAAACGTGCGAGAACACTCCACGCGGAGTTGTTTTTGAGGCGGCGTGAGCATTCTTGGCACCCATCTTCACTGACCTTTGTCATGCCAAGATGATCGTGTAGAATTTTGAAAATTGTCGTATCCAATACTCCAACCATTTTTGCAAGCTGTTTCTTCTTTAGTCTGGCATCTTCCAATATTATTTTTTCGACTTTTTTAATGATTTCCGGAGTAGTCACCTCGATCGACCGTCCGGGCCGTGGGTCGTCTTCAAGTGAGGTCCTGTCTTGTTTAAAGAGACTGTGCCACTTGTAAACCATGGTTTTACCCGGGCAAGAGTCCCCGTAAACGGATTCCATCTCTCCCAGTATATTTTGAACTGACTTTCCTTGCTTGGTAAGGAACTTTGTTACGGCACGGTACTCGATTTTTTCCATAATTCACACTTTCTTCCCGATTGAGTTGTTTGCTTGACGATAGTTCAAAGACTAATGATCCAATTAAGATAAAACCTGGTATTTACACTAATATTGAGTGGCTGAAGTTGTGGCCATCCCAATAATGACCTATGGTTATCCCCTCCCCCCCATTCCGCGAACTTAAAAACGCACCCTCGTACAATTCCGTAGTACTTTTTTTTATCTATCTGTTGCTGTAAATCATAAAAGGATTTACAAAAATGTCACGATGGTTTTGTCTATCTCCTAAGGATAACCCACAGTAACCAATTTTATCTTTTACGTATTGCAAAAAGAATATTGGTTATTTATGAAGCATTTTAAACAATACAGTATTATTACTTATCCCGTTAAATACGTTAGATACCTTGCGCATTTACTCGTAATGTAGATTAAAATAGTCTTTGACAGCATATCATCAGTCTGTTATAGCCAGAGGTCGGAGTAGGTAGATTGATTTAAGGTCGTTGACGTCAAACGTAGAGGATAATATGGATATGCCTCCAAAATTCCGGAACTTTTTCCGGTACTTCCCGCACATTATGGATAAAATGGCATGTCCATATTATAATATCTTGACGCAAGTATATAAAATCAATCTACCTACTCCGACCTCTGGTTATAGCAAATTAAAAACTAACGCGTGCTAAAATATATAACTTTTTTTTAGGATATGCGAAACCAGAATATAGTTTGTTCAGAATAAGTAACTGAATCGATTCCAATAATTTTTACACCATGTTATATTTTTTCCCAAACAAGTTATGCAAGTGTGATGGAAAGTGTTATCATCCACACAGTTAATTACAATACAATCGCCGTAAGGTTAGCCATATCTTCTTTCACACATTCCATCAATCGTGTTTTTGGTTTCCCCTAGTCTTGTATCTACATTCATATTCAAATTTTCCACACGACATTTTATACAGTCCTCCATATTTATAGGTCTATAGAAAAGTCCGCGATGGCATTTATCCATCTTTTAAACATAGCTTACTATACCCATCATATCATAACTTCAAAAACAAATGGTCACGTACAATTCGGTAATTGTATAACTATTTAGACAGATATAGTATTAATCCTTATCAACATCCAAAGTCACCGCCTTCCGAAATTAATTAAATACGTCAGTTACCTCAGGAACTGCATGCACATTATTATAAAGTTAAACATCACATTAAATGAATGTCTTAGGAATTTTCGCAAAACAAAAATGCGAAAATATATTTATGCACTGTTTCTGTATAAACCGAGAATTACCGCGCGCCTACAGTTTATGCGATTAGGTGATAACTAGAGGCATTCCCGCCCTCCACGCGGGCGAAGCCGCTAGCAAAAGCTAGTGTTATATAAAATGATAAAGAATGTAAGGAAGGGGACCCTTTAAAACTTTCCAACCCATCTATTAATTTCTTTATGGATGTTGAAATGGACCGGGAGAAGTCGTAAATAAAAAGTTCCATTGATCGGAAAAAGGTCATCCCCAAATAGGTATACCAAAAATAAAAAATGAAGTATTATAACGTATTTTTCAATAGAGTAAAATATTAAGTGAAATCGTGCGAGACGATGTGCCAATATTTTAAATTGTACTTATGGTATGAATAGGGGCGGGACATATGAAATATGAAAACGGGTGAGGTGAGTGAGCAAAAACTGACCCATACAATTTTAAAATCCCAGTAGGGAACGAATGGTCAAATGTGCTTTGTTAAAGGCTAGCGCGACGCTACGGTCGCGTCGCGACAGAACTTCTATGAAAACTTAATGGAAATTGTTTTACAAATGTCGCGTCACGACTGGTTGAAGAAGCTTTAATTCTCAACTTTTAGTTATATTTTAAGAATCGATTATATCATGCACATATACCCAGCGGTTTAGGCTGTGTTCCTCCTCCTCAGTCGTGCATTCTTGACAGGATGGTCGTGGTTGACGATGATGCATTTTCTTTGGATGACGCAGCCCTCGCGATGCGCCTCCACCTGTTGCGGTCTTCAGCGTCTCGGGGGCTTTGGACCATGGGCGTTTGTGTTGCAGCTTTTATAAGGTCTGTCCAACGCGTAGGTGATCTACCGCGTGACCTGTTGCCTTCTACTGGCTGTGTGGTTTACATTGTCATCTACCTGACCCCATGGGATCAAGTGGAGAAGGCGATAATGTATGTGTATGTATGACATTATCCAAAAAGCGTATATTTACAAAATAATTAATGTTCATTGATGATCGATCGAGGGGCTTGTGGCTAAGTAACAATAGCTGCGCGGGTCGATCGATCAGGTTAAGCTACGCTTGCCGCGTTTGGTCCGTGGATAGGTGACCGTCTTTATATACCAAGAATCCACCGTGCCTCGGAAAGCACATTAAGCCATTGGTCCCGGCTATCATTTGTGGATCTTTGACAGTCGTTACGGGTCGTCAGAAGCCTGAAAGTCTGACAACCAGTCTTACCAAGGGGTATCGTGTTACCCAGTAACTGGGTTGTGGAGGTCAGATAGGCAGTCGCTCCATGTAAAATATTGGTATTCAGCTGCATCTGGTTAGACTGTAAGCCGACCCTAACATAGTTGGGAAAATGCTAGGCAGATGATGATGTTCATTGATGATCGATCATGAGGACGGAATTTGAGACCGTGCAAACATTAACAGGCCTGTTTTACACTGAAAGCTATACTAAGGCCGAGTTAGCTACTAGGCGAATAGGTATAGTCGGAAATCTACTTAACAAAAACGTGATATTTATATACAGATTTAATGACAGATAAGCGTGTTTTTACCCGACTAACAAGAGAACTAAAAAACTTACCTTATTTTCTCAACTTACAGAGGAGGGCTTGTGACTAAGTGATAACAGCCGAACGGACCGATCGATGTCGGTTTAAAAGAATTGATTCTCATAAAGAACACAAATAGTTCACTTAAATATGAAATGTACAAATAAGTCATGCAGTTTAAAGGTACAGACCGAGGCACGCTATCAAGCTATCCCAAACTGTCAAATTTTCCCAATTGACCATGAACCTTGTTAAGCAATAAAGTTGAAAATCTATCAATTTGACAGATTGGGGTAGCTTGATGTGGTCCAGTCTGTACATACCGACTCCGTGAGTCAACAAAAGGAAAACGGAGTATTCATAACGTAATAATAGGATAATTTTTCTAGCTGGTAGATATGATTTTTTTAGCATATATTTTAATTATTTTTTTAAAGAATATATATTGAGTTGCCCTCAATTGAGTACATTTTATTTTATAACATGAACTAGTTTTGACGGTTTTACAAAACATTCTTTAACATTAATTAATCACCAATTTTACCTGAAAAGAGAGATAACATTTAAATCTATTGTTACACCAGTTCTTATCACTTACACTCACTCGTGTCACTTTTATTTAAATATTCAATTTACAATAAAATTCTCACTTGTTTAACATAACATAACGTTTACATTTACCATGCTGTATCTGTATTAAGGTTAATCTTGTCGACAATTTTTCCATACAAACTTCGGGAGTGTATTACGTTGTTTGGCAATACACACCAAAAGTTTTACATGTTATGGTTTTGTCATTTTATTAATATCGTTGGTCCGGAAACAGAATTCTAAAATAAAAAGCTATTAAAAAGTTAGGAACCAACAAAGATTCGTTTTTCCTGCTAATTTAACCTAAATTTGGGCGTGTTTAAGTAATAAAACAAGTGTAAAAGCTCCAAAACCAAGTCGATACTGACAAAGCACGAATCTCGAAAAGTTCAATAAACTTCATTGCTCATTCATTTATGTAGTGGTTTTTTCATAAAACCCGGTCTTCCGAAGGAATTTCTTATTTTTTACGCGCTTGTTTTACTGTAAATGATCCTGCATCTCACTCAATAACGTTTTGCGTGCAGACTAGCGTCTAACTGCTCATCACCCCCCCCAGTGGGGTTCCCGCATTGTCGTTGCGGGGGGCTCAGTAACCGTGGTCACCCTCCCACGGTGAAGCGAAGAGGAACCCCAAGGTGGGGCCGCTCGTCAGGGCTTGTGCCTCCAAGCCGACGACGTAGCGGCCAAAAAGTAGGTTGCGGTGAGGTGCATCGCAACTGAGGCGGGCCGCGATGTCGAATGGGAGGCATCGCGGCTGAGGGTTACAGGCTGCGGCGGAGGAGGAGTGCCGGTACTTCTGAGTAGCGCTCTTCCCTTCCGTAGCCTGGACGGGGCCGCCACCGTTTGATGGCGGACGCGGTGGGGCCGCAGGGGAAGAGGAGTGTCGGTATAGCGTTGGCCGCTCTCCCTATCCCCTGCGGCCGAAAAGTGGTTGGTGGCGGGGCCACTGTACTGACCCGTCGCAGGAGGACGTCAGCAGCAGCTGGTGGGGCCCGCAAGGGCCGATGCCTGCTAGGGGTGCGGGTTGTTCGAAAAGATACCGTGGCCCTTGGCACACAGGCAACTGAGGGAACACAGGTGGGTTTTAGTCTGACACGCCTTCCTGCTCCAACCAGAGCGGGAGAAGTCATTTGATGATTTCCCACCCACAAAAAAAAAAAAAAACTGCTCATCACTGATACTACCTCTGTCAGACACGATGCCTGGTGAGACAGCGTGCTGTTTAGCCAGGCTCACCAGTGAGTTCGAGCCCGCGACTAGTTTCCCCTTAAGCATTCAATATGACAGATCGCTCCATAGAATCTAACAAGTTCACAGATAAATAATACATCAAAGTTGTTACGCGGCAAATTCAAACTGTACAAACTAAACGAAGCGACGCACTTTGTTACATTTTTTTGCATTGACAATCGTATCTGGCAATTTGTCGTACAGTACCGCCACATGAGTAGATAAACGGAATTATCGCTCCTTCGTATAAAATACTTTTCTTCCCGTAATTGGTTCTGGGTGGTCTGACTTTATTGCGATTTCTGGTATAGTATACGTGGTTTGTTTTTTGAAAGTCAGTTGTTTTATATTGTATAGTTTAGTGTCGTTATAAATTTGTTTAGTTGATATTAGGTAGTGGTAATTGTATAGATTTTTACTTTATTTATTTTGTATCACTTGTATCTGGTCCATGTAGGTTTTGGCATCACATCCCCATACTTCAACCAAGTATTCTAGATGTGGTTTCACGAGTGAATTATAAATCACGTTTCTAGTTTTGTGCGGAATAGAACCAGAAAGTCTACGCAGTGCCGCCGAAAGTGAAAATATTTTAGTTTGTATTTTTTCTATGTGGTTGGACCAGGTTAGTCTTGGATCCAGGGTTAGGCCTTTATATTTTTCACTTGTTGGCTTTTGTAAGGGTTAATTATCTATGATCAGTTTAATGTCACTCGGATTTTTTTTATTTTTCGCTGCAAATATAATTTTGAATTTGAATAGATTTTTTTTAAATTAATGGTTAGCAGGTTTTGAACCATTCGTTAAATAATGATAGATCATTTTGCGCTGCTCTAACCACCTCCTGAACATCACTTCCAAAATAAAAGAGACAGGTGTCGTCAGCATACAGAGAAGTGTCGCCAGTACCGTTGATGTTTTTTTATATAATTTATACACCGTGAAATTTTAATGGTTGTTTTCCCGCAGCGAAATGGTTTTGTCTTGGTAATACAATCGTTTATAAACAAATAATATATTAGAAACAAAAAATGGTAGATTAACCATTGTGAAAACCACGTGCGAGAGTTTATTTTGCTTTGAACATTTATGCATCGCTGTTCCCTTTGTCGGCGGTGCGTGCGATTCGAGTAGTACCTACAAGTTACCTCTAGTGTTACTATTGAGTAGTGTTTTATCGAGTTGATGAATATTTTTAAAATTATTTAAAAAACAAATTGTTTTTATTACTTTTACTCTATGCTTCGAAAGTACTCCTTACGGCAAGTTGTTCTACAGCGGAAAAATAACCATTAAAATTTATAACAAGGAAACGTGACCATCTTTAACATGTTCATGTTTACCAAGACCCCTACGTGCCTCGGAAAGCACGTTATCCGTTGGTTCCGGCTGTAATTCGTGAATATTTGGCAGTCGTTCGTTTAGTGTCTAGCTTTATGTAAATGCAACTTATGAGTGAGGCATTAAAAGAAGCCCTAATAAAACAAAAGACTACAATTATTTCCATAAGCCTTTAATTACAGCATAACAATAGATTCTGTATAATAATTCCAACCACATTATCCCGGCTTTGTGCTATAATCAGTACTATTGTGGTGTGTCCAGCTTGATTAACGATACGCATCAGATTTCAATGAATGCTAGTACCGGTGGAGTATAAATGACGTCAGTCGATCAATTGTTGACGCTAATATGAAAGGGATTTATGATTCTGTTCCATGCGGGGAAGTGATCAACTTTGTGGGAATTCGATCTAGTAATTAAGTTGGTGATTAATAGTTGTGGATTAATTAAAAGTTGGGTGTGTTTGTTTATTGGTGACTAGCTTTTGCCAGCGGCTTCGCCCACGTGAAGGTCCGAAATGCTTCCAGTCATTATCAGAATCTATGCAACCCCAGTTTTAGTATATGCGAAGCCCGAAACACGTGTTTAGTATTTTCATGAAAAGAATCTATGCACAAAATTTCAAAACTGTTTCATGAAAAATCACAAAGTTACAGGCTTTTTATGTTACGTAATTGTCTACACAAACATAGTCACCACGGGGCACTCTGCGCCAACTGCGCATCTAGCGTCGTTTTGCACTCATTGTTAATAATTAGGCAGTAGGTACGGAAAGTGAGAATTACATTGTAATTTGAATATTTAAATAAAAATGATTAATAAGAACTGGTGTAACAATAGCTTTAAATGTTGTTTCTCTTTTCAGGTAAAATTAGTGATTAATTAATGTTAAATAATGTTTTGTAAAAGCGTTGAAACTAGTTCATGTAATAAAATAAAATGTACTCAAGTGAGAGCAACTCAATATATATTCTTTAAAAAAATAATTAAATGTATGTTCAAAAAATCATATCTACCAGCTAGAAAAAAAAATTGTATTGTTGACTCACGGAGTCAGTATGTACAGACGCTACCCCAGTCTGTCTAATTGATGGATTTTCAACTTTATGGCTTAACAATAAGGTTTATGTTCAATTGGGAAAATTTGAAAGTTTGGGATAGCTTGATATGCTGGCGTCTGTACCTTTAAACTGCATGACTTATTTGTACATTTCATATTTTAAATGAACTATTTGTTCTCTAAGAGAATAAATTCTTTTAAACCGACATCGATCGGTCCGTTCGGCTGTTATCACTTAGTCACAAGCCCTCCTCTGTAAGTTGAAAAAATATGGCAGGTTTTTTTAGTTCTTTTGTTAGTCGGGTAAAAACTCGCAAACCCTGTTTTGAATCTTTTTTTTTCTTTCTGGTTTACATTGTCATCTACCTGACCCCATGGGATCAAGTCGAGAAGGCGATAATGTATGTGTATGTATGACATTATCCAAAAAGCGTATATTTACAAAATAATTAATGTTCATTGATGATCGATTATGAGGACGGAATTTGAGACCGTGCAAACATTAATAGGCCTGTTTTACACTGAAAGCTATAACTACCGCCGAGTTAGCTACTAGGCGAATAGGTATAGTCGGAAATCTACTTAACAAAAACGTGAAATTTATATACATATTTACTGACAGATAACACAGCCAGTACAAGGCAACAGGTCACGCGGTAGATCACCTACGCGTTGGAGAGACCTTATAAAAGCTGCAACACAAACGCCCATGGTCCAAAGCTCCCGAGACGCTGAAGACCGCAACAGGTGGAGGCGCATCGCGAGGGCTGCGTCATCCAAAGAAAATGCATCATCGTCAACCACGACCATTCTGTCAAGAATGCACGACTGAGGAGGAGGAACACAGCCTGAACCGCTGGGTATAGGTGCATGATATAATCGTTTCTTACAATATAACTAAAAGATGAGCATTAAAGCTTATTTAAACAGTCGTGACGCGACATTTGTAAAACAATTTCCATTAAGTTTTCATAGAAATTGATCTGCAAGTTGTCGCGACGCGACCGTCGCGTCTGTACGAGCCTTTAATAAAGCATATTTGACCATTCGTTCCCTAATGGGATTTTAAATATTGTATGGGTCAGTTTTTGCCGATGACAAATCTCCTTGGACACAAATGTAATATTTACATATATCATGTGGAAGAACTATAGCGTAGATAGACCAGCGTAGGTAGACTTTTTAAGGACGTAAGTAAATTAATTGCAGAAAGACTTGAAACCTTAAAACTTGTACATATTTAATTCAAGGTAGTGTACGACTCAGCCGTTTTTATATGGTCCACCCCTATTCATACCATAAGTACAATTTAAAATATTGGCACATCGTCTCGCACGATTTCACTTAATATGTTACTCTATTGAAAAATACGTCATAATACTTCATTTTTTATTTTTGGTATACCTATTTGGAGATGACCTTTTTCCGATCAATGGAACTTTTTATTTACGACTTCTCCCGGTCCATTTCAACATCCATAAATAAATTACTAGATGGGTTGGAAAGTTTTAAAGGGTCCTAACATTCTTTATCATTTTATATAACACTAGCTTTTGCTAGCGGCTTCGCCCGCGTGGAGGGCGGGAATGCCTCCAGTTATCACCTAATTGCATAATTTGTAGGCGCGCGGTAATACTCGGTTTATACAGAAACAGTGCATAAATATATTTTCGCATTTTTGTTTTACGAAAACTCCTAAGACATTCATTTAATGTGATGTTTAACTTTATAATAATGTGCATGAAGTTCCTGAGGTAACTAACGTATTTTAATTTCGGAAGGCAGTGACTTTGGATGTTGATAAGGATAATACTATAACTGTCAAAATAGTTTTACAATTACCGAATTGTACGTGACCATTTGTTTTTGAAGTTATGATATGATGGGTATAGTAAGCTATGTTTAAAAGATGTATAAATGCCATCGCGGACTTTTCTATAGACCTATCAATATGGAGGACTGTATAAAATTTCGTGAGGAAAATTTGAATATGAATGTAGATATAAGACTAGGGGAAACCAAATACACGATGAATGTGTGAAAGATGGCTAGAATATATTGCTGGGAGTGTGACTATTAACAGAAAAGTATGGAGAAAGAAGACTTGCTGCACCGACTCCGAAAAAATTGAGATAAGGGCAAGCGAATTTCAATTATAGATAAAGTTGCCAGTCTTATTTATTGGGCCTCGGGTTTGATTCTAAGGTCCGGTATAGTATTATGTGGTTTTTCCAGTAGAATTTTCTCAGTAACCACCAGTGGACGGATGCTTGACCTCTTAGCATTAAAATTTTTCTTCGGTTATTATAAAGCTGTTCAGTACATTGTGACTGCGTAGGTATTGCACTTTTCCATGAAACAGAAGCTTTGGGGGTCTAAAATCATGTGCTAAATTCATGATTTGTGTTTGCGCGTCAATCTATTTTTTATCTTCTATACATACCTAACTGGCGTTTGGGTGTACTATGTGGGAAGACAGGCGTGATGGATGTTTCGTTAAAACAAAATTAAGTATTAAGTAAAGAAGTATTAGTAGAAAGAAATCACAACTCTATCTTTACTGTCGCGCAGTCGAGTAATAAGCGATAAACTACCGAAAAAAATAGCATCCAATAGAATATCTTTTCCTATACCACAAGCTTAAACTAATCTATTAGCCGGATTGGGTCATCGGAGCCAAATAAACGTCATTAATAACGACGTATAATAAAACAAACATAGTAATAATTATATTTATTGATAACTATCTATAGCTACGCTTCTTGTGTAGGACTTAGGAAGCTTTCAGGGGATTATCGAAGATGGATTGCCAAAAGCATTAGACCTAATCTTATGGCTATATTTTAGTGTAAGTATTCCATATGCCATGTGCTCGATGGAAGAGAACCGGAGTTACTAAAATAGCTTGCAGGGTAAGCAAATTGAAGTGGCAGTGGGCTGGCCATGTTTGTCGAAGGACCGATGGCCGGCGGCGCAGAAGCCCTGGGGTGGAGACCGCGTATCGGCAAGCGTAGCGTAGGCACCCCCAGCTAGATTAATTGAATTGTGTTTTTATGATTCATTCAAGTAAATAGTCTTTGAAATAATAATATTCGAAATAAAAATACAAGGACCAATCATTATATGAAACATTTTCTGGGAAACGAAATTCTATGATATTTCTGTCTAGGAAAAAAAGGGACAAAGTATTTAAGACTAATTGACATTATATTCAAAACTGTTTAGCACTATACTTGAATTCCACTTGAAGGTCAATTAATAATTCATGGTTCTTTGTATTTGTATGTAAATTGCATGTGTATATATTCAACACAATGTACCTAAAAGATTTTATGAATAAATGAAATGAATCATTGTCTTTATTGTCTTTCTTAGATTACCAGTAGGTTCCTGGAAACTTTAATCTTCAAATAATCAAGACCTGACGTTCCATTATGAAGATGGGGAATATGAAGGTATCACAATATTTTATTCATATCCCGCCTCCCAGTAAATTCAAATCTAGTCGAAAGGTTACTTTCCTTCGCCATATGACTATAAAACCTATAAGAGCGTATTTCCATTCTCATGCGTTATTCTTTACGGCTTTATATTTTCTGTTCACTATAACTACTATTACTACTCACTAACACACACTTACACACACTCACACACACTCACTCATTCACATACACTCATAGACACTGACTACTACTCTCTTTCTACTATTTTCTATAAGAGTCTTCACTAATGAAATTGCTTTTTATTTCAGTTCAGTTCTATTCTTCGTCTTGAGGAGCAATTTAAACGTCTTCTCTTGTAAGCCCTGGTCAAATTACATCTTAATCGGCCTTTTATAATCCCACTGTTGGGACACAGTCCTCCTCTCTGTGAGTGGGAGTGGGCCCTAAGCCATAACACTCCACGCGGGCTCAGTACGGGTTGGTAGATGTCACATGTCTTCCAATTTTTGGTTCTAGAATATGTCGGTTTCCTCACGATGTTTTCTTTCATCGTTTTGAGAAGTACCTGCTTGGGTTAAAAAGGCGGGGCCAATATCACTGGGCTACCGCGGCAACTACAAATCTCCACCTATTCTATATATTTGCTACTGTTTCGGTCTTGTTTTCGCCCATTTGGTTTCGGTCTTCCCGCTGTAACAATCTCGTCCAAATTTTCTCCCCACCTATCTAATTTTACCTTCGTACGGTTTCTTCACATGCTGTGACGAGAGCTGATTTCTTTTTGTTTTTGCGTTAACCTATTATATCTATACTAATGTTATAAATCCGAAAGTAACTTTGCCTGTATGTAATCTTTTCACGCCTAGACCTCTGAACTGATTTCTTAAACGTTTGGCAAGGAAAAATATGGCATCCTGAGGAAGGACATAGGTAAGGTTTCCGACGCTGGCGGTGTTATCATAGCTTGCAAAGTAAGTAAGCTGAAGTGGCAGTGGGCTGGCCATGTCTGTCAAAAGACCGATGTTCGGTGGAACAGACGAGTAGTCCAGAACGGTAAGCGAAACGTGGGACGCCAAATGGTTTAACTACCTAAAGAAAGTGGCTTGGGCTGACTGGATGCGGAACACGGAGGATAGGGTATTGTAGCGCAACAGGGAAGAGGCCTATGTCCAGCAGTGGACTGCCACTATTTGATTGATGCCGGCAAAGCAGCGGTCATAAGCTAGTACTTTTTAAACACTAAAAACTAGACACTGAAACAACTAACTACCCAAATTTAGACCAAACTTTCTTGCCGGAATCAAAGCGATCACCATCTCTCAGCTACTAAGCAGAACCCCAAAATGATTGATGATCATAAGATTCGTAGCTTACGGCTCAAGCGGCGTAGATAAGTGCGTTTATGAAGGCTCCCATGTATAACAGTACCTATTGAGCAGAAAGGTTTTAAACACTTGAACGTTAAAGAGAAGTTTCGTAAACCCGTGCTGTGAAACGAGAACGGAAGGGTATGGAAACGGCTTTACCGTTTGAGTGAATTAGTTCAGTTCGGTTTTACATTATATTGATTCCGCCTATTTGGAGTGGGTTGAGTGGGTTTCGGTCAGGAATGGATCACTCCATTTGTAAAAGGCTACTTAAGGATTATTAGACATAGGTGGGTAGCAACATTAATCTATTGAGTGCCTCTTACGACCCGAACGTTAGAATCATGTGTTAAAAGACTGAGGTCAATGTGAAAAACCGACGTGGTTTTGACCCCAAGGACTGAATTGAGAATAGATGAACGGTGATTTGAGAGATGTTCTGATATTTAAGTCAATAAGCCCGCCAATATTCTGTCCAGCTTGTAACTCATCATCTGCCTAGCCTAAGTAATAACAACCGCAAGGATCAATCAAGTTAAGCTAAGCTTCTCAAGGTTCGTCTGTGAATGGGTGACTATCTTTATATACCAAGAACCCTCTGCCAAGGGGTTTTTTTTTTTTTTTTTTTTTTTTCTGGGTGGGAAATCATCAAATAACTTCTCCCGCTCTGGGTGGAGCGGGAGGGCGTGTCAGACTTTTACTGACTAAAACCCACCCGTGTTCCCTCAGTTGCCTGTGTGCCAGGGGCGGCGGTATCTCTTTCGAACAACCCGCACCCCTGGCAGGCATCGGCCCTTGCGGGCCCCATCTGTTGCTGCTGACATCTCTTTGAGGCGCGCGTGGAACACAACGCGCCGTCGACCCGGGCTTGGTCCTTACCGGACAGCGAGCTACCCATTACTCGCCGTCCGCAAGCCCGTGCCTACGGTGGCCGGGAATCAGCCTGGGATTCCCGACGCCCAGGGCGTCTCCTGCGAAGGCCACGGCTGTGAGGGCGCATGTATTGCATCTCCCTCACGTGCGCCGCCTCCCTCTTTGCGAGCATAACTGCTTCGCTGAAGGAGGCGACTGCCAGCCATGCCCTCTCGCTCCGTACCATGGCCTGGACCAGGGTCGGACGCGAGAGATCGCCACCGCCGATCACCTCCACGAGGACACGGCGTTGCTCCGCCCAAGCTGGGCAGACCTCCACCGTATGCTCCACCGTGTCCTCTGGGCGATCTTCGCAATGGAAACACCCGGGCGTTTCCTCCCGCCCTATCCGAAACAGGAACCTCCCGAAACAGCCATGTCCGGTGAGGACCTGTGTCAGGCGGAAGGTGAGGACGCCATGCCGCCTCTCAAACCACTCCTCAAAGAGGGGACTTACCGCCGCAATCGTGGCGTGCCCAGCACTGGGTTGCGACAATCGCACTTTCCACGTCGCCATGAGATCCTGCCGGAGCTCTGTCCGCCGTGCCGCGATTTCCCGCGGCAGCGGAGTTACGCCCCGGCGTTTGGCCTCCTCGCGCCACTCCCAAGTGAGCGCGAGGACGTTTGCCTCCAGATCCCATGGCGGTAATCCGGCAAGGAGGCCCGCGGCCTCACCGGAGATCGTGCGGTATCCCCGGATCATCCGGATGGCCATGACCCTATGGGCCGCCTTCAACCGGCGTGCTGGTTGGCGCCTCAATGTAGGCGCCCACACCGGCGCCCCGTATAGGGCCATGGCCCGAGCCGAGCTGCCAAGGGGTCGAGTTGTTCGAAAGAGATACCGTGGTCCGTGGCACACAAGCAACTGAAGGAACACGGGTGGATTTTAGTTAGTAAATGTCTGACACGCCCTCCCGCTCCAGGAGAAGTTATTTGATGATTTCCCACCCTTAAAAAAAAAAAAAGACACCCCTCCGTGCCTCGGAAAGCTTAAGCCGTTGGTACCAGCTGACATTTGTGGATTTTTGACAGTCGCTACGGGTCGACAGTAGCCCGAAAGTCTGACAACTGATGTTATGTTACCAAGGGGTATCGTATTACCCAGTAACTGGGTTGTGGAGGTCAGGTAGACTGTTACTCCATATAAAATACTGGTATTCAGCAGTTAGTCTGGAAGCCAACACCAACATAAATGAGTTGCGAAAAGGCTTTACAGATTTTGATATTATTACTAGGATATGACAGTTTATAAAGGAAATAAAAATTGTCTTATCGAACGAAACCGTGGACACGGCACAGCGTATTGGAAGTGCGATATGATTGCATCTCATCACTGATCGGGCCACGTTCGAGCTAATAATAAAAATGTGTTCCGTCTTCCAATAACCTTCGAAGGTGGGACGATATGAGCAACGTACATACACTAGGAAATATTTTTAATGTAGGACAGACTTACTTTTTGCGTAGGTATAGTCGACTTCGTAATTCCGTATCAGTTTTGACAACAATTCCAATTAAGTTGAACCTTCACTAACGTTGAAACTATCTAACTGACACTTAGAGCCATGGTCGCCACACGCACCTTGTCGTTTTTTGACGTGCAAGCGATATTCAACCTTGAGGATGATAAAACTATTACAAAGTCGACGGTAGATGTCTAGGAACGACGGATGCTTTAAATTGGAAGCACCAGGGTAGTTCGCAAAGTAATGCGTTTTTTTTTTGCAATTTCTAAGTCAGTATCATGGTGTATGTGCAGGGCACGTGAGGGAAAGGCAGTATATGCGCCCTCACGGCCCTAGTCGCCGCAGGAGACGCCCTGGGCGTCGGAAATCCCAGGCTGGTTCCCAGCCACGGTAGGCGCGGGCTTGCGGACGGCGAGTATTAGGTAGCTCGCTGTCCCGTAAGAATCAAGCCCGGGTCGACGGCAAGTTGGGTTGCACGCGCACCTCAAAGAGATTTTAGCACCAACTGGTGAGGTTTGCAAGGGCCGATGCCTGTCAGGGGTACGGGTTGTTCGAAAGAGATACCGTGGCCCCTAGCACACAGGCAACTGAAGGAACACGGATGGGTTTTAATCAGTATAAGTCTGACTCGCACTCCTGCTCCACCCAAAACGGGAGAAGTTATTTGATAATTTCCCACCCTAACAAAAAAGGGTGTATGTTGAACAAAATATGATTCGCGACCGTAACATTTTTTTTCGTTACTTCGTTTTTGCTACATAATGAGCCTATAATGTTCCCACTGCTGAGACACAAGCCTCCTTTCTGTGAGAGGGAGTGAGGCGTAATCCACCACGCGGGTTCAGTGGATGTTGGTAGATGTCACATATTTTCGAATTTTTGGTTCTAGGACATGCTGGTTTCCTCACGATGTTTTCCAATAGGCCACCACTGCTCTCATATGATCGCCTCTCTGACCGCCATCTCTGATCAATTTGCTTGTTGAGTGTTTTTGCCCAGTTGCCTTTATTAGGAATGTGGCTATCGTAAACAAAATATTTTTTCAAATCCGACCGGTAGATCCAGAGATTAGTGTGTTCAAACAAACAAGCAAAGAAACTCTTCATCATCATTATCAACCTACCAGCAGTCCACTGCTAGACGTAGGCCTCTCCAATTGCACGTGATTCAACTCGATTCTCGCCAACTCTCATCCAGCTGCTACCAGCCACTCGGCAAAGATTGTCACTCCACCTAGCCTGAGGGTGTCGTACCTTATGTTTGTCGATTCGCCGTCTCCACTCAAGAACACGTCTACGGTCATCGGTTCTACGGCTAATGTGGCTGGCCCATTGCCACTTCAGCTTGCGAATTCTGTGACGACAACTTTGGTTCTCTGCCGGATCACCTCATTCCGGATATTATCCCTCAGAGATACTCCGAACATAGCTCGTTCCATAGAAAGAAAGAAGAAAGAAACTCTTCAGCTTTGAATAATTTTATTTCTGTAAGTAGGTTTGTACAAGCACTATTACACGTCAATCATATATTTTTTAAACTAGATGAGGTCCGCGTTTCCTATCTGACTACTCTGAGAAGAAAGGCCGAAACAAACTCAGAGGTCACAGTCTCTTTTAAAGTCCAGACATAATCTTGGTCAGATCATGTGAAGACCACGTGGATCGGTGTCTGAAATGGTCTTTTGAGGAAAGAACCAAATAGATTGAGTGGACCTGTCCAGTCAGTGCAGGCATTTATCAGTAATCATGCAGCTCAACTCAGAACTTGACGAGCTCAACGATTTGACGAACAATACCAAAGAAAAGACATTTGGGTAGGCCGCATAAAGTACTCAAACTACCAGATTAACATTAAAACCAACTGAGAAAGGCATGAAAAACATAACAAAAGAAAAACTGACCCACATAGTCCTCACATTCACTATAATTAAAACAGTAATAATATACTTCTCAAAGTAAATTTTCATGTCAAAGTGTTTATAATAATTATCAAATGTCAAAGAGTACAAGTTTGCAAAAAACAAAAAAAAGCAACATTTAGTAGGTATGAAAAAATTGGAGCAGGTCAATCCCAAGCTTTTTTGTCCTCAATATAATCTTTAATGGTATAAAAAAAGGCTTTCAGGCACAACTTACGTTTAATGAATGATTTAAATTTATAGAGACTTAGATCTTGAACATGGCTTGGAAATTTATTATAAAAGCGTAAACATTGACATCTGAATGACCCACCTATTTTCTTGATCTTTGTTTATGGTACAACAAATTTGTGTTTATTCCTAGTATTTATATAATGGATATCACTCTCTTTTTAAACAATTTGATATTTTTATGGGCATATAAAAGATTTTCAAAAGTATACTGTGGAGGCACATTAATCTTTTTATTGAGGGTGGACAACTGGACACCCTCAAATCATTACATTAATCTCCTTAAATTTCTGTCTGAGAGAGTGTCTTTAATATATTAGTATACACTATACTATAAATTCGTTGGATTGAAAGGTTAAAAGTTATTGTTTATCGATAACCCTCAACACGCAATTTAAAACTTTACTCTTAAGGATAAAATGAGTGATTTTCTGTAGAATCCATTAGCGCCTGTTTCAAAAATATTATGAGAGAAACCACGATTTCGTATGTTGTAAATAATAAACACATTGATGTATTATATTGCTGAAAAGTGCGCGTTCTGGGAACTCTGGGGTTCTAGAGCAGTGGTGGCTCAGTGGTTACGGCTGCGACTAACGAGATGTTGTAGGTCGTAGGTTTGAACCCAGACAGGCGGTTTTCTTTGTGTAAATTATTTCATCACCAATGCTCTCAAAATGGTGAAGGAAAACATGATGAGGAAACCGGCATGTCCTTGAACCAAAAAATCGAAGACATGTGACATCTACCAAGCGGCAGTGCGCCTGCGTGGTGGATTATGCCCCACTTCCAGCAGGCTCAGTATGACGTTCTCTATTTCTACGAAGAATATAGACAGTGGTTTTTCAATACAAATTGACATTTCGTTTCCCCATTTTTGACATCGCAGAGTAGATGTCCTTCTACAGTCTGTAATTTTGTCTTTCGTTTCTAACGATCTTTGTCTGGGTTCTTATAAATGTAGACTATTTTAGAGGAATATATTTTCTTCCCAAACTGTCAAAATCACATTGACAATCAACTTTCTACGGCCACAAAGTTCATACGATTTTCTACAAAATCATGATTCGTTTAGAACGCATTACTGTGATAATTAATAGAAGAACATAGCTATCTTCTCCTATTGCACATCATTTAGTTATTAGTCATGTCTATTCTTCTGTTGACAAATCTGGGGCCCAAGTCTGCTATTTTTATAAATTCGTCATTCCAATACGATCCCATTGTCATTTTGCTAAAAGTTCGTAATCGGCTAAATTCATAATGATTGATCATTGGTCGGTCAATGGTCTCGTAACACTACTAAATTTGAACATTTATTCATGCCCGATTTAGTTGATACACATTTTTACATATAATTTATTAGTGTTAAATTTTAGCAGATTACCTCCTAAGTTAGTCATTCATTTGTCATTATGTACGAGATTACCAATAAATGCCATTTCTTTCAATGAAGTGTCAGTGGCTGACCATTGGAACGTCATAATGACGCCATTATTTTAGTAGATTGCCAAACTTGTAAAATCAACAATTATGAAATCAATTATAGACCATTCTGACACTATTTGAATAGCAGACTTGAGGCCCAGTGCTCGTGCTAAGCCAGCAGGAGGCCTGTGTCCCAACAGTGGGAATGTCATCGGCCAATTATGCTATGCTTATGCTATGTAAAATCTGTCATAATATCTGACTGTTGGTGTTAATTCCCAGTAGCGCGTTGACGCTAAATTTTAATTCTGGTTCGATAAATTGTTATGAATTGAATAGGAGAGGTTTTTGATGAAGTCTAGTGGTTGCAAGCGTCACTGACTGAGCAGGAGGTTCGATACCCAGGTCGGGCAAAGTGTTATTAGGTTTTTCAATCAGGGATTTCTCAGTAACTGCGCGTAGTCTGGATCTATGCCCGGCGTAGTAATAAAAAGTCCCGTCGGCACCCTAAAAAGTGCCTATAATGTGCTATAGCGTATACAACGAGTATACAACGTACGTAACGTAATTAACGAAAGATCGCAATTACCATAATTAAAATTGAGTCTGATTGCCTTGAGATAAGATTGAATTTTCTTTGGTTCAATCTAAATGAAATCTAATTCTTTCAAAAATTGAAATCGATTCAGTAGTCAATTATGAACAAACAACTTTCAGGACTTACGTTTATCCCTACTAATCTCTTCTTATATTATAAATGCGAAAGTAACTGTCTGTCTCCCTGTGTGTCGGTTAAGCTTTTACGCCTAAAACTGCTGAACCGATCGTCATGAAATTTGGCAGAGATATAGCCTGAGATATGGAGAAGGACATATGTTACTTTTTACGCGATAACCAACATCCACGCGGGCGGAGCCGCGGGTAAAAGCTAGTATGTTTGTAAACTCAATTTTGCAAAGGAATTACACTACGGCAAGAATTTTTGTCACTCCAAAACTCGCTGGGTAATCAAATAAGTGACAATGGGAAAAAACGTTCTTCAACAAATTGAATTTTTTAAACATAGCTCGTCAATATTGTGGCCTTGTGGGGACTCTTTTGTTCAAATTTTTAGTGAAATGTTTTATTTAACATGGCCTACTGTATCGAATACGTAGTTATAGTACTTGATAAAAATAGGTCAATATACCGTTTTAAGAAGGAGGTTAAAGTTTTCTTATGGTCTTTGTATTATGATTGACCTTTCAATAATCTTTTCTGAATTACCATAATCAGTCTATAGAGTTCCCACTGTTGGGACACATGCTTTCTCTCAGTGAGTGGGCATCAGACGTGCCCACTGCGGGTTGGTAGATGTCACAAGAGAGGTAAGGCAGAGATATAGCCCATTGCGGCTACTTTTTTACGCGATAACCAACATCCACGCGGACGGAGCTGCGTAGCGAAAGGTAGTATTTATAGAGTAGAATATGATAAATGATAAACTTTATTCTTAAGTTTATTGTCTCCAGTATCGCAGGTAGTAGTAGTAATAATATAATAATTTAATAATATAATAATTTATTACATACAAAAGTATACAAAAAGAGTACATTTAGCCAACAGTAGTAAATTTCCCATACAATTATAGTGCCTAAAAATAAACTATTTCTAAAATATTTTTATTACAAGTGCAAGTAATAATGTTTTGGAATTTAGATAGCGACGATAGTAGGTACACATATGGATATTCAAAACTATAACACTGGAAGCAAAAGTTTTAAGCGTCAGCGTTATGCTAAAGCAGTGTTGGCCCAGTGGTGACTGACGTGACATATGAGATGTAGGTCTTAGGTTCGCACTCAGACTGGCGCTTTACTCTTTGTAAATAATTGTCATTGCCAATGCTCTCAAAACGGTGAAGGAAAACATCGTGAGGAAACCGGCATGTAGTGGTACCTTCGAAGATATGTAACATCTTCCAACCCGCACCTGGCTCGCGTTGTGGATTACGGCCCACTCCCTCTCACAGAGAAGAGGCCTGTGTCCCAGCGGTGGGAACGTTATAGGCTGATTATGATTATGCTAAAGTTCCCCTAGCGCGTTGCTAAGGGCTGGTTTTCTGCTTAAGCCCTTGACTCCTGTTTACGAAAAAAAGAGGTATGTTTAGCAACAACGGAAACAAAAAAAAACAAAAAAACTAAATGTTAATTGTAAGATAATGATATTTAAAATTAATTTACAAAAAAATAAGTAGTTACCCCAGTTTGGGGACACGATTTAATTACTAACCGACCCGACAAGCTTTGTTCTGTCCAAAGAATAGTTTACACAAAATTTCTATAGAAAAGGACTTTCAGTTTTTCCCATTTTTCCAATTTTCCGGGATTTTTTTTCAATTTTTCTTTTTCTTTACCTTATTCGGACTACTACAATCATTTAAAAACGAAAAAATAGCCGAATCTGTCTAGCCGCCTTCAAGTGATCCGCTTACCAACAAACAGCGTTTCATTTTTATTTTGTACTAGCTTTTGCCAGCGGCTTCGCCTGCACGGAGGTCGAAAACTATCCCACGGGAACGTAGTATCGGAATAAAAAGTATCAAATCAAATCAAATCAAAATATTTTATTTCACATAAACCTGCAAGGGCACTTATGAAACGTCAGAAGCTAGGTGCACGGTTCCAATTTGTCGCTTCCTATGGAGAAGAGCCGGCAAGAAACTCCACGGTTACTCTTTTAAAAATAATTGGGTTTTACAATGTTTTCAAATTACAGTGATAATAGGTATGGGAGGACAGTGCAGGCCTGTCAATAAGTACCAAGTACTTAGAGAAATGAAAATAAAGAATAGAAAATCGTCTATAAATCTAGTCTGTAAGGCCTATCGTATGTGTTATTCCAGGTTACAAACTACCTGCGTACCAAATTTCATTCAAATCCGTTCAGCCGTTTTTGCGTGAAAGCGTAACAAACATCTATACATACATCCATACTCACAAACTTTCACATTTATAATATTAGTAGGACTAAGTAGCTTTTGCCAGCAGATTCGTCGCGTGAAGAAAATTATCCCACGGGAACGTACTACGAAGATAAAAAGGCACACTAAGGTTGCTGAGGGACATCCAGGTTATGAACTATCTCTGTGCCAAATGTCATCCAAATCCGTTCCGCCGATTTTGCTTAATCAAGTAACAAATATCCAAACATCTAAACACAAATTTTCACATTAATAATTGCCAGCAGCTTTGCCCGCGTTGATGTCGGAAAATATCCAACGGGAACGTACTACCGACATTAAAGTATTATATTTATTTATTTATTTAACCATTTATGCACACACATATAAACAGACAAGAAGAATGGAACAGAAAAATACTTACCTAGGTAATGCTTATTTCTACAGAAATCTCTTCCAGCACACCTGCGATAGGAGAGAAGATAACAGAGATGTAGATAACGCGTGTAATAACAGTACAAGGGGAAACATAAAATTACAACATAAACTAATTTAAATATACACACATAATATGAGATAATACATACATACATACTTGTAAAATAAATATCACCAAAATATATAGAAATACTAGCTGACCCAGCAAACGTTGTTTTGCCTTATAAATTATTTAGGGGTGGACTACCCCTAACATTTAGGGGGATGAAAAATAGATATTGGCCGATTCTCATAGATACCGGATAAGCACAAAAAATTTCATCAAAATCGGTCAAGCCGTTTCGGAGGAGTATGGCAACGAAAACTGTGACACGAGAATTTTATATATTAGAAAATGTAATCAACCAGGTAATATGGTATATGGTATGTATCAATCCAGGTTATAAACTATCTGTATGTCAAATTTCAACCAAATCCGTAATTCCGTGAATCCGTCTTTGCGTGATTCAGTAACAAACATCCAATATAAGTAAGATATATACAGGTTTATCCTATTATAGAACTAAGCCACTACCACCTCGCTAACAGTTTGAGATAGAACATTAATGCTGGATACAGAAAAAGAACAAAAATTCGTTTTCCTCAAAAGTTCTTTGTAACTTTATCCCATTTCCTTTACCGCATTCATCAAAAAAGAAACAAGAAAAGTAGACTAATAAAGAATAAACAAAGTTACCGAGACACAGCTTTAATAATTCAGTTACGTACATAAAAATTAAAAACAAGTGATCCATCTATCACTTTTGTTAAACAATGTTCCATTCCATTGGGTCCATTTTTCAAAAGTAGGTTCCTACTTACAGCTTGAATGAAAAATGTTTTAGAAACTGCATAATTATAAAATAAATAGAGAGTGTATGGTTCTGCATTTCTTAGAAAGCGTGCTAAGAGAAATGTGAGTTACGAAATCCTTTTCAGTCTTTGTACAAATATTTAGAATCGTCGAAAAACCTCTTTTTTATTGTTTATTTTCTTTTGTGCGGCTTGTGGCTTAGTAATGCTGCACGTGTCGACCCTTCGTTATTCCGTGGATTGGTCATGATCTTTGCATACCAAGACCCCTCCGTGCCTCGGAAAGCACGTTAAGCCGTTGGTCCCGGCTGTCATTCGTGGATCTTTGACAGTCGTTACAGGTCGTCAGAAGCCCGATAGTCTGACAACCAGTCTTACCAAGGGGTATCGTATTACCCAGGAACTGGGTTTTAGAGGTCAGATAGGCTGTCGCTCCGAGTAAAATACTGGTTATCAGCTGCATCCGGTTAGACTGGCTGAACTCAAGATGGTTGGGAAAAGGCTAGGCAGATGATGATGAGGTACCTACCATGACTAAAAATAAAAACATATCTTTAATTTCGGAAGTCGGTGCTAAAAAACTAAGACATAGATAGACACTGATTTTCGAAACGAAAGTTATGTTTTACTTTATGCTGTTTTTTTTTTGGAAGTCACTTGTTTTTAGCCATCTATACCTCAAAAGGTGAAAAAGGAACCCTTATAAGGGCGACCCTCTTGTTTTAAATAAAATAGCATCCCTAATAAATGACGGTATGGTTGGCATAACACAATTCTCTTTACTTAACTAATACAACAAAATTCAAATTAAGAGCCTGTTGTAATAATAAAAATATAAATGACCGTTTCTTTTTACACGCTTTATATTAGCTTCACTTGTATGTTTGTTTGTTTGTTTGTTTGTATGTTTGTATGTTTGTATGTAACCGACTCCTTTGGACGCTATTTTGACCCACTTCAAACGGTCAAATTTCATTGAAACTTTGTAAACTTATCGAGGACCGATGACAATTCAAAAATTAAAAAAAAAAAAAACAGAAAAAAAAAACTTAAAAATCACGCTTTTCAAGCAAGCAGAACTAAAGAATAGTAAATAAATAATAGTTTAAAAAACTAAAAAACACGCTTTAAAAACCAAACTAAAAAATTAGAAAATAATTTAATTCTATTAAAAAGCGTGGGGTGCTTGATATTAATTGATTATAGAAATACCTCAAAAAGCACCCCACGCTTTTTAATGGAATTAAATTATTTTCTAATTTTTTAGTTTGGTTTTTAAAGCGTGTTTTTTAGTTTTTTAAACTATTATTTTTACTATCCTATCCTACTTCCTAATAATCACTACATAGTATAAAACAAAATCGCTTTCTCTGTATATCCCTATGTATGCTTAAATCTTTAAAACTACGCAACGGATTTTGATGTGGGTTTTTTTAATAGATAGAGTGATTCAAGAGGAAGGTTTATATGTATAATACACTGACCTCCACGCGGGCGAAGCCGCTGGCAAAAGCTAGTCTAATATATAAAATTCTCGTGTCACAGTTTTCGTTGCCATACTCCTCCGAAACGGCTTGACCGATTTTGATGAAATTTTTTTGTGCTTATCCGGTATCTATGAGAATCGGCCAACATCTATTTTTCATCCCCCTAAATGTTAGGGGTAGTCCACCCCTAAATAATTTATAAGGCAAAACAACGTTTGCTGGGTTAGCTAGTAATATTATAAATGTGAAAGTTTGTATAATTGGATATTTGGATGTTCGGATGACAATCACGCAAACACGGCTGAACGGATTTGTATTAAATTTGGCACACAGATAGGTTACAATAATTAATCTGGAATAACACATAGCATACTATTTATCCCGATAGTACGTTCCCGTGGGATAATATTCGACCTCCACGCAGACGAAGTCGCTAGCTATAGGTTTTAATAAAATACAAATAAACGGTTTGTTTAAAAAAAATACAAATCTGAATGAATGCGTGACTAATTCTTGGTTGGCGGAAAAATTTACAAAAAGATACCATTTAAAATGTCAACTGGGTGATATTCAACAGTAAACTCGAGTTGTCCCAGCGGATGAACAAGGAAGGACTATAAATACGGAAAATAACAGACAGTTAGTCAAGTAATTATGTTAATAATTTAACGGGAAAATAAACAGAAACGGCCCGAACAGTTTTTATTTTGTTTTTGTTTGGTGAAGATAGATTGTTTTGTTTCAACTGAGTTTTTGTTTTTTGGCACATCGTTAGTGGCTATTTTTTTGTGATAAATCTTCTATGTTTTCGATCGGGAAGTACCGATTACCAGTTTTTTACTGCCGTCAAAGTACCTAGGACAAACTGTTTAATTAGGTAGGTCCAATTTCGAAACAGAGGTCAATTGTCGAATCCGAATCGGCTGGGCAGCATTCAGGAGGCTTCACAATATCTTCTACGCAGCGTCTAAAGATGAAAGTCTTTGATCAGTGTGTGTTGGCAGTGATGACCTATGGCACAGAAACGTGGTCACTCACAATGGGCCTTATCAGAAGGCTTAAAGTCACCCAGAGGGCAATGGAGAGGGCTATGCTCGGAGTTTCCCTACGTGATCGAATCAGGAATGAAGAGATCCGCAGAAGAACCAAGGTAACCGACATAGCCCGAAAAATTGCCTAACTTAAGTGGCAGTGGGCAGAGCACATTGCTCGCAGAACAGATGGCCGATAGGGCCGAAAGATTCTGCAGTGGCGACCGCGTACCGGAAAACGTAGAGTGGGAAAACCTACCACAAGGTGGACCGATGACCTTGTGAAGGCCGCGGGAATCCGCTGGATGTGGGAAGCACAAGACTGGCTGAAGTGAAGGAGCCTGGGGGAGGCCTATGTCCAGCAGTGGACATCTTTCGGCTGAAATGATGAATGATGATGATGATCAAAGTGCCAGCGAGATGGTGCTTCCCTACCAAACCCATTCGTTCAACCTGCTTATAATCTCGCACTTGGTCATGAGTTGCCTTGGCTTTTCTGGAAGTCTTTAAATAGACTTCGGAGTCAAGCAGGCCGAAGTAAGAAATACCTGCTCAGTTGACTCCGCCCTGGAGTGTAAATGTGGTGCTGTTTCATAAACAATGGGGCACTTAACATCTTGTCGAGCTTTTGACAGGCGGGTCGGCGATCGCAGTATGGTGGTAAAATGCATAGAGAACGCTGCCGCCCATTCTCTAGCAAGTCCCTTAGTCGCCTTCTACGACACCCACGGGGAGGCATCAAATCATTACTTTGTAATAGAGATTATTCTGTGTTTTCGCTCGGAGAGTATTGATAACCAATTTGTTACTGCCATCAAATACCTACTTTGACCCTGCGTTCTAACCAAAAGGGATCGTAGCGCGGGTAAGCGATTTTACGCGGTCGTTTACCTGACTAATGACGTATTCCGGGACTAGATTGATCGCGCAATAAATCAACCTAATCCTAACTTCTTAACTAATCCTTGTGAAGTTTAGGTAGTTAGAATCACACACATTGTTTTTTTTTTCAATGTTGCCAGATAAATTTCATTCAAATTCGTTCAGCCGTTTTTGCATGATTGAGCAACATACAAACTTTTACATTTATAACACCGATTATTATGATGTATTTTATACAGGTGTAATTTTCCCTATTTCTTGTAAGTTTTAATTAAAAACTGTTCATACGCTATAGGAAAACTATTTACCATAATAGAAAATGGTAATAAACAGTTTATAACTATAATATACATACATACAACCCTAGTTTTAGTTTATGCAAAACCCGAAACACGTGTCTGGTATTTTTATGTAAAGAAACTATGTACAAAATTTCAAAACAGTGTCATGAAAAATCACAAAGTTATAAGCTTATTATGTTACCTAGTTGTCTACACAAACATGGTCACCACGCGGCGCCCGCCCCCGCGCTGCCCACGCGTCCAGCGTCGTATTGTGCACATTGATAATAATTAGGCATTAGGTAACTAACAGGGCAGTGATTGTATTGTAATTAACTGGTGACAGCATTTCCCGTCACACTTGCAAAACTATTTTGGGAATTTTTTTTACTAAAATATCTTGTTACTTATTCTTTTTTTTTTTTAAAAAAAAAACGTTGCTCCACACTAGGAATTACTCCTGTATTGTGGGTGCGTTTACAAACATTTAATTAAACTCACATACACAAACAGCCAGACCCGGAACAACTATTTGTAGGTCATACCAATATTTGTTCCGTGCGGGAATCGAACCCGCGACACGCAGCGCAGTAGTGAATCGGTTAACCGCTGCGCCAACCGTGTCATTCATTCTTAACAAACTATATTCAGGTTTCGCATTTTGTATTTTTTTTAACTTTTATGTATTCGAAATCTTTAAGTGGGCAATAGCTTTAAGGTTTGCTTTAGCAGGAATTAATTAAAAATGCAAATTACTTTTGTTTTGTTGGCCTTTCGATTCAACAAACATCAAACGCATTTAACAAAACCTTTTCAAGGCACGCTCGAGTGCACTGTGGACGAATGACAAACAGTGGGGACAAAAAGAATAAATCGCACCTTTAGAATTAAAGAGACCTATTTTGCTTGCGACTGATTTCGAATTAAGTCTCTATAATTATGAATTATACAGACCTATTTTGCTTACGGCTAATTTTGTATTGGGTCTCTTTAATTCTAAAGGTAATAACAAACGATAACTCGGTTAACCTGCGTTCCGTAGTGCAATATTTTGTGAACGTATATAGAATAGAATAGAAAGCATTTATTCGACACAGACACAACAAAACAGCAACAAACACATAAACAAAGAACAATAAACATGACAATAAAATTGCAGAAAAAAATGTGCTGAGCGTGCCCATACCGAAAGGGTTACCATCTCTCAAATGGAATGTTTAATTCTTGGTTCCTTTGTTCATTTGTGGGATATTTAAACCAGAGTAATTGCTCTGTTGCGTATCGTGTGCGACGAAAAAAAAGTGCAATCTAGACACGCTGTAGCGTGTCAAGCCAAGTTCAAGCCAACCGAACTGGCGAGCAGCACCGTGTATGCCTTGACTAGTTCTCATATACGAGTTATTATTAAGTACCAACGAAAACAGTCATGGAAGACCCCTATATTCAATGGCTAGTTTCTACCAGCAAGCCAAATTTTCGGAAGAATAAAATAAGAACTTACAGCTTCAGCACTTGCGAAGGCTAAGTATAATACAGGATAAGTTTTCATCCAGTGCGCAAACTGTAACCATGATTTCAGCATATCATTCCAGACAACATACACACAAGACATAGAAATTTTTCGTCAGTTATACAAAAAATAATCAGCTGTTCCATACATTTTGACCGCGTAGGTATTGCACTTTTCTATGAAACAGCTGATTTTTTTTGTATAATTGACGTAAAATTTTTACGCTGGGGGTCTAGAATGATATGCTGAATTCATGGTTACAATTTGCGTACTGGATAAAACCTTACCCTGTATAATATGACAACTAGCCAAGCCTTAGACTCCATTATCCTAAGTTATAAGAAGAAATTATATTTTAAAGTTGTTATAAAATATTTTATGTTGTTATAAATATATATCAGGGCTGACCATTGAACTTAGCACCCATTTAGATCTGGATGCTAAGTTCAATGGTCAGTCCTTTAGATCTCACTTCTTTTGTCGTTGAAGTCAACACCAAGGCATATATCATAATATTTAATTTGGCTTCGACGCCTAAGTGTCCTTGTGTTTTTGTATTTATTTGTTTAGTTAGTTAGTTTAAAGTCAGTTGTTTATAAATAAATACATTCGGCTATCATTTCACATTTATGTTTTTGATGAGATTATTATTACACTAGCGATCCAGCCCTCGCGGTTCGCACGGTATTTACGACTTTAGGAAAAGGGTAAGCAAATGAAGATCTGATCGGTGATCTTTTCACTAATTCGTCTTCAAGTTACTGTTATTATTAACTAGCTGACCCAGCAAACGTTGTTTTGCCTTATAAATTATTTAGGGGTGGACTACCCCTAACATTTAGGGGGATGAAAAATAGATGTTGGCCGATTCTCATAGATACCGGATAAGCACAAAAAATTTCATCAAAATCGGTCAAGCCGTTTCGGAGGAGTATGGCAACGAAAACTGTGACACGAGAATTTTATATTTATTATTAATATGCATTTATTTGTTAAACACATATGAGGCCGTACACGATTTTATTCCGATTTCGCTGATTTACATTATTTTACAGACGCGATTTTACATTTAAAATACTGTATTTTGATAAGTTTCGTACATGATATGAAAGATCATATAAATTATACGACCCAATTATATGAAAGATCATTTCGATTAAGAGAAATTATGTGATTGATTAAGGAAACGTTTCGCGACCACTGTCTTAGAACTTTGAAATAAAATAATTTTATTTCAATTATTACTAGCTTTTGCCCGCGATTTTGTGCGCGTGAAATTGTTTAGTCCGCCGACCCACTTCGCATTCGTTTCCGCTTAGAGTTCATTCTGAGATTTTTGTTATTGGTCAGCTCTCAATAGTCCTAGCATGATGTTAAGTAGCCTATAGCCTTCCCCAATAATTGGGCTTTCAAATGCAGAAATAAATTATCAAATACGACCGGTAGTTTCAGAGATTAGAGCGTTCAATCTAACCTTCTCTTGAGCTTAAATTTCTATAGATTTAATAAAAAGCCCATAACATAAGGAAAACCTAAGTAAATGTTACCCAACTCAAAACCAAACCCGTATCCTCACAATTTGTTATTCTAATTTTCCAGATAAGTTAATCTGTACACAAGACTACATTTGATATTCATGATTCCTATTACCATAGTAATTACTTGAGAATATTCTCCTAGGTAGTGATGTGCCGTTTTCCCGGAAAGCACGGGATAGGCTGGGATTAACGAAGATATTGTCCCTGAAACGGCCTATATCTTGATACAAGATCATGCTTAAGTGAATCTGTTAAGAGCGTTCATCCGGCGCGGGCTGGCAACGTCGCATTTCAATTGGTTGTTCGTGATTATTTTATCAAAAATAAATCAGACTACAATTTTTTTTTTCAGCCAAGCACTATATTGTTAGTTTGAGTTTGTATGCTATTTTTTACTGTTGTTTTGGTATTTACTTATGAAAATAGACAAAAGTATCGTAAATTATTTTCTATTTTCAGTAGGTACTTAGAACGATTAAATGTATTTATTAAAAAGTAAATGTTAAAAAAAATATTGAATTCTGAAGATCTAGTGCTTGGATAAAAAAAATATACTTGCGACGTTGCCAGACCGCGCGGGATGAACGCTTTTAAGCAATTGCGTTAAGTTATATTAGATGATAATGTTTAAGTTGGAAATTAATTGAAGTTGGAGTTACAGGAAGTTAACGTAATATAGTATTTTCTTTATTATAATTTGATTGTATTAGCGGCCCGTTCTTGGTTTGGAACTTTGTGTGTATTAGTGAAATAATTAGATTGTTTCTCAGAAATTATGACACAATAAGGCAGTGTTTCATAGAATATGCTATCATATAATAATCACGAAAACCTACTATAAATGCGTTGTTGCCAGCCCGCGTGGAATGAATGCTCTTAACGATCATCACCGATGAAGAAGAGCCATATAAGTTTAACGACGATAAACTTACAGTGTTTATTTTGACAGTTGTCAACTTATCGTAACTCCGAGTACTGAGGAGGCGGCTCTCCGCAAAAGAAAAGGTCGAGGAGAAACTATGAGTCAGAATCATTGTGATTAACTTTGCAATACCATCCCATTTCTTCCCGTAGGTGTCGTAGAAGGCGACTAAGGGACTTACTAGAGAATGGGTAACAACGTTCTCTATGCATTTGACTACCATACTGTGATCGCCAACCCGCCTGCCAAGCGTAGCGATTATGGCAAATCCCCCCCTTTTGGGGGAGGCTTATGTCTAGCTGTGGACGTCTTTCGGCTGATATGATGACCCTCGCAATACAGTAAGTTGTGGTACTCGGTGGAAAGTTGCTTACATTAGTGTTCTTGCCCTAATGTGATCAGAGATTTGTGGTAATTCAGATCATTATTGACCTGCATTTACATGCCTATTCTCGCCTTTATCCCTTTTAATATATTTTGGAGTGCATACATACTGGCACTCTAACTCCACTCCTTTTTTATCGCTTCTGCTTTGTTAGGTATCAAATGAAAGGGCATAGTAAGTACATAAAAATACATATTTAGGCCTAACCCTCAAACAATGCCCAGGTCGACGGCGCGTTGTATTCCATGCGCGCCTCAAAGTGATGTCAGCACCAACTGGTGAGGCCCACAAGGGCCGATGCCTGTCAGGGGTGCGGGTTGTTTGAAAGAGATACCGCGGCCCCTGGCACACAGGCAACTGAAGGAACACGGGTGGGTTTTAGTCAGTAAAATCTGACTCGCCGTCCCGCTCCGCCCAGAGCGGGAGAAGTTATTTGATGATTTCCCACCCAAAAAAAAACCCTCAAACAATTTAATTAAAAAGTAAGTTCAAAAACCCGACCACGCTCTAAAAGGTATGAGACAAGAAAATATTCTGATGAAAGCCGTGGTCGTATGCCACCTAAAAATACATTCTAACAGTAGTACTACTGAAAAATCACTTTACTGTCAAGCTTTTCAGTAGTAAAGATTATTTGTCTGTTTGTTTGAACGCACTGATCTCTGGAATGACCAGTCGGATTTAAGAAATTCTATTTGCATGTGATACCCTAAATCATGAGAAAGGCTGCATTAAACCACGCTACGCCACGCCTGTAGCGTCGCGATGATTAAGCCCTCTACGAAAAGCGCTTATCTGTCCGGCGAGCTGAATAGGCCCATTTGCGACTGTGGTTCGTTTTAGCAATTTTAACAATAACGATCTGTGTTTAAAATGGTTACAGACGCACGAGTGTATAGCCTATAGACCAACGTTGCCATAAATCGACTTTTCTCTTCCCTACGATGAATTGAACGTGAATAGACCCTTTGTTATTTATTGTTCGCCGCACGGTCGACGAAATGAGTCATGAAAATGTAAACACTTGTGGTACGAATAAAATGTTTGGGAGGTGTGTTATTTTTATTTATGAATGTGAAATGATGTATATTCACTATCCAAACAAATTAAAAACTTTTTGAAATAGTTTTTGATTTTTTTTCTTTTTTTTTATTAAAGAATCAGCCACAATTTTTTATTTTTAAATATATTACTAATATATTTCAAGGCAAAACTGAACTTATCCACACATAATCCTTAGCTAATTTCATGACGATTCCAAAGACGTAACTTCTAAATAGCTCCTTTACATAACTTAGGAGGTATCGTTCTTTTAATCCCACGCGCCAAACACGTGCAAGAAGACCACCCAGAAGTAGCTGACATTTCGCGCGCAATTTGGCTATTGTTCTAGACTGACAAAGGGCGGACCCGAAGTAAAACGAAAAGAGACAGTAAGAACGCTCAGCGAAAATGAAGTACTAACGGGGGCGGGCGATGTGACTGCCTCGCATCATATCGCGTCTGGGGCCGAGGAAACTTTTGTAAAAATGTGGCTGTTATTGTGTGTACTTATATTGTGTATTTTACGGCTTCCACCCAAACGAAGTAGCGGATAGAAGCTAGTTATTAAATAAAATGCACAACTAATCTCAATCCACTATAGTAAATATATTCTAAAGCCAAGTCTAGATTTCCCTTGACAACAGACGTCTGTGCATGTCATGTGTTTGCATGGTAATAAAGTCAAGAAAACTATTATGTTTATTAAACTGACTATCAACATAAATCCTACACTATCCCACTAATATAAGACGATAAAGCCGCTGATTAAATATTGTGTAGTCTAATTTGTTATTTTTTGTTATGTATTTTTGTGGTGTACAATAAAGTATATAACGGCGCGTCACAAGATTAAATAATGAAAATCAGTTAATTTTGAGAGTTGTAATTTATTTCGTAATTTTTTTAATCATTGGTCATCATTCTGTTATTTTTAACGATTAATCGATTTGAATTCAACTAAATGGTAATTTCAATTAAGAGCGGGTAACACTGAATGGAGTTGCGTCTGTCATGGCGGGCGACGTCGTGTCAATTCATTCAATTGATGACAACCGTTACACGTGGTGGTCACTCGCTAACCCATTGGCTCAAAATCGTTCATTATTACTGCTATCCTTAATTGTTTAAGTAATTTAAGTGTCTGTTTAAATAAATGAATGAATTGAAATAGTGAACAGTCAACGCTACAGCGTATTTATTTCAACGTTTCCTGAGGTTATAATTTTTTTGTGGAAAATAAGTACATTAAAAGCTTTAATTCAAGGTTAAAATATTAAAAAAAAAATGTCGAAGTTACTCAAATATCGATTTGATATTTTCACTACCAGTTTACTATACGTAAAAAAAATCAAATTTAGAATTCGTTAAATAAATTTAAAACTTCAACTTTTTAACTTTATGACACAATACTTTTTAGTTTTTTTTACAAATGAATGTATACAAATAATAAGCATCCAAAAATAACGGACTTCATTCTTAGTGAATTAAAAAAAAAACTCATAACTCAGCAATAAAGCATCACACGAAAAAACATTGTGTGTAAACAACGACGTCTACTAGAAGTATAACTGACCAGAGTATAAACAAAACTGCTAGCAAAAGCTATTAATAAGTCGTGGGCTATTATTTAGACCACCACTTTATTTTATTATATATAATGATTATTTTATTATTTTGTCGTAAAACTGTAGTCTATGAAACAGCTTAGATATGAATGGCGAATTAATTTCTATAATGGACACGTTATAAGTAATTAATCAACGCCTAATACACATTTTCTTTTAGCAAAATTGATTAATTGGTAGCTTAATCTGCCTATATTTTATCAATATGCTAATTTATTGGGAAATATTAAAGCGCACGTATGATACAAAGAAGATAAATAACATTAAACATAACATCACGCCTGTAATCCCCGAAAGATTAGGCAGAGGTGTGCCTACCCACATTTCGGTCAGTTCATTTTTAGCTCCAGCACCCTAATGCGTAACACACGATCAATCATAATCCGTTTCATTTTGACAGTTCAACAATATTCATTGCGTTGATTTACGTTGCTGAGCAGACATATTCTTCGAACATATGAAGCAATGGATTAGCAATCTGTTTGAAAATGATTCACATTATGATTTATCGTGCGATATAGATTTAAAAAAATCCCAAAACGCAGTAAAGCTGAAAGTCTTACATGTCTTTGGGTGATTGTATCTTTTGTCAGATTCAACTGTTTTGCTTTTTTCCATACATTTTTGGAATAGTGGAAATAGCACCCTTTAACCACAACTGACGGAAAAACCGTTGAAATGGCGTTCATTGCGGCTAGTTCAAAATCTGTAAAAAAATTAACGGATTCCCACCCAGGAATAAGGAATAAATTTTGTTTCAAAATTTACCTACACCTTTGTAAAAATAGTGGATTTGGAAAGTTTTAGCATTATTACGATCACATAAAAATATTAGAAAACAAATTTAATTTGATTAGGTTTGACTGAGCTGACTGTACCAAATTCAAGTTGTTGGTATTCGTTCGCACATTAAATATAATCATTTAAAGATTGGTATCCGTTCGGAATAGAAAATAAATACGAGTTCAAACAAATACCAGTGGTATTAGTTTGTTGGAATACCAACAAACTATTGTTGTGGAAGTCAGACAGGCAGTTGCTTTATGTAAAATACTGGTATTCAGCTGCATCCGGTTAGACTGCAAGCTGACCCCAACATAGTCGGGAAAAGGCTAGGCAGATGATAATGATTAGCTCGCTGTCCGGTAAGGACCAAGCCCGGGTCAACGGTGCGTTGTGTTCCACGCGCGCCTCGAAGCGATGTCAGCACTAACTGGTGGGCTCTGCAAGGGCCGACGCTTGCCAGGGGTGCGAGTTGTTTGAAAGAGATACCGCAGCCCCTGGCACACAGGCAACTGAGGGAACACGGGTGTGTTTTAGTCAGTAAAAGTCTGACACGTACTCCTGCTCCACCCAGAGCGGGAAAAGCTATTTGATGATATCCCAACCAAAACAAAAACCCACAAATGACTTGGGAAAATGATAAGCAGGTAATGATATTATTATTCTATAGTCTTTGAAATTTTGTAGGTTTACATCTCAGATGTGAATGCAAATGCCAGGAGGAACGTCCTAGACCCTTAGTGACCGTATTGTTGCTGTTCTTTGGAAAGGCTAGGTGCGTAGTACTCGCAACGTGCGCGTAAGACCAGATGTATGGACGTAAACGAGGCAAAAGAGAGTATGTCAGGATCGTAGCAGGTGGCGTTCTGAAGTTCCTAGCTACCCCCATGTAATGAAAGCGTGTGTATGTTCATAATTTCAGCCGAAAGACGTCCACTACATAAGCCAGGGAGGCATGCAGACAATAGGACACGCTGGACAAGATATTAAGTGCCCCATTGTTTGTGAAACAGCACCACATTTACACTCCAGGGCAGAGTCAACTGAGCTGGTTTTTCTTATTTCGGCCTGCTTGACTCCGAAGTCTATATAAAGACTTCCAGGAAAGCCAAGGCAACTCATGACTAAGTGCGAGATTATAAGCAGTTTGAACGAATGGGTTTGGTAGGGAAGAACCATCTCGCTGGCACTTTGATTATCATCATCATTCAACATTTCAGCCGAAAGACGTCCACTGCTAGACATAGGCCTCCCCCAGGCTCCTCCACTTCGACCAGTTTTGTTCTTCGCACATCCAGTGGATTCCCAAGCCTTCACAAGGTCATCGGTTCACCTTGTAGAAGGCCTTCCCACTCTACGTCTTCCGGTACGCGGTCGGCGCTCCAGAATCTTTCGGCCCCATCGGCCATCTGTTCTGCGAGCAATGTGCCCTGCCCACTGCCACTTCAGTTTCGCAATTCTTCGGGCTATGTCGGTTAGGTACCTTGGTTCTCCTGCGGATCTCTTTATTCCTGATTCGATCACGTAGGGAAACTCCAAGCATAGCCCCATTGCCCTTTGGGTGATTTTAAGCCTTCTGATAAGGCCCATTGTGAGCGACCACGTTTCTGTGCCTTAGGTCATCATCGGCAACACACACTGGTCAAAGACTTTCGTCTTGAGACGATATGGTATTTGGGATGAGAAGATATTGCGAAACCTCCCGAACGCTGCCCAGCTGAGTCGGATTCGACGATTAACCTTTTTCTCAAAGTTGGACCTACCTAACTGGATAGTTTGTCCTAGGTAAACATACTCGTCTGTGTATGTTAAATTCAGAACTTACAGATTCAGAAATACAGAACTTAGCGATGGAAAGTTTAAAACTCACATCAAACGTGTCCTTATCAAAAAAGCATATTATAAGATAAAAGACTACGTTGAAGACAAGGAAGTTTGGCATTAATTCCTTCTGCATATGTGGCTTCCCTGGTAACTCATTAGCACCATAACTTTGTGAGCGTCTATTAACTGCTTCCAAATTACAATGTTAATTTTAATTATTTTATTTTTACACTTTCTGACATATTCTCGTCATTATTTGACATTATACAACTCTTGTAATATCGAGTATTTATTAGTGATTCTCATGGATTTCATATCACTTAGTTTAAATAGGTTGATTTTACTTATGTAGATTCTTTTACATACTGTGAATGAGAGAACGTTGTAGGCCTACAGTTTCTATTCTTTATTTTCATTCCTCTAAGTACCTGGTAGATATTGACAGGCCTGCACTGTCCTCCCATACCTAATATCACTGTAATTTGAAAACATTATAAAATCCAATTATTTTTAAAAGAGTAACCGTGGAGTTTCTTGCCGGCTCTTCTCCATAGGAAGCGACAAATTGGAACCGTGCACCTAGCTTCTGACGTTTCATAAGTGCCCTTGCAGGTTTATGTGAAATAAAATATTTTGATTTTGATTTTGATTTTGAAATGATTGAAAACCTTGAATTTAATGTAGCTCTCATTTTTACATAAAACTTTTTATGTCAAAAAAAGCACAGCTATCAAAGTTTCTCCCTACCAAATAATTGAATGGACCATCTCAAATCTTCACACCAAAAACATCAAAGTTATCATTAAACTGAACAAACCGGCAAGATTGCCGTTAAATCAATTATAAGAACAAAGTTAACATAGTGACGTCACGTTAAACGTTAATTTGTTCCAATAACTTTCTATTCGTATTAATGAAGAAGTAATTTTGGCTTCATTTGTAATTTGTAACTTATTCTTTTGCGAGATTTTTTTTGGTAATTTGGGGAATTTAGGAAATTATGTATAGGTACTTAGAAACAAGAGCAGTGGAGGTCCAGTGGTAACGGCCGTGACTATAATATAGGCTATAGCGTTTAATTTAAACCTAGCAGGCCAAAATAGTGCATCGTCAAGTGAGTAATCTTATTTCTGGATGATAAATGCGTGCACTGATTGGACAGGTCTACTCAATCTGTGTGGTTCTTTCCTCAAAAGACCATTTCAGACACCAATCCACATGGTCTTCACATAATCTGACCAAGATTATGTCTGGACTATAAAAGAGACTATGACGTCTGAGTTTCTTTCGGCCTTTTTTTTTCAGATAGGAAACGCCGACCTCATCTAGTTTTAAAAATATGATTGACGTGTAAAAGTTTTTGTACAAACCTACTTACAGAAATAAAATAATTTATGATGTATCATTAAATGGTACCCGAAACGAGATTTAGACCTCGAAAATTGGTAAAAATAATAGTTATTTTATTTGCTTTTTATGTACGCGATGCCAAACTTTTTCTCTAATAAAATTAGAAAACATAAATATATGATCCAATGGAGTAAAAGTAGATGGCGTTCTGTAGTTTCTGCTTACGAAAGCGTAAGATTTTTATTGACTGTTGTGTTTATTTTATTTTTATTTTATTCATTAGGGAAATCAAACAGTAAATATATTACGTTTTATAGGAAAAAGTACAAAAAAAATGACCAAATGTGTAACCAACAACATTTTCTACAAAATACACGTAAAAATAATCTTTAATCCAACCGTGCTATTTAAACTAAACCCTACTAACTACAATTATTTAATTTAAGACAACGTTTTCGTGTGAAATAACAGATTTTTTTTTTAACAAAAGTTGAAAAACTCGTGAAGGCACGAAATTCAAATTACTGGTGACTGTGATTAAGCGTTTTGGGTACCATATTTTTGAATCTACTAGCAGACAGAGCAAACCTATCAATATGATGGAATAGCTTATTGTAACTATTAGTTAGTCGACGCAGAGGTGCCCGCATACCCGCGTTATTGCGACAAGACGTAACTGCAAACAGCGGCCGTGCGCGCACCCCGCGGCATATTGTCGTTCTAGGAACGATGTAACTTATTTTGTTATGGATATCCATACAGTTATATACATTGCTACACAAATCAAACAAAAATACCGTCTCTAGGAGAGTGCGTCTTGATTTCAGACCAAGTAATTTATGCTTTTTAAGTTTCAAATTATCATAAGATAAATCCGTGGCGGAGCAACGGTAATGCATGACTTTTAAGAATTTTCTTTGCACTCTTTCAATACGTTCTGAATACTTAATATAAATGGGATTCCACACTGGCACTGCGTATTGGAGCTGTGATCTGATCAGAGACTTAAACAAATATAAATAGGTAGAAGGGCGCACTAACTATTTCACAGATCAGATACAAAACCGTACATCCGATAGGCATTATTTACAACTTTGTTAACGTGGGCATCAAGGTGAAGTTTATCATCAAGGAGTATACCAAGATCACGAATAAGGCACACTCTTGATAGCGTTGTATTGTCCAAAGCATAAGGATGCTTCAAAATACTCTCATTCTTCGTGAAACTGATACAACGACATTTAGACAGACTCAGTTGCAATTTATTGTACCTGCAATATTCACTGAAACGATCCAAATCTTCCTGTAATCGTCTGAATAAAGTAGGACTTTGCAATTTCGGAAACAAGTGTCAATGTCGTTTATGACCAACATAAATAAAAGGGGTCCTAGAATCGAACCCTGAGGTACACCGGAAGTTACATTAATAGTTGTAGCAGATCTGAAACTATTATCTACGACCCTTTGAGTTATGTTCGTAAGATATGAAGGGAACCATCGGAGTAAATCACCACGGATACCGTTAAATAAAATTTTATCAAGTAGCAACTCAGGATCAACCTAGCCGTGTTGTAAGTGATTTAAGGATTAATATGCATAAAGTATGTTAATCATTAAGTTATTTTATAAAGTTCTTAGTACCTTAAGTACTTTTGATAGACCTAAACTATCCTCCCATACCTATTATCACGGTAATTTAAAAACATTGTAAAAGCCAATTATTTTAAAAGAGTCACCATGGCGTTTCTTGCCGGCTCTTCTATATAAGAAACGACCAATTGGAACCGTGCACTTGGCTTCTGACGTTTCATTAGTGCCCATGTAGGTTTATGTGAAATAAAATATTTTGATTTTGAAAGATTTTATCCAATTTATCCACTTCCTTTGGGCATAATTCTGTGTCAAGAAACAGGATAAGAATATTTGATCCCATCGCAGTATTTACTTTTACTGTTACCTTATTCTATATTGTATTTGCTTGTGCTTCATCATATTACCGATTTATTGCCCTTCCGGGTTGAATATATCTGAGAAAATAATCTCATTTATTTACTTTGTTTCTATTTTCGTATGGAGAAAGGATTCTTCCAATTCTATTATACGAGTTGTGAGTTGCGTATGTATATAAAGAAAGAAAGAAAGAAAGAAAGAATACCGTTTATTCGGACACAGTTCGTGAAACACAAAATACAATAAGAAATAAAAAAAAAGTGAAAATAAATAGTTACAACAGTGTGTGCCTCACGGCTGCGCCAAAAAGTTTCACGTCAGAATTAATGCCAGACAGATGCTGTCTGACGCTGGTTTTCTAATGAACCTTTAGGGACAAGTGAGGAGGAGTACAAAACAGTTTCAACATAACCTAATAATAAAATTAAAATAAAATAAAAACATCACCGAATACATAATTTTTATACTTATAAATAAAAAAAGCAATCATATAAACTTACAATAGCAACATAAAACGCAAACAACAGGAACTCAGCGAAACCTATTCCGTGCGATCATCTACATTGATTTGTGCACGATGCACTCACAAAGCGCTACAACCGCGAACTTTGCGACCTCAATACCAACACTTGTTACGCACAGTTGGATTTAGGACTGCTTTGTCGAGGAAAAGTGTTTTTGGTATGGCACCGGCTGTTTTTAACCACGTTCCTAATTCCATAAAAGAGGAACCAGTAACGATTTTCAAAAAGAAACTAACTGCATTTCTAATAAATAAATGATTCTACGCTGTATCGGATTTTCTAGCTGACAAATTTTAGTTGTGCATTGGTTGGTTGGTTGGTTGGTTGGTTGGTTGATTGGTTGGTTGGTTGGTTGGTTGGTTGGTTGGTTGTGTTGTGTTGTGTTGTGTTGTGTTGTGTTGTGTTGTGTTGTGTTGTGTTGTGTTGTGTTGTGTTGTGTTGTCTATTCTATTCTAAACCACTAGGCGCGGCGGACATTACATTGCCAGTTATTTCGTTTCTAAATTACGACAATAAAAATAACTGTGAATTATTTGAATAAAAAATCGAATAGCTACAATAATAATTAATACTAATCATTATAAAGTTAAAATAAGTCACAAATAGTGAGTTTAATAATACTATTCGGAGAAAATGAAGAACCTACCTAACTGTAATAATGGATGAATTGTCTATTTTCTTCGGCCAATAATTTATTGAAAAATATAAATACAAATCATCATTTATCATCTACCTAGGCATTTCCCTAACTAAAAAGTATATAATTAAAATTCTAGAGGTACGGCAGTAGGCTCGATAGGTTTTACGCAATGTAGGTATCATTATTAATTGGCTAGGATCCTGTATGATACATCACTAGGGATCGGATAATCGGATGCATATTTACCTAAAGTTAATTTTTAGTTACGAAAATATGGAAGCGGCTTCTTAAAATATATTTTTTTGTACAAAATCCTGGGATGCCAGCAACACCGGGAATGCATAACTAGTCAGTTGTATAGTATGGAAGCGACTTCTAAATGATTAGGATTCTATAACTATTCAGATGCATATTTATTAAAAAAATTACCCCGATGGAAATTTGGTACCTATACCCATGTACCTAGGGTGTAAATCTGTAAGAGTAGGGGTGGGTGTGTATTAGTAAAAACATTTTTTTTACATTAAATTTAAAAAAGTCGGTACAAAAGCGCATTCCATTTTAGCCAACTTCTCAACTTTAGGTGAATATGCATCCGAATATCCGATTTCTATACATCACGCATGTTTTTGTGATTTATTTCGTGTTTGTTACATCTTGAATACTGTTTGTTTTTTTTTTCTCTTTTAATTTATTTTGCATTAAGTTAACCCCGGTACAGTTAGCGTTTTCTAACAGCTTGTTTTTATCATATAATAGTAATCTGTGGAAAACGTTGTGGGTAGTGTATTTGTTAAGTTTAATTTTAAGATTTTTCTGTTTATGCTTACTATACTACTGTTTGTTTTTCCAAATGTAATAAATAAATAAATAAACTAGATTGGGGTCGGCTTCCAGTCAAATCGGTTGCAGCTGAATACTAGTATTTTTATATGGAGCAACTGCCTATCTGACCTCCACATTAGGCTAACCTTCTGGGTGATACGATACCGCTTGGTAAGACTGGTTGTCAGACTTTCGGGCTTCTGACGACCCGTAACAACTGTCAAAGATCCACGAATGACAGCCGGGACCAACAGCTTAACGTGCTTTCCGAGACATGGAAAGGTCTTAGTATGTAAAGATGGTCACCCATCCACGGACCAGCGCGGCAAACGTAGCTTTTTTTTTAAACTTTGCCCCACACTAAGAATTTCCCCTGTATTGTGGGTGCATTTACAAACGTTTAAAATCACATACATAAACAGCGAGACCCGGAACAACTACTTTTAGTTCATACAAATATTCGTTTCATGCGGGAATCGAACCCGCGATACGCAGCGCAGCAGTCAATTGCTTAACCACTACGCCAACCGTGCCGTCAAAAAATTTGTGAGTTACATATCAGTATATTACAGCTTTATTAAATTAAAGTTTTTCTTAGTCAAGTGATAACTTGACTAAGAAAAACTTTAATATAATAAAGCTATATCCTGCTTAACAGTATCCTGCTTAACATAAATATAAATAAGAAATTACAAAAGAACTCACATCGACTTTTAATCATCAAGCGGGCTTTAGAACCAACTAAATAATACAACTATTTTAAACAATTGCTTTTTTCCTAGTTCTTTGAATTGTCGCGTCGCTTACAATCACAAATAAGTACTCTTTATCGCTCAAAGTAAACACTATAAAAGGAACTCATTCTCAAATAGTGACAGTAAAATCTATTTCGTCAGGCCGTTCTGTCGCAAAAAGTATTTTTCTTTCATTTTTACGCAACTTATTTTAGTAAAATAATGTTATTGTTATGTTTTCTTCGTATATTTTGTCGGTGTTAAGATTTTATTTTCTTGTCATACCTACTTTACTTATGATACATTAAAGGTTTCATCAGGCAGACGCGACGCGACAGCATGACGCGACATTTGTAGAACAATTTCCATGAAGTTTTAATAGAAATTGTTCTACAAGAGTTGCGTCGCGTTGTCGTGTTGCGCCTATTTTTAGAAGCCTTAATGCTATGGTACTGGACCAATGTAATAAAAAAAGCAATTTCTTCTTGTTAGCATTTAAAAAGTGCCCGAGCTTATACGGTGGAGGTATGCCCGGCTTGGGCGGAGCACCGCCGTGTCCTCGTGGAGGTGATACGGAGCGAGAGTGCATGGCTAGCAGTCGCCTCCTTCAGCGAAGCAGTTATGCTCGCAAAGAGGGAGGCGGCGCACGTGAGGGAGATGCAGTACATGCGCCCTCACAGCCGTGGCCTTCGCAGGAGATGCTCTGGGCGTCAGGAATCCCAGGCTGATTCCCGGCCACCGTAGGCACGGGCTTGCGGACGGCGAGTAATGGCTAGCTCACTGTCCGGTAAAGACCAAGCCCGGGTCGACGACGCGTTGTGTTCCACGTGCGCCTCAAAGAGATGTCAGCACCAACTGTTGGGGCCCACAAGGGTCGATGCCTGCCAGGGGTGCGGGTTGTTCGAAAGAGATACCGCGGCCTCTGGCACACAGGCAAGTGAGGGAACACGGATGGGTTTTAGTCAGTAAAAGTCTGAAGTCCCGCTCCACCCAGAGCGGGAGAAGTTATTTGATGATTTCCGACACAGAAAAAAAAAAAAAAAAAAAAAAACAGTGCCCGAGCTTACGCTGCTCTGATCAGACGTCCAAAAGAGACCGCGTCGATCACTTAATATAATTAATTACATAGTTTATATTCGCAAAAGGTAAAATGGCGATGGGCTGGACATATTGCAAGACTCAAAGACGAACGCTGGACTTCTAGAGTAACGTCATGGCCAGGTCCATCAGGCCAAAGAAAGAGAGGAAGGCCCATAGCTCGCTGGGGCGATGACATCGTTAAAGTCGCTCGCACTTGCTGGATGCGAACAGCAGAAGATAGAGACCGCTGGTCATCTCTGGAGGAGGCTCTCACCTTCGAATAAAAGGAGTTCTTGCTTTAAAACTTTGATGTAATCGTTAAAATATTTATAAAAAAATAAATTTTAATTTATTTTAGTTTTTATTGTGATAATTATAAGATAGGCACTGTAAAGAAAAATTAAAACAATTTTATAGTATGAATTGATATGTATAATTATGATTGCATTCAGTGTTTATATTTTTAATTCAAACAGCAAGAAATAAAAGGCAATTTCATTTTTGTTTTATTTTAGGTATAGCTTATCACTCGAACAACAATAATCTACTTATTGCTATCTGTGGAGATTTGTAAATGGCTTGTCGTGAATTACCTAAGTTCTACTTTTGTATTGTTAGCTGTAAGCCATCCAAACATGATAAAATAAAATTAAAAAAACCATAAAAAATTAACAGCTACAATACTTATACAACGTGTAACGGAAAGAGTATATACATACCAAGGGCACGGCTTCTTTGAATGATATCAAACGATATTGGAAGGGTTTTTTTAAATCCTATCTCTACATGCTCGGAAGTTATGAGAATTTTTAATACATTGATACCAGAAACCAAATCATCAAATTGAAATAAACACATCACTTGGAAGAGATTTATCATGATATTGGCTAGTAAGTAGAAAGTTATTGACCTACGTAGTGAAGAGACACGTTTGTTATGATTTGAATTTAAGAAACATATGAAACCGAAAATTTGGTGTCAATTCTTAGAGTATTTTATTTTGCTATTCCATACCAACTTTTATCTTTAGTGCTTAAGGATAGCAATAGGGTATCTGTTAGACCCTGTATAACCAATGAGTAACTGTTTGCTAATTCTCTGAACTGAGAGACTAAATGCTTAAATAAAATTTAATGAATGACGACGTCATTTGTATTTAAAAAATAACCAAAAGTAAAAAAAAAAAACAAAAACAAAACACGCTTTAATAGAAAACCAAACTAAAAAAGTAGAGAATAATTTAAAAAAAAAAACAAAATAAGAATATAAGTGAGTAATAACTGATAACATTTTAATGTAAAAGCGATTAATTGATTATAAAAATACCTCAAAAAGCACCCCACGTTTTTTTGTCCAGTGGTGACGGGTCGCCAGAAGCCCAAAAGTCTGACAACCAATCTTACCAAGGGGTATCGCGTTACCCAGTAACTGGGTTGTGGAGGTCAGATAGGCAGTCGCTCCATGTTAAATATTGGTACTGAGCTGCATCCAGAAAAACTAGAAGCCGACCCCAACAGTCGGGAAAAGGCTAGGAAGATGACACACATATACAGGGTCAAATTAAATTGGCTGACAATACTTTAATCACGTGTTGGGTATCGATATCAAAACTAATGGAACCATATTTCTTTAGTAACCATTATTTTGTAATCTTAAAAAAACATTATCTCTTATTAAATAAGTGTTTGTAATAATTTCCTAAATATAACTTTATCTAAATGTAAAAATAGTAAGTATTTTATTAAAATAGCTGTCCAATTATTATTTATGTAATTAACTTTTTATCCGAATTGAATTAATTACTCGGTTTATGGATATTAGAAAAAAATCGTTATTAATTCTAGAATTTTAAGAAATAGTTATGTATCAAATAATACCTTTTGCTGTGACAGGGTCTACAACGGCTCTTAGCTCTAAGCCTTTTCTTAACGTCTTTGTTTTTACCTTGTGGAATGCAATTAAATGAATATTAATATAAAAAAAACACCATTCGATGGGTAAAGGCCCGTTATCGATCAGTTGTATTTGTAATTTTTAGTGGAATATAGATATTTTTACGAATTTCCAAAAACCTAAACAAAAAGTTGTTTGAGTGTGTTAATGTTCATGTCGGTGTCATTTAAAGTTTTGAACAAAGTTGGAACGATGAAAAAAAAAATATTTCATTAATTTTCGTTGTTGATGCCCAATTCGTGTGTGAAGTATTTCCTGCTAATCTAATTTGACCCAGCATATTATTTCAGAACCATGTCAGATAAAAATAATCTGCTGCAGATACCTCAAACACCAAAAGACCCGCAAAACCAGTTAAAAATAATTATAACCACCCATTGAACATTCCAGCCACGTAATAATATCGCATATAGACTTGACAGCACCCACTTTACGATCTCTGCTTATGTACACGGCCGTAAACAGCGTGATGTTACGAGCAATAAACGTTTTGAGTGAAACGCATAGCTCGGGAACATATTCGAATTAGATCACAGTAAAACGCGTTTAACTGATATAAAGTTTTGGTTACACTGCACGGAGAAAACGTATTTCTAAGAGAATATAATTTCTATAAACTGTACGGTCTCATCGCCGTATATTTTTTCTGCTTAGTCGGTAACCTACTTTAGGCCAACGATGCGCGTCATTATTTAGCATTATAAAAGACTTGATTAACGATTCTAAATACAGTGTACTTAAAACTGTGTAGCTATTAATAACTGCGAGAAATAATCGCCTTCCACTGTACTTTTGTTACTTACTCATAACTGAAATAAACTTAACTACTTCGTGCATCTTAGTGGAACGTGTTTCTCTATCTAACATTAACATAAAAACGTTTACGACAAATCGCGTACGTAGTTAACTACTGCAACCCGTACATAGACAAATGAGGTATATTTCAAAATGTCTTGATGCTCCGCTGGTTATAGGTAACAAAACAATAATTTCTGACAGTAGCTTTTTGTTTTGTCATGTTTGCCCTTACGGTTATGTTCGCTTAGATCATAAGTAAGGGCAAAGTGGCAGACGACCACACGGCATTCAGATGAGAATGTTTTCCTGTTTCATTCTTTATAGAACGTCATTTTGCAGTAGTCGGGTTTTAGTCTCTCTGAACTTACATTTCATTGGTATTGCAGATGTTCACGACCCAAACCCACTACGGTTTTGGGTCGTCATAACATTTTGTTTTGTCCAAGAGCAACTCGTTTCAGTATAGTATTCACAGTATAATAATACCAAACTCATTACAAAAATCTTCCTTTTGACTAGTCATTCCGTCTTCCCTCATATTTGTCTTTTTGTGTTTGATCAACAAGTGAATCAAACTTTTGATTGCATAGGATATTTCACGAGAGACGTGAGTTAATTTAAGTTGTGAAATTAGACGTCGTGTTAGTTTTAGGATATCCCTTTTATGTTAGGATGTCAAATGGGTATACGAAAGCCTCTAGCCTTGTTATCAGAAATTTAATTAAGGGGATAATTAAATTTCTGATAACTAAGCTACTCTAGGGTTTGTTTGGGGCCCGAGGTCAATAAGTAAATGGTTCTTGGCTGATATTACTTTTAGCGATTAATTTATGGTCTTCTTCTTTTCGTGTCGATGATCAGCCCACAGTAAATCAAAAGTCATTTGTTCAAAGTAGGCAGAGATTCAGCACTTATTGTTAAAGTCATAATTACATAAGACAATCCCTTGAAACGCCTGCCCTTCACAACTTTCTACTGCTTTAGCTGGGTAAAAGAAGGTCGAGGTCTATTAAGTTAGAAAAGTAATTAACATTACGAAACACAAAACATGAAATTAAATTATTTGCCATATGTCAGCTAGCACACAACAAAATATAGAGACTAAATTCAAGCAAAAATTATAATAGAAACAAAAAAATAAAATTAAAAGGAACTCAATACCCACATAAAGACTTCTTCAAACAGGCGCGATGCGACATTTCTAGAACAATTTCCATGAAGTTTTCATAGAAATTTTAATACGTGACTCGCGTCGAGCTGTTGCGTCGCGCCTGTTTGTTTGTTTTTTCCTTATACGGCTCCTGCCTTAAAAGGAAAAAAGTTGGTGGTCACGTTAAGCCACATGACATCAGTAGCTTAACGTGACTCATTCCAGTATAGTATTCACAGTATAATAATACTTTTCTCATTACAAAAATCTTCCTTTTGATTAGTCATTCCGTCTTCCGACACATTTGTCTTTTTGTCTTTGATCAACTTAAGTGTATCCAACTTTTAATTTACTTAATTTGATCAAACAAAACAATTAAACGTACAATCAAACGTAGAACAATTTCCATGAACTTTTCATAGAAATTGTTCTACGTGAGTGGCGTCGAGTTGTCGCGTCACGCCTGTTTGTAGGAGCCTTAAAAGCAAAAAAGTAGGTAGTCACTTGCCCCACGGCATCAGTGGCATTCTTTGGGTCATCCAAAGAGCAGGTGAACGGGCACTTAGGGCACACCAGCAAGTGGGGCATGGTCTGATCAGAAGCACTCACAATGGGTGTTGGATAAAAACGGACATTTCCATAGTATTTAAACCACAATGAAAAGGAAGAATACGCACGCACTCTGGACCACCCCGTCACACAAAGGTAGGAACAATATTCGGTCCCTAGGATTGAGGACACTATTATAGTCTCTCTCAATAGAATCCTTTTTGGTAGATTACCCTTCTCTAGGCATATTTCCAGCCTCTTAGGCACAGTTTAATACCCAAGAGGTCTTGGCTAGTTAGGTTTAATTTTTTGGTTGGTCTTGTGTTCCAAAATCTAGGGTAATGTATTCATAATGGGAACATTTTATAAGTTTGTTAATGTATGTGTTTACATTCCGTTTTTATATTCTCCAAGCCTTAAAAGTCAGGATCAGCGAGGTTATTGCGTAACACACTAACTTTTCAAATTTTGTACAGTTCAACAATATTTGTTGCGCTATTTACGTTGCTTGGGATGCATGAAGAAGCCTCCTCGTGTAGCGCAATTTATTCCACCAGTAACTCAAATGAGCCGAGCGTTTGGCGTATCCTCGACAGTCATACCCAGTGCCTTGATGACTGGCCAATTCTTCCCTTGCGATGGTAGGGCTAACGCCCGCCTGGTTCGCGACCACCCTTCCACCGGAGTCTGGCACCGGAGTCAAGCAGCTTGCTGTGTTTCGTCGATGCGTGAGATTACCAGTGCTTTGGGGAATTTTAGACTTGGCAGTTGCGTTGTCCAAGGCTAGTCTCAGCCCAGGAGTGGACCTCGTCATGGTAACTCACTCTGGAGGGTACGGGGATCCGAAGCACGGTCTTGCCGTTGGCCAACCGCAGGAAGTTGGAGGCCCAACTAGCACGCTAGCCACGTGCAAAAGGCTGCCTCGCCACCTCGCGAAAAATCCCGAAATGTTCCACTGTGCCAGTCGGCGACTGGAAAGGAGGACCCGGCGGGCATATTCGGGGAGGTTTGGGCGTCTCCGCGTCTTCAAATGAGTTTCCTTTCTGTCAAGTTAAGGTTATGGGAGCTGTTTAATCAATTGGACTCGCCTCCCTCTCTCTGTATGACTACTGGTACGATATCGTACCAGCCGGCCGATAGCGATTAAGTCGTTGGTCCTGGCTGTCATTTGTGGGTCATCAGAACCCCGAAAATCTGACAACCACCAAGGGGTATCGACTTACCCAGTTACTGGGTTTTGAAGGTCAGATAGGCAGTCGCTCCATGTAAAATACTGGTATTCAGCTGCATTCGGTTAGACTGGAAGCCGACCCCAACATAGTTGGCTAGGCAGATGATGATGAATTATGATAACAATGACATCCAAAACATTCGAATTCTTCATTCATGAATAATGCATTATCTCGTGTACACTAAGCTTAACAGTAACTACAAGATGAACCTATATAAACCGCATAACCATCTCTAATAGCCGTCACATCATAATATATTTATTATGCGAAACTTTTACTAGGTAGAACTATTATTCGTTAATTATTACTTTCTACTTGCATGCTGGATTAATGAAGACACGTTTTTTATGCTACTATCAACCAGATATAGAAACGTAGTTTAACTTTTAAAGCCGTCATTAAACCCTAATCTTCCATTATATTTTGCAGAAAACAACATTAGACTCGATTTTAACGGTTCTTTAATTTTAAATAATGAAGTGTCCAAAAAGGTAATTTGTCACAGTTTTTGTTGCACAAAGCAAGCACCATTAGCGCCTTAAATTTTTTTACACAACATGATTAAATTAATTAAATCAATCTTTACCGACACCAATCTACATGGTCTGTGGTCTTCACATGTTCTGATCAAGATTATTTCTGGACTTTACAAGAGACTGTGACTTCTGAGTTTGTTTCAGTCTTTCTTCTCAGAGCAGATAAGAGACGCCGACCTCTTCTAGTTTAAAAATAATTATTGACGTGTAAAAATGTTTTTTGACACACGATTACACATCAAGCTCCATTTTTTCAGTTTACGCTGATCTCGTAATCGACGATGTGTAGTCGTGTGTACAAACCTACTTACATTTATATAGATTAAAAACCCGCCACATAAAATCAATAGCACACTTGAATTCCCTGCAGGTATTAACAGAGGTGTTAAACGACGGTGCGGGTTGTTCGGAAGAGATACCGCTGCCCCTGGCACACAGGCAACTGACGGAACACGGGTGGGTTTTTAGTCAGTAAAAGTCTGACACACCCTCCTGCTCCACCCAGAGCGGGAGAAGTAATTTGATGATATCCCACCCAGAAAAAAAAAGGTGTTAAACGACAACATCCTCATGTATTGACTTGAAATTACGGCAATGATAATGTTAGGCCGCACCTTCGAAACAGGTTAAAGATAATTTTTAATTACATAAAATGATTTAATTGGAAATAGAAATGATACAACTAAAGGACAACGGGCAAAAATGAATGGGACCTGGTACAACAACCAACAGTAATGACATATAATTATGTCATTGTATAGACCATTTTACTTGGCACAAAACGTTCTGTGGCACTTGACTAAAATGTTTGTCCGTCCCGAGTAATAGGCACCGATAAGATTTAAGTACCATATAGAAAGGAGCGGGCTAAATGTCCACAAACCGAACACCAATACAGACTCCGAGAAACTACTAAGAATTTCAAGAAAGACGAATTAATACTATATTGAACCTTAAGATTAATAATAATAAGGCGATTCCAAGTCTGTTACTTGGAATCGCCTTATTGTTATTTATCTTCATAGAAATTATCCCATATACCCGAGAATTCAATCATTTTGGCAGAAAAGACAAACAGTACTTTCGCCAATCCATATTTATATGTATTATTATATCCCAACTTCATAGCTTTATAAATGCGAAAGTGAGTTTGTTTGTTTGATACGCTTTGACGGTAAAACGGCTGAACGGATTTGGATCAAATTTGACAGATAGGCTACTTTTCATCCTAGATCGCAGACGTGGTAGCTATGTTATAAATTAGAAACTAAGTCTGTATGTATATTACCTTATCACGCCTAAACCACTGATCGTCCATCAAAGACATTATGATTTTTTTTACCTTGGCCAGAGGCTGAGCATTGCTATACAACGCTGCAACGTGGCAATTCCGCCAGTCTCTCGGGTACATTACCAGGCGACAGCGATGTGGATGAATTTTTCGACGCTTTATTTTAGTTCATTCGTTTTAGTTAAGTTAGGATATAGGATATATGTTATTTTTTTAAATTAATTTGAACATTTTAATGATTGCTTTGTGTCTCATAAATAATTCTAAAAAGGGCGAAATAGGGGATGAAGGTTTGTATGAGAAAAACAGCATTTCTTATGTTAAGTAAGGATTTAAAAAAATTAATGTATGCTTTTGGTAAGAAATAAAGAATAACTTGTTTCAGTGTTTTTGTAAATTCAACCCCCAAGGGGGTAAAATAGGGGATAAAAAATATATGTTAATGTCTGTTATCTTTTTATGGCATAACGAAAAGGCATAAGCATCAGCCATGACTTGAGTTAGGAAATTGGATACTTTTCATCCCGCGAGTTTGTTCCTGTGAGATATATTCCGACATCCACGAGGGCGAAGCCACGGTCGATAGCTAGTACTACAGTTCCCTATTTCCCTTAAAGGGATTCATAATAATAGCCTTAACCTAATAGGGCGTGGGAGTGCAAAGTTTAAGGCCAACTCAACTGTTTGTAAACTACGATTGTTAGTCACTGATGTTCAAATAATCTATAGCTGTATTTATTTGTCCCCTTTAGATTCTGTTGACTTTGTAAGTCGCATTCACGAGAGATTAAAAATATTTACTTATTTATTTAACTACGACACTCCAACGACTTATTCACAAATACATTTTTTGGGGTACTGTAACAACTGAACTTAAAATCTAGAGTGTATTTGTCACTTACAGGTGTTCACAGCACTTACATATTTCAAGTTAAAAGTCAATATTACAAAAAGGCTTAAAAAAATACAAAACTACATGAAATCAAAATTGAAAAATAAATAACTAAATCTATTTTGTTGCTCTAAAGAATAACACTATAAATGATATAATAAATGATAGTTTAAATTATTAATAATTAACCTATCGATTGCCCGAAATTCGAGCACAATTCATTTAAAACTCACAGTATCGCTAATTAACTATTATATAAAAATATTCGCGTTTTGCACTTCTTTTCTCTCCGTCCGCTTCATTTTCGTACAAAGGGGTACAAAGTTTTTGCTTCACATTTTAATACACATAGATATACATTTTATGATGTCTGTGGTTTTAAAATTTGTAAAGAATCGCGACGGAAGGAACGAATCTAATGGGACAGAACGGGATAAAAATAATGGATGGATGCGGAAGGCGGAGGACTGAGGGTTATGGTGCAGCCTGGAGGCCTATGTCCAGCAGGGACCTGCGATAGGCTGAGTTTATTGGTTTAATTGATTGAGGCTCGCGTATGAAAACTCTCTTGATGAGAACACACGTCGACACTGGTGCAGGCATGCCTAGAAATAACCTATTACCCTTTTATTACTAACAAAATATGGACAATTTAATAGTCCTATTAATATTATAAACTAGCTTTTGCCAGCGGCTTCGCCCGCGTAGCGGTCGGTGTATTATACATATAAACCTTCCTCTTGAATCACTCTATCTATTAAAAAAACCCGCATCAAAATCCGTTGCGTAGTTTTAAAGATTTAAGCATACATAGGGATATAGTGACAGAGAAAGCGACTTAGTTTTATACTATGTAGTGATGTGAAAGTTTGTGAGTATGGACGTTTGTTATTCTTTCACGCAAAAACGGCTGAAGAGATTTGAATGAAATTTGGCACACAGGTAGTTTGTAACCTGGAATAACACATAGGATATATTTATACTGGTACTACGTTAACGTGGGATAGTTTTCGATCTCCACTCGGGCAATCTATGAAATAAAGATTTGTTAATTTTTTGTTATTGAAAACTCCCAGGTTACAGTATGAGTATAATAATAGAGGTATGATGAACAAGGTGTAAAGTTCACTCATACTCTATAGTAAAGGGAGGATCCTCCGACCAGACGGGTGTTGTGTCTGGTGGGCTACTGCCCGACGGTTGATGTCAGGATGTTGTATATACACCGAGACATTTTAATGGTTGTTTTCCCGCGGCAGAACAACTTGTCATAAGGAGTACTTTCGAAGCATAGAGCAAAAGAAAATTCAAAGAATTAGAAAAATTTCATCAACTCGATAAAACACTACTCAATAGTAACACTAGGGGTAACTTGTAGGTGCTACTCGAATCGCACGCACTGCCGACAAAGGAAACAGCGACGCATAAATTTTCAAAGCAAAATAAACTCTCGCACGTGGTTTTTCACAATGTTTAATCTGCCACTTTTTGTTTCTAATATTTTACATGTTTATAAAACGATTGTATTACCAAGGCAAAACCATTTCGCTGCGGCAAAACAACCATTAAAATTTCACGGTGTAAACGAGTCGCGCGGTATACTCTGATTGCGCGATGCAGGATTTGTGTGACGTCAGGTCATTGATGCGTAGTTCGCTTGTGGCGTTGTAGACGCATAGTAATCAGATAACGCAGACACCAGCAGGGCGTTCTATTTCATTCCTTAGCTTTACGCCCCATAAACATCATTATCTGCCTAGGCTTTTCCTAACTATGTTCGGATTCGGTTAGGTTCGGATTCCAGTCTTAGTAGATACAGCAGAACATCTGTTTTTTTACATGAATTGACTGCTTCATTATCATCATCTCAGCCGAAAGACGTCCACTGCTGGACATAGGCCTCCCCCATGCTCCTCCATTTCGACCGGTCTTATGCTTCCCACATCCAGCGGATTCCCGCGGCCTTCATAAGGTCATCGGTCCACCTTGTAGGAGGCCTTCCCGCTCTACGTCTTCCGGTACGCGGTCGCCACTCCAGAACCTTTCGGCCCCATCGGCCATCTGTTCTGCGAGCAATGTGCCCTGCCCACTGCCACTTAAGTATGGCAATTCTTCGGGCTATGTCGGTTACCTTGGTTCTCCTGCGGATCTCTTCATTCCTGATTAGATCGCGTAGGGAAAGCCCGAGCATAGCCCTCTCCATTGCTCTTTGGGTGACTTTAAGCCTTCTGATAAGGCCCATTGTGAGCGACCACGTTTCTGTACCATAGGTCATCACTGGCAATACACACTAGTCGAAGACTTTTGTCTTGAGACACTGCGGTATTTGGGGCGAGAAGATATTGCGAAGCCTCTCGAACGCTGCCCAGCCGAATCAGATTCGACGATTGACTTCTTTCTCGAAGTTGGACCTACCTAACTGGACAATTTGTCCCAGGTAAACGTACTCGTCCACAACTTTGAGCGTAGCGCCTCCGATCGTCAAGTAACTGCCTGTGTGAAAAAACCAGTTAGATAATAGGATACTCCTTGGTAGGACTGGTTGTCAAACTTTCGGGCTTCTGACGACCCGTAACGACTGTCAAAGAACCACGAATGACAGCTGGAGCCACCGGCTTTATGTGCGAAGCATGGAGGGGTCTTGGTTTGTTAAGACATTGGCTTAACCTGATCTATCGATCCGTGTGGTTATAACTTAGCCATGAGCCCCTCCACGTTCCAAAAACGTGTTACCGAAATGTTTGCCTCAACATATTCTAAACCCTCAACTTTTGAACAAAGGGTCACATGCTTCTATTGAAAACTACGTGATATCACGTCTCACCACAATGCGTGAAAATTTGTTTTTAATTCACAGTAATTAAAAACAAATTTCCACGCGTTGTGGTGAGATGAAATACCATAGGCATTTACATTTTTTTTTTGGTTTTATCGATTTTATTTCGGTTGGTAGGTTCTGTTGTAATTGCTTGGTTCCGCGACTTGTCATTTCTGAAAATTATGACATGCTCATTGGACTCATTTTACTATGAACGAGACTAACTGCGGATAGAGCCAACCGCGAATGGGACGAAGTGCTAATGTGACCAACACTGCGAACGCGGGACGAAGGGCGAATGGGACAAATTGCGCATAACTCGTCGAAAATACACACGGTTTGATTTACACGCGGGTTGGTGTATGTAGGATAATTATTATTATTGCAAAGATACGGTCAGCAACAAAAAATAATAATAAGTTGTTTATTGAATCATTTGAAAATCAATTTGAATGGCAAGTAAACTTGACAGAGTTTATGAACGTTTGTTGCGGACATTATTTAGGTGCCTTCATTAACAATTTGTCTTCGTTGACCTCATTAATAATTTACTCCGGATACCTCCACGAATACAAATACGTTACTGAAGGCGGGAACTGCAAGCGTCCGTACATTGTTTTTGCATAAAGCTTGCTTCACACGGTACGTAATATTGCGGACGGACGCGGACCAGCCCGCACCGACGCACATTGGGGATAGAGCGAATTTTTCGTTCAAAACCACCTAGAGATCGCAAAAATGAACCAACTGAGACAATTTTTGGACAGAAATGTTTGTAATTAAATTGTAAAGAGACTGACGAAGCAGGATTTCTAATATTCCTTAAATGCGCAGCTGTAGTGATAAGTTCTCTTTTACTCTGAAATGCACTTTTGGAATTACAAAAAGGCTTCGAATATCAAGACCCACACAGACAGACACACATAGTTGTTAGAGCCTTGTGTCCGGTTTACGGCTGTCCGTGGTCGCCAGGAGTACGTAATAATCCGCAGAATCACGCACTGTGAGAAGCCAGCTTTACATTATACAATAGTTTGTTACCCCTTCATTTACAAGTACTTCCTATCTCCCTGAATACCAACATAAGGGCCGGGACACAAAGTTGTATTGTTCTCCAGCTAGTTCTGTCAACTACAAACTATTCTCCGATTGTGCAGACACGCCTTAGAGAGGAGTTGCTAAGACGCATTGTTATTTGATTGGCCGTTATTCTCTGGACTGTTCCTTTTTTATTTTGCTTTTATGTTAGTGATTCCGTGTTTAAAACAAAGAATTCTTTCATTTGAATTTATGCTTAATTTTATAAAACCCAAACCGTTTGTCCAACGTGGTCTCGCATCGCATCGGTAAAAATGACCAACTAACATACAAACTATCATCCCCTTTTTAATTCTTTTAGGCGGTAAACTTTCAAAAACTTTCGTTAGTGCTTACATTTATTATATAAGGAACTGTTGTGCAAAATCAAATAAATAAAATCCCTTACTGGCATAAAAAGTATGTACAAATAAAGTGAAGGCCTGATTCCTGCACTAGGTAAAATCACCTGTGTTACAGGAGCCTGTGTCTTCTCCCAATCAGTGGGTTTAGCTAGGATTTTAAGCAATACACATAATTTTTATTTACAAAATAAAAAATAAAAACAAAATTGAATGATATGAATAATTCAATTAAATAGATGCTTTTTATTTAAAAAAGTAAAGCTCTTGCCTGGATTAGAATCCACGACCTACCTAACTCGTAGGTAAATCGGGGCCGATATCCAGGGCCACCACATTCTCCACCACATGAGTAACCAAAATAAAACTATTTAACAAATGTTTCGTTTAATTTGTCTTCACCTATAGTGACAACCCTACAAAAATAGGTAACAATTTTGCACGTTCTTAAGAAGCTTTGCCTCTGTTCCGTTTGGTTAGTCATGTGTCTCCACTGCTCTATACGTTGAGCTAATTCTTTATTCATTTATTTATTTTTAAAGGTACTATCGGGGAAACTTACATCTGACTAATTTGAAAACAAAATCCCGTGCACACAATGACCACATCTGTTAACAAGATTTACTATAGCGGCTAAATGCTGCAAGCAATAATAGCCCTTATGGTATACAGATGTTAGTTTACACCAAAAACTTCTGTGTTTAAATTCATACGGACTATACGTATATAGCCTTGGACTTACACTGTCGCCGATAACAGGTTAACCAGCAATTTATGAATGCATTTTGGGCCAAACTAATTTTGAAAAATTTACATATGCATACATTGTTTCGTGTTATTTTTGCTATCGTCACGCTAATAAGAAGAAGAAATTTTAAAAATAGATGATGAAAACACATAATAATAGTAAAACTAAAAGGCTTTAGAATTTAGAAATTATCGCAAATTACTTCTTAAACTTAAGGGCGTTCATTCCACGCGAGCTGGCAACAACGGATTTATAGTAGATTTTCGTGATTATTTCATTAAATGCAAACGAAACTACAATTTGTTTTCAGCCAAGCACTAGATCGTTGGTATTTATAATTATTTTTAACATTTACGCTATAATAGAAACATTTAATCGTACTAAGTAATGCATATAATTTTTATTAGAAAATAATTGACGGTATGTCGATTTTATAAGTAAAAAAATAACTGTAAAAAAAAATAGCGTACTAACTTAAAAATTCCAACGATCTAGTGCATGGCTGAAATAAATGTTTACTTTTGTTTGTATTTAATGAAATAATCACGAAAAACCGCCATAAATGCGCCATTGCTAGCCCGCGTGGGGAGAACGCTCATAAGATAAAGACGAAAAATATTGCAATTTTGCCAACATACTTAAGACTCGTCAAACAGTATGTTAGGTGAAACGAGGGACGTACTCTAAGGGGTTAAGGTACTCATGAAAATATACAACTTTTAATATGGAGTTATCAACAAAATATTAAGAAAAACATCAGCCAATTTTCGCTACATTTTGTCCAGTTATGCGAACAGAAATGTACAGGGCGGCTGGTTTTATTTTCGCGATGTCAGTTTTGGTCCCTTAGTAAAAGTGTTTCATTTTCATGAGTACTACATTCCCTTAACACACTGTATAAGAAATTATTAAACAATCATGGTCACAGCGGTTATAAAAGAATTACAAAAATATCTAAAACATCTTAAAACATTTAAACAGGACGATGATAATATCTGATAAGTTCGCTAAACAAGCGTATTTTCCCTCAAGAAAAATATTGACAATGATTTTTTTGTTCTGAGGCAAATTGCTACAGACATTATAAGGAAATTGTGTAATAAAATGCTTGTCGCAAAATATTGGCGTTCTACTTTCTACGTGGGCTGATTCTAAATCTTCTTAAAAGAGATAAGTAGAATTTGAGAATGTTTTGCGTAGGCCAAATTAATTATTGGTTGGATTTTTTTTTAAGTCACACACACAGTCAGGCTTTATTAGTCGACTCGCATGATTTAACTCGTCCGAACCGGGTGAATCGTCACTTTAAAATCCTACTATCCTAGTTATTATATAACGTACATCCTAATATATAATATATTTAATCCTATTACATATTTTCCCGTGTGGTTTCGGACGTAAAAGAAGAGCACCACCCAATTTCATCCCGTGGGTGTCGTAGAAGGCAACTAAAGGACTTACTAGAGAATGAGCAGCAGCGTTCTCTATGCATTTTTACCACCATACTGCGATCGCCAACCCGCCTGCCAAGCGTGGCGATTATGGCAAATCCCTCCATTTTTGGGGAGGCTTATGTCCAGCAGTGGACGTCTTACGGCTGAAATGATAGTGATGATGAAGAATCCTATTAATATTATAATTATAAATATATGGAAGTTTGTTTGTTTAAATGTTTGTTATTTAATTTGGCAAACAGATAGTTAATAACTTGGATTAACATATAGGATACTTTTCATCCCGGTAGTAAATTCCCGTGGAATAAATTCCGCCCACCACGCGGGCAAAGCCGCTGACCAAAACTTATATCATAATATTTTCTATGAGTGACTCGCACAAAGTTAATTATTTTATTGGTAGGCGAATCGACAATTAAAAACAAAACTTTTTTGGCTTGTCACGTTTTGGATAAAACGTTATGGATGCAACACAAAAACTCCTTATTTAAAGTAAAAACTATTAAACAGGTCTACGACAATCTTTTGACACATAAATGACATTGACAGCAGAGAGGTGACATTTATAAAATTATAACAGAAATGGTATTGAAGAAAAAGATGGCGGCGTTTGTTAAAATATTGGCTACGCTACTTGTTCCGTTATCTCTATTGCATAATCAGCCTATAACCCTTATGTCATGGGCGTCAGGAATACCAGGTTGATTCCCGGTCACCATCGGTGCGGGCTTGTGGCCGGCAAGTAATGGGTAGCTCGCTGTCTGGTAAGGACCAAGCCCGGGTCGACAGCGCGTTGTGTTCCACGCACACCTCAAAGAGATGTCAGCACCATCTGGTGTGGTCCGCAAGGGCCGATGCCTGCCAGGGATGCGGGATGTTCGAAAGAGATACCGTGGTCCCTGGCACACAGGCAACCGAAGGAACACGGGGGGTTTTAGTCAGTAAAAGTCTAACACGGGCTCCCGCTCCACCCAGAGTGGGAGAAGTTATTCGATGATTTTTCATCCTCAAAACAAAAAGAAACCCTGATGTCATTGAAATTTTGCTAAAACAAACCAAAATCTTAGCTCCGTTATCTCCTTGACATTTCGCTAAAACAGACCAAACAACTGAGTTTTTTGTTTGACATCATTTTGAGATGTGTTTGAAACAATATTTGGTCTCTCAAACTATGTAAGTGCAAAGTTTCAAGTTAAAGTTAGCAGCAACAGAACATCTGATGTTCTCTCACTATTATCACAAGTATTGCTCGGGGTTGTTCCGAGTTCCGGAGATGTTAGTCTATATATAGTTTCCGGGGGCAAATTGAAAATGGTTGCAGGAGATGTATGGTTTTAAAATGGCATGCTGCACGATGGGCCTTTTTGGAACGAAGTTCTTTGACACAGCTTCCGAGTGACTTTTTATAATACAGGCTGATTTTTTAGTCACCGTCCAAATTTTTCAGGGTGATAGTACCCGTGAAATTGAACAATTTTCTCCTAGAAACATGGGTCGAAATATGAAAAAAGAAATCGGACCTCCCATACAAAATCAACAGTCAGCTGATCGATTTTGAATAAAAAATAACCTTGTATATAATAGAAAGATAAAAAGATAGAGAGAGTGAGATAGTTTTCATGGTTTTCGACGGTGCTGAAACCGATAATGATTTCAAAATGAAAACCCAAAATGGCGGCTGCAAACATTTTTGAAAGTTTTCATCATGGGTGTCGTTTTCATGTTTTTCGAGGGTGCTGAAGCCGAAAGTGAAGTCAAAATAAAGTTTGAGTATTTTTTTTTAGTAGAGTAAATGACGTTACATTCGGAGTCGAAGAAAAAGCATAAGGAAGTGCGTTCCTGACGGTGATACGCCGGCCCCGCATATTTTTTTCTTAATTGAGCCTGGATTATGGGCTCTTTGTCTTTTGAGAACCTCTACTTCCTTCTCATCACAAACAATTATTAAAATATTCCGCATGGTCGTTCAAGTTTTGTCACAAATCATAACTGGCGCATAGTGGTATACCACTACTTGCCATGTAAAAAAGTGTGCGTATAAAATAAGAAGAGTTACCTCGATTTCTTCAAGGTTCCATCATCAGATCCTGACGTGCTGACCATGGGACAACCTAGAAAGAACCGTTTGAAACGAAAAAAGAATTTTCCAAATCGGTTCAGGCGTCTTCGAGTAATCGGGGAACATACATTTAAAAAAAAATTCCGACGAATTGAGAACCTCCTCTTTTTTTGAAGTCGGTTAAAAATGTATCAAAGAACAGAATAAACTAAATTCACTCCCGGACTTGAACAAAGGTGTTTTAATTTCAAACAGAATTCAAAAGCTTCTGGCTTAAGTCTTCATTAATTTTATTAAGATAATAAATTAAATTGGACTAGAATAAAGCTATAAATAATTGAATAAAACATTAAGATAACAAAATATCAAAACTTTATATCAGAAACTTATTTTGAAGAAGGCACAGGGTGGTGCAAGTTTGGATTAATTTTCGTGAAATATTACTGAGTCAAATTTTAATCAATTTTGATATTTTTGTTAAGAAGTATTTGTGATCTCATTTAGTAATAGCTGTGCCCGCGGCTTTGCCTGCGTAGATGTCAGCGCACACAAGCGCGCGCGCGCTTGCGTAAGTGGTGTCCATTACCACTGACCCACTAGGTACTGCTCTTCAGTGAAGTGCAATTTTTGAACATATGAAGAATATTAAACTAATTTTGTGCTTGCCAAGGAACAAGCCGAAAATTTGAAGACGACACGTGCAGAAAATTAATTTTTCCCCAAACTTATAGCACGTGCGTCTTCATAGTTTTAATGTGTTTGTTCAAAAGTTCCACTTATTATAATTAGCGGAAGACCTGGCAAGTTGTCAAGTTCCCAAAAACTTCGCGATGTGAATGTGAATAATTATGTTAATATAGCTTTAACTTGCTTGGCTGTAGTTCGTGACATATTATCTGTACCCTATCTGATCCAATAGTTATTATGTTTATAACATGCATTCGATCACGTAAGGAAACTCCGAGCATAGCCCTCTGCATTGCTCTTTTTTTTTTTTTTTCTGGGTGGGAAATCATCAAATAACTTCTCCCGCTCTGGGTGGAGCGGGAGGGCGTGTCAGACTTTTACTGACTAAAACCCACCCGTGTTCCCTCAGTTGCCTGTGTGCCAGGGGCGGCGGTATCTCTTTCGAACAACCCGCACCCCCGGCAGGCATCGGCCCTTGCGGGCCCCTCTGTTGCTGCTGACATCTCTTTGAGGCGCGCGTGGAACACAACGCGCCGTCGACCCGGGCTTGGTCCTTACCGGACAGCGAGCTACCCATTACTCGCCGTCCGCAAGCCCGTGCCTACGGTGGCCGGGAATCAGCCTGGGATTCCCGACGCCCAGGGCGTCTCTTGCGAAGGCCACGGCTGTGAGGGCGCATGTACTGCATCTCCCTCACGTGCGCCGCCTCCCTCTTTGTGAGCATAACTGCTTCGCTGAAGGAGGCGACTGCCAGCCATGCCCTTTCGCTCCGTACCATGGCCTGGACCAGGGTCGGACGCGAGAGATCACCGCCGCCGATCACCTCCACGAGGACACGGCGTTGCTCCGCCCAAGCTGGGCAGACCTCCACCGTATGCTCCACCGTGTCCTCTGGGCGATCTTCGCAATGGAAACACCCGGGCGTTTCCTCCCGCCCTATCCGAAACAGGAACCTCCCGAAACAGCCATGTCCGGTGAGGACCTATGTCAGGCGGAAGGTGAGGACGCCATGCCGCCTCTCAAGCCACGCCTCAAAGAGGGGACTTACCGCCGCAATCGTGGCGTGCCCAGCACTGGGTTGCGACAATCGCACTTCCCACTTCGCCATGAGATCCTGCCGGAGCTCTGTCCGCCGTGCCGCGATTTCCCGCGGCAGCGGAGTTACGCCCCGGCGTTTGGCCTCCTCGCGCCACTCCCAAGTGAGCGCGAGGTCGTTTGCCTCCAGATCCCATGGCGGTTCTGCATTGCTCTTTGGGTGACTTTAAGCCTTCTGATAAGGCCCATTGTGAGCAACCACGTTTCTGTACCATAGATTATCACTGGCAATACACACTGGTCAAAGACTTCCGTCTAGAGACACTGTGGTATTTGGGACGAGAAGATATTGCGAAGCCTCCCGAACGCTGCGCAGTCGAGTCGGATTCGACGATTGACCTCTTTCTCGAAGTTGGACCTACCTAACTGGACAGTTTATCCCAAGCAAACGTACTCGTTCACAACTTCGAGCGTAGCGCCTCCGATCGTCATGAGAGTGGGTGTTACACGGGCATTTGACATGACCTTTCATGTTTATGTTTAGGCCCACTCTTTCGGAAGCTCTACTGAGGTCGTCGAGCATTGCACTGAGGTCCTCCATCCTCCAGTGCAGCGGTGAACAGTTTCGGAGAAGTAACGTCTCCCTGTCTCAGACCTCGCTGCAGAAGGATAGGAATGAAGAGATCCGCAGGAGAACCAAGGTAATCGACATAGCCCGAAGAATTGCCATACTTAAGTGGCAGTGGGCAGAGCACATTGCTCGCAGAACGTATGGCCGATGGGGCTGAAAGGTTCTGGATTGGCGACTGCGTACCGGAAGACGTAGAGTGGGCAGGCCTCCTACAAGGTGGACCGATGACCTTGTGAAGGCCGCGGGAATCCGCTGGATGTGGGAAGCACAAGACCGGTCGAAGTGAAGGAGCATGGGGGAAGCCTATGTCCAGCAGTGGACGTCTTTCGGCTGAAATGATGATGATGAACATGCATGCATTACAGGTGGTAAGGTTGGTTGCCGTTTTTAGGGTTCCATATACGAATACGGTAAGCAATGGTGGTCCAGTGGTAATGGCTCCGATCTACGAGTTGTAAGGTCGTGGTTTCGAATCCAGGCAGGCAATTTACTTTGTGTAAGTAATGCCATCACCATTGTATCTACTCAAAACTGTGAATGAAAACATCGTGAAGCAATCGACATGTCTTAGAAGCAATAATCGAGGCCATGTGACATCTACCAACCCACATTGGGCCCGCGTGGTGGATTATCGCCTACTCCCTCTCACAGAGAAGAGGCCTGTGTCCCAGCAGTGGGAATGATATAGGCTGATTATATATGTATATATAAACCCAAACGGTGCCGTCGGGACCAAATTATAAGCCTCCAGTGTGCGTCCGTCCGTTCACCCTGTCGTCTGTCCCCGTCTGTCTGTCTGAGCTGTATCTCATGTACCGTAATAGGTAAAAGAGGGCCCACAATGGCCGATGCCTGCCAAAGTTGCGGGTTGTTCGAAAGAGATACCGCGGCCCCCGGCACACAGGCAACTGAAGGAACACGGCCGGATTTTAGTCAGTAAAAGTCTGACGCGCCCTCCTGCTCCACCCAGAGCGGGAGAAGTTATTTGATGATTTCCCACCCAAAAAAAAAAAACGGGCAGCAGCATTATTAAAAATAAATTTTAAAATTAAAGGAGGTCTTCTTTTTACACAGTATTTATTTAATAACTGCATCGAATTGTACAGTGAACAAAATTAAATCAACGCAGCAGTCCTAAAAGTGGATAAAAATGAGGACGAGAAAAGCGTATTTTTACAAATACGTAAAATAAACTTGTTTTAATTTGGGTGCAGCTGTGAACAATACCGTTTTACTTATGTAGTAAATACTTTATTTTCTACCGCATAGCAGATTAGAAAAATAGACAGTAATGAATCCTCCTTTTTACCGGCTTGGTTAATTTTACAAAAACTCCGTATAATCGTTAACTAAAACAAAAGTTTGAAAGGTGAGAATACTTTCGAAGTGAGATTGCTCGAGTGATTTATTTCGGACAGTAATGAAGATATTTGTTACAAAGTTTTCAGTTCATTTATTACGGCTGGAACAGCGTGGGTGGAGCAAGGATTATTTAATGCAGTACTAGTGAAATTAAGGAGAAAATTACATTTAAATAAAGGAAATTATGCTGGTGGCAAGTTCATTTTAATATTTGCTATATGGTAATCTGTTTTGTATTATCACCTTAAGGTGAATCTAGTCCACATTTTTCCCATACAATTTTCGGGAATGTATTACTCCACTGTTTGGCAATGACCAACAAAAATTAAACATGGTATGGTTTTGTCTCGTTATTAATATTATCTGTACGGAAAAACAATACTAAAATAAAAAGCCATTAAAAAGTTAGGAGCCAACAAACATTCGTTTTTCTTGCTAATTTAACCTAACTTTGGGCGTGTTTAAGTAACAAAAGAAGTGTTTAATATGAAAAACCAAGTCAGTACCGACAAAGCTCAAATATCGAAAAGCTCAATAAACTTTATTACTCATTGATTTATGCATTGGTTTTTTCATAAAACCAGATCTCCCGAAGGACTGTTCTTAATTTAACGCGCCTGTTGTACTACAAATGATCCAGCATCTCACTCAATAATGTTGTGCGTGTAGACTAGCTTCTAACTGCTCGTCACTGATACTACCTCTGTCGGACACGATGCCAGGTGAGACAGCGTGCTTTTTAGCCATTCCCATCAGTGAGTTCGAGCCGGCGAATAAGTTTCCCATAAATCTTCATTCTTTTGCTCTCCATCATCATCATTTCAGCTGAAAGACGACCGGAGTCCTGTCTTTTTCAGCGCTGTTGTCTGAGATACAGATATTTATTGGTTCACCCTTGTTTGATAGAACAACGTTTGATATGATATTACTAAATCGAACAACGTTTAAGAAAATCATCACTTTGTATAATATCGTTTGACAGAATTTTCAGTTCATCGAATATTTATTTGCTATAACAACATTTGCGCTAATGATCAAAAGGTATAATGTTCATTTGATGTAATGTTCAGATGGTATAACCATGTATTTTATCGAATATTCAATTGGTGTAATGTAATGCAGAAAAAAAAACATTGTAAATATTTGAAAAATTATTTATTTTGAACAAGAAAACAGTTAAACTAATCTTAAATTACTTGCAATAATAATCTCTTTTTTCCAAATTTTTTTGCTATATAATCTAGTCGTTTCTGGCACTCGCCGGCCGCTGCCGCGGCACCGCTCGCTTCGCTCGCTCGGCTCGTGCGTAGGTGGTCACAGTTTTAACCTAACCTAACCTAACCATTTTTTTTAAATTAATAACCTACTGTAACTAGTTCCATAAATAACCTAATGTCTAGTAACCATCAAAAGGTATAATGTTCATTATTCAGGTCGACAGAAACGAATCGCTATAAATCCGACTCCACGCAGTCTTGTCTGCCCTACCCCTAGAGTGTAATTTAGAATCGCGTAGGCGCGGAGGGGCGAGGCGGCCCGCGAGCTGAGGAGCGGGTGGTTGTTACACACGCCGCGGCGGCTGAGGCTAGCCGGCGAGGCCGGCCAGCAAGCCGAAGCCGCGGTGGTGAGTGTTAAACCATCTGCGACGATAAGCTCGCGAGGGACCGCCGTAGCCCCGCAGCGCCGGAGCCGTGACAGAAACGAAGATACGATCTTTCGACTAAATCATTATTAGTGTAGTGAAAAATTAGTTTAAATAAAATTAGTGCATTTGAAAATTCGGCGAAATGAAATTAGTTCAAATGAAATTAGTTCAAATAAATAATTACGCTAAATAAAAATTTACCAATGAATTATTCGGTCAAATGAATAATTCTTCGAAATGACTTTATTGCAACTAAAATTCGATTTAGTAATATTATATCAAACGTTGTTCTATCAAACAAGGGTGAACCATATTTATTTATCTAGTTCAGACACAGATGGTAGTGTCGAATTTCTGTTTACGATATGCTCATTTAAGATTTGTTATTTATTGTACTGTCTTACTTAAATTTGAAATAAACAGTAAATTTTAATTTTAATTTAATTTAATTTAATTTTTTTGCCCTTAGTTGAATTAGCGTATAATATTCTCACAGCTGGGACGCAGAACTGTGAGAGGGGCATAACCACCACGCCGGCCCAGTGCGTGTTGGCGGATGTCACATTGACATACCATACCGGTGTCCTCACGATGTTTTGGTCTCAGAGTAAAGTGCCTGCTTGTTTGAACCGACGACCTTACAACTCGTAGGTCGGGGCCATTACCACTGGACCACCATTGCTTACCGTGTGGGTATGGAACCCTAAAAACAAGTCAGCCACCAACCTTACCACCCGTAAAGCATGCATGTTAACATAATAGTTATTAGATTAGATAGGGTACAGATAATAATATCACGAACTACAGCCAAACAAGTAAAAGCTATAACTCGTAAGTCGCGGTCGTTACCACTGTGCCATGACTGCTCTCCAAAATACCTCACATTACCTACATTTTGTCCTTATCCAAATTTGTTTGTAGATTGATTTATCAACCAAAGCGGTTTTAGAAAAAAACATAAAGAGTTCATTAGGTACCTAAACACTAAAAAAAGGTAACCGTTTAAAATTAACAAACCCCATTTTAAGTTTGAGTTAAAAATAATTACTTAAGATATTACTTTTAATTATTATTTAACATTAAAATGAAACAGCCTATAAATGAAATGGCTGTCAAAACATCGCTTAATTTTGTGTATTTAAAAAGACTATTTTCATTGTCTTGTTCTAAGTTTTGTGGTTAGTGGATGCGAAATTATGTTGATTATTTATTAAAAAACTCTTTGCACTACAGGTTAAGGTTTCATTACTGTCCCGATATTTTATTGTTGTTTTTGTAGTGGCAAGTTTGAAAGTGGCACCGGTGACAGAAAAATTGGCTTATTAGTAAATTCGCACGAATTAACTCGCCCAAAACGGGCGAATCCACACTTTTAAATAATATTTTATTATCTGTAGACGATTTGCATGATGTGAATTTCCTTGTGGGTGGATCGTTCCGTGTGGTGCCGGACATAAAAGAATAGCACCATCCCATTTCTTCCCGTGGGTGTCGTAGAAGGCGACTAAGAGACTTACCCAGAGACTGGGCAGCAGCGTTCACTATGCATTTGACCACCATACTGCGATCGCCAACCCGCCTGCCAAGCGTGGCGATTATGGCAAATCCCCCCTCTTGGGGGAGGCTTATGTCCAGCAGTGGACGTCTTTCGGCTGATATGATGATGATGATGATGATGAACCGATAACTCTAGGAATACGTATTATGCAGTTGGGACGTTTTGAATTTTAATTGGAAACATGCTCGCCCTGCTCCATAGAACAATCTAGAGTCTAGAAAAAATCAAACTAGTTGCTAATTGAAATATGTAATTAATTATATTTATGACCTTGATTTACACTCAGAGATCGGATATTCGGATGCATATTCACCTAAAGTTGCGGTGTTGGCTAATATGGAACGCGCTTTTGTATCGAAAGAATCTTCATTTAATGTAAACAAAATGTTGGAACTAACACACACCACTAGACATGGGTAGTTCGCGAACGATTGAAGGAAATGAACTACTTCATATCGCAAAATAAACTTATCATTCATTCAGTAGTCATTCAAATGTGTCTCTCCTTCACTTAGTTCAGTCTTTCTTTTCGCTATTTCGATTTTAAACACGCCAGCCTAGACAAAAATTTCTAACAATCAGTAAAAAAAAAACAAAACATACTACTTACTTATTAAAAGTAGTTTTGCTTAAATTCATATTTCTAGGTTGACAGTCCTAAGCCTGTTTAAAGTATGAAGAAAAATCGACATACGTATAAAACTGAACTAGTGAAGTGTATCATTTGTCGTAACTTGTCAATCACTATCGTTATCCTATGATAGGGACTCGTTCTGATTTGCTGAACTAAATTAACTACTGAAGTAAATAGGTGGACTACTTCACTAAGCGAAAAGATATACTTCATTCATTTCTTTTTACTGACACATTTTGCGCATCTCTACACACCACCGCCACTCTTACAGACTTTATACACCCTACTTACACAAATTTGCATCGCCATTAATTTTAACTAAATATGTATCTGAATAGCTATGCAATCCTAATAATTTAGAAGTCGCTTCCATACTATACACCTGACTAGTTATGCATTCCCGGTGTTCCTGGCATCCCGGGATTTTTTTTATAAAAAAATATGTTTTCCATACTTTCATAACTAAAAATTAACTTTAGGTAAATATACTCAATTCTCAATATCTTTATTGCTTTACCATAATGTGTACTTAGGTGGCAACTATATAATTGAAATCATTATGGATCCTGTAGGGCACAGCAAAAGGGTAGGAAAGAGGAAGCCCTGTTTTAGGAGATTGTGAATAATTATTACTGCAGTATTATTTAATTTATTATTGTTGCTATTATAATTCATTGTTACTTTAGTTATATTATATATTAATAATTACCACATCGTTAATATATATTAAACCTACCTATAGATTGCGTGATTATGATTAATTATTGTTATAAATTATGATTCTTATATTATTTTTTATTATATTAGTAATTTCCTTAGCATATACTTTCATTTCTTCTATTATTTATGTTTATCATTAAAATATTCATCTAGTGAATAATAATAGCATTTGTTTATCAGTATTTTTTTTATGTTTTGTGATAAATAAATTGAACTTTACTTCTTTCTTTATGCATCCGATTATCCGATCTCTACTCATTATCTACTTGTTAATATTCTAGGAAAATTGTATACTTACTTTTACAATGTTTATAAATATGTGAGCATCATGTGTCTATCATAAAATTAATTTATCTGTTATTGCTTCAATTTCATTCTTTTTACCTATTTTGGTATGGTAATTTTATTTTGGATGCATCGTTTTCACACATAATTATACAATGAATGAATGTTAAATATTGCAGTTAAAACATTTTCAAAGAGTATCGGTGGAGTTTCTTGCCTATTCTTCTCCATACGAAACTACATTCTGGAAGGGGCGACTAGATTCAATTCTATTTTAATGTAAACGTTGACGTTCAAAAGTGCCTTTTAAATGTCTTTTTGAAATAAATGTTTTGACTTTGGCTTTATCCAATAGATTCAATAAAAATATTGGATTTTTCTAACTAGATCAACATCAGCCTTTTCCCAATATATATGGGGTCAGATTCCAGTCAAACCGGATGCAGCTGAATACCAGTATTTTACATGGAGCGACTGCCTATCTGACCTCCACAACTCAGTAACTAGGTAATATCCCTCGGTAAGACTGGTTGTTAAACTATCGGGCTTCTGTCAACCCGTAATGACTGTCAAAGATAACTACATAGATAAGAAGAGAAAATTTAACTAATTTTATTACTCTATACAAGTATACATTCTTTTTCAACACACTTGCTCGTAAAGTGAGCCTTATTACATCGTTCTTAGGGCCATAACCCGAACTATAACACACACATGCATAATAATATTACTCAGTAGTGCATAATTTAATTTTTAAATTAAATTCCTATACAGTTTTCTTTGTAACAACAAAGAGGTTTTATGCCGCTGAAAATCCATTTACATTTTTGGAATAAATAAATGTGTCCCTAATTAAGACGAAAAGCATTATTATTATCAAATTATTTATAATTCACAATAATTTGTTATAAAATATTTGCATTTTAACACTAAAATTATAATTTTGAAGTAGGCTGTATGGCTATATGTAATCAATCATCTTACATTTGACGCGTGCAAAAAAAAAAACTTGCGCGCCATTTCCCATAATTTTCATATTTTGTTTGTATCGCATTTGTTGCTGTGTGGTGAATAATTATAAAATGTCAAGTTTTAGTACAGAAGATGAACAACTGACAGATTTAACTCTGCCAGAAATACTAAATGCAGCACAAAATGCAAACGAAAGCCTACCTGCAAAATCTAGAGAAAAGTACTTAGTTGCTTACGATAGTTTCCTACAATGGAAGACCAACAAAAAAACCCAGTCATTTTCTGAAAATGTGTTTTTGGCGTATTTCTCTGAGCTCGCCAATACATAAAAACTCAGCTCCCTGTGGTGCATCTATTCCATGTTAAGAAGCATGGCGAAGCTCAAACATGGTGTTGATATCAAAACGTACTGTAACCTGATGGCATTTTTGAAGAGACGCTTGGACCCGCCGACGTTGAAAAGTTTTTAAATGAGGCTCCGGATAATCAGTATCTAGCAACCTAGGTACGTTTCATATTTTTTATCGAAACGTATCTATAATATATAAGTGCGTAACCTTAGCATAACTTCTTAAAATTAATTAATTGATTTCTTTGCAGGTTGCCTTAGTATTCGGTGTTACTGGTGCTTGTAGACGACAAAAGCTGTATAATATTAAAACAAAAGATATAGAAACCCACGGAGATATGCTTCTTGTCAAAATTACCCAGACTGAAACCAAGATTCCTCAGTCTATTACAATCCTAGGAACGTTTCGTGAAATAGTGAAAAAATAAAAAGATCTCCGTTCAACAAAAACAAAGAATGACCACTTTTTCCAAAACTTTCAGAAAAGAAAATGTACTGCACAAACAATCGGTATTAACTTTGGTAATATGCCAAGAGAAATAGCAAAATATTTAGGTTTGCCTGAGGCCGATTTTTACACTGGACACAGTTTCAGAAGAACTTCGGCTACAATGTTGGCTGATATACTAACTTTAAAGCGACATGTCGGATGGCGTTCTGACGCAGTTGCTGAATCGTACATAGAAGACTCAATTCATATCAAAGCAAAAATCAGTGACAAAATGACGCAAGCCATTCATTTGGAGCCCAAGGCAAAAAAGTTTTGCCCCGAACCACAAATATGTACATCTCGTAGCATGAGCTATTTGGCGCCTTCTCCTTCCAGTAATTTGTATGATTTACCTGTGTCGCCGATATGTACACAAGAAGTAAATGAAGGTACTTAAGAAGTAGCAAGTACCAATGTAACACAAACTGTGAAATTGCACTCAAAAACAATCCAATATCGTTTTGAAAATTGTTCATTCACCAATTATTATAATAATTAAACGATTTATGCAATACATGTTTGTTTTTTCCTCGGAAGTGTGTTGAAAAAGTGCGTATGAAACTCGTGAGCAACTTGCTCACTAAAGAACAATGCCCGATTATGGCCCACCGCGAACACATTTTGAATGATAATAAAAAATTATAAGTTTTTTAAATAGGAATTATCCGTTTATGTTCTATCTCTAAATATGACGCCGTGATCTTATCAAATAAATAAGTAATTTAACTTATTATCAATGAGAATTTCACTGTCAGGGAAAGTTTAGGGTTGCCATTATATGGTCAATTTAATTTTGATTCATTTAATTTAGATAATCTAATCGATTACGAATTCATTAATAATTATAAAAATCTTCCGGTTTGCTCAGTGGCGTGCAATCGAATAGCTGACTGAAATCCAGCAGTGGAGTCCTAATAGGTTGATGACTTAAAAACTAAAACCTGACAGCGAAAAAAAGAACAAAGCAAGTTGTCGGCTATTATTTAAGTTAAAACTTGAACATTTATCCTCTTGACTTCGGGACGAGCTTATAATTTTGCTAAATACGTTAGTCGGGTTTATTTTTAAACTGATTTTATGTATTTCTATGGTACTCGACTTTAAGACCAAACAATTAAATCCATAAACACAGTGATCCACACATACATAAACGTGGAATGGTAAAATCGTTGTATTCTTTATTGGTTTGCCGTAGTTAGATCAAAAATAAAATTGATCAAGACCAATAATCGATGCAACTAATCAATTATATTTCAAAATATGGCAACATTATCCTTTGACAGATGATGGATTTGACAGTAAACCGTATTATTTAAATGTACCTACTCTTAGCGCGCTCGCGTTTGGTGTGTGTATCACTATTGTAGTTTTCTTTTGCCGTGGTTTGTGCTATTTTGTGACCTTTTTTACGACAATGGACTCCGATCAACCTTACCCGAATGACGACCCTCGCGCGAACGTGGACCCTGGCTCTTCTTTGAATGACAACCCTGATGTGAATGAGGATACTGCTGGCTCCGCATCTAATGACGACCCTCGCACGCATTTGGACTCTCGTCCCGCTTTTGGTAATGACTATTCCGGCGCGAATAAGGACTTGCGCAGTTCTGCTCTCCCGAGCACGTCGTCGCGGGGATTAACCGGTGCAAGCAACGTTCGCTGTGCGAATTGTAGAGTGGATATGAGGCGCTTGCGTTCTCATCAATTAGAAATTGTGGAAGTACGATCAATTGTACAGCAATGGGTTCTTCCACAACAGGTAAGGCCTTTATTCAGCATATATTAAACAATACCTTTAGAAAACTATGATAACAACAACCAGTACCTACTTATGCAACCTTTCAGTAATTTCACTTAGTGTGAAACATTTTAATACTTAGTAAAAAAAAAAAATATGAGAAACTACCGGAATCTTACAACAATGTACTATTTTATGCTACCCATTTCATTCTGTCTCATTGTTTGCTGTGTTATTAATATTAATAAATAATCAATTGAATTTTCAGGTAAATATCTCAAGCAATGATTTTGTTTGTCATTCATGTTGGACTGCAGCATGGAATGAAATTAGACATCCAGCAGGACGCAACTCACCTTCTGCTGCACGCCTCATTTGTGTTGGCTGTGGTCGCTCACTACGTAGACAAAGAAGTCACCTGTTGTCTCAGGATTCTCCACGAGAAAATCAAATAAGGGACAATATTTCTAGACAAATTACTCCACGTCAGGTAAGGTTTCAAATAAATAATTCTTATATTACAGTCTGTGGTGTGAAATATTTGGTGTTATTATTATATTCAATAATTCATTGGTCTAGCCGTAGCCGTAGTGCTCTTACTTACTACGCTAAGATGTATAGCTTCATTCCCTACCTGGATAAACATTATCATTAATTCGTAAAAAATATTATTAAAAGTAGGTACACATTTTAAACTGGCTAGTAATTGTACCTAAAAGACATATATTACTTTGTTCCAGTTGCTGAGGTCGTCTCGCATCTGTCACCCTTGCTGGCAGAGAAGTGATAGAGCAATTCGTTCACGTTCACATTCTATCAGTTCGAGTAACCAGTCAGTGAATTTAGATGAAGAGACTGTAGACCTTGACAGTACTGTAACAAGTGAATCTACACAAAATACACCTCAAGAGCAAGGGATAGAATCCACAATATTTTTACCCAATTATGTAAGAGCACCTGATACTCAGCGCTGCTGCTTCTTCCCTGGATGTACAGGTACTGATCGTCCTCGCCTTACCGTTCCGACATCACTAAGAGTAACACTTTTCTGTGATTATAAATATTATGTACCCGCACAATGTAGAATTTGCAATTATCATTTAACAAGCAACTCATGGGACCTATTGGGAGAATTTACACAAAACCCAATACAAACTTTTAGTTCATCCCACATTGAAGAGTTTGCTTCCCTGCTGCAGCAGAATATGTATGCACATTTAGATTTTCATAATATAGATGAAATCCCAGAACATATAGTGCATTATTATCTTGGGATAACAAAAGCACAATTTAACCAATTACTTGCTGAAGTCCCCAGCCTGTCAACCAAGTATAACGGAAGGTTTGCCCTAGCGGCATATTTAATCAAATTACGAACTGGGGAAAGCGACGAACGTATTGCTTCTTTGTTAAGGGTACCGCGAAGTACATTAGAACGTTTAATGAAAATGGCCCGAGAGATATTACACCAAGTTTTTGTGCCCCAAAATCTAGGATTAAACCATTTGACTAGGGCAGATATCTCTCAGAGAAACTTATTAATACCAAATGGTCTATTTGGAACAGAGGAACGTCATCCAGTTGTTATTGCTGATGGGACTTACATTTATATCGAAAAAAGCTCTAATTATTTATACCAAAAAAACACCTATTCTCTACATAAATATCGAAACTTAGTAAAGCCATTTTTACTTGTTTGCTCAGATGGGTATATTATAGATGTTCTAGGCCCCTATCCAGCAACAACATCAGATGCGGATATTCTACAAAATAAATTTTCTAATGAAAATGGTCCGTATAGACAGTTTTTTCAAAGTGGAGATGTGTTTATACTGGATAGGGGCTTTAGAGATTCCATTCCATTATTAGAGAGATGTAATTATAGTGTACATATACCCTTGTCCCTACGACTGGGTGAAACACAGCTATCTACTATTAATGCCAATAAATCAAGAATGGTAACTATGTGCCGGTGGGTAGTTGAAACAACTAACGGAATTTTTAAAAAATCGTTTAAATTATTTCGTCAAACGTTTTTCAATAGAGCTTCAAGCCATTTAATGGTAGACTTTTCTATAGCTGCTTCATTAATTAATAGGTTTCATCTTCGGTATAGGGACAGGGACGACGCAGCACAAATATTACAGACAGTTCAAGAAAATCGGTATAGAAATAATGATCTGGCAGATTTCATTGAAGAAAGGAATTTAAATCGAGTAAGAGTTAATTTTTCAAGTATTGAAGTCATAACAGAGAATGTAAGAGAATTCCCACAGTTAACTGAAAGTGATTTAATTATGTTTGCATGTGGGACATATCAATTAAAACAAGCCAGGTCTTATTATGGAGAGCACATTAGATTAAATGGATGTTATCGTATTGAGGTTTCTAATGATAGGAGAACCAGTATTTTGGAAGGTTCACTTTTTCAAAATGATTGCTTATTATTAAGGGCCCGAATCCAAAGCAAGGCATATTAGCCGAAAGACATACTTTGTCTATATTTTAATAAGAAATAATACCACTGGAAGAGCAGCTATATGTCATTACTGCTGTAATTGTATTGTAGGCCGGAGGACTGTAGGATGCTGTGCCCACGTTATGTCTGTTGTCTGGTATCTTGGGTGGGCACGGCATCAAACTAATATAGTTCCTCCAGCACAGTTTTTGGACAGTGTCTTATTGGTATATGATGCTGATGATAGTACAGAATAAATATACTTATACGTACACATAAATAAATATATATATACGCACATATATATAAATATACGTACCTTCCATTGAATAGAATCAAGTTCTTCTAACTTTACAGACAGCTGTGCTGCTGGGGAGTTTGTTGCGCAACTTCTTTCCAGCTAAAGCACTAGAAAGTGGTGAAGGACGGGCGTTTTGGGGGACTGCCTTATGTAATTTTGACGTTCAAAAAGTAGTGACACCAGCCTAGTTTGAATAAATGACTTTTGGTTTTGACATATTTTTCTCACTCTTTTAAAAGATTACTAGCAATGTATAAATAAATTCTTGTGATATTCTTATTGACCTCCTGGCTGGTAGCAGTGGGTCTATGTCAGTAGCGCAACTCCACCCGTTCGAACTCATTATCTCTCGCTTATCAGTCTGACGCCTTCATCTGTGGCTATTGCCGCTTCAAGCTGATATTTATTATGTTCTGGTATCAGCATCATTTCAATATGTACTGACATCAGCATGTTTTGATTAGATATCTTTTGTATTATTAGTGGTATTTTTAGAGGTGGCGGTGATATTTGGGACAAATGATATGCATTCATTAATAACTAAAATAACTCTAAAATCTTTTGAGCTATCCATAAGATATAACTATACCAATTTTTACTGCATGAAATGGACCCCATAGCTGTTTAAACTTAAAAGGTGACTATTCAAAAGGTTAAAATTATTAAATAACTTTGAAATGAATTATTACTGTGTTAAGAATTATGTATTCATCATTCAAAAGTGATTGTAAGTGTATAGAATAAGTCTGTGCTTATGAAAAAATAAATGTTATAAAAATAAAAATAAATTGTTTTATTTCCAACTGGCGACTTATTTTCTTAACTGATAAGTACTAGAAGGTGTTCATAGCTACTTAAGCTATAATTCCATGAACTATTTATCAGTGTTCACTGTAGGCCACGGTTGTTCTAATATGTGGGCATTGACCTTTACGTCCTCGCCTACGGCTCGGGCTACAACCCACAGCCTCGTGTATAATGAGCAACTTAGCTCACTTGTATCATAATATCATAATATACTATTACAAAACTTGTTACCACGTATCACAGCTAATTGGCGGTTAGGGTCTAAACAAAATTACATTCTAGCAAATGATGAAAAAGCCATAAATGTATTGAATTCAAATAACTCACCGAAAGCTAAATGTAAATATGTTAAACCTGTTGAAAATCGTTTCAGAAATACGAAACGCTTTGAAAATGATTTTCACTCGTTTAAGCCCTCAAGTTCGTAAAGGCTTTCATTATTTTGTTCTATTTTGAAACAAGTAGGTACCCATCTTTATATATTAGATAAAGCGGAGACATACCTACCTTAATAATTCCCTTAGGAGATAAACTGAAGATATACTTGCAAATACATTTTGGGTTTTCTTTTATTAAGAGCTTTCCCTCGTACTCCTTTGGTTATAACCAAGAGTTTTTAAAGTTTTATTTCTTCTTTCTGTTACTAATTTTGTGTTTGAGTAATATTATCAAACCTTTAAGTTTGTACATTGTTTTCCAATTATTGGGAAACTTAAGTATTTTTAGACGACTGAGGTCTCAAAAGTTATGGATTATTTTAAAGAAAGTTCTTTAATGCAACTGGCGGTAGGAGTTTGTAAACATCGTCATGTACCGAAAAAGCGTTTGCCCCTCCATGCGATACATAATTGATAATATAACAGAAAGAGACAGAGAAAGTTTTTATACTTTTTCTGGTTTTCGAGGGTGCTGAAGCAGATAGTGAAGACAAAATGCAAATCCAATATGATAGCTGCGAACATTTTCATATTTTGGTCATGGGTGTCGTTTTCAAGGTTTTAGAGGGTGCTGAGAAATTCGCTTTTTTCTCGCAAGCCAGAAGGGCAATTCCTGTACGTTGAAGAGCGCTCGAATTCAAATATCAGTTTCAAGCTGTTAAAAATCCCTCATTATTACCTACATTTTCAACAACTTTTGACATTGATTGTCGTGTCGCCGCTATGAGATAGTGACTAGATTTTGAACATATAATTATTGAAATTTACTTTCATTCTGTATTCTGAAGAATTAAATGAAAAGAAAATGATGTTCTTGGACCACATTCCTTCTTAAAGTTATATCTCAACCCAGTATGAAAAAAGTGTATATGGTACATCCGTACATAATATATTTTCCCTTCTTTCTCATTACATACACCCAAAAATATTACCCTCAATACAAAATTGCTTACCATAAATTATAAATACAGGACAGAGCCATCTTGCAAGGTACTATGTAAAATACCCTTATCACATGTCAGATCTTCGAACCTTGAGGATGCCAAGCACCAGTAATATATGCGTCTAAATTGATCACTTTAGATGTAAGTCTAGTGGTCGTAAGCTCGATTGCTAAGCGTGGGGTCTGATCCCGGGTCAGTCAAAGCGTTATTGGGTTTTTGCCGGATCCGTAGATGAAAAATTCAAGGCCATTTCAGATTTTTGTAGGGTTGAGAACAGTGTGTGTGAGTTCTTGTGTGTGGGTGTGAGTATGTGTTTTTCGAGAGTTCAAATCCAGACTCTGGCTCTTTACTTCGTGTAATTTACTTCAAGCATCAGTGGCCCTAGCGTGAGTTTCTTTTAACCATCTCAATCTAACGCATCGACCGCGTTCAGTGCTCTGATTGGTCCTTCACCAATCGAGGACGAATCGGACCGCCAAATGCGGTCAATACGTTACATCGAAATGTTTATTAGAAACTCACAATAGGGCCTCAGCACTACTCTCAAAACGCAAAAGGTCACCGTCATGAGGTGGCCGGTATGTCTTGGAGCCAAAAATGTTATGACATGTGACGGCCACCAACCCACACTTGGCCCGATTGGTGGACGGCCCAAACCCTGTCATAAAAAGAGGCCTATATCCCAGCAGAAGGAACCTTATAGGTAGCCTAAAGGAAACTAGCTTTTGTCCGTGATGTAGGATGAAAAGTACCTTTTGTCCTTACTAAGGTTATGGGTTTCTGTGTGCCAATTTTTTCAACATTTTAGCGTGAAAGTGTAAACAAACAAACTTACTTTCACATTTATAATATTAAGTTAGGATTATTGGTGCTGGTAACATGGAATGTGGGAACGTTGCTGGCAGCAAGATATTGTTACGTTTCCATGGTAAAAAGAAAAAGATCACGCAGCAACAAATGAATGGATATAAATTTTCGGGGAATTTTGTTTTCAATGAATAGATAATAATATCATCATTTCTGCCGAAAGACGTCCACTGCCGGACATAGGCCTCCCTAAAAGGAGGGTTTTTCCATAAATAATAATATTTATATAGATAATAATATAATTTAAACTAAATGGAAAAAATGCGCATTGAGCTGACTCAATAACCACTAAATAGATCTTGATCAAATATAGGGATCACTCATCAATTTTGAAACCGTATACTTCCCGTATACGGTGTCACCCCAAATAAGAATTTTTCAAATCGGTATGCAAATGACGCAGAAAAACAACCGAATTGAAAAAATATTAGCTTCTTGCACTTCTTCTCGTAAACTTTAACAGTGCCAAATTTCATACTCCTCCGTCCGCCTAATTTTCGTAAAAAGGGGTACAGTTTCTGCTTCAAGTATTAATACATAGATAATACGTTTTATAAATTCGAAAGTACCAACCTCTATCTTTAAGTTACCTTTTCACGCCAACCCATTTCACTGAACGGATTTCGATCAAATTTGGCAAGGAGACAGATAGTATCCTGGGAAAGGACATAGGTGACTTTTTGTTTCGGTACACGTTCTCGTGACCGTGGCAAGAGGTAATTTATTATAAGCATAAAAGCAATTCTCGTACCTAAATGAAAAAGAGACAGAATAGATACCTAGTAGCACTTTCTCAAAACACAATACAGATGAAACAAGATAATTTAATTTATACAGTTAAGAAGCTATTTAAATAAAATGGATCGTTGATAATAAACCCTTGTTAGATAGTAATGTGTGCTCAAATTCTTATTGTATTCATTGCAGCCAGACTAAGAGATGATGAGAATAAAATATGACTACTAATAAAAGATGAGAATTTACATTTTAATGTTCACATTACACGTTTTGTGAGATATTTAATTTTCATCTATAGGTACAAGTTACTTTTGTTGTGGCTTTATAAATGCAATACTAACGAGTAATATACAGGAAATCATGAATTCAAACAAATTAAAATTAATTTCTATAAATTATGCTGAAAACCAGCACTTTTTGAACATCAAAATTACATAAGATAGTCCCCGAAATTGCCCACCCTTTACCACTACCTGGTGTTTTAGCTGTGGAAAAGAACGTCGCAACAAACTCCCTAGCAGCACAGCTTCGCATCATTTACCGAATTTCAGCTAGCCACAATGAAAACTAGACTCAAGCAAAAAAAAAATGTAAACGAAGCTTAACACCAAAATAAAAAGGCATAAAGGGTGTGACAGCTTACACACGCAATGCTGTATTATGTTTATATAGCTATAACTTAAAGTCACAAATGATAAACAAGGACCTTCGGAGTAAAATAAATAAAAAGCTAATTACTAATAACAATAACAAAACCATGGTCAGCAAAACAACCTGTCATACCCTCCTCACCATATTTGAGAGAAGGGGGCAACCCGACACCCGACGCTACCGCAAGCTGTGATATCTAAGGGAGCATGACGAACTTGCTGCTGGTTGCTCAGGCAAGAATAATACGATTAATTGTCGAAGTCTCTAGCTGACGACATACTAATTGCATACAACACATAATAAAAAACATTGTAATGAGTTCATGTCAACGTATACATGTAACTAATAATGCACTAAACTGGTATTTTCGAACAATATATTTCAAAGGAGTGTCCATCCATGGAGTTGCTTACCCATTCATCTTCATGGGAACGTACTGCGCTATAGAATGGGCAACTAGCTTCATCTTTCTAAATGAGCAACTCCCTTGACAACCCAAAAGTACCTACCGGTACTTTTGAGAATGGTTTTATTGAAATTAATACTTCGGATCTCAAAAGCTTCAAAAACAAAACTTATTTCACTAAAATCTCCGATTTTTCCCTGTATGATTAGGTTTTCAACGAGCCATGGCCAGCAACAAATTCATTTAAAAAAATGTCCTCTATATCAGACCAGACTTATTTTTAATATACCTCAAGTAATTTGATTTATGTCAGGAAAATGTGGCGTGTAATTTATTTTTGAAGTCTTTTTTGATATTATACCTACTTTTGTATTAATAATAATGTAAATGTTTTGAGTTTCACAAAAGTTATTGAAAATACTTATTCAGTTTATCTTGGACATTACTGACATCGGTGAAGGAAAATGGCATGAGTAAAGCTGAAATTATCTAAACACTAGGTTCTGCCAGCGGCTTTACCCGAAGTCGAAAATTATTCCACGAGAACGTACTATCGGGATATAAAGAATCAAAGCCTATGGACCACCGTTTATACCATTACCAAAATTATTTTTGAACGTGTCCATACTGGACAGGTTTCTTTAACTAAAAAATAGACAACACGAAGGACGGCTTACAAAAGGTATAATATATGGTATAATACTAGGTATAATGTACACATAAAGCAGATGTGAGTGGAACGTCCGGAAGGGGACGCCCTAGGAGGACATAACTCACCTTGGTCGACCCCAGTTCATGTAGTCTAGTACTCTAGTATATAATGGTAATTGACTGCAGACGGCTAAATGAAATAACAGTTGATGATAGATACCCACTGCCCAATATCACTGATCTGTTTGATAAATTTGGTAAAAGTACATGCTTTACGACATTAGATTTGGCAAGCGGTTACCATCAGATTGAAATTAACGAAAATGATAGAGAAAAATCAGCATTTAACATTGAAAATGGTCACTTTGAATTTTTAAGGATGCCGTTTGGTCTTAAACTACTCCAGCGACTTTCCAGCGAGCAATGGACAGTGTTTTAAGAGGGTTATATGGAATCCATTGCCTGGTTTATTTGGATGACATTATTATCTTCTCAAATTCGCTTACTGCGTGACCATATTGATGATTTTCTTTAGAAAGATCAGGTGAGTAGTACTCCCAACTGGCGTGCGTGTATGATATGAGACCAAAGGCCTTAGTGTGAGTTTCATTTAACCATTTCGATCAAATGCTTCGAGCACGTTTGGCGCTCCAATTGGCTCTGGCTTGGTGACTGACCAATTGGAGCGCCGAACGCGCTCGATGCATTTGATCGAGATGGTTTTTTTTTGGGTGGGAAATCGTAAAATAACTTCTCCCACTCTGGGTGGAGCAGGAGCGTTTTAGACTTTTACTGACTAAAACCCACCCGTGTTCCCTCAGTTGCCTGTCTGCCAGGGGCCGCGGTATCTCTTTCGAACAACTGCACCCCTGGCAGGCGTCGGCCCTTCCGGCCCCATCAGTTGGTGCTGAAATCTCTTTGAGACGCGCGTGGAGCACAAGGCGCCGTCGACCCGGCCTTGGTCCTTACCAGACAGCGAGCTACCCATTACTCGCCGTCCGCAAGCCCGCGCCTACGGTCGCCGAGAATCACCCTGGGATTCCCAACGCCCAGGGCATCTCCTGCGACGACTAAGGCCGTGAGGGCGCATGTACTGCCTCTCCCTTATGTGCGCCGCCTCCCTCTTGATCGAGATGGTTAAATGAAACTCACACTAGGGCCACAGAACGTAAACGAGGCAAAATAAGTACGTAAGGATCGTAGGAGGTTCTCTAGTTTAACTTTCCCCATGGAAAAATGGTGTGAATCTATATGTAAGAACAACAACTTTTTTACTCACGACTGGAGTTTTCAAACATCCCAAATTAATATTTTATCTGAACCAGATAAATCGGTCAAAATGGACATGACCATATCTTGCCTAATTAAGCGGCCGGTTGTTATCAATTTATGAAATCAAGTATTCGACTGTAACAGTTTTATCTATTTAATAATTTCTGACATGCCATGTCGTTGTTAACGTTTGTTCCGAATTATGCCTGTGACCAAGGTGAGCAGGACCGTGAAGTGGTGTTATGTTCTGTGATAAAAAGTAGATACCTATGTGGGCTGTATTACTTCATTCGGGCCCTATGAGAATACCGGCGTTGCGGTAATTGTTTTTTTTTTCAATTAACGCAGCATCAGCCTTTTTGGCCTAGCACAGGTCTTCCTTTTTACACGCTTTACATTAGCTTCACTTGTATGTTTGTTTGTTTGTATGTTTGTATGTAACCGACTTCTTTGGACGCTATTTTGACCCACTTCAAACGGTCAGATTTCATTGAAAATTTGTAGACTTATCGAGGACCAATGACAATTAAAAAATTAAAAAAACAAAAAAAAACTTAAAAATCACGCTTTTCAAGCAAGCAGAACTAAAAAAAATTAAATAAATAACAGTTTAAAAAACTAAAAAACACGCTTTAAAAAACAAACTAAAAAATTAGAAAATAATTTAAATTCTATTAAAAAACGTGGGGTGCTTGATATTAATTGATTATAAAAATACCTCAAAAAGCACCCCACGCTTATTAATAGAATTAAATTATTTTCTAATTTTTAGTTTGGTTTTTAAAGCGTGTTTTTTAGTTTTTTAAACTATTATTTTTTAGAGTTTACTCCTAAAGTTTCATACAGGGCCGGGTATGGAAATTGTATGAGAAGTAAAATAAATAAAAGCGGTATGTTTTTCTGTGCAACGTAACCTTACATTTTGAAATCGTTTATGTGTATACTTTTATACACCTGACGTGTACAGGGTATGGCTATGCGACAGCTGACGTATGTTAGTATGTATGTATAATTTATATTATACTAGCTTTTGCCCGCGACTTCGCCCGCGTGGAGTTCGGAAATTTTCCCACGGGAACGTACTATCGAGATAAAAAGTATCCTATATGTTATTCAATAATTCTGTAATACATTGTTTTCACATAACTCTATTGGTTTACGCGGCGCACACCAGTAAAGATTCCAGCCGGTATGATTTTAACCGACATATTTCAACAATTATCGTTGTATTTTATTAAATTATACAAAACCTAAACAAATTATATATTAAAACCTTCTTCGAGAACCATTCTATCTATTGGTAAAAGCAGCATGAAAATCGGTGTAGTAATTTTTGAGTTTATCGCGAACAGACAGACAGACGCGGCGGAGGACTTTGTTTTATAATATGTAGTGATAGTGATAGTAAACTCCAGTTGGGTAGACCTTTAACAATCCTTACGGGTACTCAGAAGACCGTTAGTCTGACAACCTATCTTACCACGGGGTATTGTATTACCCAGTCACTGGTTCAGATAAGCAATCCCTGTATGTAAATTCTTGATTCTTCCGCTTGCTGCATCCACGCATAAACACATCTAATCATACACGTGCGCTGGTTGCCAGTAAGTAGGTAAAGCACATGTCATTTGTTCCAGGATATGACCAAGATATATAGAAGTATATCCTTCTTGTTGTTATTTTATTTCTAGTAGGTAAGTAGGTTTGTACAAAGACTTTTACACGTCAATCATTTATTTATTTATTTAACCATTTATGCACACACATGTAAACAGACAAGAAGAAAGGAACAGAAAAATACGTACATAGGTAATGCTTATTTCTACAGAAATCTCTTCCAGCACACCTGCGATAGGAGAGAAGATAACAGAGATGTAGACAACGCGTGTAATAACAGTACAAGGGAAAACATAAAATTACAAATTAAACTCTAATTTAAATATACACACATAATATGAGATTATTCATATATACAAACATACATACATACTTCTAAAATAAATATCACCAAAATATATAGAAATAAAATGTCATTTAAATAATAAATACATAAGCAATTATGATAAAGTGGAGAGATAGTGTTCTTTTATCATATTTTTAAAACTAGATGAGGTCGGCGTTTCCTATCTGACCATGCACTCTGAGAAGAAAGGCCGAAACAAACTCAAGTCTCTTTAAAAGTCCAGACATACTCTTAGTCAGATCATATGAAGACCATGTGGATTGGTGTCTGAAATGGCCTTTTGGGGAAAGAACTGTATAGATCGAGTGTACCTGTCCAATCAGTGCACGCATTTATCAGTAAGCACTACATGGTATAAAACAATGTCGCTTTCTCTGTCCCTATATCCCTATGTATGCTTAAATCTTTAAAACTACGTAACGGATTTTGATGCGGGATTTTTTTAATAGATAGAGTGATTCAAGAGGAAGTTTTATATGTATAATACACCGACCTCCATGCGGGCAAAGCCACTGGCAAAAGCTAGTCTATTATAAAGCTTAACTCAGAACTGGAGAAGCTCAAAGATTTGTCGAACAATACCAAAGAAAGGACATTTGGGTAGGCCACATAAATTACTCAAACTGGCAGACCATGATTAAAACTTAACGAGAAAAAAGAGACAAAAAACACCCACACAGTCATCACATTCACAATAAATAAATCAATATGATAATTTACGAAGTAAATATTCATGTCATAGTTTAGTAGTTTCCCTCGTCTGTTAGGCAGACTCATTGAGTTTGATTACAATACAAGTAGGTATTTGTGTTAATTACATAACACTTGACAGTTTAAAGTAATGTAACTTAATCTATAATGAAGTAAAACCGGTCATAACGTCTCAAGGAACTGCTCAAATAGTACTTGACTTAAATAAACTTAGGACTTCCAATCTATAGTTTCGCTTCACTGCGGAATAGCAAACGTTTGGTTAGTTACTAAGTTAAGATAGATAGGCAGGTAGTAGAGCTTGCCGCCGACTAAGTTTAGAACGGACTTCCCAATGATAACTGACGGGGGTGCGGATGGTCGAATTCCAATATTTATTGGAACAAAAAAACAGGCTTACAATTTTTTTGAATTCGTTAACAGCTACGTTATTTTAAAAAACTGTGTTGCAGCCACTAGCGCTCACCTCTAAGAGGGGAAACGTCAGCGTTCCAACATTTATAATTTTAAAGCAATAAAATAAAATTTAAAAAGTCAATCAAATCAAAACAATGCATATTTATGTGATAGCAGCAATCGCGGTTGATTTGCTGTCATTTTATTGAAGAGTTCCGTTGTCTGTCTCCGAAACTCTTCATCAGATCTATATGAAATTTAAATGGGACCATTTTGGAATCAATTTCTATCTAACAAAATTTTGAAAATCCGTCATTAAGAATTTTGCAAATCCGTCTATAGGTATACACCGTGACATTTTAGTCGTCTTACAACGGCAGCCCACTTCATGTACCCAATGACTGCTATCTACTACCATTCATAAAAAAAAAAAAAAAGAATATTTGCATAATCAAAAACATGAAAATATCACTAAGACGAATGACGTAGTTTGAAACACCCTGTTCTGGAGATGGAATGAATGCTGGAATGTAATGGTAGGTAGGTAGATATCTTCTACCGTTTGATACATAATCATTATTAACAGGGAGGGTGTTTCATAATTCTAAAGCATTCATTATTTTTCTTTTTATCTATTATCTTAATTAATGGTAACAATGTTTTAATCGCGCTTAGAGGTATGTTATGACGGATACATTGAGTGGACCATCTTTGTAAGACGACTAAAATGTCACGGTGTATATTATGACAGAGTTATGCCCAAACAAACATTAAAAAAAAACATACTGAATTGATAGCCTCCTACTTTTGAAGTCGGTTAAAAACAGTTCTAATAGAATCTAAAGTAAAAGTTAGTGAGTAAATAAACTATTTCAATAAGATATTAATAATTACTTTTAATTCCTATTATTTTTTTAATTATGAAATAATTCAAAATAAATAAGCATAAGATGTTATAGTTCTCTTATGTGATATGTGTGTATGTATATATGTACGTGTGCAGTGTGTATCTGTAGGTGTCTGTGTTTGATTGTTGTCGAAATATGAGTTGTGTATCTCTGTAGTCTCACCATACAAGATTATTCTACAGTTTGTTACCCCAAACTAGAAATTTCTCCTGTAACGTGGGTACGTTTAAAAACATTTAAACTCACAGACACAAACAGCCAGACCCAGAACAACTACTTGTAGTTCATGCAAATATTTGTTCCGTGCGGGAATCAAACCGTCAACAGTCAACCGCTTAACCACTGCGCCAACCGTGCCGTCAGTTTTCCATCACTGTCGATTTTTTATTTTTGGCGATTCCAAACGTTTGTCCTGGTAACTTACAGGCAGGCTTACGAAGATAGAAAGGAGGCTTTTTTTCCAGGAGGTTCAGATTATCGCTCCAAATAAGTTTAAGATGGTTGACGGGGGTGTGGATGATCGAATTATGAGATGAGTATCTAGTCTCTCCATGTAAGATTATTTGTCCTGAGTTACTCAATACTCAATACTCAATACTCAAATTTTATTTGCATTCCACAATGTGTACTTAGGTGGTAAATTAAAAATAGTGATCATTATGGACCCTGTCGGGCACAGCAAAAAATAGTAGGAGAGAGGAAGCTTTAAATAAGTAGCTAAACTTACATCTAAACTAAATCCAATAATACTACAATTTGGGGTTCTGTATACCTACAAGCTATATGCTGTAGAAGCACCGTAATTTTACTGAGAAAATCATGAGCTCTTAATTTTGAATTTACATGTTAAATGATTTAAATTATTATTTTATTTTATTTTGTTAATTCTAATTTATCGATCTAATTATACATTATACATTATAACTATTATTTTTAAATAATTATATCAATCTAAAGCTAATTTTATTATTATATTGTTTTTATTTTTAGTTTTAAGGTATTAACCATGACTATATTGTTAGTTTAAGTTATTTGTCGAAATGCTATTGAGGGCAATGTAACTTACATGTAGTTTTTTTTTTTTTTTTTTTTTACACTCGCTTATGAATCACAAACGTTTGAAATTGCTAGGCTAACACAGATAGACAGTATAAATCATATTAATCAGTCAATTAACATACAAATATCGGACAGGCAAACGAATGATAGACAACGATACCATTTATGGTTAGCACCCTGCCAACTACGGTAACCAGATATATAAAGTTGATATTAATTAATGCAGTGCATTTAAACAACGCAAAAAGGTAGGCAAAATGTAGGTCTTATGGTCGGGCAACTCGTGGCATAATAACAACTGAATCTATAATTTTATTTGATACTAGCAGCACTCCGCGGTTTCACCCGTGTAGTTCCCAATCCCGTAAGAATACGGGGATAAAATATGCCTGTTACTTGGTAAAGATTTAGCTTTCTAACGGTGAAAGAATTTTTTAAATCGGTTCAGTAGTTTTTAAGTTTATTCGTTACATAGAAAAATACAAATCTTTCCTCTTTATAATATTTATTATTTAATATAATGATGGGTTAAAATAATAAACAATTGATATAATAAAAAAAAATTAAGATTAACATACATTTAATATAATATACCACTCAAAAGACATAAAACCTATTTAGTCTATTAAGGGTCTAACCCAATGGCGAGTAATAGGTAGCTCGCTGTCCGGTCCTTACCAAGCCCGGGTCGACGCCGACGGCGCGTTGTGTTCCACGCGCGCTTCAAAGAGATGTTAGTGCGCATCAACTGGTGAGGTCCGCAAGGGCCGGTGCCTGCCAGAGGTGCGGGTTGTTCGAAAGAGATAGCGTGGCCCCTGGCACACATGCAACTGAAGAAACACGGGTGGGTTTTAAGTCAGTAAAAGTCTGACACGCCCTCCCGCTCCACCCAGAGCGGGAGAAGATATTTGATGATTTCCCACCCAAAAAAAAAAATGGTTGTGCTATTAGGTAATAGTACTGGTATTACCATAATAGTATTATATAAGGACATAGTGGATGGTGTAGATACCTTATTAAAATTAAATATAGGAAAGATAATGATGATGTGTGCTTTACCTTACTCTGACACTTTATCAGATCATGAAAATTATGATAAGTTGAATAGTACTATTCACAGGCTGACATGTTGTCATAGTGACAAATTATTGTATTTGGACACTAACAAGATTGTTAGTGGTTTTAAGTTAACTCAGATAATTTTATCACTGTCTTGGGAATGTAGACAAATGATTGCTATGTTGATAGCATAAAATATTAATGAGGTTATAGCTAATATAACAAATACTAGTATTAGTGACGAGTCTGTTGTCTAGTTATCTATATAGTATATTTATATAGTCCCCATGACATGAAGATTTTTTGATGATTTTCCACCCTAAAAAAAGAAACTCCAAATGGCGAATACCAACAATAGAGGGGATCTTGCCAATAACGATACAAATTAAGTTTAAGATTGGGTATATAAAATGTTATATGTAAAGAAATTATTAACAGTTGGAATATCTCACGTTTATTACATCTTTTGAACGTTATTGAAATGAAAACATGCCAAATTACTTTATATGTTAAGAGACGCCACGGTAATACCTAGGCAGTAACTTTCTGTAAGTAGGTATTAATGTTAGTGGTAATTTTATAAGATATTTTTAACATAACATCACGCTTTTATTCCCAAAAGGTTAGACAGGTTTACCTACAATAGGGTATTTTCCAATTTATTAAAAACTATTTTAAATTGTAGATCTGGACGAGATATTTAACAGAAAAATGAAAATAAATTGATTTATATCCATATTCTCAATTAAAAACGAATAAAATCGAATTTATTTATCGTTCACGCTCACACACGCTCCTTGCGATGACTTTTTTATCACGTGACTACACTTGACGTCAGATTTGTGTCAACGGCACCGGTAAAAATACTTTGTGTGGTGCAGATTTAGAAATATTTGTGCACAGAGGCACCGCACACCAGTAATACCTCTTTGTATCCATTAAAAATCTTATTAATATTATAAACGCGACATTCACTTGTTTACAATTAACTACTTTAATTTACACAAAGTTGACGTCACATGTGGTCACGTGTTAAAGAAGTCATCGTAAGGAGCGGTTTGGCGGTAAATTCAAAACAACGAAAAATCTCTTTGATTTAAATCGTTTTTAATTGGGAAAATGGATATAAATCAATTTATTTTTATTTTTCTGTTACAAATTTCATCCCAATCTTCAAATTAAAATAGGTTTTAATAAATTGGAAAATACCCTATTCATCCTCATTTCGCCAGTTATCTTAAAATCTTGAGCGATAGCAAGAGCTTGCTAGCTGGCTATCAAGAGCAAGCCTATTGCTACCAACCGCGCATACATTTAGACTCCAAGCTCAATCAATAAATACATTCTCAAGTAATTGACGTCGCTTTATTAGTAGTACTACAATTTTCAAACATATTGTCAATAAAATAAGCTACTTACATGTCAATCAATCTGCCTAGTCCTTTGACAACTATGTTGGGGTCGGCTTCCAATCTAACCAGATGCAGCTGAATACATGGAGCGACTGTCTATCTCACCTCCACAGTCCAGTTACTGGGTAACACGATACCCCTTGGTAAGACTGGTTATCAGACTTTCGGGCTTCTGACAACCCGTAATGACTGTCAAAGATTCACGAATGAAAGCCGAGACCAACGGCTAACAAAATAAAATAAAAAAAACTAAAAACTTACGGGTAATTAGAAGTAGTCTTACATTTTTGGAATTCTGATTACCCGTAACGACTGTCAAAGAAGAAGAGAATGACAGCTGGGACCAACGGCTTAACGTGCTTTACGAGGAGTCTTGATGAGCAATACATGGTCACCCATCCATGAACCGACCGCAGCAAGCGTACCTTAACTGTTAAAAATGTAAATCATCAAATAACTTCTCCCGCTGTGAGTGCAGCGCGAGGGCGTGTCAGACTTTTATTGACTAAAACCCACCCGTGTGCCTTCAGTACCTGTGTGCCAGAGGCCACGGTATCTCTTTCGAACAACCCCAATGAGGCTGTGATTATGTAGCCAAGACCCCGAATAGACTCCAAGTTTCTACTGAGAAATTCCTGATGGGAAAATCAGATTATACCATGCCACACCTAAGTCGGCCCCAGGATGTCACGCTCAGCGGTAGTGATTGCGACCGCTAGACCAACGAGGCAGTCGTTAATTGTATGAGTAAATATAATAGTACTCTAAAGTACCTCATCATTTCGGCCGAAAGACGTCTACTGCTGGACATAAGCCTACCCTAATTTGGGGAGTTTGCCATGATCGCCACGCTTGGCAGGCAGGTGGGCGATCGCAGTATAGTGGTAAAATACATAGAGAACGCTGCTGCCCATTCTCTAGTAAGCCCCGTAGTCGCCTCCTACGACACCCACGGGATGAAATGGGGTGGTGCTATTCTTTACGCCTGGCAGTACATGGAACCGTCCGGTACCACACGGAACCGTCCAGCACCACACGGAACCGTCTGGCACCACATGGAACCGTCCGGAATCACACGGAACAGAGTTCCTACATAATCAGCCTATAACGTTCCTACAGCTGAGACACAGGCCTCCTCCCTGTGAAAGGCAGTGGGACGCGGGCCCAGTGCAGGTTGGTGGATGTCACATATCTTCGAATTTTTGATTCTAGGACATGGCGGTTTCTTCACGATGTTTTCCTTCGCCGTTTTGAGGGCAGTGGTGATATAATAAATTACACAAAGTAATGTGTCTGGGTTTGAACCTACGATACGTAAGTCGGGGCCGTTACCACTTCGCAGCCACTGCTCTGAGTTTTAGAATATTTCTAATTAATATAAAATAGTCTTGACACCCTAGAAGGACTAATATTACCAAACACTCTATCACACTTTGTAGGTAATACCTTCTGTCTCCAAAATTCTCAACGAGACAATTTCTTACTCCCAAATTCTCTAGAGACATGACATTGACGTCAACGCTTCAATATTGTCGTCAAGTTCAACAACAGACAACTTACTTATCGCGTCTAACTAAATAACTTTTTACCATAGAACAAGAAAACCGTATAGAAGTGACATTTTATACAGGTAGTCCTAGGAGAACATCTCACAGCTGTATCGCAAATATAATGTCACTTTGTCCAGGTACAATTGAGCATTATATAGAGTGCACTCCAGCGCGTCGAAACAAACTGTTGCCTTTTCCTCATCCAGCGCGCCTTCCCCTTCCTTATTCATCCGTGCCTTTTCTCATCCAATCACGGCGTGAAAAAATTACCCGTGCGGTCTCAACGCAGGCATTAAGATCGCGTTCAGAGTGTCGCTTCTACACATTCTTATTCGATGCTATTAGGTACCTAAGTGACTGACGTAGAACCGGAAGGGGCGCGTCCGCTTAATTCGACAGTAATGTTCGCGTGATCTTGAACTATTAGGTATTAAGGTTGGGGCCTATTTTTAGTGGTATTAGTGTGTGGTTTTATTTGCTTAACCTGTGATTAATGTTTGAGCGAATTGTTAGTTGAAATGATCTTTCTGCACTCGCACGCAATATAATTTTTTTGGAACGAAATTCTTTAACATAGCTTGCGATAGGAGTAAAATTTTATAAATATTCACGTATCGATAAAAGCGTTACGTAACGAAAAAGTTATGCTAACCTCAAACGCAACACAAAATTCGATCAATTTTCTACCGCCCTTGAAAATTCAACATTCCAAATAAGACCATCTATGACACTCTGTTTGCTGCTCAATAAAAACAAAGTTATTTTAACATCTGAACGTTTGACAGAAACGTAGATAAATATCTCGTTTACTAGTACAACATTTATGAGCGGCAAATATTTACCGCCTTCCAACCACAAATATGGAGCAGAAGGACCAGTCGCAAGAATAGTCTAAAGAACTATTTAATAACAGTTTTCTCCAATTAAATCTGCGCAGTTAAACTTAAGTTCGCAATGTAAAAATTAAAAAGTAATCGTACTCTTTTATGAGGAGCCTAATAAATAAAAATTATTTTATAAAAAAATACCTATATATTTTTAAATAAAACCAACTTCCAAAAAAAAAAACGCTACAACATCATCATCTGCCTAGCATTTCCAAACTTTGTTTTGGTCGGCTTCCAGTCTAACCGAATGCAGCTGCATACCAGTATTTTTACATGGAAAGACAGCCTATCTGACGGTACCTCTTGGCAAGACTGGCTGTCAGACTTTCTACCTTCTAACTACCCGTAACGACTGTCAAAGACCTGAGAATGACAGCCAAGAACAACGGCTTAACGTGCTTTACGAAGTACGAAAGTATCTTAGCATGTAAAGATGGTCCATGGACCAACCGCGGCAAGCGTAGCTCAACCTGAACGAACGAACCGTGCGGTTCTAATTATTTTACCACCAACCCCACTAAAAACGCTACAAAGTAAAAAAACTAATTTTAATTTCGGAAGTCGATGTCTTCTTTTTCTTTTTTTCTCCGTGGGAAATCATCAAACGACTTATCCCGCTCTAGGTGGAGCAGGAGGGCGTGTCAGACTTTTACTGACTAAAACCCACCCGTGTTTCCTCAGTTGCCTATGTGCTAGGGGCCGCGGTATCTCTTTCGAACAACCCGCACCAGACTTCTGAAAAAAAAAAAAAATTCTGGAACGGCTTGTTTTTTTTAGCCGGTTGATTTAAGATTTTTTTTTGAACACAAGAAGCAATGGCTTAGCAAGGTTGTGATTGATAGTGTGTTAATCAGGTTGCAGGTCTGAACGTAAAAAGATTAGGTTGGTTACCTCGTCGAAGAAACAAAGGCTCTAGTTTGTAATAAAGACTTTTTTGTTTGACCTTCTGTTTTAGTCATTTTAACGTTTTGTGACTACAAAACACAATTTACGAGAAATATCTGTACCGTAATAAATCTCAGTATTGAAAGTATTTATTTTATGAAACGAAATTCTTCAGTCATCTACATAAAAAAAGTAGCTTGATAAGGTCTCGTGGCCTAATTATAAAAGCCACATGAGTCGAGCGAAGGTTAAGCTAAGCTTGCTGCGGTCGTTTCGTGGATGGGTGACCATCCATTACCGACTTTATGGAACTGAAATGGAATTGGGCAGGACACCTGGGATATGATAGATATTGAATGAAGCTGTGTACACATAGCTGACCAATACTTTCACATGATCTGACCAAGATTATGTCTGGACTATAAAAGAGATTGTGACCTATTCGTTTGGGCCTTGTTTTTTCTTGTGTTTGGGCCTTTCTTCGCAGAGTAGTCAGATAGAAAACGCCTACTTCACCTAGTTTTTTAAATATGAGTAACGTGTAAGTATGTGCGATAAAACCAACTTACAGAAATACCACCATTTACATAATTACTGTAAATAGCAAAAGATACGCAAGTTCAAACTCAAACTCAAAGAATTTATTTCAAACTAGCATTTACCAGCGGCTTCGCCCGCGTGGAGGTTGAAAACTATCCCACGGGAACGTATTATCGGGATAAAAAGTAACCTATGTGTTATTCCAGTTTACAAACTACCTGTGTACCAAATTTCATTCAAATCCGTTCAGCCGTTTTTGCGTGAAAGAGTAACAAACATCCATACATACATCCATAGTCACTAACTTTCACATTTATAATGTTATTAGGATAAACCATTTACAGGCACGTTTGAATTGTCAAAAAGTCGATCAGTTGGAAAGTTGAAGCTAACTTGCCCCTAGTTGCAAACTCAAACTCAAACTCAAACTCAAAGCATTTATTTCAATTAAACCATTTACAGGCACGTTTGAATTGTCAAAAAGTCGATCAGTTGGAAAGTTGAAGCTAACTTGCCCCTAGTTGCAAACTCAAACTCAAACTCAAACTCAAAGTATTTATTTCAATTAAACCATTTACAGGCACTTTTGAATTGTCAAAAAGTCGATCAGTTGGAAACTTGAAGCTAACTTGCCCCTAGTTGCTCAAAGCCGACATACAAAACAGTTTTTATATATATTTAGAAAAACATTTTATAATATTATAAGTACCTCCTACTAATGGTAAGATGTAGTGAAATCTTATGAGACTTGTAAAAAACATTCTCAGTGTCATCTCAAATCTATCTTTAAGACTCATTGTAACACATGGTTCTGTCAGCTTGTTTTTCTTAGTAAAAAAACAGACCTTTTCTAGCAAAAAATAAAATGAAAATACAACTCAAGACTTTCAGGCCTCGTTTGCACGTACTTATAAATATCAAAATCGGACAAGCGTAAAAATATCGCGGCGGTATTTTATCGCGCACTGGATTATCAACTCTCAGTGTTGAACCGAGCATTGAGAATACAACGTGCGTCTCAGCGTGTCGAAAAAACACACTGTTCGATTTTCAACTCTCGGCGGTAAGCAGTCTGTTGAAAATCCAGTGTGCAAAATAATCCCACTGCGATATTTCTACGTTCGTCGGAACGTGAATGCATAAATGTACATATAAAAGCCACCTCATCATCATCTGCCTAGCCTTTCCCCACCTAAGCTGGGGTCGGCTTCCAGTCTTACCGGATGCAGCTGAATCCCAGTATTTTGCATGGAGCGTCTACCTATCTGACCTTCACAACTCAGTAACTGGGTAATATGATACCCATTGGTAAGACAGGTTGTCAGACTTTCGGGATTCTGACGACCAGTAACGACTATCAAAGATCCACAAATGAGACTAACGGCTTAACGTGGTTTCCGAGGTTCGGAGGGGTTTTGGTATGTAAAGATGGTCACCCATCTACGGACCAACCGCGTCAAGCGTAGCTTAACCTCGATCGACCCGTGTGTCTATTTGTTACTTAGCCACAAGCCCCTCCTATAAAAGCCACATATAGAAGTAAAATGTCATCTTAAACCTAAACGCAGCTAGAACGTGTCCAGCATATCGATTCTGTAACCATCTCACCGCATGAAGTGAGCGTGGAGTGAACTGTCAGTGTCATCCCACTGATGCTAGGGATTGACCAAGCATTAGGTGATATGACATTGACAGCTCACTCCACGCTCACTTCACGCGGTGATATGGTTACAGAATAGCAATGCTGTTCATAAAATATTCAGGTCACGTTCACTCTAGATTTTCAGACGAGCCTCCACGTGTTTTCTAGAATAAATACAGTCGACCTTTCTTTTTTCTTTGTTGACTAGTGTTATCTTTTTGACTTTTTTGTAACCATTCTGTAACTTCTTCTGTTTTTTGATCAGGTACTTTATACACCGTGAAATTTTAATGGTTGTTTTGCCGCAGCGAAATGGTTTTGTCTTGGTAATACAATCGTTATATGAACAAATAAAATATTAGAAACAAAAAATGGCAGATTAACCATTGTGAAAAATCACCACGTGCGAGAGTTTATTTCGCTTTGAACATTTATGCATCGCTGTTTCCTTTGTCGGAGGTGCGTGCGATTCGGGTAGTACCTACAAGTTACGTTTAGTGTTACTAAAGATTAGTGTTTTATCGAGTTGATGAAAAATTTTAATTATTTTAAAACAAAAAATTCTTTATTTTTTTACTTTTACTCTATGCTTCGAAAGTACTCCTTATGGCAAGTCGTTCTGCCGCGGGAAAACAACCATTAAAATTTCACGGTGTATAATTTCAAATAAAAATTAATTAGTATCCTCTACAAAAACGTTTTAGGTACTGAGACGGCATTTCACCTGATTTGGGGTTTCAGGTTGAAAAGTTTATATTCAGAATTACTTAAACCTTTAATTAAATAAAGCTCGTGAGCCGAATCTGAACATAAACCGTAATTTATGATGAAATTTTTATAATTAAGTTAGTTAAATAGATTCCAATAATTACGACATTTTCACAATTTGGCCTTCAAATCTGTAAAACAATACTTTTATTTCCCCTTCTTTAAATTAGCTTTAGGATAAAGTATTAATTTCATAGTTTTTTGTTTTGACTCAAATCTTTTATGGTTTTTTCTAAACCAGAAATGTGTTGTTTTGTACGCCTTAAATGGCGTATGTTATTTTACGACCTTGCATATATTATTAGATGTACAAGTTCATGTTTTACAATAAATATATTCTATTCTATTCTTTAAGGGTTCCGATTTTTGCCAACGGAGCCCTAATAAGAGGAAACCAATCCCAGACTTGGAACCAGACAAATTATTTTCGAGTATTTAAAATTTCTGATTACTTTCTAGATTTTTTCATAAACATTCCAAAAACGTAAAAGATCATAAATTCGAGAATTTATAAACAATCTTTGACCTAGGAGTTCATCTTTCAAGGAGTAATAGTTTTTTAAACTTTATGGTTCCAGCATTTTCTAACAGACTCCATCCTCTCTTAGATGAAATACCGATTCAAAATAATTCATGTTTTGTTTCGGTATTTATTTCATATTTTATTTTCATTGGAAATTGTCCCATGCTTAGATTTTTTTTTGTACGTGCGTACACTCACAGACACACATTTTAAATTAGAACTGATCACTTACAATGTTTAAAAGTCTATTAAAGCACCATGTTGTGCAATTGTTTTAATTAAAGGCTCTTCAAATTTTACTTTTTACACGCTTTATATTAGCTTCACTTGTATGTTTGTTTGTTTGTATGTAACCGCCTCCTTTTGACGCTATTTTGACCCACTTTAAACGGTCAGATTTCATTTAAACTTTGTAGACTTATCGAGGACCTATGACAATTTAATAATTAAAAAAATATATATTAAAAAAACATGTTTTTGCAGTTAGCAAAACTAAAAAAAGCTTGGGGTGCTTTTTAAGGTATTTTTATAATCAATTAATATCAAGCACCCCACGCTTTTTAATAGAATTAAATTATTTTCTACTTTTTAGTTTAGTTTTTAAAGCGTGTTTTTTTAGTTTTTTTTTAAACTATTATTTATTTAGAAATGAAAGCCATAGATAGCCATCAAGGCTAGCGATGCTACACACGTGAAACTCTCGAACAGTAAACAACCGGAATGCTTTGTTATTAATAAAACATTTTCCGAATTTTTCAAGACATTCAATAAAAAGTGTTACAACAATCAATAAAAGTACCTACGAATTCAAACGATTCCGACTCTCTGATATTATGAAACAGTCACATGTACAGTTAAGCGCAAAACGGTTACAGTTGTACACAATGCTCAAAGTGTAACGTAAACGTTTGGATCTTGGTAACTCCCCAGGAGTGGAGCCATTTTATATTCATAAAAGCGTGTTGTTCGCGCCAGTACTGAAACACAGGGGACTGGTTTGCGAAACATTTTGACACATTTTCTTACAGACTGGCGTTTGTGTACGGTAATGGAGAACAAATGAACAAAACAACTACAGCATTTTTGATGAATCGCATGCTGTTTTATTAATCTATCGAAAGACTCTCCAACTTCCACTTAAATGACCGAGTCGCATGTCTCTGTGCGATTGCATGGGAAGGCAAAACGCGATCAAAGTTTTTGCGGGAGAGATTTCCTGTTTTTCGGCGGGGCATCTGTCCTAAACGTAATTTGTATGTATTACGCAACTATCCCTTATGTAGGATAGATGTAACAATATATAGAGGTCTGCAAAAATCGCTTGTACTCTGGAAATATTAAAGATAATGTTTTTTACTTTTCACAAATTTGTAGACAAAAACCAAAGTATCGGCCAGTTTTACAAATAAAGTATTTTGCTTTTTGTATGGAGAGATATAGAGTGATGTCAAAAAGTGTGGCAACTATCCGGCTTTTACCCTACTATACTCTGCCTAACCCTTCGGAGATTACAGGCGTGATGTTGTGAATATTATAAATAATGCCGTTTCTAATTGCTGCCAGCGTGCGGCGGGGCGGCAACTCCGTGATCTGTGCATAAATGCGACAAACCTAATGCTAAATTTCTCAGCCATTACGACACCCACGACAAAAAGGGGTGACCTATTTATTCTACGCATCAGAACTATTAAACAACTGGCATTTAGATATAGTTTTATATCAATAATATCGTAACCTTTCTGGCGTTTGAAAAAGCCTTATTATAATTCATAATTTATTCACATGGGGCCTCGTGGATAAATAATAACAGCCGCTCGGGTCGATCAATCACTTTAAATTACGCTTGCCGCGCTTGGTCCGTGGGTGGGTGACCATCTTTACATACCAAGATTCTTCCGTGCCCCGTGTGGATCCAGCTATCACTCGTAGATCTTTGACAGTCGTTACGGGTCGTCAGAAGCCTGAAAGTCTGACAACCAGCGGCGAGGTGTCAATTTGTCTAAGAGAGAAGCCGAAGCGAAGTCGACTTTAACTTACTGACTTATCAATAAAGAATACTTACTATTATTCTAAAATTAATGAGGGAATGTAAAGAATTTAATATAGTAAAATTGAACAGCTGAAAACCAAATTAAATGTGCAATACTCCTCCATCTCGTTCTCGCTGACGCATTTTTCTATATTTGTCTCTGTCATAACCAGTTGTACAGCGATTTGCTCTCGTCCATATCAAGCGGTGCCACGTTACCTAAAGTGACGGAATCATTACGCGATCGGTGTTGTATGAATTTTTAGTTCTCGTTTATGACTATTTGGCACCGAGTTAATTGAGAGCATTGTTATGGTGAAATAAATACCCGTAGTGTAACTATATTTTTTGACAATAGTTGCCACTACTGAGGTGACATTTTTTAATATTGATAGAGTTGTGAAGCCAGTGGGAATCGTGTTATATGGTGCTTTCGCCACTGCTGACAACTAGTCTTACCAAGGGCTATCTACAAGGGCATCGTGTTACCCAATAACTGGGTTGTGGAGGTCAGATAGGCAGTCGCTCCGTGTAAAATACTGGTAATAGTCGAATACCAGCATTTTACATGGATCGACTGCCTGTCCATCCGGTTAGACTGGAAGCCGACCCAAACATAGTTGGTGATCTACTAATTATTAATTGATAATTATTAATTAATAAAAATCAAGTCTTATTACACGCTTTATATTAGCTTCACCTGGATGTTTGTATGTTTGTTTGTATGTAACCGACTCCTTTGGACGCTATTTTGACCCACTTTAAACAGTCAGATTTCATTTAAACTTTGTAGACTTATCGAAGACCTATTTGCAATTCAATAATTTAAAAAAAATAGAAAAAAACACGCTTTTGTAGTTAGCAAAACTAAAAAATAAATAATAGTTTAAAAAAAAAAAAACACGCTTTAAAAACCAAACTAAAAAGTAGAAATTAATTTAATTCTATTAAAAAGCGTGGGGTGCTTGATATTAATTGATTAGGTATAAAAATCCCTTAAAAAGCACCCCACGCTTTTTAATAGAATTAAATTATTTTCTACTTTTTAGTTTGGTTTTTATAGCGTGTTTTTTTTAACTATTATTTATTTTTATGCTCCGATCTAATTACAAAACGTAGCAGTCAACAGCTGAATAAACAATTTATATTGCATGGCTTTATAAATTTTCAACTCTTGTGTAATATGCAGGCATTTATAACGCTTCAACTGTAAATACATACTCAAATACAAGAAAACTTTGGTTTCCTTACATATTGTTCAGAGGAATATAAGTCACAGAGTAGTTAATCCGGGCAGTAGGCACACTCTTGTTTATGTATAGTCAAGGGAATTAAACCATGTTACAGCATTTCATACAAGTGTTAATGAATGACAGTTGTGGTTTTGTTATACGCACAATTTAGATTGGTAGATTATCTGCCTAGCCTTTTCCCAACTAACTGACCCCAACGGGTCATCATGTAGATATTTGCTTAATAATTTAATTTTCCTGACTTAAAAAAAAATATGCAGCTAGCCCAGCAGCATATTTTTTAATAAAGTCAGGGAAATATAATTTTATGAAAACAGCTAACGAACGGACACGACTTTAAGAACTTAAAAATCTTTTTCATAATGGTATTACACAGGGTAAGTTTTTATCCAGTGCGCAAATTGTAACCATGAATTCAGCATATCATTCTAGACCAGCTAAATAATCAGCTGTTTCATAGAAAAGTGCAATACCTACGCGGTCAAAATGTATGGATCAGCTGATTTTTTTTTTTGTATTACCGACGAAAAATTTCTGCGCTGGTGGTCTAGAATGATATGCTGAATTCATGGTTACAGTTTGCGCAGTGGATAAAAACTTAGGCTGTATACTTCTGCTTAGTTTTTTGTAAACATAACAATGACGCTCTCAATAAATTACTATTATATTGATCTGCAGCTATTCTACCAAGTTCTACCAACACGAGCTACCAAGTTTTGAAAGATGGGTGTTTTTGACGCTCTCTTTTATTTATTTTTGCCGTTCACGAACTGTTAATTAAAACATTTGAAAAATTTAAGTAGGTAGTTATGATATTGTTAAGGTCGCCAGAGTAACCCGCTTTTTTTTGTTAACTACGTTTTGTGCAATTAGCAGATCAGTGTCACAACATACTCGTAATTGGTGACCGTAAAAAATATGGCTTTACAGAATCATAATAATTAAAATCACCGATACAATCCTCTTAGTTCCTTCTATCACATTTAATTACTGTTTCATAAAAAAGTCATACAATTGGATTAAATAAACTTTGCAAATTGGACCAAACGGAAGAAAATTCAAATTTTCATAGCTACCTTACTGCATCCACCTAAAAACCGTTACCTTATTTTTACTTTTATGTTACAAGTTTGCGTTTTGTACGAAGTGATACTTCTGAACTTTTCTTTTAAACCCTGTGACAAAGCCGTCATGTTTATGTTTTGCGTCTGGTTCAACACATATGTAACTTAGCTTAAACTGCAGTACGGTCGAAGAATATTTAAGTTTGTTTTGTTAGCTTTCTTAAAGTTGCCGTCGCTAATATCGTCGTGTGGTTAGAATGCAAATAGGTTTTAAATTAGGCAGTGACACCCACGACAGTAGGAAAGTTGGTTCGTAATTAGTTAGTTACTAAAGTCCAGTGCTTAATGGATATGCGGATGAGAGGGATGTTTTCCCTTATAGTTGTAACCTTTATAAATCCCAGACTGATCTTTTGTAAAGGTGTGTGGAGGTATGAGAAACAGCGTGTAAATTTCACTCATACTCTATAGAAAAGGGAGGATCCTCCGACCAGACGGGTGTTGTGTTTAGTCGGCAACTGCCCGTCAGTTGATGTCGGGATGTTGTATGCACCGTGACATTTTAGTCGTCTTACAACGGCAGCCCACTTCATGCAACCAATGACTACTAAACATTTATTTAAAAAAAAAAAATTGGACTAACAAATAATAAAAAAAATATCATTCACTAAGACGCATGATGTAGTTTTGAACACCCTGTTATGGAGATGGAATGAAAGAATGATGAAATGTATTGGTATTATGGTAGGTATGTAGAAAACTTCTACCGTTTTATAGGTACGTAAACATTATTAACAGGGAGGGTGTTTTATAATTCTAAAGCATTATTTATTTTTCTTAGTACTTATTATCTTAGTTAATTAAGTTAAGTAATTTTTTAATAGCGCCCGTAGATATTTTATGTCGGATACATTGAGCGGACCACCTTTGTAAGACGACTAAAATGTCACGGTGTATATGTCGCAGCCGTCTGGTTAAATTAGCCAGGTAATTGAAAGCCTAGGCGGTTCATTAAACGCCGGCATCCAATTAAATAGCTGAATGACAACTAGCCAAGTCATTGAGCGCAACGTTTAACCAGATGAATGTCGTGTTGTAATTTAGTTAAATTGGATATTGATGAATTTGTGATGTTTGGTTTGGGTGACTATGAGTTCAAAAATTATGTACGACTACTTTTACTAATACCTACCACTAAGTAACTAGCAATAGTGAAATGTTTGTTCATAAAAAAATAGATAACACGAATATTACTCAATAATAATTAAGTCAGTCAGTAAGTTCAGTCAGTTTCGACGCAAATATTTCACGAAAACTTACAGAAGACGTAGTATTATTTGGCACCGCCATGTTTTCAAACTATTGTGACCACATTACACTTTTATTTCACTTAAAATTTCACACAAGAACGAAAAATAACATTCACGGATTGCGCTATAGACGCCCTATTTGTTTTGGTGACTACTAGCGCCGCACTGGAAAAAACTGAACTAAATTTGAATCACTTGGCTGAGTCTTGGTCAGTCATCTTCAAAGGGCCGATTTTCAATACGCCAAGTTGTTAAACTTTGAATGATTCTAGTTCAATTTACTATCGGCCTAGGCATCCAATTGGACGCCGGCGTTTAATGAACGGCCTAGGCGTCCAATTAGCTGGCTTATTTAACCAGATGGCTGCGACATATGTACCAGGGCCTCAAGTCTGCTATTACAATAGTGTCAAAATGGTCTATCATTGATTTCATAATTGTTGATTTTGACAAGTTTGGTAATCTACTAATATAATGGTGTCATTATGACTTTTCAATGGTCAGCCACTGACACTCCATTGAAAGAAATGGCATTCATTGGTGATCTCGTACATAATGACAAATGAATGACTGACTTAGGCGGTAATCTGCAATGAATGCCATTTCTTTCAGTTTATTAAAACTAATAAATAATACGTAAAAATATACATAGGTAAATGAAATCGGGCATGAATAAATGTTCAAATTTAGTAGTAGTTTTTTTCTACTAACGGGTTTTATAATAATGGCAATACGACAATGCCATTATAACACAATTCTATTATGAGACCATTGACCGACCAATGATCGGCCATTATGAATTTAGCAGATAACGAACTTTTAGCAAAATGACAATGTTGTCACTTAAACCATAGGTAGTTGACTGAAATATAAAATAAATGAGCGAGTTAAAAAAAATACGCGCGAGAATGAGCGAACTACGACGAGGTGGCGTTACGCGCGCTCGCTAGCAAGACTGACAGCTGACTGATCGGTGTCGCGACCCGTGCGTCGGAGTCAGGCCACGCGGCGTGGTCCTCGTGCCCCACGCTCCCTCCTGTATTGAGACGCAAATATGTTGCCCTCGCGCGTGAGGTGAAATTATCTTGTGGAAAAAAACAGATTTTCTTTAAAAAATAAAGGTTGTTTTTTTCCATTGATTTTACGTTCTTTAAACGAAAAAAAACCACTGGTTTCAAGGATAACGGTGTTTACCCTTCCAGCCTGTATATACCAGTCGTGCGGTAAACTGTGATTGCGCGATGCAGAATTTTTGTGACGTCAGGTCTTTGATGCGTAGTTCAATTGTAGCGTTTTAGATGCCGCCACAGATGTAAGAAAATCTGGTGATTTTACCTGTTCTTTACGCAATTGGTCCTGGAAACAAACATTTTAAGACAAGTGACAGTTACCAAACATTAATGAGCCCGTCTACTCCCACTCGAAGAGAGAAGGCTTGTGTCCCAGCAGTGGGATCATTATAGGCTGATTATGTTGTTGTTGTTACGAAATTAAACGATGCAAGAGATAAGGTTAACGAAGAAAGAGTTAAGGTATGCTAAGCTACACAAAAAGTTATTTTCGAATGGTACAGGCAAAAATACAAGCTCACAATCTTTCTTATTCCAATAACCGATTAGAATAACTCTTTGCACTGTAGCAACTGTTTCATAAAAAAACAGTTAATGTTGATTTTGGGCTAAATTTGCTCTCATTTCATAATGATAGGTAATTAGCCACGATTTGATGGAACCATTCCTACAAAGAGTAAATAAAATAGATCGCGGTACGTAATTTCAAACAAAATCAGAACAAACAACCGAAGGTGGGAACCCGTGCACTCGTTGCCTCGCACGGAAAAAGAATGAGGTCAACATCTGGGTCTGAATTCACTATGACCACTTAACGATTACCACGTCAATCACACACGATTTCTGCTAATATCGTGTTAATAATATCGACAAATTGTCTTGGAACATACAGAATATGGCATTTCGATTCCTTACCGTTACATTGGCTTCTAAAAAGACGATATTGATGTAGTTCGTACGTAGTAAGAACCACACAGAATTGAGGCCCTGTACACGTTACATCAAGTCTATATAACTAAACAGACAGCTGTGCTGCTGGGGAGTTTGTTGCGCCACTTCTTCTTCACAGCTAAAGCACTAGGAAGTGGTGAAGGGCGGGCGTTTTGGGGGACTGTCTTATGTAATTTTGACATTCGAAAAGTGCTGATTCTCAGCCTAATTTGAATAAATGACTTTTGATTTTGATTTTGATCAATGCCTATGCCAGGGCCTCAATTTTGTATCCTTATAATGATTCCCTGCGGAATCTTACTACGTTCAAACAAAAATGCCAATATCGTGTCTTGTAGAAACCAATGTAAAGATAAGGAATCAAAATGTCATATTCTGTGTGTTTCAATTCAATTTTTCGATATTATTAATACGATATTATCAGATTATCGTGAGTCGTTAAGTGGTCATAGTGAATTAGAGCCCCGATGTTCGGAAATAAATTACAGATTGCGCCACGTAAGTCGAACCCAAATCCGCCATTTTGGTTCAACTTACGTGCCGCAATCTGTAATAACCTTTGACATTTCATTAATTTTAATCCCATCTAAGTCAATATTGGAAAATCTCGACGAAAAGATAATTATATTCCTTTGAAATAAATTACCTATCGTAATAGAGTACATACGTGAATAATTTTATATTTACCTGTCGCTTTAACAGGATTCCGTCTAACGTCGCCGCTAAAGCGGGGAATATTAATATTAAGGCCAATATACCTCATTTGGTAAAATTAAATTATTTTGATCACATTTTCGCAGCTTTAAAATGACGCTTTTTAATCTAAAATTATCCTTGTCTGTAGTACCGAACTGAGAATACCTAGTGGTATTAAAATAAAATATATCCAGGGTTTCAAAGTTAGAGTGAGATGTAGGTCATGGGTTCGAACCCAAGCACTTTATTTTTTGAGAATTATTTCATCACCAATGCTTTAAAAACGGTAAAGGTAAATATCGTGAGGAAACCGGCACTTCCTAGAAGTAAAGATTTGAAGACATGTCATATCCGCAAATTCGTAATGGGCCCGCGTGGCAGATTATGGTCAACATCCTCTCACAGAGAGGAGACCTGTGTCTCAGCAATGGGAACATTATAGGCCGATTATAACGACAAAGTCAGTTCACAGCTTAGCTGGTGGTAGTCATCCCTCTAAAGAACACTTTTTCAAAAGTTTTAAATATCTTTATCTTATCGTAATTCATCTGTAGGTACCTACGTGTGTGTCAAACGACTCGACCGATTTTGATGATTTTTTTCGCATATGTTTGACTATGTTCTTGCAGGGGTTAGATTTACAATTGGACCCGGTAGGTGGCGCTGTTCGTCCAGGACAACATCTATCCAGTCAGCTAGTTATCTATAAAATGTTGTATTTTAGGTGCGTACAACCATCGCATCGTCTACAAATAAGCAGACAGACATGAACATAGTTTACGACTTTTTCCATAAAATACTCAATATAAATGTCGCAGCAACATTTTAGCGCTCCCCTCCGAAATTAAAGGGACGTCAACGTCAAACACAATTTTACGGGCGATGAGAGCTCTTGCACTTTTATTGTCACCCTGTTTCAATATGCTGAGAGTGTTTCATTTAAAATGGCTGAACTTTGTCTTTGCCCTAGTACCTGCTTTAGTAAAGCGTTGAGCTCAGAAACACACGTTTTTTACTCTATACCTAAAAGCTGAATTACGCGCTCTAAAATGGTATGACATTATGCCATGTTTCCCCAAAAGATTGGCCAGAAGTGAACCTACCTAATAGTACAGTCGAGTTCATTAATATATTAGCACTGTCAAGGATTAAAAATATTGTGAGCGTTAGATAGCTCAATAAATTCTATAGAACCTGTAGATCAAAAATATGTCCTAATGTGAACGGTTCAATAATATGTGCTGTGCTTTAGGCAATAATGTGAAAAAAATATGAGAAGAAGCAGTCACATGTTAATAATGAATCTAAATCTTTACCACAATTTAATGATGCTTATAGTTGTCACAATATTATGAAATTTTTGACGTTCATATATTTTTGAAGCCTGAAAGAGCCAATATATTAATTAACTCGACTGTACACTCACATTCGCCAGTTATTTTAAAGCCCTAAGTAACCCTATTACTTGGCGAGTGAATGGCCATCAATCGGGCACAAACCCAAATTCCGCGCTGCTTGTGAAAAATTCCAGATAGAATAATCGAATACCACTATGCCTGACCTAATATTCAAAACCAGGATCTCAAGCACAGCCGTAGTGCTTGCGACCACTAGATCAAAGGCAGTCCTAAATGACGTCAGGCCGAAACAGGTCTTAAAGCTGAAGCTTTGCTTTCCTAGAAGTTTGGTGGACTGTACATAATGGCAGTCGCGGCGACCATTATGAAATATATCTGGATGACCGAGCTTTGCTCAGTTTTTTTTTTTGTTTTCTAAGAAAAACAACCGACTTCCAAAAAAACACTACAAAGTGAAAAATAACTTAAATTTCGGAAGTCGGTGACAAAAAATTTAAACACATATCCAAAGTCACCGCCTTCCGAAATTAAAGGTATTTATCACTTTGTAGTGTTTTCTTTGGAAGTCGGTTGTTTTTTTTTAAGTTTGTTTTTTTCACTTTTTAGTGGTTCACATGTGCTTACCCCTTCACAGCGTCCCGGCGTGATGTTATGTTATGAACTGGTGTAAATAATAGACAGACATGAGATTTCTGCAATTCCAGCCCATTTGCTATCATTTATTGAGGAGTTCCGTTGCCTATCTCCGAAGTTGTTCATCAGATTTTCACCAAATTGAAATGGGACCACTCAGAGAAAGTACTCTTTCAAAAACTGTCCAAATCGCTTCAAGTGTGCCTATAAAATTTGAAGAGTTCTCTCTATTTCTCTAGGATCCCAAAATCAGATCCTGACTTGATGATCATGGGACCACCTGGAGAGTATAACCTTTCAAACAAATAAATAATAATCCAAATCGGTCCTGCCATCTTCGAGTAATCGGGGAACATACATAAAAAAGAAATAAAAATAAAAGTGTTCGACGAATTGAGAACCTCCTCCTTTTGGAAGTCGGTTAAAAATGAAACCTAGCTAGATCGATTTATCACCCCCGAAACCCCCTGCATACTACATTTCTTAAAAATCGTTGGAGCCGTTTCCGAGATTCAGATTATATATACAGATATACAAGAATTGCCCGTTTAAAGGTATTAATTAGATAATGACACCGGGGTTTGACTGTACGGTGTCAAAAAATGTTCTATAAGAAAACACATCAACTCATCTATCTCCACAGATGGGGGTTCACGGACGGCTCAGATCTCAAGTGCGTATGCGGCACCTCTCCTGACAATGGCTCACCTTTCATCCTGCGCCGCATGCCCTGTTACTTGTGCAATTGACGATCTTATCACTGCGTCAGTGAGCCAAGTTCGCGCAGCTGAATTTTGGGCAAAAGATGTTTGATTTTTTTTGCCATCGATACACTAAGAACAAGAACTACTCATCTATCTTCAGGGTAAATTTTTATCCAGTACGCTAACTGTAACCATGAATTCAGCATATCATTCTAGACCCTCCAGCATAGAAATTTTTCGTCGGTTATACTTAAAAAATCAACTGTTTCATAGAAAAGTGCAATACCTACGCGGTCAAAATGAATGGAACAGTTGATATTTTTTTTTCTATTGCGGACGAAAAATTTCTGCGCTGTTCAGTCTAGAATGATATGCTGAATTCATGGTTACAGTTTGTGCACTGGTTTAAATTTTATCCTGTATACAATATGTAACAAAAACCCTGTTATGTCAAAAATACATAAGACAGTCCCCGTCTTATGTAATTTTGACGTTAAATAAGGGCGGATTCCTTATTTGAATAAATGACTTTTATTTTGTTTTTTTTTTTATTTTGAGTCGCTCCATGTAAAATACTGGTATTCAGCTGCATCCAATTAGACTGGAAGCTGACCCCAACATAGTTGGGAAAGGGCAGATGATGATGATCTACTAATTAAGACTATTTTTTATGCTCCGATCTAATCAATGAACCGCTTATTCAATTTCTACATAAGGTTTTAACATTCTGAAACTTCCCTTGAAATCAACACAAAAACTGTTTTGAGTTATACCTTATTTCGTCTGATATCACATTCACCAATCACGGATCTCTGCCTCCAATGGCTGTTTGTAAAAACGACGTCATTATTTACTGTCAGTAAATTTAAATTCAGTTCCAGTAAATCACTTCAGGAGTTCTGGCAATAAACTCCGCCTACTAGAAACTTACAATAAATCATTCCTGTTTTGTGCTTCTCGAAATTAGGTCACAAACGCTCGGAAAATCCGGATGACAATGCATGCATTTGACAAAGTTTGTTCTCCTTTTTCTTCAAGAATCAAAGTTTTTCCAGACCACAGCTGGAAAGAAGGGTTATTTATGAGCAGTTTTGAATTTTGGAATAAATGCATTTATTTACGAGTAGGTGATTTTGATGATATTTCTTTTGAGACTTTTAGATTTCAGTTTATGGGTGGTGCATGGGCGACGAAAAAGGATGGAACTAAAATACATCCAACACTCTCTGGACAGTCGACCGAAATTCATGGTAATTGAGAGCAGTGGTGGCCCAGTGGTAATGCCTGCCACTTACGAGTTGTAGGTCGCAAGTTCGAAGCTGCTGATAGCCGGGACCAACGGCTTAACGTGCTTTCCGAGTCACGAAAGATTGTTAGTATGTAAAGATGTTCACCCATCCACGGACCAACCGCGGCAAGCGCAGCTTAACCTGAACGATTGACCCGTGCAGCTTGTATTACTTAGCCAGAAACCCCTTCTACTCCTGACTGAGGCCTATGCATTGAAAAGTAGTATTCGAAATCGATTTACGATTGCCGGAGATGTTTCGATTTTTCCTTTAGTACTTTTTGCGTCTCAATCATAAATCGATTTCGAACCCACATTTACACAAAAATACAAAAAAAATTGAGAATCCCCATTTTTGAAGTCGGTTAGTGAAATCTCAAAATTAGATAGGTCAAGGAGTTTTTACCTTTATCAGCACAAATCAAACGCCGAGTGCATTATTAAAACATTATCTTTAATGTCACGTTTTTAAGGTCGAATAACGTCTGATTGCCCATCAAAACGTCTGGTAATTTGTCCTTTAAAAATGAAGAACTCGTACAAGAAGACGCTTTGTAAGTGGAGCTAAAACGAGAATTTTCGATTCAACCGATAAATGACTCTAAAAACAAGAAAAACATCTTCTTTCTCGTTCATTAAACGTTATTTTATTAGCACTCTTAACTTCCCAGAAGAATTTCCGTCAGGTACTTAACAAATGTATAAATACCACTTCAGATAAAATTAGATTGTAGACGATTTTATGAAGTAAACGATATTGAACCTTTAAACGAAACTTTAAGGTTGATTTAACATTTTCATTCGAATTCGATGATTCTTCATGAATGAAATTTTGAGTTTTGTCTGAGTAAGGGACTAATATTTCTTGAACATCCTCATAAAGTATCTTCGGAAAGGTTATTCGGCTGTGATGACTTTGGAGACTTTGTTCCAAGAATCAAACATTTTATTGAGATATAACAATTTCTCAAGTGAAGTTTTATAGACATAGGTACTTGAGAATGAATAATAGCTTTCTTGTAATAACAAATCAAGAGCCTACTAGAAATGGTTTCCTAAATTCAATCATTTAATGACGATAGATATTTATATTCCCAAGTAATAACAGTAGCACGGATTGATCGATCGGGCTTAACCCGATCGATCAATCCGTTCTTATCGCGGTTGGTCCGTGGATGGGTGGCGCTATACCAGCCAAGAAAAAAATCAACTATTCACGTAACACGTCCGTGTTTGGGTTACAGAAATTCATGTGATTACCATATTTCAACATAATCACTCCAGTAGATTCGGAGCAAAGCTATGACAGACTGACAGAAATATAGACACACGTTTCATCTTTCTGTATTTCTGTCAGAGATGTCAGCAACAACTGGTGGGGTCCGCAAGGGCCGATGCCTGCCAGGGGTGCGGATTGTTCGAAAAAGATACCGCGGCCCCTGGCACACAAGCAACTGGAGGAACACGGGTGGGTTTTAGTCAGTAAAATTCTGACACGCCCTCCTGGGAGAAGTTATTTGATGATTTCCCACCCCAAAAAAAAACGTTTGATCCTATATGGGTTTTCTTTTTTCATGAGCACCCTCAGAATAATAATAGAACAGAATATGTCGACGTCATCAGCAATGAGGTTTCAATGCTGATGACGTTGACGAATTTAAATATTCTGTTGCGCAATGGCTGAATTTGAAAGAATAGCTACCTATAAAATTTGTTATGGTACAAGCAGCAGTATTACTATTTATTTTTTAAGTGTACTACAATATGGCATTAGGTCTAGCCTGTAAGGATATTTGTATGTTTCGAGTGAATAAATAAAATAAATAAAGAGGTACGGAATCCTAAATATGACCCTTCTTCGCTAAAAGATCTCGAAAAATGAGCAGTCGTCGACCGTTGACCAATAATCCGTTCGTAAACATTCAGATTGTCTAAGATTCATTTTTCATTGATAACCCGTCGAATATGAAATATTCCATGATGAACTTATCCGCCGAAGCCTGTCTAACTACATAATGAAAAAATGGTATTGAAGCGAAATTCTCATATCAAACTAAAACTATTTTGACAAAATAAACTTTTAGATATGAAAGTGATTTAAACTTGGTGATAAAACTGAGTATTGTGAATGATGAATTATTGGACTATGTGTACCAAATCAACGCTCTTTAGTGAAAAGATTTTGTTTAAGCTTAAAATTATTATAATACTGGCTTTTGCCAGCGGCGTCGCCGGCGGCGTCGCCCGCGGCAAAAGCTGCAGAATGATGATAATTATAACAAAAACACAGCACCAAACAATGCTGATGAGAATGACGCAAAAATTAAGGAACGGAATTAGTAAATATGACCCATGAGGATAAAAATGACCTTAAAAAGTAAACGATACATTTACCGTACCCAAACAAAGTGAGAATTACTTCCAAACACCCTTTTTATTGCGCAGATCATTATTTGACCCAGAAGCGTCGCTGCAGAATGTTTAACGATGCCGTAAACTGTGAGACTCGATTGATTGCTTGCGACGAATCAGTGGGTGGTCGGTGCCAAATATCTGAAGTTCTTGGCATTTTGATGCACCAGATTTGGGATTTTAGTATAAGTGTGTAATAACCAGTATGTGTCACACTACTGGAACAAGATATCTTTAATTTTTTTACAGTTTTATTTATGTTTGCCATCTCCGAATAATCTGGTCAGAACGAATCGAGCAAATCTATCAAAACAACTTAGACGATGTTAACTGGTGGGGCCCGCAAGGGCCGATGCTTGCCAGGGGTGCGGGGTGTTCGAAAGAGATACCGCGCCCCTGGCACTCAGGCAACTGAGGGAACACGGGTGGGTTTTAGTCAGTAAAAGTCTGACACGCCCTCCCGCTCCACCCAGAGCCGGAGAAGTCATTTGATGATTTCCCACCCAAAAAAAAAAACTTAGACGATGTTAGCTGTCAATCTAACCCGGTAAGAGTGAGTCCACCCGATCCATTAAAACATAGACGATGTAAGCTGTCAATCTAATTTGGTAAGAACGAGTCCAGCCGATCAATTAAAACTTAGGTAAAGTGAGCTGTCAATCCAATCTGGTGAAAACAAGTCCAGCCAATATATTAAAACTTAGGTGAAGTGAGCTGTCAATCCAATCTGGTAAGAGCGAGTCTAAGCGATCTATTATAACTTAGGTGAAGTGAGCTGTTAATCCATTCTGGTAAGTACGAATACAGCATGGAGGAAGGTCTATGTCCAGCAGTGGACGTCTTTCGGCTGAAATTATGAAGTACGAGTCCAGCCAAAGTTCTCCACAAGGTTGTTAGTAAAAAGAAGTCATATCTACTTTTCCGAGCTGAGTTAAACAAGGGCCTACAGTTAATAGACAGGAAGATCTAGTTAGCTAAGTCTTAAAGTTAAGAGGTGGCCTTGGCAATAGTTCAGGGCTAGTAAGATTAGCATCATTGCACTTTATTGGTGTTAACCCACAACACAATATTATACGTATATAAACTCACGCGTCTGTCCCATGTAGCTAGGCAGAAACTACAGACCGCCACCAGCTACAACCCTTACCTATATACTCTTTTTGTTTCGTCCACTACTTACGTAACCCAAGCATATTTAGCTTAGTAAAAGGGATGGACAGATATTGATAGAACTTTTGTAAATATAACCTCAAATTACAAGGAAAAATAAAAAGGGAGTTGCGCTCATCGGCATGCACACGCAGTGTGACGTCACAAGCAAATTATATCATGCTTACGAATTGTTATAAATATGACCTATCTTTTTAATACTACTGAGCTTACTACCAGTACTCCGAGCGAATAGATGTTTTCACCTCAAAATAAGACCAAATCTTTTCACCCAACCAAAATAAACGAGGCCTAAAAGAGTAGCAACTCAGCACTTCACTTGCCCAAAATATAAAATCGTTAACGAGCCAATAAACGCCGTAGGAATCGATTGACAGCCTTCAGATGTCTCGGCGAGGTTTGCCAACTTGGCGACGAGACATTAGCTACGTCAGCTGTTTTTATAAGTTTGGTACGGCGTAATCAGGGTAAAAACTCTTTTGATGCTTTTTGTTTGATTAATGCTGGAACGCTTGTCTTAACAATCGTTATTTGATTTTAGATAATAGGTAAGTACTGTATCACGCTTACATGTAGTGGAATTCTCTGCTAGAGTAGTAAATTAGTTTCATCTAGGCATTTGTCTACCATCGTCGACCACATCATCTCTTAAAATTCTGCGAGATAGTTTTTTATTTTAATTTTAATATATTTCTCACCACAATATCCTTATAAAAGAGTCACAAAGAACAATATTGTCCAGTTATGGGCTCATAGAATAATATTCTGGAATACTGATGCCTAAGCTAAGCCGAAGCCTGTACTTCAGGCTACCGGGTCTCCGCCCCAAGTACATAGTTATGGTTGCCTGTAAACTAAAACTAGACAACAATTAACAGATAGGAGTGTTCGTGTGGCGAATGGTTGTACCTGCAATAACGCCAAAACACAGACGGAATGCGACGACTATTTTGGAATGGAAAGTAAATTTTCAGTTGTGTCATAGTCCATAGTCTTAAGCCATTCGTCGAGTCTTTTCTTACTTTGACCGAACTAGAGATCCTAGATTCCACATGGGCAGTTACCAAAGACATCTCTTGTGTTACAAGATAGAACTTCTTTTCTGTCTCAATTTTACTGGAAACAGGTCTCGTTTTCACCAAATAGCATAATCAGCCTATAATATTCCCACTGCTGGGACACAGGCCTCTCTTCGAGAGGGAATGGGCCTTAATCAACCACGGGGTTGGTAGACGTCACATGTCTTCGAATTTTTGGTTCTAGGACATGCCGATATTACCTCACTATGTTTTCCTTTAACGTTTTTTGCTATTTCAATTTTCCAAATGCTGAGTCTTCTTCTTAGCGTGTCGATAGCAATCTAAATACAGTCAGCCCAGAATTTGGCTACGAGCTTGGCACTTTCAGCAGCGTCCATCAGATCCTGTAGCGTGCAGACAGCAGGACACGCTAGACATGATATTAAGTGCCCCACTGTTTGTGGGACAGCACCACATTTACACTCCAGGGCGGAGTCATCTGTGAATCTCCACCTGAGCAGGTTCTCTTTACTTCGGCCTATCTGAGTCCTGAGTCCATTTAGAGACTTCAAATGCAGCCAAGGCAACTCATGTCCAGTTGCGGGATTTTCAGCAGCTGGAATTAATATATAGCTGTACTATATTTTTTTGTTAATTAATATAATCATAGTATTTAGATACATACTTGTAACTTTGATTTAATGTGAGCAATGTGTCAACATTCGCACATTACCTGATGCTACCTGATACAGTACATTGATAGCTGCTTGTATAAGGTTTTTTTTTTTGCCACTTTCTAGTTAACCTAGCTTTATCAATGCCGTGAACCTGTTATTGGCTTAAGAGATAGTTGTCATAATCTCGCTATCACTGAGCAGTGTATGCTGACTGTAAGACGCTAGTGTCTTTGACTACAGTGATCTGTTCATTGATAGTGAGGTGAACATTCATAACTCATGTAAATTAATTGTAAGCTGTTGAGTTTCCAAATAAATAATTAATAAACGAACTTACAACCTCCAACCAACCTGACCCAGGAATTCATATTCCATAATAGTATTAACGTAACGTATCGTATCTTTATATTTAATATAAATATTCCTCAAATATAATTATTGCAGCTAACACTGTTTGTCTCTGCATTACTCAAAGGTTGGCTGGTAGAAAATGCCTATGGCATTAAGTCCGCCTCTGTACGTATTTGTGCGTGAAGTATTAAATAAATAGGTAATTAACGTCCCGCCTTTACTTCACACGGTTTTTGATACGTCTTGGCAAAACATCGAGATTTAATTAGTACTCATTATGCATAATCATTTATTTCCACATAAAAATTCTGGAATAAATTCTCTAAAAGAACTAAACTACGAAACGCGGTGACACAGCCAGATACGAAGAGTGTCTTTCATTTATAATAGGTATGTATGTATAAATTATATAGATATAGATGTAATCAAATAAGGCTCGTATTCTGTCTATATTCTTGTCAAGTTAGTCATTGATACCGGGTCCCTGAAAGGGTGACATTACTAAGCTAATAAACGATCCTTACAAGTAAATTGTATTAGTGAAACAATTCCGTCCAAGTTGTGGACTTAAAGATGGCGAGTTGGGGAAAAACATCGATTTTAGTTTATTTTCAGCCTGTGTTTTTATATTTCCACTACAGCAGGCTTAGCACGAGCACTGTTTTGTCGACAAAAATGACGTTCCGTGAAGAGAGTCTGTCGAAAGCTTTCTACTGTCTTTAGCATGGCAATTACAAAACCAAATTGTCGTCACTACTCTAGACAACTGTCAGTTGTCAGTGTGATTCTGACAGTTTGGGATAGAAAACTTTCTTTTGCAATAGTCTACTTAAAAGAGTAGCTAGACAAAAATCGTTAGAAACGAAAGACACATTTTAAAAGGATTTCTACGGTACGATCTCGTTGCGATGTCAAAAATGGAAAAACGAAATGTCACTTTGTATAGAAAAGAGCTGTGTCTATTTTTCGTAGAAATAGAAAGTGTCATACTAAGCCTGCATGGAACGAGGCCTCTCTTTCTGTCAGTCAAGTTCGATCTCTCTGTCGAGATAAAAATGAATAAAATATGTTTTTCAGTTCAACATAACCAACTTCTTCTTGTTCTCAATTGTCAGCCCAAGCTATAAAACTTATCTCTTTTATAGTGGCCAAAAATTACCGGTGGCTAAATGATAAAACCCGCTCGGGTGGATGGAAGATTAAAGGCTGGGCAACAATCCATTACACATCGACACCATGCCTCAGAAAGCACGTCAAGCCGTTGGGGTCCCGGCTGTCATTCGCAGATCTTTGACAGTCGTTACGGATAGTCAGAAGCCTAAAAGTATAAAAATCAGTCTTACCAAAGGGTATCGTGTTAACCGATCCCAATATCCAGGGGTGCGGATTGTTCGAAAGAGATACCGCAGCCCCTGGCACACAGGCAACTACGGGAATACGGGTGGGTTTTACTCAGTAAAAGTCTGACACGCCCCCCTGCTCCACCCAGAAGGGGGGGGGGGGGGGAGTTATTTGATGATTTCCCACCCAAAAAAAAACCGATCCCAACATATTAGGGAAAAGGCTATGCAGATTGAATGTCGTGGCCAAAAGTATGGCCAGATAGGCAAAAGCAAGGTTGATAAGAAGTGGCCTGAGCATTTGTACAATGCGTATTAGGGGGCGCCCAAAATATATTCATTCAAAACATCTTCTCTTTGGTTAGAGCTGTTCTAAATGTGCCTCAGATTACTCACATTCCTATTTTTAATGGCTAGCCCCTAGCAGGAATGTGCACAGTAAATGTAGGTAACTTAAATTCAGACAACTTATCAATTGGAAATTCTTTTTTTGCAGATGATATTGATTTAGTTTGAACACGTAATTCATATATAGGGGTGATACTTAATTATCTTTTAGTGTTAAACGAAAGGTTGTATTTGTGATTCAATACCATTCGAATAAAACATTACATTTATTCCGTCGTTGACTAAAATGCACTTAAGATCATTCCAATTTTCCCGATTCTATGATCGACAATCTTTCCACCTCCCATTCCCTGGCCTCAACTTCGCTATCTTCAAGGCTTACGCCTCACCCAACGGTTAATGTGAGTAAATGAATTTTGAGCGTACCTGAAGACGATACCGAGCATGTGTCGCTGATTTGACTTCGGGCCATATCTAGTACGTTGTTGTATGGATAGCTATGTTGTAGGCATTTTGAAGGAGAGGTGTTTTAGATAAGAGGTTAGTTATTTAGAAAAATGCGCGCAAGTAACAGACTATTACCACACTTAAAAAAATATTAAATGATAATTTTCTTTATTTCATTTGAAAACATATGTATCTATGTCTCACATTTTTACAACATTTTTATTTAATTTTTAATTTTATTGCTTATTGGATTAAACAGTAGATTTATTTATTCATTTACGGGTGGTCCCAGTCGCCGGAAAAAAAGAAATTAAATGGGTCCGGCAACTGGGACCGCGGTTCCAGTTAATTGTGGTTTCAGTCGCCGGAAGCCTCCACAGGCATCCTTTCTGTGAGAGGGAACAGGCCGTAATGCACCACGCACCAAGTGCGCGTTGGTAGATGTCACGTGTCTTCGAATTTTTCGTTCTAGGACATACCGGGTTTCTTACGATGTTTTCTTTCACCGTTTTGAGAGCCGTGGTGAGGAAATTATTACGCACTAATCAAATGGGGCTGCGACGGCGACCACTTCTACAAGTACCCACACGCACACAGTAGTTCAAACACTAATTATAGGCGTAATGCAGTATGCATTACGCCTATAATCATTCATAGAACCAGTCGCAGTTTTAACGAAATTTGTTGTAAATAAGGTATTGACCTTTTCTACACCAATGCAAGCACACTAAGGAAGCTCTTAGCAAAACCATTTTTTGTACAAGGTGCACCTGCCCGGCACATGAACAATTACTGTCAGAATTAGCTTAAAATTTGAACAACGAACTGTTGAAAAAAATTAACCAACTTGAAGGATTAACTAAAAATAATAGAAATCATTTATTTGCTTATAAGTACACAGATAGGATGTAAGTTTGACTACGAGGGGGGGGGGGGGTTTGTCTGTGGGGGCTTGTAATTAGCAATTTAGTTTTGTTAAGTTTAATTAAGTTCGTTTTATATTACTATCTCCTTTATTTCAATTATTACATATAAATTACGTTTTTAAATATTAGAATATAAAATATATAAAAACATTTAAAAATATAAAAAATAGTAGCCCACCGGTATCGGGAACAGGGTCCAAGCTACTGGCAGTCAGGGCTCCAGAGAGAGAAACCTCCTAACAATGCGAGCCGTGTCCTGGCGTACCGCTTTCTGGATCAAGCCCTTGATCCAGCTGCCCAACGCGAGCCTCCTTAGGTGTTGGTCGAGGCTCGTTGCTATCAAACCATTGGCTGTTATGACAATGGGTACAATGATCGCTGAGTCCACATCCCACATGTCGACAACCTCGTGAGCCAAGTCAAGATACTTGATTTGTTTATCTTTCTCAGCTTTCACGAGGTTCCCGTCATGCGGGACCATTATGTCAACGATCATTGCACGCCGCTAACTGCACGGGAAAGTGCTCGGGCAAGTGCTGGCAGCAATTGCTCGGGTAAGTGCTCGGGCAAGTGCTCGGGTAAGTGCTCGTGCAAGTGCTCGGGCAAGTGCTCGGGCAAGTGCTCGGGCAAGTGCTCGGGCAAGTGCTCGGGCCAGTGCTGGCGGCAATTGCTCGAGCAAGTGCTCGGGCCAGTGCTGGCGGCAATTGCTCGGGCAAATGTATATGTGTGTGTATGTATGTGTGTTCATGGGCGAAAGTATAGAAAGAGTAGAAGTCGCGCGGAACCTGGGCCTAATCATCGATCCGGAACTTCGTTTTGAGGCGCACATTAATGATGTAGTCAAAAACTGCTTTTATAGATTAAAGGTTCTATACAGAGTGAGGGACTTCCTTAGCATCGCTATGAGGAAGAGATTGGTGGATAGTCTAGTACTCTCGAAACTAAATTATTGTGACTGTGTATACGGGCCCTGTCTCCTTTCCCGTACAGAACGTCTAATACAGCGTGTACAAAATGCGTGCGCTCGTTATTGCTTTGGCATACCCCGGAGGCACCATATTACACCGTATTTAAATGAACACAATGTACTAAAAATGGCTGCACGACGGAAACTACATCTAGCCGTTCTAATGTTCGGTATAATAAAAACACACAAACCGGAATACTTATTTAAAAAAATTCGCTGGAGGCACGAGCACTACAGCTACTCTGCTCGTTCAACGTCCAACCCGATCTCGATGCCTCGGCATAAGACCACAGCCTTCAGAGGATCTTTCAAATATGCCGCCTCTCGCTGCTGGAATGATTTACCACCTCCCATAAGATCCCTGCAAACAAAACAAAATTTTAAATTACTTCTAAAAAAAAGTCTACTAGAAAAACAGAAGTATGACCAGCAATTATTTTATAAATAAATTATACTCACATAAGGTTTCTCATCTATGGGCAAGGTACATCAATATCCAAGCGGCTCGAGACGGCATCGTGTTTGGTTTGGTGATGCTCGATGGCGTGATGGGCAATGCGTCATCAGTTGCGTCGCGGTGAAAGCGACGTATAGCCACTTAATCGTGGTCTATGATCGAAGTACATACACTAAACACCTGTTTCTATTAAGCGTCGACTGAGACGCACGTACTAGCCACGCATCTACACTGCACTAGTCACACGTGATCACGCAGGTCTCGTGCGCCGCGCCGATGAGCCGGCGGCGGCGGCGCCGCGGCGCGCGAGCCGTGAGCCCGATGACTCGATAACTCATAGACTCACAGTACGTCATCACGCTCATAGGCGCAGTAAGGAAATGCACGTAATTGAATACAACAAAGTATTTTATTGTGAGCGCGCGCGCAGGCGACGCGAAGGTGAGAGTGGGAACGAGACAAAACGCGGTACATTTTTGTGTAGGTACTTGTATGTTTTTGTTGTAACTAGGTATGCATTTCATTGCTTTATTCTATAGCATTTTTATACCTTGTGTTGTGGGGTAATGTAAAATGTTATGTACTCATTATTATAATTATTTTACTTTGTTACTTTGTTTTGTCTAATTTGTAAAAAACCTGGCTTGATTTTCGTACGTCGGTTTCGGGTAACCACTGAAAATCAGCGCTGTGCTGTGGGTCCCATAGCACAGCATCATGCTGAGTGGAAGCCTTCTTGTCACAGTCACGGCGTGCAGTTGCCGACTATTTATGTTCTCTAAGCCGATGTATAAATATGTATGTTGTTTTCATGTTTTTTTTTTTAATGTTATGTAATTGTTTTTTATATGCACGTGTTTCTGTGACAAATAAATCTATTTTTCTTTCTTTCTTTCTAAATGCTCGGGCAAGTGCTCGGGCAAGTGCTCGGGCAAGTGCTCGGGAAAGTGCTCGGGCAAATGCTCGGGAAAGTGCTCGGGCAAGTGCTCGGGCAAGTGCTCGGGCAAGTGCTCGGGCAACTGCTCGGGCAAGTGCTCGAGAAAGTGCTCGGGCAAGTGCTCGGAAAAGTGCTCGGGCAAGTGCTCTGGCAAATGCTCGGCTTGCTCGGGCAAATGCTCGGGCAAATGCTAGGACAAATGCTCGGGCAAGTGCTCGGGCAAGTGCTCGGGAAAGTGCTCGGGTAAGTGCTCGGGCACGTGCTCGGGAAATTGCTTGGGCAAGTGCTCTGGCAAATGCTTGGCGTGCTCGGGCAAATATTCGGGCAAGTGCTCGGGCAAGTGCTTGGGAAAGTACTCGGATAAGTGCTCGGGCAAGTGCTCGGGCAAATGCTCGGCGTGCTCGGGCAAATGCTGGCGGCAATTGCTTAGGCAAGTGCACGGGCAAGTGCTCGGGCAAGTGCTCGGGCAAGTGCTCGGGCAAGTGCTCGGGCAACTGCTCGGGCAAGTGCTCGAGAAAGTGCTCGGGCAAGTGCTCGGAAAAGTGCTCGGGCAAGTGCTCTGGCAAATGCTCGGCTTGCTCGGGCAAATGCTCGGGCAAATGCTAGGACAAATGCTCGGGCAAGTGCTCGGGCAAGTGCTCGGGAAAGTGCTCGGGTAAGTGCTCGGGCACGTGCTCGGGAAATTGCTTGGGCAAGTGCTCTGGCAAATGCTTGGCGTGCTCGGGCAAATATTCGGGCAAGTGCTCGGGCAAGTGCTTGGGAAAGTACTCGGATAAGTGCTCGGGCAAGTGCTCGGGCAAATGCTCGGCGTGCTCGGGCAAATGCTGGCGGCAATTGCTTAGGCAAGTGCACGGGAAAGTGCTCGGGCAAGTGCTCGGGCAAGTGCTCGGGCAAGTGCTCGGGAAAGTGCTCGGGCAAGTGCTCAGGCAAGTGCTCGGGCAAGTGCTCGGGAAAGTGCTCGGGAAAGTGCTCGGGCAAGTGCTCAGGCAAGTGCTCGGGCATGTGCTCGGGAAATTGCTTGAGCAAGTGCTCTGGCAAATGCTTGGCGTGCTCGGGCAAATGCTCGGGCAAGTGCTCGGGAAAGTGCTCGGGCAAATGCTCGGTAAAGTGCTCGGGCAAGTGCTCGGGCAAGTGCTCGGGAAATTGCTCGGGCAAGTGCTCGGGCAAATGCTCGGCATGCTCGGGCAAATGCTCGGACAAATGCTCGGGCAAGTGCTCGGGCAAGTGCTCGGGCATGTGCTCGGGAAAGTGCTCGGATAAGTGCTAGGGCAAGTGCTCGGGCAAGTGCTCGAGAAAGTACTCGGGCAAGTGCTCGGGCAAGCACTTGCCCGAGGACTTGCTTGATTGCTCGAGAAAGTGCTCGGGCAAGTGCTCGGGCAAATGCTCGGCTTGCTAGGGCAAATGCTCGGGCAAATGCTAGGACAAATGCTCGGGCAAGTGCTCGGGCAAGTGCTCGGGAAAGTGCTCGGGTAAGTGCTCGGGCATGTGCTCGGGAAATTGCTTGAGCAAGTGCTCTGGCAAATGCTTGGCGTGCTCGGGCAAATGCTCGGGCAAGTGCTCGGGAAAGTGCTCGGGCAAATGCTCGGTAAAGTGCTCGGGCAAGTGCTCGGGCAAGTGCTCGGGAAATTGCTCGGGCAAGTGCTCGGGCAAATGCTCGGCATGCTCGGGCAAATGCTCGGACAAATGCTCGGGCAAGTGCTCGGGCAAGTGCTCGGGCATGTGCTCGGGAAAGTGCTCGGATAAGTGCTAGGGCAAATGCTCGGGCAAGTGCTCGAGAAAGTACTCGGGCAAGTGCTCGGGCAAGCACTTGCCCCAGGACTTGCTTGATTGCTCGAGAAAGTGCTCGGGCAAGTGCTCGGGCAAATGCTCGGCTTGCTAGGGCAAATGCTCGGGCAAATGCTAGGACAAATGCTCGGGCAAGTGCTCGGGCAAGTGCTCGGGAAAGTGCTCGGGTAAGTGCTCGGGCATGTGCTCGGGAAATTGCTTGAGCAAGTGCTCTGGCAAATGCTTGGCGTGCTCGGGCAAATATTCGGGCAAGTGCTCGGGCAAGTGCTTGGGAAAGTACTCGGATAAGTGCTCGGGCAAGTGCTCCGGCAAGTGCTCGAGAAAGTACTCGGGAAAGTGCTCGGGCAAGCACTTGCCCAAGGACTTGCTTGCTTGCTCGAGAAAGTTCTCGGGCAAGTGCTCAGGCAAGTGCTCGGGAAAGTGCTCGGGCAAATGCTCGGGAAAGTGCTCGGGCAAGTGCTCTGGCAAATGCTCGGCTTGCTAGGGCAAATGCTCGGGCAAATGCTCGGGCAAGTGCTCGGGCAAGTGCTCGGGCAAGCACTTGCCCGAGGACTTGCTTGCTTGCTCGAGAAAGTGCTCGGGAAATTGCTCGGGCAAGTGCTCGGGCAAATGCTCGGCGTGCTCGGGCAAATGTTGGCGGCAATTGCTTAGGCAAGTACACGGGCAAGTGCTCGGGCAAGTGCTCGGGCAAGTGCTCGGGAAAGTGCTCGGGCAAGTGCTCGGGCAAGTGCTCGGAAAAGTGCTCGGGCAAGTGCTCGGGCAAGTGCTCGGGCCAGTGCTGGCGGCAATTGCTTAGGCAAGTGCACGGGCAAGTGCTCGGGAAATTGCTCGGGCAAGTGCTCGGGCAAATGCTCGGCGTGCTCGGGCAAATGCTGGCGGCAATTGCTTAGGCAAGTGCACGGGCAAGTGCTCGGGCAAGTGCTCGGGCAAGTGCTCGGGCAAGTGCTCGGGAAAGTGCTCGGGCAAGTGCTCGGGCAAGTGCTCGGGCAAGTGCTCGGGAAAGTGCTCGGGCAAGTGCTCGGGCAAATGCTCGGACAAATGCTCGGGCAAGTGCTCGGGCAAGTGCTCGGGCATGTGCTCGGGAAAGTGCTCGGATAAGTGCTAGGGCAAGTGCTCGGGCAAGTGCTCGAGAAAGTACTCGGGCAAGTGCTCGGGCAAGCACTTGCCCGAGGACTTGCTTGATTGCTCGAGAAAGTGCTCGGGCATGTGCTCGGGCAAATGCTCGGCTTGCTAGGGCAAATGCTCGGGCAAATGCTAGGACAAATGCTCGGGCAAGTGCTCGGGCAAGTGCTCGGGAAAGTGCTCGGGTAAGTGCTCGGGCATGTGCTCGGGAAATTGCTTGGGCAAGTGCTCTGGCAAATGCTTGGCGTGCTCGGGCAAATATTCGGGCAAGTGCTCGGGCAAGTGCTTGGGAAAGTACTCGGATAAGTGCTCGGGCAAGTGCTCCGGCAAGTGCTCGAGAAAGTACTCGGGAAAGTGCTCGGGCAAGCACTTGCCCAAGGACTTGCTTGCTTGCTCGAGAAAGTTCTCGGGCAAGTGCTCAGGCAAATGCTCGGGAAAGTGCTCGGGCAAGTGCTCTGGCAAATGCTCGGCTTGCTAGGGCAAATGCTCAGGTAAATGCTCGGGCAAATGCTCGGGCAAGTGCTCGGGCAAGTGCTCGGGCAAGTGCTCGGGCAAGCACTTGCCCGAGGACTTGCTTGCTTGCTCGAGAAAGTGCTCGGAAATTGCTCGGGCTAGTGCTCGGGCAAATGCTCGGCGTGCTCGGGCAAATGTTGGCGGCAATTGCTTAGGCAAGTACACGGGCAAGTGCTCGGGCAAGTGCTCGGGCAAGTGCTCGGGCCAGTGCTGGCGGCAATTGCTTAGGCAAGTGCACGGGCAAGTGCTCGGGAAATTGCTCGGGCAAGTGCTCGGGCAAATGCTTGGCGTGCTCGGGCAAATGCTGGCGGCAATTGCTTAGGCAAGTGCACGGGCAAGTGCTCGGGCAAGTGCTCGGGCAAGTGCTCGGGCAAGTGCTCGGGAAAGTGCTCGGGCAAGTGCTCAGGCAAGTGCTCGGGCAAGTGCTCGGGCAAGTGCTCGGGAAAGTGCTCGGGCAAGTGCTCGGGCAAATGCTCGGGCAAGTGCTCGGGCAAGTGCTCGGGCTAGTGCTCGGGCAAATGCTCGGGCAAGTGCTCGGGCAAGTGCTCGGGCTAGTGCTCGGGCAAGTGCTCGGGCAAGCACTTACGCGAGCACTTGCTTGCTTGCTCGAGAAAGTGCTCGGGAAATTGCTCGGGCAAGTGCTCAGGCAAGTGCTCGGGAAATTGCTCGGGCAAGTGCTCGGGCAAATGCTCGGGCAAATGCTCGGGCAAGTGCTCGGGCAAGTGCTCGGGCAAATGCTCGGCAAGTGCTCGGGCAAGTGCTCGAGAAAGTTCTCGGGCAAGTACTTGCCCGAGCACTTGTTTGCTTGCTCGAGAAAGTGCTCGGGAAAGTGCTCGGGCAAGTGCTCAGGCAAGTGCTCGGGAAATTGCTCGGGCAAGTGCTCGGGCAAATGCTCGGGCAAATGCTCGGGCAAGTGCTCGGGCAAGTGCTCGGGCTAGTGCTCGGGCAAGTGCTCGGGCAAGTGCTCGGGCAAGTGCTCAGGCAAGTGCTCGGGAAATTGCTCGGGCAAGTGCTCAGGCAAGTGCACGGGCAAGTGCTCGGGCTAGTGCTCGGGCAAGTGCTCGGGCAAGTGCTCGGGAAAGTGCTCGGGCAAGTGCTCGGGAAAGTGCTCGGGCAAGTGCTCAGGAACGTGCTCGTGCAAGTGCTCGGGCAAATGCTCAGGCAAATGCTCGGGCAAATGCTCGGGCAAGTGCTCGGGCAAGTGCTCGAGAAAGTTCTCGGGCAAGTACTTGCCCGAGCACTTGTTTGCTTGCTCGAGAAAGTACTCGGGAAAGTGCTCGGGCAAGTGCTCAGGCAAGTGCTCGGGAAATTGCTCGGGCAAGTGCTCGGGCAAATGCTCGGGCAAATGCTCGGGCAAGTGCTCGGGCAAGTGCTCGGGCTAGTGCTCGGGCAAGTGCTCGGGCAAGTGCTCGGGCAAGTGCTCAGGCAAGTGCTCGGGAAATTGCTCTGGCAAGTGCTCAGGCAAGTGCTCGGGAAATTGCTCGGGCAAGTGCTCGGGCAAATGCTCGGCGTGCTCGGGCAAATGCTCGGGCAAATGCTCGGGCAAGTGCTCGAGAAAGTGCTCGGGCTAATGCTCGGGCAAGTGCTCGAGAAAGTGCTCGGGCAAGTGCTCGGGCAAGTGCTCGGGCAAGTGCTCGGGCTAGTGCTCGGGCAAGTGCTCGAGAAAGTGCTCGGGCTAGTGCTCGGGCAAGTGCTCGAGAAAGTGCTAGGGCAATTGCTCGGGCAAATGCTCGGCGTGCTCGGGCAAAAGCTCGGGCAAATGCTCGGGCAAATGGCGGCAATTGCTTAGGCAAGTGCACGGGCAAGTGCTCGGGCAAGTGCTCAGGCAAGTGCTTGAGCAAGTGCTCGGGCAAGTGCTCGGGTAAGTGCTCCGGCAAGTGCTCGGGCATGTGCTCGGGCAAGTGCTCGGGAAAGTGCTCGGGAAAGTGCTGGGGCAAGTGCTCGGGAACGTGCTCGTGCAAGTGCTCAGGCAAGTGCTCGGGCAAGTGCTCGGGCAAGTGCTCGGGCAAATGCTCGGCGTGCTCGGGCAAATGCTCGGGCAAATGCTCGGGCAAGTGCTCAAGCAAGTGCTCGGGCAAGTGCTCGAGCAAGTGCTCGGGCAAGTGCTCGAGAAAGTGCTCGGGCTAGTGCTCGGGCAAGTGCTCGAGAAAGTGCTCGGGAAAGTGCTCGGGCAAGTGCTCGGGAAAGTGCTGCGTGCCCGTGCTGGTGTGCTGGCGGCTAGTGCTGGCGGCTAGTGCTGGCGGCTAGTGCTGGCGGCTAGTGCTGTGGGCCCGTGCCTACATGATTCAGAGTGTTTGGATTTGTTTGCATGTTTTGGATAGGTCTTTCAGTTATGCATAAGAAACCGTGGAGTTCCTGCTCCTGAGTGGTATGGAAAGATGGATAAAAAAAATGTGAATTGCTATTCACATTCCATCCATCTTTCCATACCACTGATTAAAATCCCGAGTTTTTCGGTCTTAAATATTTACCCATGCTCTGCTGATACCTGAGTCAGAATTTTGGGATTCGTTTGCATGTTTTGGAGAGGTCTTTTAGCGGTGCAGAAGAAACCGTGGACTTTCTGCTCCTGAGTGCTATTCAAATTTTTTATTGATCCATCTTTCTAAACCACTGATTAAAAGCCAGGTTTTAACTATCTCCTTTACCCATGTTACTTTTGCCTGTTTTAGTATAATTTTTTCATAGTTGCAACATGAAATGTGGAGTTTTAACTCCTCAGTTGTTGTAGTCAAACTTTTTTTATCATACCAACTTTAATCACTCAATGAAATCTAGATTTCTTATAATCTAACTTTGTCGTAAGGGTCTGCTGATAATTTTCAGTGACAACTGCGTTTATTTAGTTTTTTTCTGTGCCCGGGGGGTCTTAGCTTAGTCCATAGAATCTACGAAAAGCTACAAATTTATCAGGCGCCTCTTTTTACAAAATCATTTTCTTTTTTTTGTAGCGGGTGACATTTTTTATTTTTTTTATTTCATGACTTAGGTCGGCAGAACTATTCCGGAAAAGTATTAGGAACTATGGAACTCACCACTGTGTGCTTAAATCAGTTTTAAAATTGTAATTTTGGAAAAATGATCTGCTAACAGAAGGTACTTATTACTATACGCAGAGCATAATTATTTTCATTTCAGGCAAAAATGCCTGAACTATTTTTTTTTAAGTATAAGGAACTCCAGAACTCATCCGCATGCGAGAAGTACTCAAATTATATTTTGCTCTGCTGGGAAATGATCTGCCAAGTTCACCCACATGCAGGCGTCGGCCCTTGCGGCCCCCACCAGTTGGGCGCGCGTGGAATACAATGTGCCGTCTACCCCGTCTTGGTCCTTACCGGACAGTGAGCTACCCATTACTCGCCATCCGCAAGCCCACGCCGACGGTGGCCGGAAATCAGCCTGGGATATCGTTAGACTTTTTGTCCAAACTTTCAGAAATTACTGGCTAAAATATTGCTTAATATAAATGCTTGCGTTGTACAAAGGGCTCAAGAATATGATAAGTATTGATCTTGTTAGGGAAGAGAAATTCCCTTTATGAAAGCGTTCCACCAATATATTTGGGTAGTTACATATTTTGGCATGGGATATGAAACCATAGGGATGACATAATTCTGTCTTATACGTGAAAGGCTTTTGGGATATGAATGAATTGTTTATTTTATACATAAGCGTCCTCGTATATAATCTTTTTATTGGGTAGGGCGACGGTTATTATCATAACTTAGCGGCTGATCTGAACCATCCTACCTAATATTCTAAATGCGCAAATAAGTTTGTGTGTTTGCTATCCTTTCACATAAAAACGGCTTAACGGATTTGGATGAAATTTGGCACTCAGAAAGACCATGACCTGTATAAGGTAATAAGCTACTTTTCATTCTGGATCTCGAACAAAGTTGAGGGAAACACCTAATAATAAAGTAATATTATAAATGTAAAACATTGTATTTTTGTATGTTTTGACTTTTCGATGTTTGTTACTCAATCACACAAAAACGGCTGTACGGATTTGGATGAAATTTAGCGCACACAGTTTAACACATGGGATATAAATTTTTATCCTGGTAGTACGTTCCCGTAGGATAATTTTCGAGCTCCACGCGGGCGAAGCCTCTGGCAAAAGCGAATTATATTATAAAGACAACAGGTTTGGTGGTTTGTATATTTGTTTGTTTCGGTTTCACTCGAAAACAGCTGAAAGGATTTGGGGAATTTAACTTATCATCCCAATATTCTCATGAGATCGAGATGTTTGCGAGTAAAACCGCGGGGCGCACCTAGTATTATATAAATATAGAAACAGAATGCATTGTGTCGGTCGAGCTAGGTCAAGTTAGGTAGATAAATGTATTGACATGTGATTTATTATTGTATTTTTATTTTTATTTTTTTATTTCGTCTAAATATTATTTTCAATTTTTTTTTAATTGCGTGAATTCTTTTACATTTGTAATACGGTTATGTTTCATGCTGGATTACATTCGAACGTAATCTGATTTTTTACTGAAATTGAATTGAATAAGAACGTCATTAAATTTCGAATAATATTACAACGTGGCCCGACTAAAATACGAAGAGAAAACAGGTCCTTGGGCGAAAAAGAACAGGTAAGGAAATAATTTCCAAAAAAAACCGACTTCCGAAAAAACACTACAAAGTGAAAAATTACTTTAATTCGTGAGTTGAGATCTCTGGATATATAATTCAGTTCGTATACCACTACTTGTTATATAAACAACAGTCACAGGAAGCAGCAGAATATCATCTAGATACATAAAGTAGATTTATAACGTATTCTCGAAGCTAACGCCAAAACAACCAAAGCCAAGTTAATCAAATTTGTATGGGAACATCCCTGAAGCATACCCTATCCAATAAAAAAATGATTTTTGAAATCTATGTACAATTGACGGAGATATCGTGGACCTAACAAAAGAACCTCCTCCGTTTTGAAGTCGGTTAAAAATCTAATTCACTCGTAACCCAAAGATATCGTGAATAATCCGTCTCATAATCTCAATATCACGCTCAAGTCTTTCAATTCCATCAAACTCATTCCAAACCTTAATAAAAAAGCCACAAAAAATCTCACTTTATTAACACAAGGTGTTCACAAAAAGGAACAAATAATGAGAAGTCTAACAAATGTTCGATTTTCATCTGTCATAAAAAAAGTACCAATATCCATCCTACGGTATTTGTTGGTAGGGTGGCAATGAGTCAAGTTTTTGATTAGCGGATGGATGAATGCAAACCGTCGCCAAAATACACTTTTACCGTACATAACAAGAAAGCCATCATCTGCCTAGCCTTTTCCAAACCATGTTGAGGTCAGCTACCAGTCTAACCGGATGCAGCCGAATACTAGTATTTTACACGAACTAATTGCCTATCTGACCTCTACAACACAGTTAAACGAGTAACACGATACCTCTTGGTACGACTGGTTGTCAGAATTTCGGGCTTCTGGCGACCAGTAACGACTGTCAAAGTCGATTTACTAATGACAATCGGGATCAATGGTTTAAAGTGCGTTATGTATAGATGGCCCATCGATAACCCATCCGCGGTCCAGCCGCGGCAAGCGTTACTTAACCCGACCAATCGACCCGTGCGGCTGTTAATACTTAGCTACAAGCTCCTCTCAATTTCTACTGTTAGTGTTTTGGAACCTCTGATACCCACAATTTAGCAAGAGTTTTTTTTTGCGTATGGGATATCATCAAATAACTTCTCCTGTTCCATCGTGTCAGACTTTTACTGACAAAAACCCTCCCGTGTTCCTTCAGTTGCCTGTGTGGCAGTGTGGTGTGTGGTGTGGTCTTTCGAACAACCTGCACCTCTGGCAGAATTTCGCAAGGGATTGACTGGATTGTCCAAGGATTAGCCATTATTATTCAATAAGTTCATTCTTCTCTTGCAACACTTTTTTCCGCGACTTAGTAGGGCAAGCACAACGATCTAATGATTATACTTACATAAGATGAAAGTAAGAATTAAAGGAGCCATGGATTGGGAAGGAGAATGAAGATGATACTTTACAAAACATCACGCCTGTATTCCCCCAAGGTGTCAGGCAGAGGCATAGATACAAAAGGTACACTCACAAAAAAGGCCGTACACGGAGCTCAATGTACTCAAATCCAGACTCCGTGCTTTTACGAAATTCCAAAACATCACACAAAATTCTAGTCTTTTACGTTTGTAAGTATTTTTCTATCTTCTTCTCTGTTTATATGTGTGTGCATAAATCCCTACTTATGTTATAATTGCAAAAGTAGCTCTGTCTGTCTGTTACGATTTCACGCCAGATCGGTGAATCGATCGTTATGAAATTTGGGAGAGATATAGCCTAAGATATGGAGAAGGACATAGGCTACTTTTTTATGCGATAACAGACATCTCAGCGGACGGAGCCGTAGGAAAAACCAAGTGGTTGAATAATTAAATAAATAAACATTTAGAAATTCCTGATACAAAAACCCGAATAACGCGTTCCCCGACCTAAAGCGGGGCCCTAAGGGCCTGGGTGGGCTCCATCAGAATACCAGCACTACAACACTTTTTTTAAATGTCGCATCATCATGCTGAGATCCCTATCTCAAAAAAAAAGTAAAATAAAAAAACAAAGCCTTTTGGCCTCGTACGGGGACTTAGTTTTTTATTTTCCTTTTTTTAAATTTTAATTTATATTTTACTAAGCATATTGTGTAGTTAAGTTTGCGATATTCCTGTGCGAGTCTAATAAATACGTTTTCTTTCTTTCTTTAGAGCTCGGACTACTGCACAAGCGCAGAAAAGCAGTAACGCAAAAGATAATGAACCACTCAAAGTGGGTTTTAGTACATACGGGACAATATATGCCTAGCCTTTTCTCAACTCCATTGGGTTCAGCTTCCAGTTTAACCGCATACGGCTGAGTACTAAAATTTTACATGGAGCGACTGCCGCCACAACCCAGTAACACGAACTCCCCTTTTTTTTTTGGATGGAATATCATCAAATGCCTTCTCCCGCTCTAGGCCATGGTACTCTTTCGAACTAATCCGCGACCCTGGCAGGAACACGATACTCCTTGTAATATAAACAGTACAGTCTACATTGCATCGGAAGTCTGGGGCCCCTACTCGTAACTTCTAAGCCGAATATATCAAAATTACTTTGAAAGTAATCTATTTAACCCAGTCGTGTTGATTCCATAACACTTCAGGTGTGTCTTTAACTAAACTTTACCTCCTATTTGAGGTAATTCTAAGTTTTATCATGATATAATTTTGAGTTGAAGGTATAAGTAAGTTGTTTTTCTATCTTAACAGCGCAAATTCTTTGAACCAAGAAAACATGCGGATAGATTTTGTGTGGAAATCCCATTGGATAACTTCGTTCTTCTTTTTAGCGTATCGATGGCAAACAGTTCAAACATCTTTGGCCAAAAATTCAGCTGCGCAAACTCCGCTCACTGACGCAATCATAAGATCATCAAATGCACACTGCAGAGGTGACCTCTCCCTGAGGCGGGCAGAGGAGTTTGTCGGTCTCTTACTGAATAAAACCTAAAGATTCTTTCATTGATGACCACCTTTTCTAATGTGTATACGACAAAGGCATCTAAACACTGCGGTATTTTGTACGCAAAACATATTTTCTTCATACATTGTTCACCTAAAATATGTGACCTTCGTTGTACAGAAGCAACGCGACGCGTCGTCCTATAGATTTTCATCTACATCAATCAGAGAGATATGAATCTGCAAAAATCGACCACGGTCGCGGTGTCAAAGGTCGACAATGGCTGAGCCGTATTCATAGTCTCACAAATTTCCCTGTAAATAAAATTTTAAAGCTGTTCGTTAGAGACTTGAGAACTTCTAGTCTACACTAACTTTTTGTTTCATGGAAAACATTAACCACATAGTCTTCACATTCACAATAATTTAAACAATATAATACTTTTCAAAGTATTCATAACATTGTATACAAAATTTGTCAATTTCAATGTATAGGTATAAAAAAATCCAGAAATAATCTTGGACAGATCGTTTGATGACCATGTAGATTTGTGTCGTAGTATTTTGAGGAAAGAACCACACAGATTGAGGTGACTTGTCCAGTCATTGCACGCATTTATCACTAACCGTGCAGCTCCACTCAGAACTTAAGGAGCTCAACTATTGTGCGAACAATACCAAAGAAAGTACATTTAGGTAGGCCGCATAAACTACTCAAACTGCCAGACCATGAGCAAAAGTGAAACAATGACCCGCATAGTCCTCATAGTCACAATAATTAAAGTAATATAATACTATATACAGTAAATATTTGTCATTGTAAATATTATGTTCAATAAAACACTAATTAGGTAATTTACTGTTTTATTTCGTGGATGGTTTAAGCACTAGGTAGCCTTCAACTAACGTGTTATTTTCAGACCTGTAGGGTACTTCTACAAATCTTATTTGTCAAGAAGATTTACAAGTACCTTCATTAAAGATACACAACATACCTTTCCCCCAAGTATGCATGGACATATTATAAACATAAATGAAATATAAACAAAACATAAAGCATCATAATCTTCCTAATTCTACAAATAAAACAATTATCCCAACATGAGTAAAGTAATCTTAAATACAACATTACACCAAATAGTTCTGGCTGTGGCTAGGCCTGGCATATGGTGACATTGCATGGGAAAGAACTTTGTTCTTCAGTTTGCCACCTCGAAAAGTGGTCTCTGCCCCACTAGGTATCCCCAGCAACTCGGCCCATTCCTCCGAGCTAGGAATTTGGATTATTTGTTCCTTTTCTTGATTTGACTCTTCTACCTGCTCCTGTATACTTTCTTCCTTTTGCTCTTCCGGTTCCTTCTCCTCTTCTCCTGTAGTTGAGCTTGATGGCTTCTTTTGAATCAGTTGGTCAATATGTCTGCTTACAACATCTCCATTGTCTGATGTCACCTGATAGCTGGATGGCCCATGCTTACTTGTTACAGTGCCTGGTAACCAACGTGGCCCTCTTCCATAATTTCTATACATCACATATTTACCAATGTTTGTTTCTCTGTGTTTCCTTTGTGTGTTATTTGTAATTTGCTGCTCGACTCTCATGTGCAGTTTATTGACTGGATGAATACTGTCCAGTAAAGTCCTCAACCGTCTATTCATTAATAATTCTGAAGGGCTTTTTCCTGTTCCTGAACATGGCGTTACTCGCAGTCCAAGTAACATGTTAGGTACCTTCACGTCCCATGATACATCATCCATTTTTCGTAACTTGTCCTTAACCGTCTGTACCATTCGTTCAGCCAATCCATTTGTCGCAGGGTGGTATGGTGCTGTAGTTATATGCTTAATTTTATTAGAATCTAAAAATTGTTTCATTTCAGCTGAAACAAATGCTGTGCCATTATCTGAAACCAATGTCTCACATAATCCATGTGCAGCAAATAGCATTCTTAGATGCCGAATCACAGTTTCTGAAGTCATGTTACTTACTATAAATACTTCAGGCCATCGTGAATATGAGTCAACAATTATCAAAAATATTTTATTTTGGTAGGGACCAGCAAAATCAATATTTACGCGAGACCACGGTCTTGTAGGTACTCACAACTTGTCTTGGGAGGCATGTGCCTATTTTCGAGACACTTGGTGCAATTGTTCACCAATGCCTCGATTTCATTGTTTAATTCCGGCCACCACACATAGCTTCTGGCCAAAGCTTTTGTTTGAACAATCCCACTGTGAGTCCTATGTAAAGCACGTAAAATATCTTTACGTAGCGGTGGTGGTACCACCACGCGACAACCTAGTAAAATACAACCTTCATGTAAAGAAAGTTCAGTACGATGTAACCAATAACTGTGTAAAACTTCCTTTGGCACTTTAGCTGGCCAACCAGATAAAATGTAATGCATGACTCGTGATAAAGCCTTATCTGTTTTCGTGAGCAGCTCGATCTAGTTAACATCAACCGGAAAGTCTTTAGGAGACTCCGCCATCAATAAAATATCACAAAGCTGCTGTTCAGGTTCCTCTGGCACCGGTTGTGGCCAGCGACTGAGACCATCTGCATTTCCTATTTGTTTACCCGGCTTATACGTTATATTATAACCGTGTGAGGTCAAAACAATAGCGATTCTAGTTAATCGGGGCGATATCATATTAGGAATTGGCTTCTTAGGATCAAAAATACTGACCAGTGGCTTGTGATCCGTTACTATTGTAAAAGTTCTTCCCATGAGATAGTTATGAAATTTCTGAATTCCGAACATTATTGCTATAACTTCTTTATCAAGCTGAGAGTATTTACGTTCGTGTGAATGTAATGTCCTAGAACTCATAGCGATTGGTCGTTCTTGCCCATCCTGCATCACATGAGACAAAACTGCGCCTACACCATACTCTGAGCTATCGCACGTGAGTACTAAGGGTTTATTTAAATCATAGTGAACTAAAGTAATGTCTGACGATAGTAACCGTTTCGCTGCTTCGAAGCTTTCTCGTTCCCGTTCTGTCCAGTGCCACTTGTGTGACTTATCAAGCAACCTATGGAGCGGTTCAAGGACAGTAGCCTTGTGAGGTACGAACCTCTCATAAAAATTGTACAGCCCTAAAAAAGCCTGTAGCTCCTGAACACTCTGTGGTTCTGGAGTTTTGACAATCGATTCCACTTTGCTAGGAGCTGGATGGATGCCGTCGGCGTCAATAACAAAACCCAGAAATTCTACGCATTCTTTAGCAACCTTACACTTACCTGCATTCAGTCGCAGGCCAGCTTTTTGTATGCGTTCTAGTACAGCATCCAGTCGTTGACCCATATCTGTCAAGGTATGCCCGCTTCAGCTGCTGATTCGCTCTGTTGTTGGTGACGTTTATAGAACTTATATGACACTGATATTTCGTTAGGTTTAGGGCTAAAATGTTTCGTTAGAACATTCACGATTTCTTTAAATGAGACTTCACTAGCTTTTTTAGGAGTAATTAACGCAAGAAGCGTATCAAACACTTTCGCTCCACACACTGTGTAAAAGTTTGCTCTTTTACTTATGTCCAATACTACGCCATTTGCTTCAAAGCAAAATGTTAGCCTGTCTATGTAATTGTTCCAATTGTCTGTTTGAGAATCAAATTCCGTGAATTTCACAGCCCTACACTCCATTCTTTGAAGTTTATTCCTCGTCGCCACTATTATGTTCAATAAAACACTAATTAGGTAATTTACTGTTTTATTTCGTGGATGGTTTAAGCACTAGGTAGCCTTCAACTAACGTGTTATTTTCAGACCTGTAGGGTACTTCTACAAATCTTATTTGTCAAGAAGATTTACAAGTACCTTCATTAAAGATACACAACAGTAAACAAAAAAGTAAAATAGCAAATAAAATTTTAAAAATTACATTCCCTGTGTACATTTATTGGAGCAGCTAAAACCCAAGCCTTTTTTCCTCAAATTTATTTATTTATTCATAGGAGAACCATCAGCTATAATAGAATTGTATATGAAACATTAAGCCAAGTACAGGATTCATGATAAGATTTCTACTACTTTTTCTGTTTTTATTCTCACGGATAAAAACAGAAAAAGTTGTAGAAATATGATGATCACTAACAAGCACGATAGAAAACAATATACTATATAAATCTACAGGCAGTATATAGTAAAGTTTATAGTCTGGCTGTTATTTTATATATGAGGCAGTTTCAACAGCTCCCTTCAGCTGTTCATATGGAGAATGGATCTGGATCTGCATTGCCCAATAATGCGGTACCAGGACCAGGGTCCATGTTGAGCACTCCGGAACTTAACCTAAATGTAGGTTAGGATGAAATATTATATTGTATTTCATTTTTTTTTGTTATTATATTATTGCAATTTATTTTGTTTTTACTGAAGACTTTTGTAATATTTTATCTTTTTTGTAATCATATAATTAATTCTTATTTTATGTCACATTGTATGCATATGTCCATATGCATACAATGTGGTTCTGAAATAAATGATTTTATTATTATATTGTGGTGTCTTCGGAATTCCACGCGAACAAAGTCGTGGGCATAAGCTATTAGGCATAGTATTAAACTGGACTACACATAGGCGTCAAATAGTCAAATAAAATCCGCATTCAATTTGTAGGGACTAAAAGCCACTGCGACACGATATTGAATTAAGTGCTAAGTTACTTAGGTATCTTTTAGATTGACACCAACTTGACTTTGACTGTGGACGAAAGGATTGACAGCTAAGTTACCTACTGAAGACAAATCAAAGGTTGTTTTAAAAATAATAATTGCGGTGACTTTCGACACCTTTTTTAATTTCAAAGTGATCTGTGAACTCATTTTAATTTTATAAACATTGATCAATCATCTTTTTCTTATGAATTACCATTTTATGGCAGAGATCCCTACACCAATCAGGAAAGAGTCGATTATTGGTTAAAAAAGGTTGGAAAGATTCTCATGAAAGCTAGCTAGCGACTATTCCGATTAAGCCAGTCTTGTACTGAAGCAACCATATTGAAATTGGACTATACATGTGGTAGCTACGATGCCACTGACACACAGAACAACAGAGCCGTCAAACTTTTATCATCCCAATTCATACGTCAGGGGTTAATAAATATTTATGAGTGATCGCAAGAGTGGTCGCAATTAAGTTAGAAATCAAATGCTAAAAAACGCATTTTGGCGTAAATAACAAGCAAGCAGGTACTGATAATGAATAGTGGTAACAATTTTTTTGGGGTTAAATATAATGACCACCATAAAATGCTTTGATACCCTTAGTTCTTTTACCAAAAATATAAACTTGACACCAGAAAAATAAAGTCTAAAATTACAATAGTACTAGCTATTTTAGTCACGACTGCACTTTAAATTGTATTCGAACACCAAATGTAGTAAATGATCACCAAATCTTAGCGAGCAAATTAATGCACTATTTCTATCTAAAGAAACCATTGTCATTGCCATAAAATGTAGGCTGATTACCAAATAAAGTATTATGATATTTAGATTGCAAAAATGGTGACAAGCCGTGGGAGACCTTTGACGAATACAAAGCGCAACATTTTAGAGAGTGGGAAGTTATAATGCCCCGAGAAAAGGAAAATTGGTTACACGGCACATGCAATTGCCCAAAGTTTCTCAAAGATTACATTTGCAAGCATCTCGTTGGATTGGCGATTCGGCTTAAGCACGTTCAGCCACCTTCATAGGCCAGAGCTATTCCGATTGGCATGAAGCGCAAAAGAGGACGACCTGCCAAAGCTAAGAAAGCATTAATTGTGCAGTAAATCAACAGAAGACTGATTCTTCTTAAGATTTTTTATGTTTATTATTAGTTTAGTTTTAAGATGTTTAAACTGTTTATTATTAGTTTTAAGAGGATTAACTTTTTTATGATTTTTCAAATAATTAAAAAAAGGATTATTGAAGTTGTAAGAGTTTTATTTTTTATTTTAGGCATAGCATTTGGTTGAGTAAACGAAACGCATAAGAATTATTTTTTTGGTAGTGGTTAATCAATTTGGGACATAAGGTTAGGAACTTATTTACTATGTTTGGCAAAATATTTTCTTTGCCGATAGTAATTTACTTTAATCGGATAACGAGATGTTATTTTTTTTGCATGTCATTTTAAATTGAAATGTGGTTAATAATTCGGTTTTCAATGACTATTTTTGCGTTAACAATGATTGTTTGGAGTCAATTTGCTTAAATAGGATAGCAAGATGTAAAAACTTTGGTTATAATTTTACATTATTATGCTGGTTTAATTTTGGTGATCATTTACTACTTTTGGGTTAACAATGATTTATTTGGAGTCATTTTGCCTAAACAGGATAGCGAGATGTTAAAACTTTGGTTATAATTTTACATTAAGATGCGGGTTTAATTTTGGTGATCATTTACTATTTTTGTCTGTTATATGTTACTATACCTGGTGGTAAGTTAAACATAAGCCATTTTTTTTTATAATGGCCAATTCCTGTAATTTACGGAAAGTAACCTATGTTAAAATTAAAACTATCGTAAGTTTATTTACAATGAAGCTAAGACCTAAGACCTTCGCATAGTAGACACCCCTTATTGGAAGTAGCTATCACACGTAAAATTAGCTAACAAAAATATTTATTTGCCCAGTTAATAATTAAAAATGCTACCATTGGTATAATCAATACATATAATAAAAATGTAACGGATCGCTGTCTGTACATGGAAGAAATATGAGAAAAAATATTGTTGGGACCTTTATTAACGCAAATAGCACCCAAAACAATGATTGTTTGATTTTTTGTCTATTTATCTGTTTGTCTATTTGTCTGTACGTTTGTGCACGCTAATCTCAGAAGCGGCTTATCCGATTTAGATAAAGTATTCACTGATATTTTGTGGTAAACTTCACTGAACATTTAGTGTCTGTTTTATGACAATCGGTTCATAAATAAAAAAGTTATGCCAATTTAAAGAATCACGTAAAACATTTGTTATTAAACTATCTATAACCGTATATTTTTTCTCTGTTCAATAGCGTTAACTGAAACTTTACTAAACTTCATAATAATGGTCTATATAAAATAATATTATGAATGGGAAAGTTTGGATGTTTGTTACTAAATCACGCAAAAACGGCTAAACGGGTTTGGATGAAATTTGACACACAGACAGTTCATAACCTGAATTAAAACATAGGATACTTTTATCCCGGTAGGACGTTCCCGTGTGCTAATTTCCAACCTCCACGCGGGCGAAGTCGCTGGCAAAAGCTAGTCAAAAATTAAAATAAAAATATTTTATTTCACATAAACCTGCATGGGCACTTATGAAACGTCAGAAGCTAGGTGCACGGTTCTAAGTGTAGGTAATCAAAACGATCCGGTTTTGTTCATAGGAACCGAGCATAAAGGCTTCTTGAAACAGGCGCGACATGACAGCGCGAAGCAACACTTGTAGAATTATTTCTAAAACGTTTTCATCGAAATGGTTCTACGCGAGTCACGTCGCGCCTGTTTGCAGGAGCCTTGAAAGGTCAAAACAAAAATAATGTAACTTCAAACTATATTACAACTTAAACGTAATGAAGGTTGATGAGACTTTTTGCTTCAAACGAAAACTACGTTTCGACGAAATATTAAGGGTTTTAAAACAAAAACAATTTATAAAATGTTCCTTCGTTTCGACTATCGTATCACAAATTCAAATAAACGTGAGCTCGTTAGTAACAACATCGTTAATTAAAATTTCGAAACTTGAATAAATCAAATTGAAGTTTTTCAGAATTTTGTGGCGAAGCCTAAAACGATTAACTTTGCAAGAGTTTCGACGAAATTATTTGTGTAATTATGTGGATAAAGGATGCTTTACTTTGTACCACATGTGGGATAAGAGAAATTAAATTAATTTGGAAATGAAAACGTAACAAATTAAATAGGTAAAATGATTTATTTTACACTACATTATAAAACAAGTAAAAGATTCTTAATTCAGATATGGAAGAGCGGAGTCTACAATCACTAGTTGTTAAGTTTTACTTGTTAAAATAATAAACCATTTCTCATTTTCATTTCAGACTGAAGTAAGAGTTACCAAAGTGAAGTGGCAGTGGGCTGGCCATATCTGTCGAAGGAGCTATAGTTGGTGGAGCAGACGAGTCCTGAAGTGGAGACCGCATATCGGCAAGCGAAGCGTGGGATAGTCCCCAGCTAGATAGACCTTTAAGAAATTGGCTGGGACAGACTGGTTGCGGAAGGTGGAGGATAAAGTGTTTTAGCGCAGCCTGGGAGAGGCCTATGGCCGGCAGTGGACTGCAATAGGCCGGGTTGATTGAATGTACCAGAACACCACATCACGCCTTCCTTCCCCGAGGAGTTTAAAAGAGATGTATATAGTATACCTACATTTTGCTTGTTATGTTTTAAGTTCCATGTAACACATCATCATCATTTCAGCCGATAGGAGTCCACTACACAAAAAATAAAGAAAAGGGGGTTTTTCTGCCACGCTTGGCAAGCGGGTTAGCAATCGCAGTATGGAGGTAAACTGCGTAGAGAACGCTGCTGCCCATTCTCTAGTAAGTCCCTAAGTCGCCCTCTACGACACCCACGGGAAGTAATGGGACACTTTGGACTGTTACTGAGAAATTTAAGCCCAAAAAAGCAATAAAACTTCGTCCACCTCGTAAATCGAATCCAGGACCTCACGCGCTTGCAACCACTGGACCAATTTTCAATTGGATATTTTTTTTGTTGAGAAATTGTAATGTTTTTAAGGGAAATTGAACTTTATTGATTGCTATTTACAACAAAATATAGTTAATTTCGAAGAGTAAATCTTAAGATTTGCTAACACAGCACCCATTTCTTTATAGGGATATAATTTCAAGTCATCATAACAAAAGAAAAGCGGATTCCCTCAGTATTTTACGGAATTTACAAGCTGTACATTATACAGGATGAGCTGTATGAGCATTAACAGTATGTTCACGTATCATCTTCCGTTACACATTCCATTAACTTATTACGAAATACCCCGTAATGCGAAGCGTTTTCAGAAGAAATAAAATTTATTTGTGGGGACAAATTATATTTTTATATTCGAAGTGATAGGAATGAATACTATGTGTTATGTTTTTTTTTCTTTTCCTCAATTCAGAAAGACAAAACACATAATATTACGCAACGGTGTTCACATTATTTTATGGCAGCTGTGTTCGGTAATTAAATAAATTGGTCCTCCTACTATCCTACTTGCTACTAATGTTAAAGTGAACGTTCGTATATCTGGATATTCAGATGAATGTTTGTTACTCAATCACGCCACAACGGCTAAACGGAATTGAATGAAATTTGGCAGACAGATAGATGTTAATCTATTTCATCTAGACAATATCAAACTGGTTGCTAACTGAATATTTTATCAGTAATTATATTTATGACATTGATTTACACTCAGTGATTACTTAAAGTTACACACAGTCAGTGTGTGACTTAAAGTTACTTGTTAATACATACTTTTACAATGTTTGTAAATATGTGAGCACTATGTATCTATCATAAAATTAAGTTATCTGGAATTGCTTCACTTTCATTAATTTTACCTTTTTACTTTGGCATGGTAATTTTATTCCAGGTGCATCGTTTTCACACATAATTATATAACGAATGTATGTTAAATATTGTGCTTGTTTTTGGGTGGGAAACCATCAAATAACTTCTCCCGCTCAGGGTTAAATATCGTGCTTAAAACATTTTAAAAGAGTAACGGTGGAGTTACTTGCCCATTCTTCTCTATACGAAACTACATTTTGGAAGGGACGACTAGAATCAATTCTATTTTAATGTAAATGTTGACGTTCAAAAGTGCCTTTCATGTGCCTATTTAAAATAAATGCGTTGACTTTGACTTTGTTAATAAGGGATACTTTTTATTCCAGTAATACGTCCTCAAAGGATAATTTTCAAGTGGGTAAAGCCGCTGGCTAAAGCTACTTCAAATTAGTCAGCTAGTATCAAATAATGTTTACTGTTTGGGTTACCAATGAACCTTAGCATTTCCCAACTATTTTGAGGTTGGCTTCACTCTTACCGGATTCAGCTGAATTCCAGCATTTTACTTGAAGCGACTGATTATCTGACCCTCACAGCCCAGTTAAGTTAACCATGCAAAAGATATCATAACACTGGCGAAAAAAAGTTCAAATTTGGTTGAAGTCAAGTTTGAACTTTGGCAGAAAGGTTCTGGAGTGGTGACCGCGTACCGGGAGACGTAGAGTTGGAAGGCCTCTTACAAGGTGAACCTATGACCTTGTGAAGGCCCCAGGAATGCGCTGGAAGCGCTGGAGGCCTATGTCCAGCAGTGGACGTCTTTCGGCTGAAATGATGATGATGAAGAAGATGATGGAAGTTTGAATCGGGACCACAACCTGCCTTTGGTATTATATTCTAATACAAACTTTAGTTAAAATGCTTATACAACTACCTAAAATATTACATCGTGTCCGAACTTTTGGCAACTTTGACAGCACTACGAACGAAACTTCTCATCGATCGGTCTCTGTCCGTCGTTGTTTACCTAAACTCGAGCTTTTGTGACGTGCGATGTTTGTCCGTAGGTTCTTAACTTAGAATATATTACCTTGTCTATTATGTGGTTACCTCTACCGAACCCTTCGGAAAAACGATAAAGGCGTTATTTTATGTGTGTGTCTATTAGCTGTGACTACTTTGACTTTATTTTGTGAATTTGATAAAAGTATCGTAAAGGATCCTGAAGTTAATCAACTAACATGACCAATATTCAGAGCAACTTCGAAGTTTTTTATGAGATCGCAGTGAAAAATCTACTCTAATACTATTCTTCTTTGAATGAGAAGAAACTTTTCCTCTGAAACGGGATTAATTGTTGTTTTCTATCAATCAACCAACTCAGCCTATCGCAGTCCATTGCTGGACGTAGGCCTCTCCCAGCACAGGAGGTTGGAGGTTGGAGGTTGTCCAGAAGATTGTTTTCTATAATCCTACTAATATGACAAATGTGTAAGTTTGTATGTTTGGATATTTAGATGTTTGGATGTTTATTATTGAATCACGAAAAAACACATAATATTACGCATCGGAATTTATTTCGGAATTATTTTATGGCAGCTGTGTTCGGTAATTGAATAAATTGGCATTCATTCTACTGTCCTACCTGCTACTAATGTTAAAGTGAAGGTTCGTATATCTGGATATTTAGATGTTTGGTTGTTTGTTACTCAATCACGCAAAACCGGTTGAATGGATTTTAATGAAATTTGGCGTAAAGATAGTTTGTAACCTGGAATAACCCATAGAATACTTTTTATCCTGGTAGTACGTTCCCGTGGGATAATTTTCAACCTCCACGCGGACGAAGCCGCTGACAAAAGCTAGTAATTTATAAATATTGATACCATAGATGTCCACTTTTAATTTACACAGCTTATTATTAAGGTGAATCTTGTCGACATTTTTTCAGTACAAACTTCGGGAGTGTATTACTCCATTGTTCGACAATGCTCACCAAAACTTGAACATGGTATGGTTTTGTCTATTTATTAATATTGTCGGTACGTTAACAGAATTCTTAAATAAAAAGCTATTCAAAAGTTAGGAGCCAACAAATAACAAATATTAGTTTTTCCTGCTAATTTAGCCTAACTTTGGGCATGTTTAAGTAATAAAAAAGTGTAAAATCTCCAAAACCGAGTCGATACTGACAAAGCAAAAATATCGAAAAGTTCAATAAACTTGATTGCTTATTGATTTATTTAGTGGTCTTTTCATAAAACCCGATGTTCCGAAGGATTTTCTTTATTTTTTTACGCGCCTGTTTTACTATAAATGATCCTGCATCTCACTCAATAACGTTGTGCGTGTAGACTAGCATCTAACTGCTCATCATTGATACTACCTCTGTCGGACACGATGCCTGGTGAGACAGTGTGCTGTTTAGCCAGGCCCACCCGTGAGTTCGAGCCCGTGACTAGATTTCCCTATTAGATTTAGAATGCTCTATCACAATTTTCATGACTTATTGAAGATGGATAATTTCGTCATTCACCTGATCTTATCTCAATTTATTTGGGATAAGCGCAATATTTCTGTTTCTCCCATACTTTTGTATAGTAAAATTAGCTAATATTACTATTAAAATAAAAAAAATATTTTAGAAAACAAGCTTTTATTATTAGTTCTTAATAAAACAAACTAAAAAGTTAAAAATAATTTAATCTTAATTATTTAAATAAAAGCGTGTTACATTTTGATGGCAGGAAAAATAAAGAACAACTTTATTAGTATGTTAACCCTCTTTATTTCTAACCGTAAATATATTTATGATGCAGGATTTACTACGGCGTAGTTTGTAGCACCGTTTTTCCGTTATGTAGCTAGTAATAATTCGTAGAAACCCACACATATGTGTTGTTTTGAGCACTTAAAGTATTATGTATCTATGGCCACCTTCCACCTCCAGCATCAGACCCTGGTTACCATTTAGGAGGATCAAAGTAGTAGTCAATATGAATCAAACGAGCCCAAACTCGATGGGGTTACCCCCTAAAATCCTACCTTACGTCCAAGCTGAACACCTGGCTACGTGGGGGGCGGACACGCGTACTGTACAACTGTACAAAAACTTATGCGGCTAACAAGGAAAGGTAACCCCTATACGGAGTTTTGCGAAAAACCTCAACAAAAAGACAGTGTCCGTATCCAATCGCACATACTGTTTAAAAATAAAACACAAACATATACTTAATCTACAACAAAACAAAACCTAAAAAGTGAAACAAAAAACAAGACAAAAAAAAAACTCGATGGGGTTGTGTTGTTTAATTGCGGAGTTCCTATGGCCACCTTCCAGCTCCAGCATCAGATCAGCTCCATATGATGACCATATAGGATCAAATTACTCGTCAATACAAATCAAATGAGCCGAAACTCGATGGGGTTGTGTTATCTTATTGTGGAGTTTCTATGGTCACTTTCCAGCTACAGCATCAGATCAGCTCCATATGATATCACAATATTGCATTGTCACGCGATATACATATGCATGCAAAATTTCAGCTCAATCGGAAACCGGGAAGTGGGTCAAATTTAACTTGCAAGATGTCTTTACAGACACCGGGACAGATGAAAGTAATAAAAGCTTTTAATAAAGCTGAAGAGTTTGTGTGTTTGAACACGCAAATCTCTGGAACTACCATGAGGGAGGCGGAGCCGAGAAAAATGAAAAAATAGTCGCAAAGAATGCTAAGTGTAAACGAAGTAATAGTGGCGGGCGAAATATGACGCGAAAGGTTGGTGGCCAAAATAGTGAAGGTGGGCGAAGGGATACGACGCGAAGGGTCCGGTGGCTAAAATTTGACACCAACTAAGTCGCGGGCAGAAGCTAGTAGTTAACATAACAGAAAAAGAGAAACCGGAAAATAAAACATTTAAATCCTCTACAAACAGAACCTCAAACTTTTTACTCAACCAAATGTGTTTTTACGAAAACTAAGAGCACGAAAGTACTCTGCTTCATCTAAAATTGAAGCTACTTCAATTAAGCGGAGCACCAAATATAACGAGACTCCAAAATGGACTCGCGAGGGTTCCAGAGTAAGGAAGTCAAGCGGATGCTTAAGCGTGTGCTGAATGTCAAATAAGTTTTGGGATTGCCGTTTGCTTCTATATATAGTGGTATGAGAAACAGGGTGTTATTTTCACTCATACTCTATGGAAAAGGGAGGATCCTCCGACCAGACGGGTGTTGTATCTGGTGGGCTACTGCCCGACGGTTGATGTCGGGATGGCAGCATCCCGACATCAACCGTCGGGCAGTTCAGCTATTTAATTGGCTGCCGGCGTTTAATGAACGGCCTAGGCGTCCAGCTAGCTGGCTTATTTAGCCAGATGGCTGCGATATATATACCAGTCGCGCGATAAACTCTGATTGCGTTATGCAGGATTTGTGTGACGTCAGTGCTTTGATGCATAGTTCGGATGTGGCGTTGTAGATGTCGCCATACATCCATGGTAACTATGGAGGATACCTAGTGTTATGGAACTGATTATTTCAATTATACATACAAACAAAATAGGTAGTAGCAATTTATAAATATTAAACAAGTCCATAGCGCAAAAATCTCGCAACCAACTCGCACCAACTCGCCGATGCTTTCCATCGCACAGATTTCCCAAGAAATTATGTGCTTTGGCAATCGTCGTCTGTCTTCGGAAATACGAACGCCTCATGATGAGATCTATTATAAAGCTGTTATAACCATGAAAGAACTTGCCAATTTAATATTACTATGGTTAAAACATTATAGATTAACAACTCTATGCAATTGGGAAGGTACTCTGTGAGGCAACGTTCGTGCTAGTTCGGAAACCCGAATATTACCGAAGTGCATACCTTTTTTGGTTTAACTTGAACCTAGCAAGCGAATGATTGTCGATTGTTTTAGCCTGTGGATACACTTCTACCCTCTACTGACCTCAACAAATAACTCGCGATGCAGTGTGACCATCGAATCGCTCACGCCATCGCGACTGCTGTCACTCTAGTCACTACTTGTTCGCCCTGAACCTCGTTAGCAATCGTGTCGTTGTGGCACTAATTCATCACCTTTTTAGAGTTCCATAGCCAAATGGCAAAAACGGAACTCTTATGGATTCGTCATGTCTGTCTGTCTGTCCGTCCGTATGTCACAGCCACTTTTTTCCGAAACTATAAGAACTATGCTGTTGACACTCGATGTATTCTATTAACCGTATTAAGATTTTCACACAAAAATAGAAAAAAAAACAATACATTTTGGGGGTTCCCCATACTTGGAACTGAAACTCAATTTTTTTTTTCATCATACGTGTGGGGGGGTATCTATCGATATTGTGGTTTCTAATATCATTTTTTCTAAACTGAATAGTTTGCGCGAGAGACACCCCCTGTAACTTCTAAAATAAGAGAATGATAAAACAAAAAAAAATATATGATGTACATTACCATGTAAACTTCCACCGAAAATTGGTTTGAACGAGATTTAGTAAAGGTTTTTTAATACGTCATAAATCGTAAACCGCAATTTACCTTTCATTCAATCAACTCAAATATAAAAATTAAAAAAAAAACCATTCAATTTCGTAAAACATAAACCTTATATATAAGGTGTATCTATTCATACACGAAATATCTGAAAGGGTCATTGTACTCATCATTATGAACAACTTTTACTATGGGACCAAACCTGAAATCGCGAAAAAATTATCAGCTGTTCCCTACATTTATGTTCGCATATCGTCAAAATGTAGGGAACAGCTGATATTTTTTCGCGATTTCAGGTTTGGTCCGGTAGTAAAAGTTGTTCATAATGACGAGTACAATGACCCCTTCAGATATTTCGTGTATGAATAGATACACCTTATATAAATCGTGAACCATTATTTTGTAATAATAAATCTGTAATAGGTGCTTATGTAAAATTAATAAAACATCGATCAAAGTTACAACGAAATACAAGAACTTTTATATTATGTTACTTGCTGCTACGGAACCCTTCAGGGCGAGTTCGACTCGCACTTGGCCGCTTTTATTTGTTTGTGGCACTATTGATTTTGGACCGATGACCGACATGACAACAGATTTGTGAACCGATCACCTTGTATAGGCCGCAGGCATTCGCTGGAAGCAGGAAGCACTGAACCGGTTGAAGTGGCGGAGCTTAGATAAGGCCTATGTACAGCAGTGGACGTCTTTTGGCTGAAATGAGGATGATAATCACTATTGATTTTTGAGCTTGTGATAAAAATAGAGAAACCTGAAATCATTTTGTTTTTAACGTACTGAACCTTTCCAAGAACATCAGGTCTCCTGTCTATTTTGATCGTTATTCAGAAGATTAAGTGGTTTTTAATTAAGTATGAACGATTAAGAAATATCGCTACGTGACTTCTCTTTTGACAAATTAGTACGCAAACGTCCTCAAACATACTCAAATGGTCCTCTGGGAAACTAGAAGAGTAACAATCGCTTTTAAAGCGTTTCGTTTTTCTACAGCAACTTTCAAAGTATTCAAATAAGGGTTTCGCAAGCTTACATACATACATAAACTCACGCCTTCTTCGCATGGGGTAGGCAGGCCACCTGCTACGAACCTTTTGCCTCGATTATACATCTGAGGCCTTAGTGTGAGCTTCATTTAACCATCTCGATCAAACGCATCGAGCGCGTATGGCGCTCCGATTGGCCCTGGATGAGTGACGAACGCGTTTGATTGAGATGGTTTAATGAAACTCACATTAGAGCCACTGGTCATACCTATACGCCTGTTCCGAGTACTACACACCTGACCTCTCTAAAGAACATCACCAATAAGGTCACAATATGTCCTCTAGGGGCTTCGTTTCACTCATTATTGCCTTGTTAATGTCACCCTTCATTCACCCTCTCTCATGACTAAACCGACTATTTATTTTTTGTCCTAAAACGGGACGCCAGATAGTAGGTTAAGAATTACAATTAACACATTTTTTCATCAGTATTTTTGTCATGGGCGGGTACAGGGGAGGGGCACAAGAAGCAGATGGGCAAAGAAATTCAATACTTAATATTTATGGAAATATCAATTGATTAGTGTCCTTATCTTTTAGTTTCACAATTAAACTCCAATCAGTAAATGGTAGAAACTAATTAAGCTGTTTCTGAGTTAAACTGTCTTTTCGTTCCCCATCTAAGTCGGATCACTAGCTTTCTAGGAAATCGCGAACATACATACATACATATACGGGTAAAACAGAAAACCACCTTTGTCGAAGGCGTCACGCCACTTGTTTATACTATATTGAAATACGGCTTATGTAAATCTGTAATGTGAATTTTTGCGCTGTTTCAGAAAACGGGACTATTTTGAATCCCGTAACTTTGTGTGGGGACAACGGGACTGTTGACTGAGAAAAGGGACAGTCCCGTTCAAAATGGCATGTATGGTCACTTTACTCATGACCAAAACCACCTAAGCATACTCTTTTAAATTTTTGTCCACACATCTTTTTTGGTAGCTTATGTCAATCCAATACATTTTCCATCATCTTTATCACTTTGTCTAGGCTGCTCATATCTTTATGAAATTCCTCCATTACAAAACTATTAGCAAAACTTGCATTATTAACAAAAGTTGACAAAAGAATAAAATTGAAATCAAATTCGATCTTCAAGTCTCATTATAATTAAATTGCCTGTCAACCTTTCAAACTTCAATCTTAAGATATTGAATGGCAAATATTATATTTCTGATCATAATCTAATGAGAGCATTGGAGTAACCTTAAAATTTGATAAGGGTTGTTAAGGTTGACCAAGGACATGTCCGCTTGACAAAGTTGCTAAGGCCTTATACAGCCCTTAAGGCTGGCGTTTATACACTCATGATGCTATTGCAGTAGTTATTTTTAACTGACTTCAAAAAGGAGGAGATTCTCAATGCCTCTGTGTTTTTTTTGTATGTACGTTCCGCGATATCTCCGGGAATTCTGGCATGATTTCGAAAATTATTTTCTGAAGGATAGGTTTTGTTTCAGTGGTGGTGCCATTTACATTTTATTGAAATTGCTAGGGTATTTTTTCCCATAGCTTCGATAATACGTATTTAATCCATTTTGTGTATCGCGATGATGTTCTAATACCTACCTCTTGTCACTGCTTTTTACCTGGCCAGTAGTGGTATACGAATTAGTCTGAAGTAGGTACCATAACTAAAAAGGGAATAATAAAAACGTTTTTTTCTAAAAGAAACAACCGAATTCCAAAAATAAAAGAAAAGTTTGAAATTCTTTCTTCTTTCTTCTTTTAAAAAAAAAACGTTGCCCCACACTAGGAATTTCTCCTGTATTGTGGGTGCGTTCACAAACATTTAAACTCACCCAGCCAGACCCGGAACAACTACTTGTAGGTCATACCAATATTTGTTCCGTGCGGGAATCGAACCCGCGACACGCAGCGCAGCAGTCAATCGCTTAACCGCTGCGCCAACCGTGCCATCAACCACCATGTAGTTACTCGTATTATTTTTATTTTATACCTAAATTTAACCAATTTCATGAAAAATCAAATTGAAGATAGGACATTTTGGTTTATATTCCCTCTTAAGGGTGCATGCAGGTCTTTCTGTATCTCGAATTCTAAAAAGGTGACAAACAGGCAAAGCGACAGATAGACAGAGTATATAATAAGAATGGATAAACAGGAAAATAGGATACCTAAGCACACCTGATACAGTACTTTTTAGTACTGATACTGTGACGATGACCAACGAAACAAATGCACCATGTTCATACAATATGACCCGATTTCATCTCTGTAGGTACCACATAAAGTGCCCTAATCATCAATTTCATCTATTTGTGGTCGGCGCAATACGTCTTTTTCTTCGACACTTCTCTATTAGTCGTCATCTCTGTAGTCACACCCTTTCTAACCATATCATTATACACACAATCCATCCATCGTTTCTTTGGTCTCCCCCTACTCTTATAGCCACCGATATTCATACTCAAAACTTTCCTCACGCCATTTTCTTCATTCCTCCGTATCACATGCCCATACCATGACAACCGATTTCCAGACAACTTTTCAGTTATCGATGCAACTTTCAGACTTCCTCGTATGTACTCATTTCTTGTTCTATCCATTCAAAGTGCCCTAATATTACGTTCACACTTTAATACAAAGTACTCATCTTCTATGTAACTGTCCTATTAAACCTCGAACAAAAAAGAAAAACAGCTGTAGAACTTTCTAGATACCAGTAAATTTGCCTTTAACTTTACTCAGGCACAAACGTAGCCGTACTATCGTTTCGCTAAAAGCAGTAATTGAACTAACAAGAGGAACACAATCTGAACATAACAGTAAGAATAAGGCAAGGTTTTCCTTAAAAAAAAAATTATTAGCTTACACTGTCTCACTCCTGAGCAAAGACCTCCCCAAATCCCTCCAAGGATCCTATTCCAGGGCCAAGTCGATCCAACCCTTGCAATACCTCGCCCTGGGCGTTGGGAATCCCAGGGTGATTCCCGGCCACCGTAGGCGCGGGCTTGCGGACGGCGAGTAATGGGTAGCTCACTGTCCGGTAAGGACCAAGCCCGGGTCGACGGCGCGTTGTGTTCCACGCGCGAATTAAGTAAGCGACAACGGAAGTATTTAAAAATAACTTTATTCCGACAGAGTTACAGCGAAACAGTAATTGATTAAATCTAACAAAATATTGATCTTATATACTAACTTAATTGCTAACGTAGTACCTGCACAGCGTGATCAGATTGACGCATGTTCTAGATAATTATAAATGCTGATCGCGCAGTGGGGAAATTGGGAAATAATAATCTAGTAAATACTTATTGTCTGACAAAGCTAATATTGGTAGGTTGGGATTCCTTAACTCCTCCCTCCCTAAGAGAGGAATTATCCGAAGGTGTCGCAGACGGTTTCGGAGAATTTCGACAAAAGTTTATGAACTGAAATTTATACATTATAAAGATAACTATTGCTATTACAATAACCACATACTCTAAGATGGTCCATATACTAATTTCTGTTGTCACTGTTTGTGTCGTATCGTCTATTTCACTAAATTTTGCACTTTGTAACACTTCTTTCACATCACTGAAGTCCACATTTCTTAAATCCACTTTCTTTGATCTACTCTGAATGTCCTGTTGTAGGTCTGGCATCTGGATCAATGGCAGCTGGAAACTGGAAACTGTAGTGTTTGTGGTGGCGGCAACGATGACTTCGCCTATTTGTGTCTCGCATTGTTGGCCAGGTGTCACGATGTAGGTCCCAAGAATAGTGTACTTCAGGATTTCTGTATTGCAATTCTCGGTGATGATGAGATTTTCCTCTGAGTAAACCAACCATTGGTTGTCGGTTATTTTCTGTATCTTAGTTTTTTCTATTTCAATATGGTTCTGTATGCAGTTTTTGTAGTTGTTCTTCATCAGCATTATTTGTTCAATGCAGGTCTCGGTTGGAAACTGGGCTAAATTAGTTTCAGCGCAAAGAAATTTTCCATTTTCAATCTCAGTACATGGGCTTACCACGGGCATGTATTTCAATCTATTCACCATCAGGTAAGGATATTTGGGTATTATTGTAAAGGTATTTGGAGAATGGAATATAGGGATGGGTATAACCTTGTAATAATTATATGTTTCGTTATTTATTAGGGGAACTTCTAAAACAAAAACTAACTTGTTGTTATTTATATATGATTTAAGTATGATATTACGTTCTAATTTTATTAAATTATGTTTGCTTACTGGGTATATTGTTCTAGCATGTTTAGCAATGACTTCTAACGTATTATATAATTCTGTACTATTTATAATGGATTGGTGCAATGTATTCAGTTTGCTAAAGGCTATTGCCGTTTCAATCTCTTGTATGTTTTCGTAACAGGTCCGAAAGTTATTTAAAATTTGATACATAGTATTTAATATTTGGAAAAGTTTGTTAAACCTGAACTCATGTTCAACTAATTTTTCCATTTCATTGGTATGTAAACCCAAGTTTTTAATATTTGAATTTATTATTTCAGAGTCATTTACTAATTTATCAAAAGCTTTTTGCATTGATGATACTTTACGTTCGACCACATGCTCTTTGTTCTGTATCATTTGGATTTCTCTATCATATTTAATTGCATCGTCTTCATCTAAATTTCCTGTGATAGCTTTTACAAGTGAGCCTAATGGATTAAACAAAGCTCTTTTATTTCTATAATGGAAAGGTAAGATTTGAAAAAATCTATCCTTAGTTAGTTTAATAAGATATTCTATTTGGCTTTCTATTCCTATAGTTTCGTTACTAAGACTATTTTCCTTAATTTTAATTTTCAAGTTAATAAAATCCCGAATATTATTATCTATTTGTAAGTGTAATGATTCTAAATCTACACTTTTGTATATTGTCCAATAACTATTCCTCTTCACTGCTACTCCCCGCTTTATCGCTGCTCTCCCCGGATTCTGACCGAGGTTTTGGAGGTCCAGCGTGAGTGTTGGCACCACTAGTACCAGAAGTACCAGGCACGATCTGTGGAGGACGTTTTACATTTTTTAAGGCTACTCTAGTTTTCCTTTTCTTTACTTCTACTGGGACTATATTTCTTTCAACTTCACCTATTACTTTCGCTTTTTCATATCGAGGTTTTTCTTTAGCTTTTCTAGTCCTAGTGTCTTTCATGTAAATATTATCGTCTGGTTCGAGTACCGGTGTCGTTTCGCCACCTTTTTTATTAATTATTTTAATTTTATCGGATTCTAATTTTTCTGTTATGAATTCATAGAGTATTTTAAGGCGTTTTCTAGGATCTAACAATAATTTCTGAGTTAAGTTCTTCTCTCTATCCACGTTAAATACATTATCGGAATAAGTGTGACCAAATACTAGTTCAAAAGGCGTAAAATCTGTTGCTGAATGTATGGTGTTGTTATAAGCCATGATGGCATAAGTCATAACTGATGCTGCATCTAAATCGCTTTTATCGTATTTTGCTATACGATAAATCTCAATAATGGTAGAATGAAACCTTTCTACTATTGCCATTGAACTGGGATTATTTGGCGTCCCAATATGAAGTTCAATTTTGTAAAAGCTTAACATTTCTTTAATCAAAGTATTGTTGAATTCTGTACCGGAATCGCAACTAATTTTCCTAGGCAGACCATACATGCTGAAATATTTAATCAATGCCCTAACTATCTCTGGTGTACTCCTATTCGGTACCTCTATGGCTTGTGCTATTTTACTAAATGCATCCACTATAGTTAAATAATATTTCCCTTCAATATATAATAAATCCATAAAAGCTTCCTGAAAAGGGGCATCCTGGGTTTGTGTTAACTGAATGTGGGGTTTAATCGGCTTTCTATCATATTTCATGCGTTTACATGTTTCGCAAGCATTTATGATTGCCGTGACTGTCTCTTTCATGTTTGCCCACCAATAATGTCTTTTAAGTTTGGTTAAAGTTTCTTTAATACCTCTATGACATGTTTTCCCGTCGTGGTATTTTAAAATAACTTCTTTTTGATCTTCTTCAGATCCTGTCAAATTTATAACTCTTTCTGTACACTCGGTTAACTTAACTGAATCCTTTTTAAATAACTTAATTACCATGTTTGAAAAAGTTTTTCTAAAAGATGTGTGTTCGAAGTATATAAAGTACTTATGTTTTGGATCAATATACTCTTTCAAAAAGTCTTTAACTAATATATCGTTATTTGTCGGTAAGTGAACTTCGAGAATTTTTTGTTTATTATTTGAAATATCTTTTACGTCTAATTTATTTTTAAACCATGAATGAATTAAAATCTGTTTTGGTTTAGTATCGACAGCTTCGTTTAAACTAGGAATGCCTTCGTGTTCTCTATTTGAAACTGAGTTGGCAGTGACCCCATCATCAGAATCCGAAAGTTCTATCGTTTCTATTGGAGTTTCGGGGTCTTGCAATTCGTTTTCTATAATTTTTTGTATACGTTCCTGCCTATCTCCTATATTTACGAATATTGAATCTAAATCGTCGTCAATTGCATTAATCTTAATCCTAGATAAAGCATCTGCATTCGTGTTTTGAGGGCCTTTCTTATATTTTATTTCGAAATCGTACTCTTCTAACCTTAACCGCCATCGCGTGAGTTTACTATTGGGCTCTTTCATTGAATACAGCCAAGCTAATGGTCTATGGTCTGTAAATATGGTAAACTTATTACCATACAAATACGGTCGAAAGTGCTTAACTGCCCATATTATGGCTAAAAGTTCCTTCTCGATAGTGCTATATTTTACTTCTGTGTCGCTTAAGGTTCTACTAGCATAGGCTACAGGCTTATCTGAGCCTATCGTTCCTTGTGACAATACAGCCCCGATCGCAAAATTGGATGCATCCGTGGTTAAAATAAAAGTTTTACTAAAGTCAGGAAATTGTAACAAAGGTGCATTTGTTAAAAGCTTTTTACATGTCTCAAAACATTCTTTATATTCCCCATTAATTACAATTTTGCGACCTTTCTTTAAACAAGCTGTTAATGGTCTAGTTATTTTGGCAAAATCTTTGATAAATTTCCTATAATAACCGATTAGTCCTAAAAAGCTTTTAATCTGTGTAACCGTTTCCGGTATAGGATACCTAAGAATAGCGTCTATTTTATCATTATTTGGTTTCAAACCTTCACTTGTAATAGTATGCCCTAGGTAGAGTACTTCCTTTCTAAGAAAATGAGACTTATCTAATTGAACTTTTAAATTTGTTTGACGGAAGCGGTCAAAAACTGCTCTAAGTTTTTCTACATGTTCAGGCAAGCTTTTAGAAAAAATAATGACGTCATCGAGATATATTAAGCAATGTAAGCCTTGAAGGCCTCGTAAGACGTTATCCATCGCTCGCTGAAAAGTTGCGGGTGCGGTCTTTAACCCAAACGGCATTCTGTTAAATTCATAATGACCTGAAGGTGTGCTAAACGCAGTTTTAGCTCTATCTTTCTCCTGAACCTCTAATTGATGGTACCCGCTAGCTAAGTCGAGAGTTGTAAAGTATGTACTATTACCTAGCATGTCAAATAAATCGTTAATGTTGGGCAAAGGGTATTTATCATCAATTGTGATTTCATTGAGCCGTCTATAGTCAACTACCATCCTCCATTTTTGTTGGCCTGACGCGTCTAATTTTTTCGGCACTAAATGTACGGGAGCACTCCAGGGAGAATGAGATTCCTGGATAATTTTATCCCTTAACATTTTCTCGACTTGACTACTGATCTCTTTTGTTTGAATAGGTGGCAATCTATGTGCCTTAACGTTTATTGGGTCTTCATTTTTTGTTCTTATTCTATGTTTAACCTGATTTGTGAAGGTTAACGGAATATTTTCACAATAAAATATATCTTTGTATTCTTTACAAAGTCCCTCAATAACCGTTCGTTCTTCTGAATTCATATGATCTAACTGTAATTTGTCTAAATTCTTTGTTAGCAAGCTGTCCACTTCTATATTATTATCTATGAAATTAACACTAACAGATGGGTCCTGTATGTATGGTTCCACTTGAAAAGGTCCCGTAACTACTAATTTTCTATTTTCATGGCTACAATTCTGAATAACAGTTGTTGCATAGCCTTCAATACACGTAACTAATGCGGCGGGCATTCGAATCCCTTCCGTAAATTGCTTAAAATCTAACACAGCTTCCCCGTTCAGTACGTTGACTGGGGGTCTTACTCTAAGTTCACTACGAGATGGTAGATTATATATCTCTCTCATAGGCGGTGAATATATGATAGGAATATCAGTATTTTTTAAATGTAGTATCTGATTTTCCATATTAATCTTTGCCTGTAATTGCTTCAGCAAATTGCTACCTATTAACCCATCATACCTATCGTCGACACTATAGACATAAAACTTATGGAACTCTTGACTTCCAAAGGTAACCGGTAATGGAATAATAGCCGTTTCACTATGAACACTCGATGCGTGAGTGCTAACAACTTCGAAGGGTTCATACTGTAAATAATTTTTAAAATATTTATTCGCTATACAGGGTGTCCAAGAACCTGGCGTCCAACTGGATTCCCACGATGCCCCAAGTTCTAACAGTACTCAGAAAAATATTTTAAAAAATCCACCCCATGTACTTACAGAATTATACTGATTTAAAAAAAAAAGGGGAAATGAGCACCCTGTGACATACTTTTGAATGCTGTGACTGCTAATGCTGATAATTTCGATATTTCTTGGAGGTTTTGTAATCTAGGGTATTGCTGTGTCTAAATAGAATGTAAAAATAAAGTACTTATTGTACCATTTTAAAATAAAATATTATTTTAACTAAAGGTGATATGGAAAACTATTGAATTTCGCAACTTTGACCGACTGTAGTGTAAAAAAAATGTACCAAAATAGTATGGCAAGTGACGTCAAATTTTGACGCGTTTATTCCTCTTTTTAAAAAGGTATAATACTTACACATTAATTTGAAAAAAAAAATTTTGATAATATTTTTACTCAACAACCCAATTTTTACGAAGTGCCTACCTAGTAACGGTAACTGTCGGACCCTTTCTTATCTTAGAAACTGTTATGTTACTACTATTATTTACTTCGGTTCCAAGAGTGAGCAAGAAGGAAATACACACAGGTAGATGGGTTCCCAGTAGAATAAAAGCAAAGAATGTTAGTTTAAAGATATTTTATTACAATAAATGTTCAAAATGTTGACCACCCGCGGCAATACAAGCTCTCACTCTCCTTAAAAAGGACCGCTTTATGTTTCGCGAGTAACTTTTTTGACGTATCACCTGCACTGCTTGTGTTATCTTCTCACGAAGGTCAGCGATGTCATTAATGGGCTTCGCATAAACGAGCTCCTTCATAGTTCCCCAGAAAAAAAAATCCAGCGGATTTAAGTCAGGTGAGCGGGCTGGCCACGGGATTGTTCCTGATCGCCCAATCCACCTGTTCGGGTATTGCTCGTCCAAAAACTCTCTAACGGATACGCGAAAATGTGCTGGACAGCCGTCGTGTTGGAACCACATATCTGGTGGGGTCTCTTCTAGTAAGTTTGGCAAATCATTTTGAAGAAAATTTAAATATGATTCGCCAGTCAAATTCTCGGGCATCTCAAATGGATCAATAATATTCCCACAGAGAATACCGGTCCACATGTTCACTTTGAACCGGTACTGGGATCTATCTTCTCGCATCAAGTGCGGATTTTCCACATGCCACTCGTGCAAGTTGTGTAGGTTCATGTAGCCATCCTTCTTAAATGTTGATTCATCTGACCACAAAATTTTGTCGATAAAGTTTTCGTCTTCTCGATGTTTTTGCAGGATTGTTTCACAAAACGCGACTCGGCTCGGATAGTCTCGAGGTAAAAGACTTTGCACTCGCTGTACGTGGTACGGATGATATTCTTCTTTTTGGAGAATACTGTGTGCTGTGCTCTTCGGTATCCCCGTATCAGCTTCTATTCCTCGCACAGAGATGCTTGGATTTGCCGACACCGCCTCTAAAACTTCATCGCGTATGAAGTCATTTACGGGTCGTCCTTCACCAGCTACTTGATTGGGGAACCGCCCGTCACATAGTGATCTGTGCACATTAATGAAAACTCGATGGTCGGGATATCGCGTAGCCCTCGGATACCTTTCTCTGTAAAGTCTCGCTGCAGCTCGTCCATTACCTCTACATTCTCCATAAATGTAGTGCATATTTGCGTATTCTTGCGGAGTGTAGGTCGCCATGGTAGCACACACAAAACACAAACTGTCCAAACACAGGCAAAGGTCGTCGTAAAGAGTTCGTTTCAAAGTCCAGAGCACAAAGAGTAATCGAGTCCAATAAACAAAGCTTTAAATCGTAGTACGTGATCAATGGTAACAATAAGAGAGAGGTGCGTAGTAACGGCAGGAGGCAGTGACGCGTACTGACCGTACTGTTATCCTAAATAGCACGATCCCAGATAGCGTCACTATCTATCTCACTCGCACCTCTAACCTTTTTCTCCCTCACTCTTACCTGAATAATGGGGTACCATAAAGAAGAACCAGCAAATCGCAAAGATAGTTTCTGTCTTGCTCCCTCATGTTGTAATAACGAATCACTATGGTGAGATGCATGCACATACCATCCCTTACGGTCTAACCTGTTTTTTGAGAGGCCTGTTGTTATTTTTATGAGCATACAATAGTAATTCTTTAGAGGTTAGATTCAATTCGTCGTAAATTTTTCTTTCTAAGAATTCTGTAAGACATCGTAAAAATTGGGTTGTTGAGTAAAAATATTATCAAAATTTTTTTTTTCAAATTAATGTGTAAGTATTATACCTTTTTAAAAAGAGGAATAAACGCGTCAAAATTTGACGTCACTTGCCATACTATTTTGGTACATTTTTTTTACACTACAGTCGGTCAAAGTTGCGAAATTCAATAGTTTTCCATATCACCTTTAGTTAAAATAATATTTTATTTTAAAATGGTACAATAAGTACTTTATTTTTACATTCTATTTAGACACAGCAATACCCTAGATTACAAAACCTCCAAGAAATATCGAAATTATCAGCATTAGCAGTCACAGCATTCAAAAGTATGTCACAGGGTGCTCATTTCCCCTTTTTTTTTTAAATCAGTATAATTCTGTAAGTACATGGGGTGGATTTTTTAAAATATTTTTCTGAGTACTGTTAGAACTTGGGGCATCGTGGGAATCCAGTTGGACGCCAGGTTCTTGGACACCCTGTATACGGGCTTATAAACGATCTAACACTCCCCGTATCTATCATAAAAACTGCCTTTAATTCTGGTATAACTATATGTGGTAAATTTAAGCGTTTATTACAATTTATTTTTATTCGTTCTCTAGGGTAGAGGCCGTTATGCAAAAATTTCCCGCCCCGGGTTCTTCAGGAGAAAATTCTTGGCACTCATTGTACGAATAACTTGAACTCTGTTCATTATTATCTCCTTTATTTCATTAAATAGACATATAAATTACATTTTTAAATATTAGTATAAAAATATAGAAACATTTAAAAATATAAAAAATAGTAGCCCACCGGTATCGGGAACAGGGTCCAAGCTACCGGCGGTCAGGGCTCCAGAGAGAGGAACCTCCTAACAATGCGAGCCGTGTCAAGAAGTACCGCTTTCTGAACCAGGCCCTTGACCCAGCTGCCCAACGAGAGCCTCCTTAGGTGTTGGTCGAGGCTCTTGGCTATCAAGCCATTGGCTGTAACGACTATCGGTACAATGATCGCTGAGTCCACATCCCACATGTCGACAACCTCGCGAGCCAAGTCAAGATACTTGATTTGTTTATCTTTCTCGGCTTTCACGAGGTTCTCGTCATGCGGGACCGTTATATCAACGATCATTGTACGCCGCTCTAGTCGATCCACCACCACTATATCAGGCTTATTGGCCACAATAGTCCTGTCAGTGATGATGGATCGATCCCAGTACAGTGTGACATGTCCATTTTCGAGAACTGGGTCGGGCACATACCTGTAGTACGGCACTTCTGATTCCACAAGGCTGTATTTCAGAGCAAGTTGCTGGTGGATAATCCTGGCTACAAGGTTGTGTCTATGCAAGTACTCCTCGTTAGCTAGACGAGAACACCCGGAGATAATATGTCTGATTGATTCACCCGGACGGTGGCATGCCCGACAGATGTCAACCGTGCCGTCTTTCACAATAAATCTCCGGTAGTTGTTCGTCATCATAACTTCGTCCATAATTGCACAGACAAAACCTTCGGTTTCTTCAAAGAGGTCACCGAAACGCAGCCAGGCTACGGACGCTAGAAGGTCTACATCGGGTCCATGTAGGGCCCGGAAATAGCGTCCGTGAAGCTCCTTACTCTGCCATACTTCCATGCGGTCTTTAGTGTCAAGCACTACAGGCTTGCGCCAGTTCTCTTTAGCCAAGGAGAGCGGGGTGAGGCCCTTGTCAACCACGACCACATCTCGATGCATCCTCACGTCGGCTCCCAGAAAATATTCCCTGAGACTGCATATCTCGCGATTGTGGAGGGTCTTAGCGTTTAAGAACCCTCGACCTCCACACTTTCGCGGGATATACAGTCTCATTACCGATGACCGTGGGTGATGCATTCGATATGCAGTCAGTAGCGTACGGACCCTCCTATCCAGGGCGTCGAGTTCGGTCTGAGTCCATTTGAGTATGCCGAAAGAGTACATCAAAACCGGCATGACCCAACCGTTGAAGGCGCGCACCTTGTTCCCGCCTGATAAAAGACTATTAAGTACTTTCTTCAGACGGCCAAAGAAGCGCTCCTTCAACGATTGCTTCAAGTCAGTATCGTTGATGCCCAACGCTTCCGACATACCCAAATACTTATAGGTTTCGGCTGTGGAGAGGGCTCGAAGGTTTATGGAATCCGAGAGTTGGGTTCCCACGGATTCCGCAATCTCCCCTCGCTTTACATGCATGACCGCACATTTGTCTACACCAAATTCCATCCTGATGGCGCTACTGAAAGTTTCAGTTACTTTCAGTAGCTCCATCAGTTGCGAATTGTTGGGGGCAAAGGAACTCTGTTCATTATTATTAGAATTATTTATGTAATTAACACGTCGTGAACTTGCAGTACGCATGGTGACATCAGTATTCGCACCCGACGTAGATGCTTGCGCTGCAAAAGACGGCGTGCTCGGTGCATGTGCCGCGAACTGTTGGTTCGGTTGTGCAATCGGAACAAATGACCTACTTGACTGCGGTGACGCATTATTGTTGTTTGTACGATTAAAATTGTCTTGATTTCTTTGAATATTATTATGTTGTTTATAATGTCCGGGCTGATGCGAATTGTTCGGTGTAAATGTGCTGTTTGTAGCACTATTCGGTACATGTGTACTTGATATGCTATGTGAATCTTTCTTTTGATTATTAGATTCAATTGCATTTTGGTTATTTGGCAAATTGGGTCTGTTATTTCTGCTAAAATTACGTCTGTCGTTTGTTTTCGACTCATAGACTGCCTGGAAGTTTTGTTCTTCTAAAACTATTTTTAATGCATCCTCTAACGTTGTGACGTCGCGCAAACGAACTAATCTAACTAAAAATGGCGGTAAATTAAACAAGAAAGCATTCATTGCTCTGTTACTATAAATGATTTGCTTTGCCTTACGTAGAGATTCATCAATGATAGTTTCTGATATTTTAGCAAATAAAACACTTCTCATCCGCTGTATTCTATGGCAAAAATCTAAATAACTTTCACCCTTATTTATTCTACACGATTCTAACTCCATTGCTAAACAATCCTCTGTGCGTGGATCACCGAAGTGTTGGTTTAACAGCTTCTTCAGCTCGTCCCACGTACCTATAGCTTCTCTTTCGCCTACCAAACTGGCTGCTTCGCCTGATAACCTACTTGTTACTACATGAAATAAATATTCATTTTGGGCTGCGGTTCCTAAGAACGTAGACAAAATGTATTTTTTTTTAATTTTTTTATAAATAAAGGCAACATTCTTTTATAAATAAAGGCAACATTCTAGTGTCGCCGCTGAATATTGGTATGATGTTAACCAATTCCTGTGGGACACGGGTTACGTTTTCCATTGTGAAAAGTTATGAAAGAAACCAACGCGGAGAAAAAAAATCACACTAATCTGCTACTAAACTATCACTACTCTAAAATATTAGTACAATTAAAATCTATGCAAATATTATTACGGCGTTGTCCAATCCCTAATAATACACAAACACATAGACTATTACAAGGTTGGGATATAGATGGAAGAGCTGAGAGGAAGGTGAAAAAGATTTACTCACAATTCCGCAGCTAGCTCCATGCTCCCTGAATTACTGCTGTGGCTGGTCCTCTTCCGTAACTCGAAGTGGCTTCTTAATGAATTTATTTGTTCGGCGATCTCTGCTAAACCGTAGACACGGACGTCGGCTACTCCACGTAGAATTGTATACACGGCAAACTGACTACAGAGATCCTACCGGCTGCGCCAATTAAGTAAGCGACAACGGAAGTATTTAAAAATAACTTTATTCCGACAGAGTTACAGCGAAACAGTAATTGATTAAATCTAACAAAATATTGATCTTATATACTAACTTAATTGCTAACGTAGTACCTGCACAGCGTGATCAGATTGACGCATGTTCTAGATAATTATAAATGCTGATCGCGCAGTGGGGAAATTGGGAAATAATAATCTAGTAAATACTTATTGTCTGACAAAGCTAATATTGGTAGGTTGGGATTCCTTAACTCGCGCCTCAAAGAGATGTCAGCAACAACTGACGGGGCCCACAAGGGCCGATGCCTGTCAGGGGTGCGGGTTGTTCGAAAGTGATACCGCGGCCCCTGGCACACAGGCAACTGAGGGAATACGGGTGGGTTTTAGTCAGTAAAAGTCTGACACGCCCTCCTGCTCCACCCAGAGCGGGAGAAGTCATTTGATGATTTCCCACCCACAAAAAAAAAACACTTGCAATACCTACGCATCGAGGTCGTCTTTCCACCTCTTCTTGCTCACTTTTCCCCTGTGATTATTTTCTCTCCGTTTTTTTAATATCATACTTACCAATATTATAAATGTGAAAGTTTGTAAGTATGGATGTATGTATAGATGTATGGATGTTTGTTACTCTTTCACGCAAAAACTACCGAATCGATTTGGATGAAATTTGGCACACAGATAGATTATAACCTAGATATACGACATCGGTACATTAGCGGTTAACACATCTTCGCGGAACATTTCCGACGTTTGGCTCCCAGACTGGAGCGGGCCGGGGCTGCCTTGAAGCGGCTCCTGCCCAATCCAGGGGAGCCAAACGCCTCCTGCCGGAGGCTCTACGCAGGGGTCGTGCGGGCCATGGCCCTATACGGGGCGCCGGCGTGGGCACCTACATTGAGGCGCCAACCAGCACGCCGGTTGAAGGCGGCCCATAGGGTCATGGCCATCCGGATGATCCGGGGATACCGCACGATCTCCGGTGAGGCGGCGGGCCTCTTTGCCGGATTGCCGCCATGGGATCTGGAGGCAAAGGTCCTCGCGCACACTTGGGAGTGGCGCGAGGAGGCCAAACACCGGGGCGTAACTCCGCTGCCGCGTGAAATCGCGGCACGGCGGACAGAGCTCCGGCAGGATCTCATGGCGACGTGGAAAGTGCGATTGTCGCAACCCAGTGCTGGGCACGCCACGATTGCGGCGGTAAGTCCCCTCTTTGAGGAGTGGTTTGAGAGGCGGCATGGCGTCCTCACCTTCCGCCTGACACAGATCCTCACCGGACACGGTTGTTTCGGGAGGTTCCTGTTTCGGATAGGGCGGGAGGAAACGCCTGGGTGTTTCCATTGTGAAGATCGCCCTGAAGACACGGTGGAGCATACGGTGGAGGTCTGCCCGGCTTGGGTGGAGCACCGCCGTGTCCTCGTGGAGGTGATCAGCGGCGGCGATCTCTCGCGTCCGACCCTGGTCCAGGCCATGGTACGGAGCGAGAGTGCATGGCTAGCAGTCGCCTCCTTCAGCGAAGCAGTTATGCTCGCAAAGAGGGAGGTGGCGCACGTGACGGAGATGCAGTACATGCGCCCTCACAGCCGTGGCCTTTGCAGGAGACGCCCTGGGTGTCAGGAATCCCAGGCTGATTCCCGGCCACCGTAGGCACGGGCTTGCGGACGGCGAGTAATGGGTAGCTCGCTGTCCGGTAAGGACCAAGCCCGGGTCGACGGCGCGCGCACCTCAAAGAGATGTCGTCAGCAACTGCTGGGACCCGCAAGGGCCGATGCCTGCCAGGGGTGCGGGTTGTTCGAAAGAGATACCGCCGCCCCTGGCACACAGGCAACTGAGGGAACACGGGTGGGTTTTAGTCAGTAAAAGTCTGACACGCCCTCTCGCTCCACCCAGAGCGGTAGTTTTTTTATCGATATTACGTTTCCGCGGGATAATTTCCGACTTTTAAAATTTAGAAACTATCTTTTGTAAATTGGTATTTTGCACGAAGTACCAGGTTGTCATAACTTGGTAGGAGCTCACCTAACATAGTTGTGTCAGCTAGAAAACGCTTAATGCCTTCGAAGTACTAGGTCGTTATAACTCAGTAGGAGTACATCTAACATAGTCACGTCAGCTAGAAAATGCTTTATGCCTTCGGAGTACCAGGTTGTCATAACTCTGTAGGAGCACACATTTTTTTTTGACATACTTGTGTCAGCTAGAAAACGCGTTATGCCTGCGAAGTACCAGGCTGTCATAACTAAGTAGGAGCAGTTATTTAACATAGCAGCATTTCCTTCACTTATAGGGGACCCCACAGCAGTTTGAATGTTTGTTACTCAATCACGCAAAAACGGCTGAACTAATTTGGATGAAATTTGGCACACAGATATATTATAACCTGGATTAACTAGGACCCCGGTAGGAGGTTCCCGTGGGATATTTTTCGACCGACACGAGGGCGAAGCCGCTGGCAAAAGCTAGTACCATATTATTTTATGTCTAATGAATTATATTATCACAAACATTATATATAATGCAAAAGTACGACCAATAGGTACAAGTTTGCATAGCAGTTAGCTTCCCAATAAACAACATGCCCTAATTCTAATCTTCTGTAGCTTTACTTGTTCATACCCTTACGCCTAAAGCAAAGTCCAAGTTTAAGAGAGATTTAGTTCAAGTCTTTGCTGCGATATTTTGCCTTGTATAACGTAACAAACTTGTAGTCTGTTAGTTTTCTGTGCGATCTTTATATCCAGCGTGTAAAGACATCTACTAATATTCTTTACCATTTATGTGCCAAAAAGTTTCAGAAGTTTTGTCAGAGCACGAGATTTTTTCGGGTTTCGGGTTGAGATATTTTTATTTCTCATAAGAAATTTCACTAACATGAGAAATATTTAAATCACTAAAAAAAAATATTGATTTATCGTACAGATCTGGAAAAAGAAATTACAAAATTTGCAACATACAGAAATATCCTAAAAGTGTAGGGTAATCGCCAATTATTAATTGATCACAGCTAAAATGTATACATACACGGACCGCGCGCAACAAGATGTAGTATGTAATGTACTAAGGTACGCTCGGTTAATTTTTTCATTCTGACAGCGCGCGTGGTACACAGCGCGCCGTCGACCCAGGCATTTCTTTTTTAACGTGGAGAAATGCCTACTGCGCTACCACGGGGAGATAGCGCAGTTATGTGGGACTGTAACCTCTAAAACTCCACAGTGTCCTCCAGTGCCGCTTGAGGCTGGAACACGGAAAAGCATCCGCGAACCCGCCGCGGCTGTCCGTCACCGGACCCTCCTCGGAGGGGAATAACCCCTATCACCGGCGCACCAGGACACATGGCACGTCGTAACCACCCCAGGAACCAAATAGCATACGGGCCCCAGACAACCCCGTGTCTAGCACCCTTGGTCCCCCTGCGACGGGTCAGCACAGTGGCGCCGCCGCCTACCACTTTTCGGCCGCAGGGGATAGGGAGAGCGGCCAACGCTATACCGACACTCCTCCCCTGCGGCCCCACCGCGTCCGCCATCAAACGGTGGTAGCTCCGTCCAGGCCGCGGAAGGGAAGAGCGCTACTCAGAAGTACCAGCACTCCTCCTCCGCCGCAGCCTGTAACCCTCAGCCGCGATGCCTCCCATTCGACATCGCGGCCCGCCTCAGCTGCGATGCACCTCACCGCAACTTACTTTTTCGCCGCTACGTCGTCGGCTTGGCGGCAAAAGCCCTGACGAGCAGCCCCACCTTGGGGTTCCTGTTCGCTTCACCGTGGGGATGACCACGGCTACTGAGGCCCCCACAACGACAATGCGGGAACCCACTGGGGGGGACGCTACATGGGTTGCTGGATGTTGCTGCCAAACTTGTAGTCAAAGTCTGGGCTGACTGTATTTAGATTGCTGAAGAAGATTATGTTGTATTGTCAGTAAAGTAAGTAACATAAATTAAACGTATGTATATTCAAATCACAACTTACATTTATTCATTAGCGGTGAAGGAAAACATCGTGAGGAAACCGGTATATCCTAGAGCGATTAAATCGAAGACATGTGACATCTACCAACCCGCAATGGGCCAGCGTTGTAGATTATAGCCCACTCCCTCTTCAAGAGATGACGCCGACGCCTTGTCCCAAAAGTTCTTTGATAGTTGTGTGATGATGGCTATAACACGGCAAATTAACGTAGACAATTTCCTTAACAATTAATTTCCCCGACTAATATAACGCCTGTGCCATGTCGTTTTATATACAATGTGTTTTTTTATATCCCATTACTCTATTGTATAAGTAAAAATTATACGAATAATTCTAGAATATGTATGGTCACAAAAAGGCATAGTTTCGAAGATGTCATCGATCATAATTAATTTAGGTCAACAATTGTCATCCGTATGACGAATCTTTTCTTTTCCCAAATTGCCTTACAAAATACTAACTTTCTCCATGTGCATGTAATTTTGTAATATGTATGTAAAATTATGTAATAGGTATGTAAGTTTCATTGATAAATACGAGTAATTCATCTTCATTCCAACCAATAATTCATATTTAAAGCTAAAAAAATGCGACTTTGACATATTTCACGTAAAATCGTGACTTGGTCAAATTATTTTTTACGAAAAATGAAAACTAGAAAAAAATGATAATTGATACATAATTCATATGCCATTTGGTTCTTTGATATGATCTCATTCATACCAAAGAGTCATGGGATTTAAAAAAGAACACCTTGTATACTATTAATGTTACTAATGGTCGCCGATTGGTCCAAATTCGAACATAATTAATTTAAAACATATGTTTGTATTTCTAATGCATTATTATATGAAATACTAGCTTTTGCCAGTGGCTTCGCCCGCGTGCAGGTCGGTGTATTATACATATAAACCTTCCTCTTAAATCACTCTATCTACTAAAAAAACCCGCATCAAAATCCGTTGCGTAGTTTTAAAGATTTAAGCATACATAGGGATATAGGGACAGAGAAAGCGACTTTGTTTTATACTATGTAGTGATAAATCTACAGGCAGTATATAGAAAAGTTTATAGTCTGGCTGTTATTTTATATATGAGTCAGTTTCAACAGCTCCATTCAGCTGTTCGTATGGAGAATGGATCTGGATCTGCATTGCCCAATAATGCGGTATACTATGTAGTGATTAGCTTTCTGCGGGTCTAAAAAGGCCACATTAAGCAATTCCTCTAAAAGTGATTCATTTCCTGAATTCTGCTATTTGCCATTTTACTTTAATATGGCAATTCATAATGTGGTGACCATTATACGAATTGTTGCGCCACTTCTTCTTCCCAGCTAAAGCACTAGGAAGTGGTGAAGGGCGAGCATTTTGGGGGACTGTCTTATGTAGTTTTGACGTTCAGAAAGTGCTGACTCTCAGCCTAGTTTGAATAAATGACTTTTGATTTTGATTTTGAATTTCCATACAAAACTGTCTAATAGATGAATTGGGTGCTGTCTACGCAGATAATATTCTGAATTGTCAGTTTGTGACCATTTTACGATTTTAAATATGATTCATAATATGATCATATTATGATTCTGCCAAAGTGGTCTTTTTAGACCCCTGCACTTCTCCTCCATACAAACTTTAACTGTGCCAAATTTCATACTTCTCCGTCCGCGGGGTACAAAGTTTTTGCTACACGTATTATTTTATATAGATTATGCTACATAAAAGCTATGCTACAGAACATATTTTAGACATTAGTGATTCTCGAGCTGACAGCTCGAGGGATTTTACAAAAATACTACGATGTTTTTTTTTTTCGCACATTTTCGGAATCCAGCAGTTTGTCAAGACAAGCACTGTAACTCAAAGAAAATGTGCTAACAAATAGGTATTCCCAATTCTGAAAAGAAATACTAAATCGAAAGCGATCAGGTTCATTACTCTAGGGATTCGAAGAAGTCTGGTTACAAAAACACCTCGTAGGCCACATAGAGAAAAGTTGTTTGAAAAACTTTACCAATTTACCTAGAGCACGCAGAATTTGTATTTGTGTAGGCACTTCCAATTTCTGGGAAGTTTTTTGGGATAACTATGTGAAGAAATTTTAGTGTTCCATAATCGCGAGAGGAATCCTTATGATATTTTCATTTAAATAAAGTTGACCGTTTTGTATGTAACCTCTCTATTGGGAACATTACCAATCGACAGCGATGCGGATGAATTTTTCGACACCATTTTTTTATCTGTTAATAGGTTTAGTTCAGTTAGGATAGAACTGTTTTTGTTATTAATCAATTACTATGATACACCTGTTCAATAACCTAGAGATTGCTTTAAAAAAGACTTCTAAGTAAGTAAACAGTAAGGCTTGAAAACTGACTTGTAAAATCACTACATTAAAACGATAAACCGCACAAGGTGCGAGTCGGACACGAAGGGTTCCATACCACGAGGCAAAAAACGCCAAAAAAACACATACATACCTACATACTTAAAGTTACGCCCTATTCCCATGAGAATAGGCAGAAACTCCAGAACGTCATCTGCTACGGTACTTAAATACTCATTTTGCGTCATTTATGTTCATTAATGTGGCCCTAGTGTGAGTTTCATATAACCATCTCAATCAAACGCAATTCAAACGCATCGAGCGCGTTTGGCGCTCCGATTGGTCCATCACCAATCCAGGGCCAATCTGAGGCACTAGTGTGAGTTTCATTTAACTATCTACACCAAACGCAGTGAGCGCGTGCGGCGTTCCGATTGGCCCTGGATTGGTGACGGACCAATCGGAGCGCCAAACGCGCTCACTGCGTTTGGTGTAGAAAGTTAAATGAAACTCACACTAGGGCCTCAGAGCACCAAACGCGCTCGATGCGTTTGATCGAGATGGTTAAATGAAACTTACACTAGGGCCCTGGTCATACTCGCACGCCGGTTGTAAGTTCTACTCACCTAAAGTTAAAAATTAAGAGGAATCTATTTAATTTAGAATTTTATTAATTTTTGTGATTGCGGCTATTATAATTGACATATACACTCTCATAAAATACACCCGTTGCCAGACAGTGGGATGGACATTGTTACATATGGAGGCGAAATAAAATGCAGTCTTGGTTTAAGATTGAAATTGTATGATGCGGGTGGTTGCAGGGCTTCGAAATAATAACTTCTTTAATTTCTAAAAAGGCTTATAAAAAATATGTAACCGACGCGGTGCTTGTTGACAGAGAGAATTTAATATTGCCAACAACAAAAAAATACTTTAGGCCAGCCCACTCGCAACTTGCAACAATGTAACATATTTTCAAATAACTTTTACGTATTGCCAACAGATGGCGCTTTAAGTATTTTTTTTTAAATTTATTTATCACAAACACTGCTATCATTACAGAAAATTCCTAATGCGGTAGCGTGGTCCTAAATTAAACTATCTTAAATAACTATCTTAAATAACATAACACATACAACATTATTTTTGTGAATTCATTCAGAGCACACGTAAATAAATCGATCCTGTCAGCCGTGTCATTCAGTAGCTTAACTTAACATATAATTTATAACTTATAGTACCTATTAAGCGATCTATACCGATAGTAAGGTGCGCGTTGTCCACATACAGTATAGGCTTAGTTATAAGGTTTCGTTGGCACCCATTGGGTACGGAACCTTAAAAATCATTTTAATTAAAATGTATATTATATTAGACATAGGTAAATACTCCATACCACCATCACCCGGGTCGCACTTTTGTACGGAGGATGAGTGAACTAAACATCTTTCTACAATACGTTGTTTTTTTTTTACAAATATTCCAGCATTATGCTGAGACCAGAGCCGTTTTAGCCTCGCACAGGATTTCCATTATTTTGTTATTATTTTATTGTTTGTACTTGACCATTATGTTTCTCTTTACTGTTTGTATTTCCTGTGCGTGTCTCAAAAGGTTGAACTTGATTAAAACATCTTATTTATAGGCCACCGACTACCGTTACGGAACCCTTTACTTCACATCGTGGTCCGACTCCCACTTGGGCGAGTTTTTCAATTCAACTGAAGAGGTATGAGAATATCGGGAACATATAATATTTACTTACTTAAGGGCCAGAAAAGTAAGTGTGATGTTTTGAAAGTTTTGTTATAGTTCCAAACTAGGTTTTTCCAGCGGCTTCGCCCGCGTGTTGGTCAAAAATTATCCCACGAGAATGTACTACCGGGATAAAAATTATCCTATATGTTTATCCGGAAGGATAATTTCGTAATACAGTAACAGTAAGACTGGCTTTCATTGATAGTTCAACAACATTAATTGCGTTACTTACGTTGTTTTCTTTTTTTTTAAGAGTGGGAAATCATCAAATAACTCCTCCCGCTCTGGGTGAAGCAGGAGGGCGTGTCAGACTTTTACTGACTAAAACCCACCCGTGTTCCTTCAGTTGCCTGTGTGCCAGGGGCCACGGTATCTCTTTCGAACAACCCGCACCCCTGGCAGGCATCGGCCCTAGCGGACCCCACCAGTTGGTGCAGACATCTCTTTGAGGCGCGCGTGGAACACAACGCGCCGTCAACCCGATCTTGGTCCTTATCGGACGTCGAGCTACCCATTACTCCCCGTGCGCAAGCCCGCGCCTACGGTGGCCGGGAATCGGCCTGAGATTACCGACGTCCAGGTGGACAGATTTTTCGAATTATGAAGCAATGGCTTACCAATATCCTTTAAAATGATTCAGTTCGTGATGGATTGTGTGGTACGAAATAATGGTGCAGGTTATGCCTACTAATATTATGAATGCGAAAGTAACTCTGTCTATCTGTTATGCTTTCATGCCTAAACCGATGAACCGATCGTCATAAAATTTGGCAGACTATATGTCTGCCAAATTTTGCAGACTATATGTCTGCCAAATTTAATCCACGCGGACGGAGTCGCGGGAAAAAGTTGGTAATCTTTCATCATCATCATTTCAGCTGAAAGACGTCCACTGCTGGACACAGGCCTTCCCCAAAAGGGGGGGTAGTAATCTTTAAAAACAAAAAATTACCAAACATCCAAATTCGTTGAGCCGTTTTTGCGTGATTGTGTAACAAAAATCCCAACAACAAAACTTTCACATTTATAATATTAGTGGGATGTTCGATTTAACCAATTATTTAGTTTCAACTTGTTATGGACATATTTATGGAAAATAAATTTCTATCCAGTTCACCAGAACTTACAACATGGAACTTTCTGCCTTTAAAGATCCAATTACTGGAGGTTATATATCTATATATTCAAGTAGAAAATCTTACTCCTTATTTACCTACCCTAGTGCTTCAGGGAGAAATTTAATAAAACCTATGTAATAAATTGGGCATTGTAAATAGGTAGGTATCATGTACTCCTTTTTGTTCTAAATTCAGACGTCCAAATTACCAGACATATTACATCTATACCGTTCCTAGGAGAAAGACAAAGTGGCATTCTCTTTTTTACTAGGAATTACTCCTGTATTGTGGGTGCGTTTACAAACATTTAAATTCACGTACACAAACAGCCAGACCCGGAACAACTACTTGTAGGTCATACAAATATTTGTTCCGTGCGGGAATCGAACCCGCTACACGCAGCACAGCAGTCAATCGCTTAACCACTGCGCCAACCGTGCTGTCAGAAATAACTAGGATGGAAAGACAAAAAATATATAGGACTGACATAAGCTACTGAAAAGCTTACGTAAATCTTGTTGAAAATCCTTGTTGAAAATACCAAACACTTTGAAAGTGATTGCCACTTCGCATAAGGCCTTCTTGTGTTATACTTCTCGGTCGTTCTTCAGACAAAAAAAAAAAAAAAAATATTTATTTGACACTTAAAAAATACATGTTACAAGCCAGTCATAATAAAAAAGCACACGAATGTATTGCCACAAATATGATCCTAACCCCCAAACTAGGCCTGGACCTGTATTTTAGGGGTCAGCGTTCAGCCATGGGTTCTATTAATATACAAACTTGACAGCCAAGGTTGTTGCCATTTAGTAACACGTATAGGTAAAAAAACAAGGTAGACAAATGTATGTATAATCAAGCATCACACAGGCCTTCTCTCGTCTTAAGCGAGTAGGCCGTAATCCACCATGCGGGCCCAGTGCAGGTTGGTAGATGTCACATGTCTCCAAAATTTTGGTTCTGGGACGTGCCAGGTACCTCGCGATGTTTTCCTTCACCATTTCAAGAGCAGTGATGATGAATTTATTTACACAAAGTAAAGCCTACGAACCCACGAACTAGAAAAATATATGAAGTAGTCTAATTTAGTTAATATACTAAAACACCGCCCATGACATTTAGATCACGAGTAGGTTGCCTTTCAGACGACCACCTTAACTTTGAGTAACTCATTAAACAGGTAAATGATAGTAGATTACTTTGTTCTTTGGTTACTTGATAGATATATAAGTTTAAGTTTAAAAGGTGTAGGTGTCTAGATGGCATTAGTTTGCTTCAACTTAAGTATCTACCTAACAGCCTTAAAGAGGTTTTGTGAGACACTGATACAGTATTACCTCAAGTTCTGAGTTGAGCTGCATGATTACTGATAAATTCGTGCACTGATTGGACAGGTCCACTCGATCTGTGTGGTTCTTTCCTCAAAAGACCATTTCAGAGACTTTGTACTATGTAATCAGTTACAGGCACAACAGTCGCGCGTGCACTGATTGGACAGGTCGTTTTTACTCAAAATACCATTTCAAACACCAATCTACGTGGTCTTCACATGATCTGACCAAGATTATGTCTGGACTTTAAAAGAGACTGTGACCTCTGAGTTTGTTTCGGCCTTTCTTCTTCGGTACCTAAGTAAAGTCTATTATTCTGATTCGTTGCGATTATTTGTGACTTTTTTTTGTGCTGTTATTGTGTTGTGATCTTGTTTAGCTACAACTACAGACGAAAACATTTCCAGCACTGAAAATGCTCCTAAAGTAGGTGTTAATTGTGATTATAGGTCAATAAATCAACAAATTTCTAGCAAGTACCTAAACTTGCTAGAATTTTGTTGATTTGTTGATTACTGGCGTAATTATTTTCAATAATAAATTTATATAAATAAATAATAATAGAATGTTATATATTTATTTAAAATAAATGATTAATAGATATATTGTATAAAGAAATAAACTTCACAGGCAATTTTATATCGGTAAAAGATTAAATAATAAAACATAAACATAACGACTAGGTATTCCATACACTACAATATTACTGTGTCTTGTGATTTTTTTTTTACGTATGTCGTAAGAATGGCGGTTATCGTCGATTTTGCTAACAAACGTGAAATGCACATTTTAGTACAAAACTGAACTGTTTCTGACGGTAGTAACATCTACCGCAGTACAGAACGGTTGAATTTGTTAGATACTTTTAATAACACGAGTAGGATCACGCACGATAGCTCAGTTGGTAGAGCGACTATACCCCGTAGGTCGAAAACTGTCCACGGGTGGCACAGTCCAGATAGCATTAGAAATAAATAGCAGACATGTTTTTATTATAATGATCACTTTTCATTATTATCAACTTTGGCTAAAGTGGGTCAATAATATGTAAGAACGTGTCATATTATGCCTCATAATCTGTTATTATAACTCACATTATTTATTGTTAAATTATTATAGATTATTATTGACCTAAAATCGTTATTTGGCTGCAAGGCAATTTTAAAATAATTGTAAATGTCAAGCTCGCAAACATGGCGCCATACCCACCTTTGTTTTATAAAAGGGCGTGCTGCCATTATTGCGAGCTCAGTTTGTGTGCAACTTTGGTGGAGTGATCATCACCCATTTCGAGTAAGTTGAATATTGTAACGTTTATTTTGGATGATGTTTAATTGTATTTGTTGGAAAATATTAAAGAATGTTTTTTTTATGATGATGATAATACTTGCAATTTATAAGGTAATAGTATGAATTTATGGAGTAAATAAAATAAAACATGTTGAAATGGTATTTTAAGTCTTTTATTTTACAAATATTTATTTAATCATTAATATTTTTTTAGGAATGTTTTGGTGAGATAAATCAACTAAAAAATTCGCTACTCGTTCAATCAGAGCCAAATGCTATGAAAACATATCTAATATGTGGGAATTATAAAAATATTGATGATTCAGTTTGTGATGGATTGTATTTTACGCAGTAAGTGTACAGGTAATGCCTACTAATATTATGCTGGGGAGTTTGTTCCGCCACTTCTTCTTCCCAGCTAAAGCACTAGGAAGTGGTGTAGGGTGGGCGTTTTGGGGGACTGTCTCATGTACTTTGACGTTCGAAAAGTGCTGATTCTCAGCCTAATTTGAATAAATGACTTTTGATTTTACTTGATTTTGATTTTATGAATGCGAAAGTAACTCTGTCTATCTGTTATGCTTTCATGCGTAAACCGATGAAGCGATCGTCATAACATTTGGCAAGGATACAGCCTGACATTTGGAGGACAAAGGCTATTTTTACGCGATAACCGACATCCACGCGGACGGAGCCGCGGGAAAAAGTAAGTAATCTATCATCATCATCGTTTCCGCTGAAAGACGTCCACTGCTGGACATAGGCCTTCCCCAAAAGGCTGCAGAATGCTTATATATTTTCATTATATCATCATCATCACTCTCCTGCCCTTATGCCAATTTATTTGTGGTCTGCGTAACATGCCTTTTTCTCCCCCATTTCTCTATTAGTCGTCATCTCCGTAGTCACACCCTTTCTAACCATATCATCATTCAAACAGTCGATCCATCGTTTCTTTGGTCTCCCTCTACTCTTATAGCCATCGACTTTCAGAATCAAAACTTTCCTCACGACATTTTCCTCATTCCTCCGATTTTACACAACTTTTCTGATATTGGTTCCCCTTTCAGATGCCTCTTATGTACTCATTTTTTATTCTATCCATTCGTAAAACACCACACATCCCTCTTAACATTCTCATCTCAGCTACATGCAATTACCTTTTATTCATCCCTTTTGTGGCCCAAGACTCAGACCCATAATAATGCATTAGAAAAACATTAAGTTTTAAATGAATTATAGTCGAACTTCGACAGCTGGGTGACCACTCGTTAAAATAAATAACATCTCTCAGCACCAATATTTCATATAAATTGTAAGCCATAGCACATACGATACAGAACAGGTTATTAAAATCCACCAAGGCGTATGTAACTCGAGGCGGCAACTCCACACATTACAAAAATCCGTCCTCACGAATTAGCTCCGAATGAATGGGTAGCGGACAAGACAGGGATATGAAAAAGGACTTATGGCCTTCCAGTGAGTGATTGCGCGCATGTGTGTCTTGGCTTACAAGTGGGGATATATTTAGGTGTTAAGGGTAGTGGATACAACAGGACTATAAATAAGATTATATAAAGAAGATTATATAAATAAGATATAACGTTTCACAAGTAATGTACGTGCTTCCGCATCTTGGGCAGATAGATTCCTTTTGAACCTTTGACCGTTGAGTCGTCAAACCCAGGAAAGCAAGATTTGTAGTCTACATCTACACTTATATATATGATATATATATTTTATATAATATATATATTATATAATATTATAAAGAGGAAAGATGTGTATTTTTGTACTTTTGTATGTAACGAATAAACTTAAAAACTACCGGACCGATTTCAAAAATTATTTTGCCGTTAAAAAGCTACATTATCACTGAGTAATATAAGCTATATTTTATCTCCGTATTCTTATGGGAACGGGAAATACGCAGGTGAAACTGCGGAGCGCTGCTAGTAATTTATAAATGTCATGGTAAAACGTGCTTGTTACTCAATCTGGCTATCTTTCTCCCAATTAAGGGTCGGTTGCCAGTCTACCCCGATGCAGCTGAAAACTAGTATTTTATATGAAGCGACCCAGCGTAGTAGTAGTAAAGGATATAGGCAAATATAATTATTCAGTCTTTTTCAAACTTCCTGCCCATTTCTTTTAGTTGTTATTTGGTTGTTTTGTTATTAGGAAATTTAAATTATTTGAGGTTCACCAAAAGGGCGCTATCATTATTGTAGAGTGTTCAATCATATTTTCGGGATAAATGATGATAGAATTTGGGAAATGAGAGAATTAGAGGTTGGAATAAATACAAGCCTTTCAACATTCGTAACTGTCTGGTGGTTTCGAGTATTTTATACATGGCTTACACAAATATCCTGCAGATCTGGTAGCGTTTTGTGACGGGCCGTGGAGCTTCCTAAAACAGGGTTGAGATACAACTGATACATACATGCCATCTTTTGGGAAATGTCAGTTCAAAGCTACAGTGGCTCTTTCTTCAAGAGGCCCTCCCAGACATATAGCCCTGCATTGTTAGACTCACATAAAATTCTAATAATATAATGTTTGACCGTATAGAATCAAGTTCTTCCAACTTCACAGACAGCTGTGCTGCTGGGGAGTTTGTTGCGCCACTTCTTCTTCTCAGCTAAAGCACTAGGAAGTGGTGAAGGGCGGGCGTTTTGGGGGACTGTCTTATGTAATTTTGACGTTCAAAAAGTGCTGACTCTCAGCCTAGTTTGAATAAATGACTTTTGAGTTTTTTGATTTTGATTATACTAGTCGAACAAATTTAATTTTACACTTTATGTATGAGAAAATAATGTTTTCCAAATACAATGTTAAAATGGTTCTTAAGATAAATTCATCCCAACTACAGAACCCTTGATTGTGCATGTTTCGAAACTCATTTGGCCAGTTTTCCATCTATTACGTTAGACAGTTTTTTCTGAAAGTAGGCCCCCATACGCTCCTATCATCCGTTACGTCACCTACGAAATTTTAAACTGCTTATGAGTGGGCGTTTGTGTTAAGCACCTATTACCATTAATTTTCATTAGACTTTGAATGGGAACTGGCTTTTAAGAGCGCTTTAAATAATTTTAATTGTTATTAAACACTGGCATTTCAAAGTAACTTAACATATTATCACGCCTGTAATATCCGAAGGGTTAGGCAGAAATGTTCTATAACTTTATCCACATTTTGTCAGCTATGTTTAACAGCCAATTACAGAAAGAACCTTTAACTTTTAAAGCCGTCATTAAATACAAATTTTCCATTAACTTGTTCCAGAAAGCAACATTAGACTCAATTTTAATGGTTCTTTAATTTTAAATAATGAAATGTTAAACGAGGCAATCTGTCACAGTTTTTGTTGCACAAAGCAAGCACCATTAGTGCTTTAAAGTTGTTTTGTACAACATCTTTAAATTAATAAAATCATTACCGTTAATGATCCTTTATGTAATGTGACATTAAGGTTTGTCTTTGTGCAACTGGGTGTAAGTGGACCTCCAACAATTGTTTGTCCCGTTATAATTTTAATAGCATAGCCATGTCGTTCAACTATCAAAGAATGACAGTTGTGATTTGAATATGACGGTCATTGAACAATTTAAGTTTTCAATTTGTCAATTTCTTTAACAATCGTGATCCCTGACTTTACAGAGATTTATCAAAAAAGGCCACTTTGGCAGAACCATAATAAGATCATATTATGAATCATATTTAAAGTCGTAAAATGGTCACAAACTGACAATCCATAATATTATCTGCGTAGACAGCACGCAATTCGTCTATTTGACAGTTTTATATGGAAATTCATAAAATGGTCACCAAATTATGAATTGCTTTATTAAAGTAAAATGTCAAATAGCAGAAACATATTTTGAAAGAGGAATTGCTTAATGTGGCCTTTTTAGACCAGCTGGACTTAATTAAGCTCAGATAGTTTCCGACTTAACTGAAATTAGTCACTAAAACCGGTTTTATGGTTAAAGTTTCAACGTCAAAGTCAAATAATTTATTTCGTGTAGACCAATTTAAGGGTGTGTCCAGATCTGGCGAATGCTCCGCTCGCGGGCTGCTTGCGAGCCGCTTGAAAACTGCGCGCGTGAATTTCATGTTGGTAGGCCACGAACAAGAAATGCACCCGCGCAGTTCGCAAGCGGTTCGCAAGCAACTAGCGAGCGGAGCATTCGCCAGGTCTGAACAAACCCAAAGACACTTTTGAACGTCAAAATTTATAACCAAAAAGAATTGATTCTGGTTGGCCAATACAAGAACCCAGTAGTTGCCTCTTCCAAAAGGTAAGATGTAGATGTAAAGAGCATGCGTAAGAATCTACACAATTTCATTTTTTTTTGTTTCATTTTAATTTTATTGCTAATACTAATATTATTCAATTATGATCTAAAATGGATTGAAATAAATGATTTTGAATTTGAATTTTAAAATGTTAGACAATATTTTGTATACCTACATTGATCTATAAGTACACAAATGATTAAATAGTAACGAACATTTTTTACCCGTTTGTATGTTCCGAATTGGCGCAAAAACGGCTGAACGGATTCACGTGTTATTTCGCATTCAGGCAATTTATGACCGAAATAACACCAACAGGCTTTGCATAACGCTGTCTATTTCTACGAAAAATAGACAGCTCTCAAGGTCCTTTTTTATGTATACTATTTCAGAAGAAAGTTTTCCATCCCAAACTGTCAAAATCACATTGACAACTGACTGTTGTGGCAGTGACAGAAAACTTTCTACAACTGCGTAAATGGAACATCGACAAAACGGCGCTCGTGCTAAGTCTGCTGGTAAACATTTTATTCCCAATAGTGCGATCCCGTAGGATATTTTTCGACATCCACGCGGGCGAAGCCGCGGACTAAAGCTAGTTATAATTATAAGTGTAAACGATCTAGATTATGTAAGATAACGTTAAGTTCATTCTATAAATGATTCCCTCACATATCTCAATGCAAAGCTGAGCGTAACCCTGGGTCTCAACGTTTGGCACAGTCCAGATCCGCATTGCGACTATAGTTTACGCTTTATCATACAGATGTCGGGCATCGAGTTCCGTGTACGGAAAGCAATCTCGAGTCAAAATGCTACCGTACGTGCTAAGTTAGACATCAAGATTAGCCATTCGAGATTTCAAGATTTGGCCAACTTTTTAGATAGAGAAAAATGAAAGAAAGGAATATGGTTATTTGCGGTAAACATGACGCAGAGTAAGGACACAAACTAATGCGTTTATTTTTCACCAAATATTCTTAAATTTTTATTAAAATTAAAACTTCACCTACATAGGGTAATCCTGTTATATTTTGATTGGGAGACTTCAAGGACGAGATTTTCTTCCCACGAGATTGAATCTCGAAACAAGGCTCGAGATCTCGTGCGTTTCGAGATCTGACGAGATCGAGATTGCATCCCTTGGTCTCGTCAATATTTGCACTCCTAACGAGTCGGATCTACAGGTCAAAGTTTGCATACCCGACCGTCACTTCGATATTTGATAACAAATTCCTGTACCCTCGCCTAGAAAAGATGAATTCCACACGGAATTCACGACTCGCACGTGTTAGTACGTGCTAAGTCGTCGTCATCATCATTTCAGTCGATAAACATCCACTGCTGGAAATAGGCCTCCGTAAAGCTCCACCAGTTTGACCGGTCTTGTGGTTCCCGCACCCAGCGGATTCCTGCGGCCTTCCCAAGATCATCGGTCCACCTAGTGGGAGGCCTTCCAACTTTACGTCTTCCGGTACATCGTCGCCACTCTTATAAGTACTTAATAAAGTAGCCACTTTAATTATTACATAGATCCATTTCCGAAAAACAAATACCGTTTCATGTTACTAATAAATTATGACGTAAATATACCATTATTATTTACTGAAGTCAGACCGACATATTTCAAGAATAATTGCCAATATAATTGGCTGGAACTCGGCCTATCTTTTGAAAGGTTGAAAAGCGAATATAGCGGCCTCATTTCAGACTGTCAAGGTAATAACCGAGAATGATGTACAATTGAAAAGTTATCTCCCGTACCAATTTATTAATTGTATTTTCAATAAATATTTATTTTATTCAATGAGTTTAATTTTATCGAGGAGGACTAATGTGTTTAATACGTTGATTGTGATGTGTATATCAATATCGTAATAAAATGAATTTATTTATTTATGTAGATATTTTATGACACTTTTGCACGTCAATATTTTGTTGGTCAATATTTTAAAAACTAGATGACGTCAGCATATCCTAGGTGACTAATCCCAGAGAAGAAATGCCGAAACAAACTCAGAGATCATGGTCTATTTTAAAGTCCAAACATTATATTATTAGAATTTTATGTGAGTCTAACAATGCAGGGCTATGTCTGCGAGGGCCTCTTGAAGAAAGAGCCACTGTAGCTTTGATCTGACATGTCCCAAAAGAAGGCATGTATCAGTTGTATCTCAACCCTGTTTTAGGAAGCTCCACGGCCCGTCACAAAACGCTACCAGATCTGCAGGATATTTGCGTAAGCCATGTATAAAATACTCGAAACCACCAGACAGTTAGGTATGTTGAAAGGCTTGTATTTATTCCAACCTCTAATTCTCTCATTTCCCAAATTCTCTCATCATTTATCCCAAAAATATGATTGAACACTCTACACTGAACTGTACACTCTATACCGTGCACCGAATGGACAGGTCCACTCAATCTGTGTGGTTCAAGACCATTTCAGACACTGATCCAGATGGTCTTCACATGATCTGACCAAGATTATGTCTGGACTTTAAAAGAGACTGTGACCTCTAAGTTTGTTTCGGCCTTTCTTCTCAGAGTAGTCAGATAGGAAACGCCGACCTCGTAGAGTTTAAAAAAATATGATTGACGTGTAGAATTGTTTGTACAAACCTACTTACAGAAATAAAATCATTTAACATTATCATTTACAATAATGATAGCGCCTTTTTGTGAACCTCAAATAATTTAAATTTCCTAAAAACAAAACAACCAAATAACAACTTTATGAAATGGGCAGGAAGTTTGAAAAAGACTGTATTATATTTGTCTATATTCTTTACTACTATTACGCTGAGTCGCTTACTATTACGCTGAGTCGCTCCATATAGAATACTAGTATTTAGCTGCATCGGGGTAGACTGGAAATTGACCCTAAATTGGGAGAAAGATAGCCAGATTGAGTAACAAGCACGTTTAAAGATGACATTTATAAATTACTACAAATCGTGCTTTCCTGGGTTTGACGAGTCAACGGTCAAAGGTTCCAAACGAATAGATAGATTCGTTTTGAACCTTGCGGTCCCCATCAGTTGTTGCTGACATCTCTTTGAGGCGCGGGTATGAATGTGGAGCTGAGTCACTAAGTATGCTCCACCTCCTATCTTACCCTCTGTGCCCAAAAACATGCTTCCAAGGTGACCTCTGCGCTGCCACCGATAAAGCCATGGAAGTGGCGAAGCTACCTACGAAATTGGATATTTTCGTGCCAGCGACACGAAGAAGAATATGGCACGTCATGATTCACTGCCCTTTCATAGTTATTTTTTCTCTGATTTTGCATGGCTTTCTTTTTGGGTGGGAAGTCATCAAATAACTTTGCCAGTTCCCTGTGTGCAAGGGCCCACGGTATCTCTTTCGAAAAACCAGCAGCCTTTGCAGGCATCGGCCCTTGCAAACCCCACCAGTTGGTGCTGACATCTCTCTGAGTCGCGCGTGGAACACAACCGTCCGTCGACCCATGCTTGGTCCTTACCGGACAGCGAGCTATCCATTACTCGCCGTCCGCAAGCCCGTGCCTACGGTGACCGGGCATCAGCCTAGGATTTGCGACACCCAGGGCGTCTCCTGCAAAGGCCACGCCCGTGAGGGCGCATGTACTGCATCTCCCTCACGTGCGCCGCCTCCCTCTTTGCGAGCATAACTGCTTCGCTGAAGGAGGCAACTGCTAGCCATGCACTCTCACCCCGTACCATGGCCTGGACCAGGGCCGGACGCGAGGGATCGCCGCCGCCGATCGCCTCCATGAGGACACGGCGGTGTTCCGCCCAAGCCGGGCAAACCTCCACCGTATGCTCCACCGTGTCCTCAGGGCGATCTTCGCAATGGAAACACCCGGGCATTTCCTCTCGCCTTATGCTAAACAGGAACCTCCCGAAACAGCCGTGTCCGGTGAGGACCTGTGTCAGGCGGAAGGTGAGGACGCCATGTCGCCTCTCAAGCCACTCCTCAAAGAGGGGACTTACCGCCGCAATCGTGGCGTGCCCAGCACTGTCCACGTCGCCATGAGATCTCGCCGGAGCTCTGTCTGCCATGCCGCGATCCGCCCACACATTAAGTGTAAACCTAAGTTTGTTGTCTATTACTTGTTAAGTTGTAAAGCCTTCTTAAATGTGATAGTTTTCCATTTAATTACGTTATCTGCTTCCGTGAAGTTTTTTACATGTCCAAAAGCTTACTTTTATACCAACAAAAAATAGCACTTTAAAGTTTAATATTTCACAAACCGTACAACCATAGTATTGACCGATAACATGTATGTAGTTCAAACTGTAAGTACAAGATGGCTGTTAATAAATAAAAGTTTTCATTTTCTTCACGGAGGTGAATACAAAATACCGAGACATTTTTTTAAGTGTGATAAAAGCAATGTATTTAAATCCTAGTCCTACTAATATTATAAATGTGAATGTTTGTGAGTATGGATGTATGGATGTATGTATGGATGTTTGTTACTCAATCACGAAAAAACTGCATAACGGATTTGGATGAAATTGGGCACACAGATTGTTTGTTACCTGGAAAAGCACATAGGATACTTTTAATCTCGATAGTACGTTCCCGCGGGTTAATTTTCGACCTCAGCACGGGCAAAGCCACTGGCAAAAGCTAGTTCCGAAATAAATTTCAGAAAATGCGTTGAAAAAAATGAAATCTAGGTAGGTACTGTGAGGATCTGAAGTTCAACTGTAAAGTAACTGGAAATTGGAAAAGAACACTAGAAAATGAACAACTCCCAGCAAAGAGAAAGAAAAAAACATATATTTTTTTCGCTTTGCTGGAAGTTCTTTCTTTTATCCATTTTCAATGAAAACAATTCCGTTGTTTTCAAAACCCATTTTCTTATTTAAATAATATAAAACATTTAAATACTACAATTGTAGACTATAAAAACTAAACAACTAATTATGATTAGTCGTTTAGTTTTTTGGTAATTACCAACAGAATGTTATGCTTTAATTTGAAACCGGCACGAACATATTATTGTACGTGCTCATGTATTTTTTTAAATGGACTATGTAGGTAGATAGCTCGACTATTTTATTTGTTCATGGGCAACGCAACACTTGTTTATCTGTACATGTATATATAAAATAAAATAAAATAAAAACTTTTTATTTCGGACTGATAATAATCCATAGATGTTAGTAGAGTACAACTTATGAAAACTAGTGTTAGTATGTTATAATTGCTTAAATCCTAATGTGGGTATTAACCCAGTGCTGGATGTATCGCGTGTCCAGCCTGTCCGCAATAACAGCCAGGATGCTGTTGGTGCTGGCGCGCAACCTGCCGAGCGCCGCGGCGCATCGCTTGCGGAGCACAGCGTGGAAGCCGTCAACGTGTGCGTCCGCGAACATGCCCGACGCACTGCACCAGCGCGGCAGACCCAACAACGCCATGAACGCATTATTATATTGGACCCGCAGGGCGCTGAATGATCTTTGAGTATAATGAGCCCACAAGCAGCACGTGTATAATGATGTACAATGTGCTCTAAACAGTGTAATTTTAACTTGAGCTTTACAACGATTAAACCTGTGGGCTATCATGTTTGCTCTGATCGACAGCGCCCTACGCTCCCTGTCCATGTCGTCATCGTCACGTAAGAGATCGGTGACTATGTGCCCAAGATAGCACTAGGTACATTATTTAAATGATCTTCAATGGAAAGCTTTTATGTTTTGTGTTTCATAGTTTTAAGGCGAACCTAGTCGTGGGCTCGAACTCACTGATGGGCCTGCCTTAAAAGCACGCTGTCTCACCAGGCATCATGTCCGACAGAGGTAGTATCAGTGATGAGCAGTTAGACGCTAGACTACACGCACAACGTTATCGAGTGAGATGCAGGATCATTAATAGTACAACAGGCGCGTAAAAAATTAAGAACAGTCTTTCGGAAGATCGGGTTTTATGAAAAAACCGCTGCTTAAATCAATAACCAGTAAAGTTTATTAAACTTTTCGATATTTGAGCTTTGTCGGTATCGACTTCATTTTTCAGATTTTACACTTCTTTTATTACTTAAACACGCCCAAAGTTAGGTTAAATGGCAAGAAAAACTAGTCTTTGTTGGCTCCTAACTTTTTAATGGCTATTTATTTTAGTATTCTGTTTCCGTACAGACAATATTAATAATGAGACAAAACCATACTATGTTTAATTTATGATTTACATTGTGGAGTAATACACTCCCGAAGTTTGTATGGGAAAAATGTAGACTTGATTCACCTTAATGGCACACCGACCTTCTGGGGCTAATTGAAGCGTCGCGGCTCTGGCTGGAATGGGTGATACGCCCGCTAATTTACGTGTTTTATTCGTATTTTTAAAACAATTACATATTTCGAAAAAAAAAATGTAAACTTTATAGGAAACTTGTCGTTTTGTTATTATTAAAACCTGATTACCGTCTTTGAAGTATTTAAGCTGCACTAAGGGCTTATTTTAAAATTAAATAAAAATAAACAATTGTTGTTTTTTAAAGATTAGTTTGGTTTGGAAACCGGCGGCATATCCAAGAACCAAAATTCGGACACATGTGATCCACCAAACCGCATTAGGCCCGTGTGGTGGATTACGGCCGACTTCCTACTACTCACAGAGAGGAGGCCTGTGTCCCAGAAGTGTGAACATTATTAACTGCATATGTTATCCTCCTGCATTGTTCCGTGTGGTGCTGGACGTAAAAGAATAGCACCATCCCATTTCACCATCGAAACACTGACGCCCTTGCACTGACGATTTCAAATTCTTGAAAATAAGGTCACCTCCCTATTTTCAATAGTCAAAATGAAAGGAAATCCATTAAAGTTTGTACAACTTGAACATGAAAGTGTATTGTAATGACTTCGAGCTGAATACTTCGAGAGATAAAGTTGCTCAATAAACTTCCATTAGAAGTCGTTGACGACGTCAGCTCTGGTGCCACACTTACCCGTGTCAATGGAAGGGATGTTAACATTTTAGCTGTGGGATAAAGCAGGAGCGGAAAACGATTTTTTTTAACTACCTGTACGTGTCATTGTTCCGTGTGGTGCTGGACGTAAAAGAATAGCACCATCCCATTTCTTCCCGTGGGTGTCGTAGAAGGCGACTAAGGGACTTACTAGAGAATGGGCAGCAGCCTTCTCTTTGCATTTGACCACTAACCTGCGATCGCCAACCCGCCTGCCAAGCGTGGCGATTATGGCAAATCCTCCCTTTCGGGGGAGGCTTATGTCCAGCAGTGGACGTCTTTCGGTCAGACTTACTACAAAATGATGATCGTGGAAATAGAAATAATTTATTTGCCAATAATTTAGGTATGCAGATATTATGGTTATTTTGATGAGAGTCCCGATACATTTTGCCTTACGGCATCATAACTCCATTATTTTAAGAGAATGAAATTTACCGTCTAACGGTATACGACATTTACAATTTCAACCGTCTAAATGGAAATTTCTTTATGATACAAAGAAAAGTAACAAATCGAATTACACGTTCGTGGCATCGAAAGTTCTAAGAATAGGGACACGTCGCGTAGCCGATCGGGGACCTGCTACGGATAGCGTAGCAGCGTAGCAGTGACATCCCTCCGCCGCCGCCGGCTACGACGTAGCAACAGAACAATCTTTGCATTATTATTTGTTTCACCTTGTTTTGACACATAACTGAACTTTTGTGTGTTTTCTTTTGGTAAGTCCCACGTTACAGATGTTTGCAAGAACTGAAATAGAAATAAAGTTAGGTAATGTATGTTCTCGGTTCGATTTTGTGTCAGTTTTTGCGGAAGAAAGCTGTGACCTGAGAGTAAAAGTTCTCGTCATAAGGTGTTTTTAACTGATTTCAAAAAAAGGAGGAGGTTCTCAATTCGACTGTATGTTTTTTTTTATGTTTCTTACCTCATAACTTTCGACTGGGTCGACCGATTTTAATGATTCTTTTTTTATTTGAAAGCTGGTGCTTTCCGTGTGGTCCCATTTCAATCATCAAATTCAATCATAAAGATTTGATGATGTGTTTCGAAGACAGACAACGGAACTCTTCAAAAAATAACAGTAAATAAACCGCGATTGCTGCTATCGCATAAATATGCATTGTTTTGACCCCAAGGATGATGAAATTTTGAATTAGTGGGGTAGGTACTGTAAAATAAAAGACTTAAAATACCATTTCAACATGTTTTATTTTATTTACTCCATAAATTCATAGTGTTACCTTATAAATTACAAGTATTATCATCATAAAAACATTCCTTAATATTTTCCAAAACAATTTAAATACAATTAAACATCATCCAAAATAAACGTTACAATATTCAACTTACTCGAAAGGGGTGATGATCACTCCACCAAAGTTGCACACAAACTGAGCTCGCAATAATGGCGGCACGCCCTTTTATAAAACAAAGGTGGGTATGGCGCCATGTTTGCGAGCTTGACTGTTACAATTATTTTAAAATTGCCTTGCAGCCAAATAACGATTTGAGGTCAATAATAATCTATAATAATTTAACAATAATTAATATGACACGCTCTTACAGTCGGCCATCCAAGCAAACTGTAAGTACGTCCCCGTACTTAGCTGCAAATCAAACAAAGAATAAAACAATTAAAATTTCATAAAACAATTAATGATAACAACAACATGTATAAATATAAACAAACATAAGATAGACCCAATTGGTCTTAATTAACTCAGACATTACTATTTATTTGACCCCATTGGTCCTTATAACTATATGACCCCATTGGTCCTTATAACTATATGACCCCATTGGTCTTTATAATAATAATAATAATAATCATTTTATTATCAGGCAACTAAGGCCCATACATAAAATACACAAAATAATCTTAAAGAATAATGACATACTAATACATATTAAAAACCAGCTTAAAACTATAACTAAACACGTAAAGTTGACGGCGTCGTGTTTCGCTGCGAGGTGTCACGTAACCGTCCTCGGAAACGACGATATACGACACCTTTCGGCCAAAAGTCCTCTTTCAAGCAGTACTGTAGATGGTGGGTTGGAATTCGTACCACGAATGACTTAAAGTTGATGTCGTGGCGCGACTCCAACCTTTCGACCCTCAGTGTCCAGTTGGTCTTCACTTTCATGTACTGCACGACTTCCTCAATCTTCGTGGAATGATGCAGACGCGAAATGTACAGCTGCGTCGTAGGCACAGCAGGGCGCAGCAGCATGCTGGGTCCACTCGGTGCGGTACCGCACAAGTTACGAGAGCAGGGCTTCTTCTTCTTCTTTTCTACCTTCGTAAAACCCTCCTCATCAACGATGGCAGTTCTTGGCAAGGAGCTACAGACCGCAGTCAGGGCAGGTTCAGTACCCTTTTCCAGTTTGTCCCTTTTTCCGGCTTGTCGCTTAGGCTGCGACGCATCAGATTTGCCGGTTGCGACAATAGCAGCGTAGATACGTTTAGGGGTCGACGTACCTACGTGTGACGTTACCGCAGCCGGTGTTGTGGTGCGGGCGACGGTGGCGGCGGACGGCGCTTGCTCAGCGTTATCGGCAGCTGGTGACGCACTTGCGTTCGCCGATTCAAAACTGCCGATGGATGCATTTTGCGCCCCTCGACGCGTGTTCACCTTTGAGGCCTCTGGTGACCCAATTACCGAACCCACGTTGCGCAATAATGCTATTTCTGAACGTAGTTCTATATTGTTTTTTTCAGAAACCTCCATTCTGGACTGCATCTTGGTCATCTCCGCTTTCAAGGTAGTGATGTCCTTTAGCAGCCGTGTAACGTCGACGTGATCGAACGTGACGGGGGGCAGCTTACTCAGCTCCTTCGCCACGAAATCAGGCACGTCGTCCGGGTCAGTCTTCTTCAACATATCGATGATATCTTGAACACTCTTCTCGGTCCCATCCCTGCGGCGAGACGGCATCTGACTTTATAACTATATGACCCCATTGGTCCTTATAACTATATGACCCCATTGGTCGTTATAACTATATGACCCCATTGGTCTTAATGTATTGACCCCATTGGTCTTAATGTATTGACCCCATTGGTCTTAATGTATTGACCCCATTGGTCTTAATGTATTGACCCCATTGGTCTTAATGTATTGACCCCATTGGTCTTAATGTATTGACCCCATTGGCCGTAACTAAAATATACACCCCATTGGTCTATATAATTATAGAGCTATAACAAAAAATAAATCAATTAGAATTTCCATAATACGACTATTCGGTTAAGACGTCATCATGTGGTCTATTGAAGCAAATCCATGGCTTTAACTTATCCACAGCAATTACATTAGAGTATTTTTTGTTTCCTTTTCTTGTAAGAGGCGTGTCCTCTACTTGATAACGGTCATGATCAAAAACATCAGTAATTTTGTAAGGGCCCTGATACTTCGGGATTAACTTTTTACTACCACCCGTAGAGGGAATTTGCCGTTCAACTCTTACTAAGTCCCCAATATTATATTTTATAGGCTTGCAGCGAGATTTATCAAAAGTTGCTTTTTGAGACTTTTGTGTGCATTCAATATGAGATGAAATCTCAGTACGAATTTCTTCGAGACTTTTGTTAATCGAAATGGTATCCTCATCAATTGCAGAAATAATTCTACTATCACTTAAGCCCTGTGGCCTTATCCCAAAAAGAGCCTCTGCAGGTGTCTTATTGATACCCTTGTTGAAGGTATTATTGATACCCCACTGGACATCGGGCAGGTGGTCTTCCCATTTGCTTTCAGATGAGCCAATACATTTAGCTGTTAGAGAATCAACAATAATTTTATTATATCTCTCCACCTGACCGTTGGCCCGTGGAGTAGCAACTGCATTTAATACATGTTTGATGCCTGTATCTAGTACAAACTTTTTAAAGACATCACTTGTGAACGACGTGCCTCGGTCAGATATAATTCGTTTCGGAACGCCGAAGATACTAATAAACTCGCGCAAAACTCTAATAGTAGTGTTTGATTTTGTATTTTTCACAGGTTTCAAATATATGTATTTTGTAAAAGCATCAATCACGACAAAAATATAGACATTATCCCTACTACTACTTACAAATGGACCCGTATGATCCTTGTGTATCGTATCAAACGGCACGTCTATTTTATGGATCGGGTGCAAAAAGCCAGGTCTTTTCCCACCAGGTGTTTTACTATACGCGCACTCTAGACAAGAGGATACATATTTTGTAGCAAAAGCACGCATATCTGGGAACCAATAATGAGTTTTCATTTTATCCAACGTTTTGTCTAAAGCAAAGTGGCCGATGTCATCATGATTCTGTTTGACAATTTGCCATCGAACGCCCTTTGGCACAACCCATCTATCTCCACTAGGTGTGATTCTAAAAAGCTTGCCATTTTTTAATTTATAATTTTGTTTTATTTCTAAAACGTCGTTATATTCAGAGTTACTTAAAATCCCAATAATCCGTTGAAGTTCTGAATCTGAATTCTGTACTGTTGAGAGCCAGTCTGTTTCTGTTACAGAATTAACAATTTTTTTGGAGTGATTAGTACTGATGGATGGGTTGCGACTCAAAGCGTCCACATGAGCCATAGAAGATCCCGCTTTGTATTCGATTTCAAAATCAAATTCTTGCATTTGGGTCCACCACCTGGCTACCCGAGGAATCATATCACGTTTCATGAAAGTGGATCTTAACGAATTACAATCTGTGATGATCTTAAAATGTATCCCTACTAGATATACCCGAAATTTCTGTAACGAGGCTACCACTGCCAGAGTTTCTAGATCATAAGAGCAATAATTTTGTTCCTCAGGGCTAGTTTGTCTGCTAAAATAAGCTAAGGGTTTTAAAATATTCTGTTCATTCTTTTGAAATAGTATACCACCGACACCTATTTTGCATGCGTCAGTGTGCAATTCGGTAATGGATTTTGAATCATAAAGGGCTAATATCGGTTTTTGAACTAACATTGTTTTTAAAGTATTGAATGCATTTTGTTGATCGGGCCCCCATACCCAAACAGCATTTTTTTTGAGTAACTGTGTCAATGGCTTTGCAATAATTGAGAACTCCTTCACGAACCGACGGAAAAAGCTTGCTAGCCCCAAAAACTGTCTTACGTTGTGTTGATCTTTTGGTACGGGAAATTTTTCACCCGCATCTATTTTAGCAGACCCTGGTTGGATGGTACCTTCGCTTGAAATATTAAACCCCAAGTAAGTTACTGAATGGCCGAAAAAAACACATTTTGACAAATTGAGAGTTAGACCTGCTTCTGATAGCAAAATCAATACTGATTCTAATTGTCTCATGCCATCTTGTATTGATTTTGATGGGATGATGATGTCATCCAAGTAAGCTAATGCCTCTTTATGACGTAAGTTGCCTAGAACCTGTTGCATCATTCGTTGGAACGTCGCTGGGGCATTTGCCAGGCCGAAAGGCATTCGATTAAATTCGAAATGGCCTTCCGGCGTGACGAACCCTGTTTTATGTCTATCTTGTTCTCTGATGGAGATCTGATAGTATCCAGATGCCAAATCAAGAGCTATGAAGTACATGTTACCAGCTAACATGTCGATCTGGTCATCAATAAGTGGCATCGGATAATTTTCGCGAACAGTATTTTTATTCAACGCTCTATAATCAATGCACAGCCGGTGACCGCCAGTTTTCTTTCGTACGAGTACAATAGGACTAGCAAAAGGGGAAACCGAAGGGCATACTATATCGTTTTTAACTAGTTCATCTACCATATCTCTGACTATCTCTTTCTCTTTGATTGCCAGCCTGTAAGGCCTATAGACTACAGGTGTATCACAGTGCAGATCAATGCTCATTTCACAAACAGAGGAATGTCCCAACTCAGAGAGTGTAAACGCAAAACAATGTCGATAGTTGTTTAACAAGAAAAGCAAATCATTAATCACGGTTTGGCTTAACTCACCAGAAACGTTTAAGTCCGAAGGACAGATTAGACTCATTTGTTGATCTTGTAGCATAGAATGGGCAATATGCAGAACCTTTTTTTCATTTTCTTGATAAGTAGTGATACCTCTAGCAATCAAAGTATTTGATTCTAAACATAGTGGCTCGGAATTTAGACTATTAATAACAATTTGTCCGTAACCGTCATAGTTAAATTGATAAATTCCAGTTAGAACAAAATAGAAAAAGTTATTTTTGCTACGCAAGCCTCCCTCAATGTAAAGGTCACCAGTGAATTTGGGTTCTGTATTGACTTCTAAAATTGTTAAACCTAATAATGGAATATTTTTACGGTTAAAAATGTTTACCTTTTGGTATTGGATATTATCCATCTGATTTTGCAAAATTTCAAAATGTTTACTTGTTTTCTGAATCAATACATGAGGTTGTTCAGTAAAAGTTTGACCTATCATAAGGGGAACCTGCATAACACAATCTGGGACAATTAATATTTCGACTTCAGCTTTCACGCCATCAATTTCAATTAGAGTATTAACTTTACCCAATGTATGCACAACAGAATTACCAAACCCTCTGAGTATAGGAAGATCTCTAGTTTTTATTTGTATATTTCCCAATTTGGGTAATTCAGATTGTTTAAGCATCGAACATTCACTACCAAGGTCAACAAATGAATTCATTTCTATGTCATTGATCCGCACAGTTTTAAAATATTTATCTGAAGTTGTACCCTTGCTATCAACCCTATTGACTGATTTTTGAGCCGTTATTATTTTTGAAAAACAATTTTCTGCCTCATGACCAATTCTCATACATTTAGTACATCTTTTGATTGGTTGAGTACATTGACTTACAAAATGACCTTCCTGTTTACAATTATTGCAACGAAGGACTCTGTCTTTGGCGCTTGGATTCTCTGCTTTACTATCCGATGAGTTTGGCACAGGCTGATTCTTAATATTAGATTTTCGGTCAGTATTTTGTTTTAGACTTCTTGAATTTCTTAAATAAGTAAGCAATTTATCCAAGTCCTCATACTGAGCCGCTTCGGCACCTAACCTAACAGCGCGATCATCTATGCCATGTAGAACACATTCTACCGCTCGTTTACCAATTATACTACATCGATTAATAAGAGTAATTTTGTCATAAAAATAATCTTCAAGGGAGTCTCCGTAACGTGCACGCCTAGCCAACATATCTGTTAACATTTGACCGTAATTCTCTTCCGAGGGAAAAGCCGACATTAATTTGGTCTGCCATTCGTCCCAAGAAAAGAGCACCGATGGTAATCCTTCATACCACCGTTTTGCTATACCTTGAAGTTTAGGGAGTGCATAATGCACTGTTTGTTTTTCACTCCATGAATAAATGGCTACACACTCATTCACTTTGTGCAACCACATACCCATCGTTTGCTCTTTTCGTGCGGGGTCAAACTCGGGTATAGTATTGTTATAAGAACCAATGTGTTCATGACCTGGGGCAAGAGACCTCAATGCCTGCACTAAAATATTGAAATCACCACTGCCTCCATTAGAAGCAGCAGTGTTACCTGTATCTTGTAATGCTGCGGGAAGATTTTGCTCGCTGCGATTCGTGTCGTGTTGTGGGTTGCTGTGCCACTGGCTGATGCGCTGCGGGCTGCTGCGCCGCTGACTGCTTTGCTGCGGGCTGCTGCGCCGCTGGCTGCTGCGCCGCTGACTGCTGCGCCGCTGGCTGCTCCGCCGCTGGCTGCTGCGCCGCTGGCCACTGTACTGCTGCCCGCTGCGCAAAGGGCTGCGAGATCGACTCTTGCTTTGTGGATGGCAATCCAGGTCCATGCCACCTTGTGTCTGCTGCAAACTTGGTCTTGAACCTTGTGATTGTCGCTCCTGGAAGTGATGGTGTCTATGGTCATCTGTACTTTCGATTGATTGCACTTGATCACTTCCCAAAATCGGAGAGGCAAGCACTCTTTGTTTATCCATGTTTCTCGACCGGAAAGAAAAAAAAAATACACATATTAGAATGAGCTACTTATCCCACTTCTGAATTGTAAAATAAAAGACTTAAAATACCATTTCAACATGTTTTATTTTATTTACTCCATAAATTCATAGTGTTACCTTATAAATTACAAGTATTATCATCATAAAAACATTCCTTAATATTTTCCAAAACAATTTAAATACAATTAAACATCATCCAAAATAAACGTTACAATATTCAACTTACTCGAAAGGGGTGATGATCACTCCACCAATGTTGCACACAAACTGAGCTCGCAATAATGGCGGCACGCCCTTTTATAAAACAAAGGTGGGTATGGCGCTATGTTTGCGAGCTTGACAGTTACAATTATTTTAAAATTGCCTTGCAGCCAAATAACGATTTTAGGTCAATAATAATCTATAATAATTTAACAATAATTAATATGACACGCTCTTACAGTACTATAACTAAAAAGTGAAAAATAAAAACTTTTTCCAAAAAAAACAACCGGCTTCCAAAAAAAACACTACAAAGTGAAAAATAACTTGAATTTCGGAAGGCGGTGACAAAAAATTTAAATACACATCAAAAGTCACCGCCTTCCGAAATTCAAGTTATTTTTCACTTTCTAGTGTTTTTTTTGGAAAAAGTTTTTATTTTAGTCAAAGACGTGAAAACAAAGTACCCCACGGCGTCTGTCCGCGATAAACTCAAAAAATGACTGAGCGGATTTTCATGCGGTTTTCACCAACAGACAGAGTGATTCATTAGAAAAGTTTAGGTGTATAATTTGTGTAAATTGGTTAACGTGAGCGAAGCCAGTGGCATAAGCTAGTAGACCGAGACTACCACAAGTTAAAAGTCACAGAGACAACATTCAACAAAGCCTATTATTTATTTGATGGCTGAATTTTTCAACGCCAGATGCCCGTTGACTCAGGTGACTGCCTCGTTGGCTGGGTTTCCTGAGTACGAGGCCCTGGGTACCGTTTCCAGGTCGGGCAAAGTATTATTGGGTTATCTTGAATTAATCAGTAGCAGCCGGAGTCTGGATTTGTGAGCGGTTGATGGCAATATTTTCGTTCCCTATTACATGAGACTTAAACATGACTGGCGAAAGTTGGGTGTTCTATAGGTACATTTCTGCCCAACCCTTTTGAGAAGCAAAGCATGATGTTATGTTAATGTTATAGATACCCTTTAATCGAGGAATAAAATTGATGTCTAACAGTTTTTGATTGGAGAAACAATCAAAATTCAAATTATTATTTTCCTGTTTCTTTGTCTTGTAACACTTTTTTTTCAGCCGTTTTAGCCCAATAGGTTATATATTAGGATACGTTAATTGTGCCATTAGTGGCATTTTTTAGGTCATCCTTCCCGAGGTTCAATTGAACGGGCACTTATGACACTCCAGCAAGTGGGGCATGGTCTGATCAGAAGCACCGCACTTGCACTGGGTGTTGGACGGGTCAGTAATCCTCCACTTTGACAAATTGTGTCTGAAGCGGCCTACTTGGGTACGCGATCGATTGCGGGCTTTCCATGGATATATGAAAGTCACTGTGGCATCTTAAAGACTTCAACATCATCATTTCGGCCAAAAATGTCCACTGCTAGAGGCCTCCCCAAGCACCACCATTTCGACTGGTTTTGTGCTTCGATACCGTAGCCATGGGTAAGGGGGCCGCTGGGCCCTAGGGGCCGATTTTTCTTAGTGCTTGTCATTTTTCGGAGGGTTTGCCATAATCGCCACCCTTGGCAGGCGGCATGGTGATCGCAGTATGGTGGCAAAAATCATAGAAACGCTGCTGCCCATTCTCTAGCAAGTCCCCTAGTCGCCTTTTACGACACCCACGGGAAGAAATGGGACGATTTTAAGTCAAATAATGAAACGCGGACGGACCCGTAGCATAATGTAGTTTTCCTACTAGGTACCACAAAACGTTGCGTGCAGCCCTTAATTATTTAACACAATTTTTACCGCCTGGACTAGTAATTAAACTCATGATTATTTATGTAGTGCGTTATCTACCATCAGTCTACTGCTTTGAGCCATGAAAAAAATCTATTATGCTATTAATTTTACCGTGCCATTTCTGCTGCCAAGCAGCTTTGATGTGTCACGATTTAAAACTTATGTGACATTTCTAGTACCCGGTCCTAAATAGGGCACTTCTCCGAACTCAAGTGGAAAGGTGTAAGTCGAACCTCGTAAAATTAAGTTACCCCAACGGAACGGCAGCAGGGTATGAATGTGGAGCTGAGTCACTAAGTATGCTCCACCTCCTGTCTTTCCCTTTGTGCCCCAAAAACATGCTGCCAAGGTGACCTCTGCGCTACCACCGATAAAGCCATGGAACTGGCGAAGTTGTAGGCCAACAAAATTGGATATTTTCGTACCAGCGACACGAAGAAGAATATGGGACGTCATGCTTCACTGCCCTTTCATAGTTATTTTTCTCTGATTTTGCATGGCTTTTTTTTGGGTGGGAAGTCATCAAATAACTTTGCCAATTGCCTGTGTACAAGGGGCCACGTTATCTCCTTCGAACAACCCACACCCCTTGCAGGCATCGGCCCTTGCGGACCCCGCCAGTTGGTGCTGACATCTCTTTGAGTCGCGCGTGCAACACAACTCGTCGTCAACCCGGGCTTCATCCTAACCGGATAGCGAGCTACCCGGTACTCGCCTTCCGCAAGCCCAGGCCGACGCTTATCGGCATTCAGCCTGGGATTTCCGACACCCAGGGCATCTCTTGCGGTGACTCGGGCTGTGAGGGCACCGATACAGCCTCTACATCACGTGCGCTGCGCGCAATTTGCGAGCATTACTGCTTTGCAGAAGGAGGTGACGGCTACCCATGCACTCTCGTTCCGTACCATGGCTTGGACCAGTGCCGGACGCGAGTGATTGCCATCGCTGACCGCCTCCAAAAGGACACGGCGTTGCTCCGCCCAAGCCGGGTAGACCATCACCGTATGTTCCACCGTGTCCTCAGGGCGATCTACGCAGTAGAAACACCCAGGCGTTTCCTCCCGCCTTATACGAAACAGGAACCTCTCGAAAGAAACGTGTCCGGTGAGGAACTGTGTCAGGTGGAAGGTGAGGATGGCCATGGCGCCTCTCAATCCACTCCTCAAAGAAGAGACGTACTGCTGCAATCGTGGCGTGCCCAGCACTGGGTTGCGACAATCACACCCTCCATGTCGCAATGAGATTCCGCAGGAGCTTTGTCCGCTGTGCCACGATTTCTCGCGGCAGCGGAGTAACGCCCCGGCGTTTTGCCTCCTCGCGTCACTCCCAAGTGTGCGCGAAGACCTTTGCCTCCAGATTCTATGGCGGCAATCTGGCAAGGAGGCCCACCACCTCGCCGGAAATCGTGCGATATCTTCGGACCATCCGGATGGCCATAACCCTATGGGACGCGTTCAACCGGCGGGCTGGTCAGCACCTCAATGAAGGCGCCCACACCAGTGCCCCGTATAGGGCCATGGACCGCACGACCCCCGCGTAGTGCCTCCGGCAGGAGGCGTTTGGACCCCCTAGATTGGGCAGGAGCCGCTTTAAGGTAGCCTTTTCAGTCTGGGAGCCAAACATCAGAAATGCTCCACGAAGTTCCACCGGCTGTCGAGGACGAGTTCCAGGTACTTCATCGTCAACTCGACGCCTATGAATCTTTGATATAGTTGCAATAAGTTCGTTGTTGGGTTATTGCCACTGACAAGTATTTCAAAATAACAGTATTTAGTAGTTTTTCATTCTTACTTAATATGCGTAGGTGTCAATGCCCAAGTAACACAGACGTGCTGAATAAATATTGAGTAAGAGCAATCATCAAGAGCATAAGCTGAATACTAAGCTGAATAACGTCTAAATACCGTCTATTAAGCTGTTATTCAAGCAAAAAGGGCCCCAATTTTCAATGCTTGACGCTACAAAAGCAACATCTGGGTATGAGCTTAATAACGTTTCAGTTAGCTTAATAACTTTTTAATAATAGCTAACATTGTTTTTATTAAGCTTTTACAACTGATTTATTCAGCTTAGTCGAATTGTTTATTGTATTCAGCATTTATTAAGCATTTAAATTATTGTTCACATTTTTGCAAACAATATTCATAAAAATTGTGAAAAGAATTCAATTGGATTAAATAATAGGTCGATAACGAATTTAAATGTTGATTTGACATGGTGAACTTAGAAAATCGGTAAAAAGTAAAATTTAATTTCCAAGTTAGAGGTCTGCTATATGTTAATTGTTAGTGCGCAAGTAATTTTGTCGTGAATAGTATGTTTTGTTTTTCATTACTTATGATGCGCCGCGTGATTAATCAAGGTAACAGATAGTAAATAGTATTTTCAAACATACATACTAGGTCTGACAAATGTAGTTGTGACGAAATAGGTAATTCTAGCAATTTTAGTCCAACAAAATAACATGAATCGAGTTGAAAATGTTGTAGTTGTAAGATTAAGCATTTTGGTGATCTCGTAAATTCCTTTTAAGTATAAATTACAAAGATTTTTAATGGCGATCGATTCGTTTGCTTTATAATGCTGAATAAAAGTGCACACGTCTTACGTCGTCCCTAAGCTATGACTTGAAAAAGAGTAGTCTTATTACACTAACTTCTGAATAACAATTATATAGTTGACCACATTTCTACTTAACTCAGATTTTTTGGGTTCTATAATCGAACGAACAAAAACCTTTTATAATGTGGAATTTTCCCACCCAGCTTCTTCCATTTTTTTTTTTTAAGTCTTTGTTTTAACTTTTTTCGGGAAAATTAAAACATCTCATTTATGTTTAAAAAAATAGCAGATTACGTGTGTGTGGTGTGCACTGGGCCCTAGTTTATTTTCACACATGTTTTGTTATTTGTTTTATGTACAGATGCCAGTACATCAAGCCTCCCGAAACTGTCAAATTTTCCCAATCAACCATGAACTCTAATGCTTTAGCGATATAGATGAAAATCTATTAAAGAAAATCCTTAGCCAAATCCTTTAGTGCTACTTGTGTGATGTTTTTTCGACAGCCCATTTTTTTTCAAAATATCAAATTTTTTACGTGTTCGGTACATTGTTCTTCTTCGATATTTGTACAGCTGCCATCAGATGCACTCTCATCTTGCGTGAATCGCAATGCTGTTTGATTTTTTTGGGCGAGGTAACCCTCTTCATTGCCCGGCAACTACACATGCTGGCTGGGACCGGGTTCAGTTTTGTTCAAACTTTTTCACAAATCCTTTGATGACTAGAAACACTTGGATAATTACTGCTGCTGATATTTAAATATTCTTTTAACAATTTTCTTTGATATAACCGGTTCTCTTACGTTTTTTTCACAACTTTCGATCCATAACGCAAAAAATGAATATGTACAATAATATTTTAATTTCCGTGTGGTGCCAGACGTAAAAGAACAGCACCATCCCATTTCTTCTCGTGGGTGTCGTAGAAGGCGACTAATGGTCTTACTAGAGAATGGGCAGCAGCGTTCTCTATGCACTTTGCCACCATACTGCGATCGCTAACCCGCCTGCCAAGCGTGGCGATTATGGCAAAACCCCTCCTTTTGGGGGAGGCCTATGTCCAGCAGTGGACGTCTTTCGGCTGAAATGATGATGATGATGAATATTTTAACTAACCTGTTATTAAGCTATGAACTCTATAACAATACAAATATGGTCTTTAATTTGAATAAGTTATTTTGAAACTTACTGAAAAAAACTTAATAAAAACATAAATAATATTGTTTATTCAGCAGCTGAATAATTAGTAAAACATAGAATCTTATCCAGTTTAAAGATAAAATAAAAACATTATTCAGTATCGGGCTGTATAATAGAATTATGTGACAATATTATTCAGAAGGTGATTACTTTATTCGGCATTTCGCTGTTTCAAACGCTACTAGCTTAGTACTGCTTTAATAAGAGCAATACAGATTATGGTTATTCAAATAAATGCTACCGACGGGGCTATTTTTCAAATTTAAGCCACCTGGAATACGTAATGCTAAATAAAGTATGTATAATAATCTTACGGTGATTGGTTATTAAGCGTAAAGAATGGAAGGACAGAAATACAGAATTTATTAAGCGTTAAGAATTTTAAGGGTCCGAACTCAACCTAATTCAGCATTTGGCTATTCCCAAAGCTCTTATACAAACTATATTCATCTTTGAACTGTAAAATGTTATAAATGTGTACTGTTATCTTGCTTATGTGTTACCTGGGTGGTATCGTCAGTCATCTCTCAGTCTTTTCGGACATTGCTTTCTAACAACCACTGTAAGTCATGCGTGTATGGTTGAATTTGCAAAAACAAAAACTTTATCATTACTATAACCACTATGTAACTTTTTTTTCGAGACTTGTATATTTTGTGTATCAATGTTCTTACTAGTACACTTTGGTATGGGTAACTAGATTCATTTTTCTGACTGACCCCCTGACAGTTCAAACGTGCCTGTTTAATTGAAATATTTTTTTAGTTTGAGGTAGATTATTGTTCCGTGTGGTGTTGGACGTAAAAGAATAGCACCATCCCATTTCTTCCCGTGGATGTTGTAGAAGGCGACTAAGGGACTTACTGGGCAGCAGCGTTCTCTATGCATTTGACCACCATACTGCGATCGGCAACCCGCCTGCCAAGCGTGGCGATTATGGCAAATCCCCCCTATTGGGGGAGGCCTGTCCAGCAGTGGATGTCTTTCGGCTAATATGATGATGATGAGATAATTTTTAGATGGGCCGTTGACTTGCTCGATTAGTCATTACGTAAAAAAGTTCTACACCTTATGAGAATATTAATGTGTGGTGGTACACAAATGGATAGAATAAGAAATTAGTACATAAGGGGAAGTCTGAAAGTGGCACCGATAACTGAAAAGTTGTGAGGAAATCGGTTGTCATGGTATGGGCATGTGATACGGAGGAATGAGGAAAATGTCGTGAGGAAAGTTTTGAGTATGAATGTCGATAGCTATAAGAGTAGAGAGGAACCAAAAAAGTGAAGGATGGACTGTGTGAATGATGATTTGAATAGAAAGGGTGTGACTACGGATATTTATTTATTTATTTATTTATTTTATGTTAAATAGAACGGCCGAAGCCAATTACACTATTTAAACACATCAATATACACATTACAATATCTACAATCTATTTACACAGTCATGCATTCTTCTCACAAAAATTCAAACATTCTTACAACATCATCTTCCATTCATTCGCAAACATATCGAGATCTGTATTCGAGTTCAGGAGAGCGTTAATAGCGGTTAATGTCCGAGGAATAGGTGACTTGGAGTGTGCAACAGTACGGCAAGTTGGAACAGACAGTAAGCGGTGTCTTCTGCCACGACAGTAATTATCCGGGACAAATAGATTGCAGATCTCGTTATGTAGATCAGGAACATCAATAATCCCCCTAAGAATTTTAAATATTACAGTCATCTGATCGCGCGACCATCTTACTTCTAGAGAGTTGAAACCTATGCAACCCAAGAGGAATTGAGTCGGATATAAGAAAGGATAAAACCCGTACAAGTGTTTGTAGAGCCATCTAAGGATATGACGACTACTATAGAAGTGTTGAAGAAAATGACTTGTAACGCCTATCACAAATAAATTGGAATAGTGGCAGGAAAATTATGATTTATATTTAAATAAATTAGGTTGAATATTGCTTATTAAAATATTATGTGTATGTTTCTGCTTATGTGGTGGCCTAGTAGGAGCACTGAAGGCGCAGTGGTACGAACTAAAATGTTTTCGAAATCACGATCGTGAGTTCAAACACAAGAAGGCGCATTTTTTAAGTATGTTACACATCATTTTCTTATTTTTACATATTATTTTATTTCTGTATCTGTCCGTGACATCACAGTGGGCCCTATCAGAATACCAGCGCTGTGACACTTTTTTAAATGTCGCAGCATCATGCTGAGATAGGGGCCTTTTGGCCTCGTACAGGACTTTCTTTTTTTTTTTTCTTTATTTTTTTTTTTTGTTTTAATTTTTATTTGTCTTGTAATGCATATTGTGTAGTTCTTGTGCGAGTCTAATAAATACTTTTTCTTTCTTTCTTTCTTTCATTACTTTGTGTATTAAATTTCATCACAACTCCTCTAAAACCGGTGAAGGAAAACATCGTGACGACACCGTCATGTCCTAGAACCAAAAATTGACTGGGCTCGCGTGTTGGATTATAGTCGCTTGTGTCCCAGCGGTGGGTAAATTATAGGCTAGTGCTAATCCGTCCATAGCGATCCACCTGGCGATCAACCTTCACGACTTTGCTTGTAGGAATCACACCTGTGACGTAAGGCTTTTGAAACCGATTTCCTCAAGTTAATATTCCAACATACTTCAAAGTGCAAAATTGATTTATTGAAAGATTACGAATAAACCAATAATAGAACCAATTACAGTTCAAACCACTCAAAGCGTAATAAACATCGTTTTTATCGACAATAACATCGTTCAACATATAAATAGATGCAATAATCGGCTCGACTCACTTTCGATCGCGAACTTGATACCGTTATTTTGTCAGAGCTCAAAATTACATTCAGATTGAGAATTTTTATCGTTTGGTAATCGTGTTTTGTGTTCTGAATTGAATTAATTTGAAAACATAGATAAATTATTATCAGCGGCTACTGTTTTTAAATATATCGTCATATATTTAAAAACAGTTGCCGCTGATAGTAATTTATCAACGCTTTCAACATAATTCAATTAGCCCCTCGCTTACGCGAGGACGTCAGCGATGGGCTAATTGAATTATGTGGGCTTGTAGCTAAGTATTAATAGCCGCATGGGTCGATCGATTAGGTTAAGCTACGCTAGCGGCGGTTGGTCCGTGGATGGGTAACCGTCTTTACATACCAAGACCCCTCCATGCCTCGGAAAGCACGCTAAGCCGTTGGTCCCGGCTGTCGTTCGTGGATCTTTGACAGTCGTTATGGTTCGTCAGAAGCCCGAAACTCTGAGAACTAGTCTCACCAAGGGGTCTCGTGTTACCCAGTAACTGGGTTGTGGAATTCACATAGGCAGTCGCTCCATGTAAAATACTGGTATTCAGCTGCAACCGGGTAGACTGTAAGCCGACCCCAACATAGTTGGGTTGATTTTTTTGACGGCGTCACCGAGGGCTGAGCGATAGCACCGTCATCATCTCGTTTCGGTGGTACGGAATCTATAGTGCAGGTTTTTAACAAACAAACGCGATGATACAGCAAATCAGTTAGTATTTAATTTACAAATAATTAACACACACAAATAACATTAAGGTACTATTTTTAAAGTTCGGGCAAACCGACAGTTTCGCTTAGGAGAATTGGAAGTCAGAATTCGTTCGTTGTCCTCTCAAGACTGACTCGTCTTGCAGTTACTCACTCGACTCTGCCCACATGCTACCCCCCATACCGAGCACGTCACAGCTTTCCTCATTTCGGTTCTACAATAATCAATTGAGAGACTATTCTCGCTCAACTTTTATAATCTAGACAATAAATATTGAGAAAGGTCAAATAGCAAAAACAATTCAAACTTTTTTACTGTAACGATAAATAAAAGAGCAAAATGTTAAAAAAAGGACAGTGTCCATTTCTACCTTCATAACGTTACAACAGTACAATTGGTTAATTTTTAATTAAACATAAAAAGATCACGCACTTATTTATATTGTCACACTTTTCCGTAATAAGTTTTTGTTTAGTACATAAGTTGGGCCTAACTATAAGTAAAGTAAAAACGTAATTATGGCATTCACTTTCTTCTTTTTCTAAGCGTTCCGATAGCAATTTATATACGACTAACCCAGAATTTGGATACGAGCTTGGCACTTTCAGTAGCGTCTATTAAGGTGAATCTAGTCCACATTTTTCCCATACAAATTTCGGGAGTGTATTACTCCACTGTTCGATAATGTACATCGAAAATTAAACATGGTATCGTTTTGTCTCATTATTAATATTGTCTGTACGGAAACAGAATACTAAAACAAAGAGCCATTAAAAAGTTAGGAGCCAACAAAGATTCGTTTTTCTTGCTAATTTAACCTAACTTTGGGCGTGTTAAGTTTTAAGTAATAAAAGAAGTGTAAAATCTGAAAAACCAATTCGGTATTGGTCATTGATTTATGCAGTGGTTTTTTCATACAACCCCAATCTTCTGTAGGACTGTTCTTAATTTTTTCGCGCCTCTTGTACTATTGTATGATCCTGCATCTCACTCAAAAATTTTCTGCGTGTAGACTAGCTTCTAACTGCTCATTACAGATACTATCTCTGTCGGAGACGATGCTTGGTGAGACAGCGTGCTTTTTAGCCAGGCCCATCAGTGAGTTTGGGCCCGCGACTAGGTTCCCCTTAACTTCTGTAGCGTGCAGACAATAGGACACGTTGGATATGACATTAAGTGACCCATTGTTTGTAGGATAGTACCACATTTACACTCCAGAACGGATTCATGTATGAATACCCACCTGACCAGGTTTTCTTTGCTTCGGCTTGCCTAAGTACACTTCCAAACAAGCCAGGTCAACTCATGTCCAGTTGCGAGATTTTCAGCAGGTGGAACGAATGGATAGGGAAGCACTTTCTCGCCACAGCTTTAGCCTTTGACGACGACATACACGCATATTATAGTAGGATAAGATAGTGGGATACACAACATAAAAAAACCCTCTTTTCTCTTTAAATGGTTCAATAATTATTTCCAGTCCCTCCTTATATTGATCCGCAATCATATGAGCCACACATGCCCTTCTAATAACGATAAACTACGGTGAACAATCCGCTTGCCAAGCATAGATTATGGTGGAGCTTACAATGATTTATGTGAATACCAACTAAAGCAATGGTGGCTCAATCCCTGTATGATTGCAATTTATATCTACCCTTAGAACGACAATTTGTATGTAATTGTACGCTTTCCAATGTGTAAAAAAAGTAATAAAGAGAAGATTGAAGTCGGTCAATAATGATGGCTTATCCTTAGACAATCAAGTCAAGCCCTTTCGAAATTGTGGGTGCCAAAGTTTTCAAAACACTAATAGTAGAAGGTAACACTAACAACCGCACGGGTCGATTGTTACACAGGTTAAGCTTCGTTTGCCGCGGTCGGTCCGTGGATGGGTGACCATATGTACATACCGAGATCGCTCCGTGCCTTGGCAAGCACGTTAAGCTTTTGGTACCGGCTGCCATTCGTGGATCTTTTACATGTCGTCAGAAGCCCGAAAGTCTGACAACCAGTCTAACCAAGGGGTACCGTGTTACCCAGTAACTGGGTTGTGGAAGTCAGATAGGCAGTCACCCCATGTGAAATACTGGTAATCAGCTACATCCGGTTAGACTGGAAGCCGACCGATGATGATGACTAACAGTAGGAATTGCGGTAATTTAGACAGTTCTATAACATTCATTGCGTATGTGCGTTATTTAGCTGCAGACCAATTTAATATAACAACAAAAACTTCGCCTGAAAACCCTTTGATTTTTTTCATAAAAATGTGACTACATGAAAAGTCACTTTCGTTTTCAATGAAACAAACACAATTACACGAATGGTATAAACATGACAATTCAACGCTATTGTTGAACTGATTTTGTTATATTTTAAAAGTCATGATCAAGGCACATCGGCTTTCAATGAAATTAAAATGAAAATCGAATTTAGGTAAAAAAATATTATTGGTAGAAACGTGTTTGAATTTTGATATCATTGTTATTGTTGAATGTTATTTTTATAACAATATTGATCTAGCTTTTAAGCTTCGAATGAAAACAGTTCCAGTGAATCCACGTTCCGCCCAACGGAGTGAATAACGGGGCGTCGAAAATCGAACAGTGTGTTTTACTATTCAATTTTCAACTCTCGGCGCTAAACAGTGGCTCGAAGATCCAGAGCGCGAAAAATTTTCGACAAATAAACCAGATAAAAAAATCTACCTTTTTTGTATTTATTTTTTCCCTTCGTCTGTTACGCAAGTTGACAGTTTAGCTCATGGAGAAAAGCACACTTTTAGCATTACATACAATACATTTTATATTTCAACATACTAAACGCAAAACAACAAAAATACTTACTATTACTATAAATTCGATAGTAACTCTGAATGCATGTCGATGAAATTTGGCACACAGATAAACTACGATCTGGGTTTGGGCATAGCGAACCACACAGCTCTGCAACGAAGCCGCGGGCAAAACCGGACGGACTATATTAATCTCGGAAAACTTTACTTCCAGCCTGCTAAAGGTCTTCCCTTAAATGTGCTTATCATAAATAATTTAAAATCAATTTGAATGTCACTAGTTTTCAGAATGATATAAATAGATAGGCCTGTGCAGGACAAGTGATAGAATAGTGTATATAAAGTGATACATAGACACTCCTAAGACAGTACATAAGTGCCATAGTTTTAATAATTCGTTCATAGTTGTGTACATCGTAGACTTACGAGTAGTACTAGGGTAAGCAGTAATTAAGTGTTTATGTTATATTGTATAATGTTTTTATTGATTTTATAATTTTCTTAGATAGTCTTTATTATATACAGTCCAATTATATATAGTTTTACCTATGCAAATGTAATAAAGTTAGCGAAAAATGCAAATAATGTCACGCGGTCCTCGTTACGGTAAAGGTTCGAGGTAGTTAAGGTAAACTGTTCAATATTGTGCCTCTCTCTGATTGGCTAACGCCTTAAGCGTGCTTTTCTGTGATTGGTCGAATTGATTTTGAATCCTTGCAGGATTGTAAAAAAGTAGGAATATTATTTTTAGCCATTCGAAACAGTTAGCGGCGAGGTACCTAGAAGAAAATACTCCAAATATAGAAGCAAGAAGTCACCAGTGGTTTTATTTCCCGCCAACCCAGCACACAAATGTGGCTATACGCCACAAAGCCAATTTGTCTCATCTAGCATAAGCAGTCCTCGTTTCGGTAAGGGGAGTGGGCAGTAATCCACCACGCGGGACCAGTGTGGGTAGATGTCACATGTCTTCGTATTTTTGGCTCTAGGACCTGCCGGTTATCTCACGATGTTTTCCTTTCCCGTTTTACCCATGCGGGAACGCATTGTCATTGCAGGGGGCTCAGTAGCCGTGGTCACACTCCCACAGTGAAGCGAAGAGGGACCCCAAGGTGGGGCCGCTCGTCGGGGCTTTTGCCTCCAAGTCAACGACGTAGCGGCCAAAAAGTAGGTTGCGGTGAGGTGCATCACAACTGAGGCGGGCCGCGATGTCGAATGGGAGGCATCGCGGCTGAGGGTTACAGGCTGCGGCAAAGCAGCAGTGCCGATACTTCTGAGTAGTGCTCTTTCCTTCCGTGGCCTGGAAGGGGCCGCAACCGCAGGCCTCAAAAAAAAAAATGCAAAATTTTGCCTATAAAATTCATTATTTGGCGTGCGCTGGGAAAACTATTGGTGATATTTAAAAGTTTTCTGCTACATAATTCAAGTACTCATTATGTTTACTACTACATAAATAAAGTTCTCATTATTACTTAGAAAATAATATCTAGGAGGACCTATACCTATCATAGTTAAGTCACAATAGCAGCTTTTGTGTTCTAAAATAATTAGATCGCCGGTAGAAACAAAAGTTGGTTACATTCGTAACGTAGTATTAATCCGAATTTGACAATACAACAATATTCATTGCGTTGTTTACGTTATTGAGCAGAGGAATTTTTTAAACATTATGAAGCCATGGAGGATGAATCTTTTTCTAAGCTCTTTTGATTGTAATTGCAAGTGTGATTAAACGGGGTGCAGGATGTATAAGCATACATAATTAGCCTATAATTTTGTCTTAGTACCGGGCCGTAAGCCTCCACGCAGGCCCAGTGCGGATTGGAAGATATCACATATCTTCGATCTCATGTCATTTCTTTGTGTGATCCGTAGGAGAACCAAGTTAACCGGCGGCATAGCCCGAAGAATTGCCAAACTCAAATGGCAGTGGGTAGGGCACATTGCTCGCAGAACTGGTGGCCGATGGAGCTGGAAGGTTCTGGAGTGGCGACCGCATACTGGAAGACGTAGAGTTGGAAGGCCTCCCACATGGCGGACCGATGACCTTGAGAAGGCCGCAGGAGTCCGCTGGATGCGGGAAGCACAAAACCGGTCGAAGTGGCGGAGCTTGGGGGAAGCCTATGTCCAGCAGTGAACGTCTTTCGGCTGAAATGATGATGATGATGAGGACATGTCTTCGAATTTTTGGTAGATCCAAAAATTTAGACATGCCGGTTTCCTCACGATGTTTTCCTTCACCGTTTTGAGAGCAGTGGTGATGTAATAATTTAAACTAAGTAAAGTGCTTGCCAGGGTAAGAACCTACGATCCCGACCTAGGATCTCGTAAGTCGCGGCCGTTACCACTGGGCCACCACAGTTCTCAATGCCTGTATTGTCCCGGTGATCAGGCTAAGGTCACTTCTCGTACAGAGATGGAATGAGCTGGATCACCAAGCTGGCTCAGTGCGGGTTGTTGATTTCAGACCGAAGTCCAGAATTTTCTCACGTTGTTTCCCTTTACCGTTTGTCAGTGGTGTCCGAGAGTATGGACTAACTTAGAAAGTACATAGGTAGTTGCTGAGGACTTTGTTGCGCCACTTCTAGTTCCCAGCTAAAGCACCAGGAAGTGATAACGGGCGGGCGTTTTGGAGGGACTGTCTTATGTAACTTTGACGTTCAAAAAGTGCTGACTCTCAGCCTAGTTTGAATAAATGACTTTTGATTTTGATTTTTTTTTTGCTGGGTTTGAATTGGCAACTCGGGGCGTAAGATGTGGATCAGATAAGAAACGGGCCACCACGACATGTACCAATTACGTCTGGTGCAGCCACACGTGATTTAATGTACGCCTCTCGCGGATATTTAAAAAACCAATCCAGGAGTGCTATTTAAAAAAATATGTACTCAAACATTTTCCATAGAATAACCCTAAAACCATTTTATATTGTTCAGAAATCAGGAAGTAACTTTGTTTTGGGTAGGGCTAAATTGAATTCATTCATTGTCGACGTGAAAATTGTAAGGGGTCTTATACAATAAACCATGACGGAAATGGACAATGTTCAGAAATGGATTACAGTCTGTCTATGGAACTTTTGAAGATTATTTCAGTGGTGATGGTGGATTGTAGTTAGTAATATGTAAGTAAAATTGGCACAGAAACACGAAGATCATCATAATCTGCCCAGCCTTTTCTCAACTATGTTGGGGTCGGCTTCCAGTCTAACTAGATGCCAGGACCAGTATTTTACACGGAGCGACTGTCTATCAGACCTCCACAACACAGTTACCGAGTAATACGATAATCCTTGGTTAGACTCGTTGTTAGACTTTCATAACCACTGTCAAAGATGCATGAAAACTTGCTTTATGTCCTGTCGGAGACATGGACCAACCAACCAACCAATCAACCAACCAACCAACCAACCAACCAACCAACCAACCAACCAACCAACCAACCAACCAACCAACCAACCAACCAACTAACCAACCAACCAACCAACCAACCAACCAACTAACCAACCAACCAACCAACCAATCTACCAACCTACCATAATATATAATATTATAAGTGTGAAAGTTTGTATATTTAGATGTTAAGATGTTTGTTAATAAAGCACTCAAAAACGACCCAACGAATTTGGATAAAATTAAGCACATGGATAATTTATAACCTGGATTAATATAGGATACTTTTCATCCCAAGACCGTATACGGTGGGATCCTATCTCCACTCAGGCGAAGCCGCTGACAAAGGCTGGTACAAAATAAAGATAACATAGTAACAGAAACGCCTAATGCCAGAAGACAGATAACTCAGGCTCTCTTCTTTTTATTTCTCTATGGAATATTTTCCATGTATGACTGACAGAACGCGCACGTCCTAGACAATAATTATGTAATCTATCAGGCTAGTTCAGTCAATAGCAACGCTTCCATAGCAAGATGTAACCTGTGGCGGGAGCTGTATAAACTCCCTGATAACTTTATCGAACCATCTGAGAGCCTTCCGCCTGGGCACGCGTTACCGTGGCCGACTTGGAAATCTCTAAATAGACTTCGAACCCAAGTCGGCCGGAGCAAAGACAATCTCCACAGATGGGGGTTCACGGACGGTTAAGATCTCAAGTGCGTATGCGGCACCTGCCCATAGACAATGGCTCACCTTCCATCCTACGCCACATGTCCTGTTACTTGTGTATTTGACGATCTTATGACTGCGTCAGCGAGCGGAGTTCGCGCAACCGAATTTTGGGCCAAAGATGTTTGAATTTTTTTGCTATCGATACGCTACGAAGATGAAAGAATTATGTAATCGAAAGGGCTTCACTAAGAAAGGATTTATCGAAACTAACGAACAAAGTCACAACTAACAGTATAACTTGTATATTGGCTAAATATAAGGTGGCAGGGACATCAACGCGCAAACTGTAACTATGATTTCAGTACACAAAAGATTCAAGATAATCAACAAAAAACTGTTGTTTAATAAAGAACTGCAAAATGTATACATTGGTTTTTTTATAGCTTAACAGTAATTTCAACGCAGTGAAGTTCAGAATCATACTGAATTATAATTACGTTGACATTATAAAGATTAACTGGTATTTGTAAACAAAGGCATTTTGTGTCAATAAACTTTTTTTATTATTTATTTATTATTATACATGGTAACTGTTTGTGCATCGATGTCCCTGCAACCCTATACATTCATAGGCACGTTGTTCGAAAGAGATACCGTGGCCCCTGGCACACAGGCAGCTGAGGGAACACGGGTGGGTTTTAGTCAGTAAAAGTCTAACACGCCGTCCCACTCCACTTAGAGCGGGAGAAGTTATTTGATGATTTCCTAACCTCAAAAAGGCCTCCTTAAAGAATGTTGCAATCAATCTCAATAAAGATAAAAGGATGAACATTCCCATTGAACATAAATATTAGCTAATGACTTCCAATTTGGCAAACAAAAATTATAGCTATATCAACAGCATACCAATGAATCCTACCGATCCTACTATAGATATTATGATCCCCTACTAATATTATAATTGCGAAAGTAACTCTGTCCGGCTGTCTATCTGTTACGCTTTCACGGCTAAACCGCTAAATCGATCGTTATGAAATTTGGCAGAGATATAGCCTGGGAAATGGAGAAGGACATACGTTGCTCTTTTACGCGATAACCGACATCAACACGGTCGAAGCCGAGGGCAAAAGCTAGTAATATTATAAATGTGAAAGTTTGGATATTTACATGTTTGGATTTTTTTTTACTCAATCACGTGAATAAAGCTGAACGGATCTCGTTAAATTTGGCACACAGATAGTTTATAACCTGGATTAACATATAGGCTACTTTTATCTCGTTAGCACGTTCCCGTGGGATAATTTCCGACCTCCACGCGGGCGAGGCCGCTGGCAACAGCTAGTCTTTTATATTTACATCTTTATTTGCAAGTAACTAAAGCCCTCGATATGTATTAGCCTTGAAGGACTGGCGCTGCTCTACAGGCTAGCCTGTTCTTTGAAAACTTGCTTCGTTCGCAAAACAGTGATGCACTATAGTTTGCTCATTGTTGTTGTTGTTGCTGATTGTTGTTTGCTGTTTGTTGTTGTTGTTGTTTGTTGTGTTGTTTACTCATTACATTGTGATTGGACACACAGCATGAAAGAACGATGGAGCGGTAGATTTCATACCATAATATACATACGTACAATAAAAACAAAACACTACACTCATCATCTGCCAAGCCTTCTCTTCCCAAATGTGTTGGGGTCGGCTTCCAGTTATACACTGTCTTATACGTACACATAATCTCCATAAAACGTTCACACAGCTGGGATTCTTTATAAAAGCGATTAGAAAAAATTCATAGTTTGTATTTAGTCTACATTTTTTGACAAAAAAAATGTAGACTAAATACAAACTATGAATTTTGAAAAATATTAATATTGTCCACATTCCGTCGCCAATGCGACTTAATTTTAGAACTGATCCTAAAATTGCCAAATCAAACTCTCCATATTTGCTTATATTTATCTATTAAACTTGACAACTATTAATGCAATATATCGTAGTTTATACCTTTAATAACAACGTTTAGAGATTAAATACGCTGCAGCGATTTGCAATCTCGTCTTCACCGCTGTATGGGTAGAACTCTGAACTCGACCCGACAGTCGTTCGCTGTGTTTCAACCGCCGCGCATGCCTCAATGCGCCGACTGTAGCGTAACTTTACACTTGCGAAACAACGTACAATAAATCTTCGATAAATTAAAAAACGAATTCATTGTTTGAAATATACATTTATTTTAAAAATCGTGCGTGAGTTTGACGGACTTTTTATGGAATACGAACTTTTTTATTATTTGAATTTCGAGATGTGATTTAACAATAATCTTACCGTGTTATTTATCGAGAGTTTTGATTTTACTGTTGAAGTGATTTAAGTGTGAATTTTTAATTAAAAAGTGAGAATTTTCATTGTTAAATACTATTTAAAAACCGAATGTCAGTGAAAAGTTTTTCAAAAGTTGACGAATTGTTTGTTTCGTTTGAAAAAATTAAGTGAGTGTGTTATTAGAGATTTCGGTTCATTAAGAAATCGTTGAATTGATGCCAAAACTCTTATGGAACGTAAGTAAATAATTGTTGGCATTGTATTGACGTTTTTAATCGTTTTTAAAAATATGGTTGTGGGTTCAGAACGAGTATAATCGCTTTATTTATAGCCGTTGAGAAACATACGTGCTCTATCTATTGGACATGACATGTTCTTTCAAAACTCATTAGGTATTGTTTTCAATAACAAAGTAGACAATAATTATCCAATTTAATTTCAGTATTAGCAATATTATTATGAGTGATAATAATTTTTATATTTTATTTAGGTATGATTTTTTTCTAAGGTGAAGTGAGTTGGTTTTTGTTAATAATTAGTGTACTTTTTCCTTAACAAAACAGACAATGCAGGTGATATATAAAGTTCAATCACAAAGAAGAATTATTTATGTAGAATTTATAAACATGTTTTAACAATAGAACTTTTATGATTTTTTTAATAACAATACGTTATTTCTCACATAAAAATACAATTACTTTAATAATTGTGTCTACAAGAAACACGTTCCACTTTTTATTGATTCGGATATTGCGTTTTTCTTTCTAAAACGCAAAATTCAAACTTTTTCATGCATACAAATATAAATATTATTAATTATTTTAACTAAGCAAGTCTTTTCTTTTTTATGCGAAGTTTCATAAATGTATCAAGCCTATGTCAAGATCGTTTTAACAATTAGGTATCTTCTTAAATAACTTTGCCTCGTATTAGGTAGGTACTTTTATACACACTTATAAAATTAAGTATTAAGTTTTTAAAATGTGTCGAAAAAATTAATTTAATTTCATTTTTAATCGCAACAACTTACTAACGATTTTTTTTTAATAATAGACGGGCAAATATACTTTCGACTTTTAAATTCTTTATATAAAAATTCCGTCTAAGAACATTCATAAACTTAAGAGGACATCAATTATTAATATAATCTTGCTATGATTATTTATAGTTCTTCATTAATAAAACCAAAGCTATAAATTATTATTTTATGAGAATTTAGTGTTTAATGTAGGTACCCGTACCCACATATTTTGTAAATCTTTTAATACACACTGTTCTTATGAATTACACTATTTCTCCTAATATTAGTTCCTACTTTCTACGATCATTACCTCCTTTGCTGACCCGACAACAATGTCCTGTCATAATTACAATTTTTAAGTAGGTTTGTGATATTTTTGTTAATTTGTACAAATAAGTACGTATTTTTGAATGATGTTTGAATCATGAGCTACGGTCATATTTATTTAAATAAATAATTATTCTTTATTGTACGCCAGAAAATACATTACGAAAAATTACATTTAACACTAGAAACATACAATAGGCGGCCTTGTCGAGCTCATCACGTATGAGCTCGACAAGGACGCCTCAATCTCATAAGCAAAGGGACGTTTCCCGAATTTGAAGATATTCCGGAACATTTTAAAATTTTTCTTTTTATAAAAAGTGCCTTATTTGGACTATTCGGTCTAACCATTACCATTGAACAGTATTTCATTTTTATTTAAGTATTACCTATAGATTATTTGTTCACATAGTTTTAATTGTTAACTATTATGAGTATTCAACAAATATATTCTAATTAGACAACGAGAACTTATCCTTGACAAGTTTCTTAATAATCAGGCACAAACGGTAACGAATAATATTCTATGAAATTATATTACAATTATTGTCAATTATATTATATTACATTGGTGAAATGATTTCGCTCTTTGTATTTCTTATCTTTCTGTGTACTTCGTAATTGGCGTAATGTTTAGAATAATAGTTATGTTATACTTACTGTAAGCTGTGAAGCTAACTTATATCGAATCAAATAAATTCGTGTCGGCTTCATAGTAATCTTCAGTGACTTCCGAAAAAAAAAACATAATTTTGGGAAATAAATTGGGAATAGCGTGAAATGGCATAAATTTATTGTGCCAGTGTGGTGAAATTAAATACACACTCGTTCTTTCTCTTCATGTGAAGAGGACAGAAATTCTAATGATACATGGTTTTATTTCTGTAAGTAGGTTCGTACAAACACTTTTACTCGTCTAAACCAAAAATTACGCACTAGGAAGTGGTGAGGGGCGGTCGTTTTGGGGATTATCTTATGTAATTTGGACATTCAAAAAGTGCTGACTCTCAGCCTAGTTTGAACAAATGACTTTTGATTTTGATAACCTATCGCACAGATTACCCCCCCCCCCCCCAATGGGGTTTGAGTATTATTATATCTTAAAGATAATAACAATATTTTAGACTGTGTTTCCTACCAAAGGTTTAAATATTCTTAATATTGCAGATACCAGTCTCTCACAAAGAATTTATTCAGATGTTATAATCTTCATATATTAAAGGCGCTTTTGTGGACGAGAAATGAAATGTTTATTTATTTATTTTGAAAACGACGTTTTTGAAGTCCGGACATAATCTTATTCATATTGGTGTTCACACTCACGACTTTACATAGATAATTTGCGCTTAACAAGTTCACAGTACTGGAAGGAATCAATAAAAACAATTTTTACATATTTCTCTTGTCCCTTGGCTTGTCAGCCAAATCTGATTCCAGCCGCGTTTTTTATTGTTATAAAATCAATGTTGTCTCGTATTTTATTTTAAGTGCAGTGGTGGCTCAGTGGTAATGGCCCCGACTAACGAGTTGTAGGTCGCGGGTCCATACCCAGGCAGGCGCGTTACTTTATGTAAATAATTCCATCACCACTACTAACAAAACGGTGAAGGAAACTTCGTGAGGAAACCAGCATGTCCTAAAACTAAAAATTCAAAGACATGTGACCTTTACCAAACCGCATTGGGTCCGCGTGGTAAATTATGGCCCACTCTCTCTCACATAGAAGAGGTGTGGGTTCCCAGCAGTGGGAACGTTATAGGCTAATTATGCTTATGCTTAATTTTGTCACGTATTTCTGACATTTACTTTCCAAAAGTATTCATTTTTTTTTTTTTTTTTTGGGTTTTGGCTCCGCAGGTTTGTGCATTTAGCCAGTGTCAAGTAATTTTTCTTTTTGATCAAGTAAATGGCCCGATATCGGGCACGAATTTACAAAGCAGTCATAGTCGTCTTTAGTCAGTCAAGTTAAAGTTATTGTAAAGCGGTAGTAACTTTACAACAACCTATTAGGAGTTTTTGGGGGGAACACGAAAAGTCCACGTTAGACACTTATTTTCACCTTCACTACACTTGTGCACTCACACGTAATTAAATTGCATAATTCACTACCAAAATTATACAATTTTATTCGCTACTTCACTAAATTTCATGAACATAAAAAGTCGTGCGACATGTTCCAACGCGATCCCGCCAAAAACTCTCAAAAAGTATTCATAAAGGTTGCATATAAGCACCAAAAAGGCTATAATTTGTACAGCGCATATATGTATAGACATTTCCTGAAATGTCAATACAATGTGACAACGCTTCCAGCCTTTTGGTCACCTTTCATGTAGACAACAATGCGAGCGATTTTCTTGATGCCCTATTTCTTGTCTTTTTTGTATCCTTGTACATATTATTATTGTAAGATACTCTAACCGATAAACGTCAAATACGTAAAGAGGCGGCGTAGGCCATCCACATCTATTCCTTTAAATCTGCCGGCCAGCTTTATTGCATCGGTTGTGACTGGGTATTTAAAACAAAATTCGGTCTGGCAAGTCACATCAACACACACGCCAGGAAATAGTAACTGCGTTATCGAAACCGATAAGGAAGACTATTTATTATATTACTGTAAGACTTGGCTTCTTCATGGCCCTTTTTGAGGAGTGGCTTGAGAGGCGGCATGGCGTCCTCACCTTCCGCCTGACGCAGGTCCTCACCGGACACGGCTGTTTCGGGAGGTTCATGTTTCACAAAAGGCGGGAAGAAACGCCCGAGTGTTTCCATTTCAAAGATCGCCCTGAGGACACAGTGAAGCATACGGTGGAGGTCTGCCCGGCTTGGGCGGAGCACCGCCGTGTCCTCGTGGAGGCGATCGGCGGCGGCGATCTGTCGCGTCCGGCCCTGGTCCAGGCCATGGTACGGAGCGAGAGTGCATGGGTAGCCGTCACCTCCTTCTGCGAAGCAGTAATGCTCGCGAAGAGGGAGGCGGCGCACGTGAGGGAGAGGCAGTACATGCGCCCTCACGGGCGTAGTCGCCGCAGGAGACGCCCTGGGCGTCGGGAATCTCAGGCTGATTCCCGGCCACCGTAGGCGCGGGCTACACTATGCTACCCATTACTCGCTAGCTACACTAGCTCGCTGTCCGGTAAGGACCAAGCCCGGGTCGACGGCGCGTTGTGTTCCATGCGCGCCTCAAAGAGATGTTAGCATCAACTGATGGGGCCCGGAAGGGCCAAGGGGTTGTTCGAAAGAGATACCGCGGGCCCTGGCACACAGGCAACTGAGGGAACACGGGTGGGTTTTAGTCAGCAAAAGTCTGACACGCCCTCCTACCCCACCCAGAGCGGGAGAAGTTATTTCATGATTACCCACCCAAAAAAAAAGACTTGGCTTCTAAATCATGTAAATATTTTAAGGAAATTAGTTTTTTTTATTCCTAACAATACTTTAATAACAAAACATCACGCTGTTTGCCCGAAGGGCTGCTAGGAGAGGCATCTATACTACACTGTATTTTGCCTGTTATTCTTAAAGTCCCATGTAATATGGGGCTAGCCTATTGCCATCAACCGAACATAATTCTACACTCCGTGACTGCTACTGAGAAATTCCAGATAGCAAAACCCAGTAACACTTTGCCCGACCTGGGAATCGAACCTAGGACCTTATGGTCAGCAGTAGCGCTTGCTACCACTAGACCAACGAGGCAGTAAAAAAACTTGAATAATAAAGTTAATAAAACATTTTCTATTAAAAAAAAAAATCTGTCACACGGCTGATATAAATTCAACTTACAAGTGACGTGTGAACCAGACCCTGAATTTATTTTTCATAGGTCGTACCAACCACCGCGGCGGTACTGTTCCGTGTGGTGCCGGACGTAAAGAATAGCACCATCCTATTTCTTCCCGTGGGTGTCGAAGAAGGCAACTAAGGGGCTTAACTTAGATTCAATTGTTTTTTTTTACTATACTTCAGTGGTCTTGGCAAATCTAATATATAAAATTCTCGTGTCACAGTTTTCGTTGCCATACTCCTCCGAAACGGCTTGACCGATTTTGATGAAATTTTTTGTGCTTATCCGGTATCTATGAGAATCGGCCAACATCTATTTTTCATCCCCCTAAATGTTAGGGGTAGTCCACCCCTAAATAATTTATAAGGCAAAACAACGTTTGCTGGGTCAGCTAGTTATTTATAATATTGTTGAACTAGGAAGATTGTTTTAAAACCAGATACTTAATCATTATAGAAATTCATTTGTTTTTCTTTTATCTTTAAGTTATATGTCTTCATGTAATTTTAGTTTTTACTGTAAAATATTTTGACACAATGTAAAAATTGTTAATGAAATAAAATTTAAAAAAAAAACCAGAGAAAGGGCAGCAGCGTTCTTAATGCATTTTACCATCGTACTGCGATCGCCAACCCGCTTGCATGGGGATTATGGCAAGCCGCCCCAAATTGTGGGAGGCCTATGTCCAGCAGTGGACGTCTTCGGCTGATGATGATGAAGATGGTGAAAGTAAATAACACATAAAAAAAAAAAAATCTTTCACAGGGCAGATATAAATTCAACTTACACGTAATGTGTGAACCAGACTCCGAATTTATTTTATATACGTCGTACCAATATTTACTCATTCATGTACAAAAATATAAATAATGAAAGTTTTTATAATACCGTCTTCTCTGCGACTAGTGGTCTTCAATGTCGAGTGTTAAAAGCATTCGCTTGAAGAAAGAGAAATAAAACACACTCAGATAAAATAATATTTTCAACTATTGTAGCAGCAATAGAAAAATATTTTTACGAAAATATTCAGTATTTTAGGAATAAGAGATTTGGATTATAGAAAGAAAATACATTTATTTAGAGTATCTATTGCTTAGTACTGTATTGTGTACATTTTTTATTTTATTTAAAAAACTAACAAAATATAAACAGAAACATCACACAAACCTCAATAGGTTTGTTTGGATGTTGAAACACTTATCAGCAGTCTTAAAACGAATACTAACGGAATAATCATTATCTATTAATTTATGGTTAACACATAGTACATAAAATTAAAATAAAACATTGTAAGTTAGTTTGTAAGTAATAACTAAAATAGTACAAAAACGAAAACAGCGCGGGTCAGGCATTCCGTCGATGCTAATTACGTTGAATGAAATTTAAACAGAATGATGCATTTTCTAACAGAATCACAGTATTTTTTGTTTTAAATTTTATAATTACTATCTGTTATTTCCGATTGAATTTTTGTTGGAACATCATTAATTAAAGTAGGTATTAAATAAGCGTTCGTTCAGTTTTCATGTAGTTCTTGTATCTCGGTACTACTAGTTTTGATCGGGCTGCCATTCTTGTTGCTATGGTGTGATTAACGCAGCAGACTAGCTTTCGCCGGTCGAAAGTTATCCCGCGGAAACGTAAAACCGGGATAAAAGTATGCTATGTTAATCCAGGTTATCATCGACACTTCTCTATCAGTCATCATCTCGGTTGTAACACTCTTTGTAACCATATCTTCATTCACACACTCCATCCATCGTTTCTTTGGTCTCCCAAAGAAACGATTTGAACGGTTGGTCTTTGGGTTTTGGTTATAGCCATCGACATGCATACTCAAAACTTGCATCTTCAATACTAGTTTAAAAAAAAAAACGGCCAAGTGCGAGTCGAACTCGTGCGCTGAAAGTACCGTACCTACCCATTATACAGCCATAATAAAAAAGATATGGGCAAATTTAGATTTTCGCGAAAACTTGTAAGTACCTACCAAAATTTACCTTAATTTTCAACTTTTTTATTTTTTGAAATTTTTCCTTTATTTGTGCTGTAAGACCTTGCTTTTTTCCAAATTTCGTGATTCTAGGTCAACGGGAACAACTATATAGGTTTTCGACCCAAAACCTATAGGGCACTTCCGGTTGACCTAGAATTGTCAATTTTAGTTAAGAGTAAGGTCTTATAGCACAAGTAAATTAAATATTCCGAAAAAGATTTTTTTTTTGAAAATTAAGGTACATTTTGGTACACTTACAAGTTTTCGTGAAAATCTAAATTTGCCCATATCTTTTTATCGTGTTGACTCAGGACCTTGATTTTTATACACCTAATAGGGACTATAGACCTCAGTATCTGGTATAAAATTCAACTTGCTAGGTTCACCCGTTCCTGAGAAAATCGGTGGTGAAACACGGACAGACAGACGGACAAGAGAGTGATCTTATAAGGGTTCCTTTTTTTACCTTTTGAGGTACGGAACCCTAATTACGAAAAAGAAGTTGGAACTTTTAAACTGTCCGTGGTCCCTATTTAACATCTTGGGGACCACTGGATAGATAGATGTGTCATAAAATATTTAGATGAAACTTCATTTTGGCAGCGCCATACGAAGCTTCAATAAAATAAGTATTTTATTGCAAAAATAAAATTTGAGTACGAATTTCATGTTGTGACACTCGCGGACACAAACTTATTGACTTTTTTACGGTTCTGTGCAATTTGTGAGTCTTATGATTTTGGCTGTCAGTTACATCGTAAAAATTCAGATATTAGAAACACTTTAGTTTAAACTTATGTTTTATGCTTATCGTTCTAAGGTTTGTCTAATTTGGCGAAGCGGATTATTTTTTTAACTAACTTCCTCCAGTAATTTGTGGGTCGATTTCGAAACTTTATGAAGTGATACCTCTTTAGACGCGTCGGGCATTTTTTGAGATTGGAAAAAAAACAATTGAACTCCCGACATCGTTACCGACACCTCTGTATGTACGTTAGTTTTAGTTGAGCTTGATCAGTATAAATTACATGTTATAAAAGATTTTACCAATTTGGAAAGAAAAGCTGCCAAAATTGACTCAACTCCTCATTTATTTTTTATTTTTACAAAAAATACAAATCAGTTATTATTTTTGCTGATCACAAGTTTTCACTTCTGTTGGCACTCTCGGAGTGCCACTGTTTTTTTTTTAATTTTAATGTATACGTTATGCTTCAGAGTTGGTGCCATATAAATTTTATTCACATTGCTTGTAGTAGTAGTTTTTGCGTTAGCTTGCTTAACACGTATTTAATCTACTTTGTGTATCATGTGATATTCTAATGCTTCCTGTCACTGTTGTTTACCTGGGCCCCAAGTCTGCTATTACAATAGTGTCACAATGGTCTATCATTGATTTCATAATAGCTGATTTTGACAAGTTTGGTAATCTACTAATATAATGGCGTCATTATGACTTTCCAATGGTCAGCCACTGACACTCCATAGAAAGAAATGGCATTTATTGGTAATCTCGTACATAATGACAAATGAATGACTGACTTAGGCGGTAATCTGCTAAAATTTAACACTAAAAAACTAATAAATATTATGTTAAAATATACATAATTTAATAGTCGTTTTTTGAAAAATCATTTCTACTAACGGGTTTTTATAATAATGGCAATACGACTATGCCATTATAACACAATTCTATTACGAGACCATTGACCGACCAATCATCGGCCATTATGAATATAGCAGATTACGAACTTTTAGCAAAATGAAAATGGGATCGTGTTGGAATGACAAATTTATAAAAATAGCAGACTTGGGCCCCTGTAGAGTAAATGAATTAGTGTGGGGTTGGTACCATAACAAACTGAAAAAAAAAACTTTTTTGGTAAAGTGAAAACTAACTTTAATTTCGGAAATCGGTGGCCAAGAAGATGCAAAGACACCAACTTTCGAAATTTTCCAGAGGGTGTCTTAGTAAATAAGCATTAGTAATGCCAATGATTAATCAGTGCTTGCAAACAAAAATTTTTTATGACTGTTTATATGTGTGTGCATAAATGGTTACATAAATAAATAAAAATTAAACCATACTTCTTACTTTTTACACGCTTTATATTAGCTTCACTTGTATGGTTGTTTGTTTGTTTGTTTGTTTGTATGTAACCGACTCCTTTGGACGTTATTTTGACCCACTTTAAACGGTCAGATTTCATTTAAACTTTGTAGACTTATCGAGGACCTATGACGATTCAATAATTAAAAAAATATATATAAAAAACACGCTTTTGTAGTTAGCAAAACTAAAAAATAGAAAATAAATAATAGTTTAAAAAAACTAAAAAAACACGCTTTAAAAACCAAACTAAAAAGTAGAAAATAATTTAATTCTATTAAAAAGCATGGGGTGCTTTTTGAGGTATTTTTATAATCAATTAATATCAAGCACCCCACGCTTTTTAATAGAATTAAATTATTTTCTACTTTTTAGTTTGGTTTTTAAAGCGTTTTTTTTTTTTTTTTAATCTATTATTTTTTCTGGTTTACAATAATTGCAACGTAAGTACGTACACTGTTTTATCGAATCGAGCTGCTGATAAGTTATCGTTAGATTCTGAAGCAAGTTACCTGATTCTCCTGCAGTGCAACACTGCGGGCAGCGGTTATCAAATAATTGGTACCATTGTTTGGAATTCTGAATACAGATTTGATTTCTAGCTACGTGACAGAACTGAGTGTGATCTGGGTCTGAAATTGGAGGAGTATACTAGATCTGCTTACTTTTTATGTACCATATAGTTACCATAGCCAGATAGTTGCCATACTTACTTTTTGAAATCACTCTACATATTTTTCTCAGTACCAAAACAATACTTTATTTCTAAAACTGGCCGATACTAGAACTTTATGAAAAGTTATATCTAAACATTATCTTCATTGTTTCCAGTGTATTAGCGATTTTTGCAGACCTCTATATTTTAGGACATCTATCCCACATAGGGGATAGTTGCCTAATCCATATAAATTACGTTTGGGATGGATGCCCCGCTGAGAAATAGGCCATCTTTACCCCAAAAACTTTGATTGCATTTTGCCTTCCCAAGCCATCGCACAGAGACATGCGACACGGTCAACTTAGTGGTAGTCGAAGAGACTTTCGATAGATTAATAAAATAGCAAGCAATTCATCTGCGAGACTAGAGTAATTACAATCGGGGCTACTATGTCCCTGGGGCAACTATCTTATGAGACGCAATAATAACGAAAAAAACGCGTTTAATAGTAATAATGATTACTTTTTAAGTCGTTTTTCTTATACCAGAATCCCAATTGTGTAAATCACTTTATTTCACAATCTGAAGAATTTTGAAAGAAATTTCTAATACAGTACTTTTTTTAATAAACTTATATTTTGGATGTTTTAGATTATCAAACGTTACCCTTTTCGGATGGCAGGGATGCTAGTAAAACAATATTTGTCACAATTTCTTTTTTTAATTTATGTTTTGGAATTATTAGAATACCAATATCCGATAATAACGGAATAAAACCAAACAACAAAATATCAGAGTCTAACTTTGTATCCGTAAAACCTTTTTATCCTGAAAAAAAAAATCCTTGAACCCAAGTCGGATTAAGTACATTCTAAAGTAAAGAGCAAAACTGATCAGACATTAATTAGAACCTCACTATTTCTTTCAAACAAGACTTGAGCAAAGAAGAAACTTTTAAAATGAGATCACAGACTTGCTTCAAAAAAACTGGGCTTAAGCTTGGTAGTCAAGTTAGGAAGTTTGAATCCTAAGTTGACTACCAAGGCAAAAATTTAACCTTTACAATAAGTAACTTTTTGTACTGCTATTGCCAAAAAAAATTGAGGTTTCAAAATATCCATCGATGCATTATCTGCGTGTACACATAGCTAAGCAGTATCGCCCTATTGCATTGTGCACTTAATTCTAAACAATATATTCTGCATAATGAAATAGACAATTATAATAGCTATGACCAAAATTTATGGCACATTCACAGTATGACATTAATATTGCCCCATCTTCTTTACTTATGCCCCGCTTACTTTTGCCCCGCAGTGTCCTATACCAGTCTAATATTTATTTCACGTCATTTATTACTCATAAAATAATAATATTGTCATACCATATATCAGCTGAGTGCTACTTCAAAACTAATTTGAATAGATCATAGTGAAACTTTGGCAATAAAACAGATAAACACTATTATATGAACAGAATATTAATGAAGGCATATATTGTATTGAAACTAAAGACACCAGAATCAAAACAATTTTGTGTATAGAAGATATTACAGCGGGTTAGTTGCGCAATGCACTTAAATTGTAAATCGATCATAATGCCACTTCACCCATCCATTGCTGATGTCAGCAACAACTGGTGGGGTCCGCAAGGGCTGATGCCTGCAAGTGTGGGTTGTTTGAAAGAGATACCGCGGCCCCTGGCACACAGGCAACTGAGGGAACACGGGTGGGTTTTATTCAATAAAAGTCTGACACGCCCCTCCCGCTCCACCCAGAGCGGAAGAAGTTATTTGATGATTTCTCACCCAAAAAAAAAATCCATCCATTGCTACATCTTTTAATTTCTGAATTTCTTAGTTAAGGACGCTTTTAATGTCCACGTCTTTTTACAACGTTCTCACACTCTAATTTCAACATAATTGATGTAACCAACTTTTTGTAACAATATTATGATTTATAAGAGTGTCCATGGAGTTTCTTGCCCGTTCTTCTCCATAGGTAACTACTACGCTTTGGAATAGGCAACTAGCTTCATCTTTCTAACTCACCGACCTTGATAATTCAAAAGTGCCTGTAATTGCTTTATTTGAAATAAATGCTTTGAGTCTACGTTTGAGTTTGACATCCATTTATTCATGGTTTTGAAAAAAATTACTGTTCAAGAACGTAAGTATCGCAATGCACGAGGCTACTTTCTTTTTGACAGTTACATAGACTAAAAAAGTATTGACTCAAATCTATGCACAGCTTAAGATTAATTTTCTACTGGGTTTTTAAACGTGGAAGGCTCCCAAATTTTTCACAGCCTGATGCCCATTCCCTCATTACTTACATGGGTACCGTCATTACTTAAAATGTTACACTCTCGTGGTTTTTTAGTTCAGTGCAAAAGAATAAAACTCATTTTGAAAAAGAATACCTACACTAAAGATTGTTTTGCCATTTCTTCTCAGGGGTAGTCCAGGTAGGTAGGTACCAAATTTCGACTACATACAGGTTTTTTTATAAGATTTAAAGGTTCGCGAAATATGTCGAATTGTCAGATACATAGGGTGGCAGGGACGTCGACGCGAAATCATCCAGTACAGGATTTTAAAGCCCCTGCGGTAGAATGTGTTGAATTCATGGTAACAGTGAACTGACACTAACACTAAACGGGTGTCTATCATAGGTATGTGTGGTGATACACGAATGGATAGAATATGGAATAAGTACATAAGAGGAAGTCTGAAAGTGGCACTGATAGCTTGAAATCGGTTGTCATGATATAAGCATGTGATGCAGAGGAATGAGGAAAATGTCGTGAGGAAAGTTTTGAGCTAAGGGGAGACCAAAGAAATGATAGATGGACTGTGTGAATGATGATATGGTTAGAAATGGTGTGACTACGGAGATGACGACTATTAGAGAAGTGTGGGAAAAAAGGCATGTTGCGCTGACCCCAAATAAATTTTGATAATGGCAGGAGAATTATGAACAGGTGTCTATCATACAATACTTTCTGCTATAATAAACAGTATGTCATATCAGCATATCATGATGTGTCAGTTTTGTAACGTTTTGACAAATATATCGCATTGCCTCATAATCAAATAGGGCCTAGGGTCCCAGGTGCAAATTATCTTTGAATGTTTTTGAAGTGAAAACTTTCGGCACGGCACGTTGGATATTTTTTGAGGTGGGAAAAAAACAATTGAACTCGCGATACCGTTACTGACACTTCTGTCTATAAGTTAGTGTTAGTTGAGCTTGATCAGTATAAATTATTATATTTGATAAAATAGCCATGTTCCGTGTGGTGCCGGACGTAAAAGAATAGCACCATCCCATTTCTTCCTGTGGGTGTCGTAGAAGGTGACTAAGGGTCCTACTAGAGAATGGGCAGCAGCGTTCTCTATGCATTTTACCACCATACTGCGATCGCCAACCCGCCTGCCAACGTGGCAATTATGGCAAATCCCCCCTTTTGGAGGAGGCTTATGTCCAGTAGTGGACGTCTTTCGGCTGCTATGATGATGATGATGATGGTAAAATAGCTGCCAATTTTTTGTTTTTCATGTAAATGAAAATTGAAATAAAATTTTTGTAGTAGTAGTTTATAATAATGAATAAAAAAATACTTTTATAAAAGTATTTCTTGCACAATAAAATATTTTCTGACGATTCAAAAGATACACGTAATTTTTCAAGTTTTCACTTCTCACGGCACTCCCGGACCGCCACTGTTTTTTTTTTTTGTGAAGTCATACCATTGCAAACAGAAGTATTTACCTTAATAACCGCGATAGAAAATATTTATGAACATCCCACTTATATTTCATTATAAATGTGAAAGTTTGTATATGTTTGGATGTTTAGACGTTCGGATTTTTGTTTCTCAATCACGAAAAAACGGCGAACGCTAAATCATAAAAACCTTCGAAGCATAAACATAATCTAATCGGCCATTATTTCTTAATGAAAACTGTGCAATAATATATAGCTCGTAGTTATTAAACTTTGGTAGGCTTAAAGGATAGCTAAAGTAAACTTCAATTTCTAATTTGTCTATTAAAATTTGATTAAATGGTTCTAAACTCGGCGATGTGTATTAGTAAATATTATGTCTATGTATTATTAATTTTGACTGTCAATCTTTGTTTAGAGTTGCGCCCACCTAGAACTGATTGGCTTATCCGAAAATTAGGATAGAAATTCTTCTAAAAACATATTTATTGTAAGGTAAACCTCAGAAGTTTTTCATTATTCTCTAGTTAGGAAAAGGCTTCTAGCTTACTGTCAGTCCTTCTACACGTACAGCCTGTTGGTCAACTTCACTCAGCGGACATACAGCGACCTACGCGTTCAATATAATAATGCACTGAGAGTGCTGCTGCGGCTGCCGTGGCGTTGTAGTGCGTCAGGAATATTTACAGAAAACAACATTGATGGTTTTGCGGCCATCATTAGAAAGAGATATGCATCCCTGATGTCACGTGTTCGCGGCAGCACCAACAGTGTTCTCAGTGTATTCGCAGATCGGTGGGATTCCCTAATGTCGCGAAGATGGATGCAGCTTCACGCTGAATTTTAAGTTTTTAATAGTAATTGTATCTGTACTAACACTAGAAGATAAGCAAAATTGTTACTAACCCTACGGACTTTGTCTGAAATATAAACATTATATTCTATTGCAAAGACAGGCAATTTAGTCATTATGGCTTAATGGCCATTTGTCGGTATTTTTAGTTGTTGAGTGGTCTTCTCATTAACTTGGCTTTAGATTCAGTAACTAACAATAGTGTTTTAAGCAAATCTCTTACTAACATTTTATGTATTTTGGTTGTCCGTTATAGAATGATTTGATTGATTTAATTTGAATATATTATTTGTATTTTACTCTATGCGAGAAAAAATCTAAAAATATATTATTGAGATAACTTAAGCAAAATGCAGTCGGAAAATGTTCGTTTTAGTTCATGAAACAATAAAATAAATTTTAAAATATAATTTAAATATTTCAGGTTTTTTAATCTGTTTTGAACACCATGGAATAGTAGCCGCCATGTTATTACGTCATACGGCATGTCAACTGAGCAATTTTGTACTTTTATTATTTTCGTAACGAAAGTAATTTTTATACAAATTTTTAATATTTTGTATTGAGGAACAGCAAACCAACGATAAGTAGAAGAATAAATCATTTATTAAATTATAAACAATTGTCCTATAAAATGTCAGCGCATTTGTTTAAATAGCAAACTGACGTCATACCCACAGACCAATATGGCGTCCACTGCGTCCAGCGTTTTCGTCGAATTACGCGCGAAATTTTAAATGTTAAAATTTAAATGCATTTTTATGGCACTAATCGATTAAATAAAAATGTTGTGTTTTTTAGTGGTTTATTAGTGCTCTTAAATCCAATTATGACACTTTTCGTAAATGAGTGTAATACCCAATTGTTACTAGTTGCCCCCAGTGGTCGGAATTCGGCTTTAAGGGGAACCTAGTCGCGGGCTCGAACTCAATGATGGGCCTAGCTAAAAAGCACGCTGTCTCACCAGGCATCGTGTCCGACTGAGGTAGTATCAGTGATGAGCAGTTAGAAGCTAGTCTACACGTACAACATTGTTGAGTGAGATGCAGGATCATTTATAGTACAACAGGCGCGTAAAAAATTAAAAACAGTCCTTAGGAAGATCGGGTTTTATGAAAAAACCACTGCATGAATCGATGACCAATACAGTTTATTGTACTTTTCGATATTTGAGCTTTGTCGGTACCGACTTGGTTTTTCAGATTTTACCCTTCTTTTATTACTTAAACAGGCCCAAAGTTAGGTTAAATTAGCAATAAAAACGAATCTTTGTTGGCTCCTAACTTTTTAATGGCTTTTTATTTTAGTATTCTGTTTCCGTACAGACAATATTAATAATGAGGCAAAACCATACCACGGTTAATTTTTGATGTACATTGTCGAACAGTGGAGTAATACACTCCCGAAGTTTGTATGGGAAAAATGTGGACTAGAGTCACCTTAATACATTTGAATGAAATTTGAACTGATATATTATTATATAAAAGATTTAGCTTTCTACACTCTTTCTTCATTTAAATTTTAATCGTGCTAAATTTCATACTCCTCCGTCCGCGTCATTTTCTTAAAAAGGGGTACATAGTTTATACTTCACGTATTAATATAATTATAGATTAATTCTGAAAAAGACAAACATAGCAATTATGTTTTTCCTGAAGCTTTTCTATACACTTACTACTGAAGCCCGATCCACAGCGCTTTAAAACTGTTTTAACTGTTTTTTTTTTCTTTTTCCACAAAACATTGTAATGTGCTGTCGTATTACAGCTTCATAGTATACGCTGGCATACAGTGACATTAAGATAGGATAAGCAACTCAAGTTGTCGATATAGCTCACTGAATTAGCAAGCTGAAGTAGCAATGGGCCGGCCACATTATCCGTAAAACTGATGATCGTTGGGGTAGACGTGTTCTTGAGTGGAGATCGCGAATCGGCAAACGTAAGATAGGATGGCCTCTGGCTAGATGGAGCGACGATCTTTGCAGGGTGGTTGGTAGCAGCTGGATGATAGTTGCCGAGAATCGAGCTGAATTGGAGAGGCCTACGTCCAGCAGTGGACTTCTGTAGGCTGATGTTGATGACGAAACTACTCAAACAGTGGTGCAGTGGTGTCAGACACCATCTCCACTGCTCTCTAAACTGTGAAGGAAAACATCGTGAAGTAACTTGTATGTCCTGTAACCAAAAATTCGAAGCCATGTGACTTTTACCAACCCGCACAGAGCCCGCATGGTAGATTACCGCTTACTCCCTTTCGAAGAGAGGAGACTGTACTTAGGAGCTTTTTTTTTTTATGTAAATGATAAATGATTTGTAATTTTGATTTGATGAATTCTGATTTAAATTTGATTTGAAGCTTTTAATGCCTCTAAAATCTGCTAATAAGTCTAGATCAATTTGATGAAATTAAGTCTATTTGAAGATATTAATTTTAACGTACGGGACAAAGGCAAATTAACTAATAACCTATAGAAAAGACATATTTCTGAAAATGAAAGGCTGAAATATTCAATATTGAAAGGATTAATTAGTAGAAGCCTATGTCTACGGGCTTAACTTGTAATGTAAATTGTGTAATTTTAATGATTAATTAATTTAAATTATTTTTGACAGTCGCTACACGGGTCGTCATAAGCCCGAAAGTCTGACAACCAGTCTTATCAAGGGGTATCGTGTTACCCAGTCACTGGGTTGTGAAGGTCCGATAGGTAGTCGCTTCATGTAATATACTGGTATTCAGCTGCATCCTGTCAGACTGGAAGCCAACCCTAACATTCTTGCCCGTTCTTCTCCATAGGTATCTACGCTTTGGAATGGGCAACTAGCTTCATCTTTCTAACTCACCGACCTTGACAATTCAAAAGTGCCTGTAATTGGTTTATTTGAAATAAATGCTTTGAGTTTGAGTTTGAGAACATAATTGGGAAAAAGCTAGGCAGATGATGACGTACTTGACTGTATAGGACCCCAAAATAGGTATTATTTTTGAGGTTCACAATAAAAGTGTTTAATATATATCTTAAAGGCTTCTTCAAACAGATGCGACGCAACAGCGCGACTCGAAACTCGTAGAACATTTTCCATGAAGTTTTCATAGAAATAGTTCTACGAGTGTCGCGTCGCGGCTGTTTGCGGGAGCCTTACAGAGCATGAAATGGGAATGAATAGAGATTTAATTAAATACATGCCTTTTTTCACATAACTACAAAGGCAATGTTATCTAGCACTACAGGTTAAGCCATATTGAAAATCGATGTCAGACCGAAATAGCTTTTCATAAGTCTCTGATTACGACCCTTCTCTAACTGGGGGAATCCATGAAAGGAAATGTACGTGTAAGCATTTTCCTGTCTGTCAATAAAAAGGAATGGAAGACGAAAAATACTCTCCATGGTATATGTATTTTATGTTTGTTTTGGGCATTATTTATAAAAGTATTTACCGTCGTCAGTTATCCAGGAAACAACTGGAGTTACCGACATAGCTTGTTTGTCGAAGGACCGATGGCCGATGGAGCAGACGAGTCCTGGAGTGGAGACCGCGTATCGGCAAACGTAGTGTGGGACGCCCCCCAACTAGATGGACCGACGACCTTAAAAAGATGGGTGGGTCAGACTGGATGCGGAAGGCAGAAGACAAGGTGTTGTGGCGCAGCCTGGGAGAGGCCTATGTCCAGCACTGGACTGCGATAGGCTAAGTTGTTTACCGTCGTCATCAAGAAAAGTAGGTTATGCATTTGACTTTTTATCGGTACCGTACCCAAAACTTGCGAACAGGATCCTATTACTGAGCCTCCACTGTCTGTCTATCTGTCCGTCCGAACGTCCATCCCTCCGTCCGTCTGTCTGCCAGCGGGCTGTATCTCATGAACCATAACAGGCAGACCAAACAGATAGTAGTACAGTAGATAAAAAGTAAAAATAAATTAAATTTCGCCTTATAAGTTGCGTGTTTTTTTTTAATTATTAGTTTAGGAGTATTTCGCCTTGTATCGATACCTTTTGTGAGCGTGTCCAATTTGAACTTGGCCGGTTTCTGTATTTATTTGTTCGGGTGGAATCTTGTAACTCAGTTTTGAAGCAGATATCTTTAACCGATTGAGCTGAAATTTTGTATATGTTAGCTGTGTGATGTCATACTAAATCTAACATGGTGGAACACCTAAGATAGCGGACTATTATTTTTTAATGCACACCTACAATATGGGTATCAAATGAAAAGGCTTGCTGAGAATAACTCGAAAAATAAGTAAAAAGTAAAAAATTAAATTAAACGTAAAAAACCTTTTTAAAAACAAGCTTTAATTTAAATGTGCATTATAGAATAAAATAAACTTTGCCATTAAACTTTTTACTATTTTTAAATATGTATAATTATTTTAGTACTCTGATTTCTCCGTAGTCACTCATCCATACAAAGTCATTTCTATAAAATTTGCATGGTTTCTTAGTTTCAAACACATGCCAGTTGGCATTTTTTGAGATGGAAAAACCATTGAACTCGCGACACTGTTACCTTTACCGTTACCGACACCCCTGTACCTACGAATTTGAAGTGAAAACTTCTTTAGGCGCGTTGAGCATTTTTTGAGATGGGAAAAACAGTTGAACTCGCGACACTGTTAAAAAAATACACACGTAATTGTTCAAGTTTTCACTTCTGTCGGCACTCCCGGAGAGCCACTGTTTTATTTTTCATACCTGACGTTACTTTCCACAGCGGGGTTTCAGAATCGTGTGCTGAATTCATGGTTTCTGTTTGCGCGTCGATGGCCGGCCACCCTGTTTATACATATGTAGTTTTTTAATTTATTTCGAGGCAAAATTCAGCAATGCATCGTTCGCTGACGCTGCCATTAGGTCCTCAAGTGTGCAGGTGACAGGGAATGCGATGGTGGTAGGGAAGAGCTAATTCTGTGGAGAGACGTCGCATAGTCACCAGTAATCTGAGCCATCAATGGACCCCCCCCTTGTGAAGGTTGTCCTTGCTGCGGCCTACTTGGGTACAAAGTGTGTTTAAGGTTTTCCAAGTATGATGATGATGATGAAGAGACTCCCTTTTCCGCACGTAGACTCCCATTCGGTCCGTTGTGCGTGGGGATTCTGGCTAACAGAGCCACCATAGCTCCGCCCAAAAGCACAAAAGCCTCCTGGGAGCTTCACAGGCTTCGCGGAGCGACCTCACTGTTCCGAGGATTTCTTCAAATCAAATCAAAATATTTTATTTGACATAAACTTATGAAACGTCAGAAGCTAGGTGCACCGTTCCAATTTGTCGCTTCCTATGGAGAAGAGCCGGCAAGAAACTCCACGGTTACTGTTTTATAAATAATATGCTTTTACAATGTTTTCAAATTACAGTGATAATAGGTATGGGAGGACAGTGCAGGCCTGTCAATAAGTACCAAGTACTTAGAGAACTTCACGTTGAGAAGCCACGGCCTCGTATTCCAGAATGACGTGAGTGGCTAATTCCTCGGCGTCCAGGCAGTTCCTGCAAAGCGGGATCTCTGTGTAGGCCATGGTAACTTATGTTCGGACGGGAGGCTTTACAATGATTTTAATATTAAACTGTTGTTGTTGATAACGAAATGTTTCGATTTTGTCCGGAGCAAGTACTTTACTATGTATTTGTTGCAGATAATGCAAAGTGCGTAATAGTGCTTATCGTAAACATCCTGCCTGTTGCTAAAAATAAGATAATTCTTCTCTCTGCGTAGGTTTTGTTACCTTTTACCTAAACATTTATGACTTAACGATTTTATCAGTGTTGTTTGTAGTTGCTTATGTCTTATTTTGACATTTTCTACCAAAAACCAATTTACGAAATCAAACATTGTATAGAAACTTCAGGTATTACTTTTGTAATAATGCCAGAAGTCTTGCTGTCTAATTCCTTGTGGAATATTAGTACTTAATAGTGGTACCCCAGGGTTCCAAATTCATTGAACAAAAAATAGCTTTCTGCACTCCATCAACAAATAAACTTTAACTGTGCCAAATTGTATACGCTTTTGCGTAATTTTCGTAAAAAGGGGTACAAATGAATAATTTTTCAAATTGGTTTATAAATTATGGAGTTCTGAGATAATAAAAAAACATAAAAAAAGATAACCGAATTGAGCTACTCCTTTATTTGAAGATGGATAAAAATAGCGATCATTATGAATATTTACTACCTACCTAATTACCTGTACAATGTGGCGTACGCGTAAAAAGGCGTGACTGTCGATCGACGGCGCGTTGTGTTCCACGCGCGCCTCAAAGAGATGTCAGCACCAACTGAGGGGGCCCGCAAGGGCCGATGCCTGCCACGGGTGCGGGTTGTTCGAAAGAGATACCGCGGCCCCTGGCAGACAGGCAACTGAAGGAACACGGGTGGGTTTTAGTCAGTAAAAGTCTGACACGCTCTCCCGCTCCACCCAGAGCGGGAGAAGTTATTTGATGATTTCCCAAAAAAAAAAAAAAAAATGTCTTCGCCACTCTACACAGTATAAGGTCGAATTTTGCAAGCAACCTTTACAGTACCTACGTCATTATAGGTATTAATTATATTATGTAGCCATTATGATTACTAGGCATTCCAATTTCTTCTGTCTCTTTTTTTTTAACGTCTATTAAAAGCATACTTGTAAATCAGTTAGTGCCTCCTAAAATCAGAATTATACGCTAAATCCCTCATTTACGAGTATCAACTCAGATATTCAGCTAACAAAATAGTGTCTCAACATAATAGTCTTTAGAATAAGCTGGAGTTATCCCCGTCTGAATCTCGTCAGCCATTCGTTTGGGATTCGCGGCGTTTATCACGATTGTATCCTTGTTTATAGCTGCTGGATTAGGGCAGTGCTGAAATGTGGAAACATAGGGTATGAAGGTTGCCATGGAAACGCTTGTGGTAAAAGAATTTACTGACGACACGGTTGGCGTAATGGCTGAGCGATCGACTGCTGCGGTTCGATCCCCGCACGGAACAAATATTTGTATGATCTGCAAGTAATTGTTCCGGGTGTAGGTGTTTGTGTTTGTGAGTTTCTACGTTTGTAAACGCACCCACGATACAGGAAGAAATTCCTAGTGTGGCGCAACGTAAAAAAAAAAAATTGGTTGACGTGTGAGAGCACATAAACATTACACCTTGGTTCCCCGAAGGGTGGGGCAGAGGTGTACAGTGGAACCGCTAAAAGGTTCTTAGTACCGGGGTCTAATAATAAATCATTTTAGTTCAGATAAGTTCAGTAATCTTACTTATAAATGTGAAAGTTTGTACATTTAGATGTTTGGATGTATGTTTCTCATTCACGCAACACCAGCTGAACGGATTTGCATAAAATTTGGCGCACAGATAGATTATAACCTGCATTAAAATATAAGGTACTTTTGATCTCGGTAATACGTTCCCGTGGGATGATTTTCGACCTCCACGCGGACGAAGCCGTTCGCAAAAGCTAGTTATATGTATAAATCGTTCTACGAATTATCTTGTTCACCTTCTTCTTCGACTTGTCAGCCTATCTCGCTCCTATTGTTTTATTTTATATTATATTTAAACTAAGAGTCAGTTAACACCGAGACGCGACGTGACGGGACGCTGCGTGCACTTTTTAAGATCACGTTACAAAATAGATCTTATTTACTTCACAATAAGGTATACGGGCTGCACAACACGGTGCATCTCAGCATTCTTCGACACGCGTTCGCACTCGTAGTGAAATTATACCTTTTAATGTTGTAAATAAGTTAGATATTCTGTTGCCATCTTATAAAGTGCGCGCAGCGTCGCGTCTCGATGTGAACTGACCCTAATTTGACATTTCGAATGTATTAAAGTGATTTTAGCCAGCCAATACAATCGTAAGTTTGTCGCAGGAAAATATCCTTTATAGTACCTTTAGTACATTTATATTTCGCCGGTTACGTTTTAGTCCTATGTAATAGGGGGCAAACCTTTTACTATCTCATCATTACAGCCGAAAGACGCCCACTGCTGGACATAAGCCTCTCCCAAAAGGAGGGTTTCGCCATAATCTCCACGCTTGGCAGGCGGGTTGGCGATCGCAGTATGGTGGCAAAATGCATAGAGAACGCTGCTGCCCATTCTCTAGTAAGTCCCTTAGTCGCCTTCTACGACACCCACGGGAAGAAATGGGATGGTGCTATTCTTTTACATCCGTCAGCACACGGACATCACCATAACAATAATCACCACCACCTCCATCATCACCATCTAGCAATCATCACCGTTTCAATATGATATCTCTGGAACAACGTAGAAGTCTCTCTGATCAGATATTTCTCTACAAAATTATCAGTAATTGGTCCGATGTTCCAGAACTATCATCTGAACTTAATATCACTGTATCTAGGCGCACTATAACTAGATCTGTACGCAGTAAAGATATACTTGCTACGTCCTCATCAAGAACCAACCTTGGTTGCAGTGCCCCTATGAACTGATTTATGGCTAATTATAATATAATGCATAATACCAGCAACATTGACAGCTTTTCTTTTTTTGGGTGGGAAATCATCAAATAACTTCGCAACGCTCTGGGTGGAGCGGGAGGGCGTGTCAGACTTTTACTGACTAAAACCCACCCGTGTTCCCTCAGTTGCCTGTGTGCCAGGGGCCGCGGTATCTCTTTCGAACAACCCGCACCCCTGGCAGGCATCGGCCCTTGCGGGCCCCATTAGTTGCTGCTGACATCTCTCTGAGGCGCGCGTGGAACGCAACGCGCCCTCGACCCGGGCTTGGTCCTTACCGGACAGCGAGCTACCCATTACTCGCCGTCCGCAAGCCTGTGCCTACGGTGGCCGAGAATCAGCCTGGGATTCCCGACGCCTGAGGCGTCTCCTGCGAAGGCTGTGAGGGCGCATGTACTGCATCTCTCTCACGTGCGCCGCCTCCCTCTTTGCGAACATAACTGCTTCGCTGAAGGAAGCGACTGCTAGCCATGCACTCTCGCTCCGTACCATGGTCTGGACCAGGGTCGGACGCGAGAGATCGCCGCCGCCGATCACCTCCACGAGGACACGGCGGTGACATTGACATCTTTGCTGACACTTTTTACCAATTCCGTAAAAATATTATACCCCCCAACCATCCATAACATTTTGATCACGTTTATTGCAGTTAATGTGTGATTATTATACATAAAACTATGTATAATAATCATACATTAATAAAATTAAAGCATCTATAATAATTTTTTTAATGAAGTAAATCTGATGTATTTTCTTTATTATTGTCTTTCTATGGTAAAGTAGGTCTTATTTATTTTGATATTATTTTAAATCACTTTGAAATAGGTCTCATAATCAGTATGCACTTTTTTATGTTCGGGGTTTAGTGAATAAGTCGTTGGAGTACCTTATATAAATAAATAAACAAATCACCTAGGCTAGGCTATCATGCATCACCTAAGTTTTGGATAAAACATCGGCATCATTACGATAGACCAGTTATAGATTTATGAAGTTTCAAATAAAAATATTTTCTTAAAGCTTACGCACCACAAAAATATACTTCGGCTTGCGTACATAGACTTGGTACTATTAGCTAGGTAATAAATCAAACTTCTTAAAAAAATCTAAATACAGAATTACTGAAATACTAATCAATGTTGTTCCAATAATATTTTATGGCAAAAATATTGATATTTTTGTCCCAGAACCCACGCGTTTCAGTTTATCACCGCCCACTAATCAAAGAATATGAAATTAATGTCCCGATATTAATAAGAACAGACTTTAGTATCGATAATTGAAATGATAAAGGGCGTTTTCTTATAGCAAATATTGGCCATCCGGGTCAACAAATGCCCTGCCCAGTTTTACGCTTATGTGTTTTTTTTATTTTTTATTACTGAATGGTTCCGTGTGGTGCCGGACGTAAAAGAATAGCACCATCCCATTTCTTTCCCTGGGTGTCGTAGAAGGCGACTAAGGGACTTACTAGAGAATGGGCAGCAGCGTTCTCTATGCATTTGACCACCATACTGCGATCGCCAACCCGCCTGCCAAGCGTGGCAATTATGGCAAATCCCACCTTTTAGGGGAGGCTTATGTCCAGCAGTGGACGTCTTTCGGCTGATATGATGATTACTGTATAGCCTGCTCTTGACCTCGACCACTCTTTATGTTACAGACGAGCTGTGACAGAATAAACGCAAGGCCTGGTAGTAGTTTGTTTATAATAGACTACTGAAACGATTTCAGTACAATTTAATATGGGCATTTAATTTTAATACCTACACAATAGTGGAGATTTCTTTGGTCACAAGCTCAGCTTACTTAAGGCTTTTTCCGCTAAACCAGTTGCTCCATACGTTTGTGTACAAGTAACTAGACAGAATGAAGGGCTTTTTTTCGCTTGCTATGAACACAGAAATAACCTGTGAATGTTCTCGGGCTAGTCTTACGATAATATTTAATAAATTCCTTACGAGTAAAGCTGTGCAAATAGCTACCAGTATTTTACATGGAGCGACTGCCTATCGGACCTCTACAATCCAGTTACTGGGTAATACGATACCCGTTGGTAAGACTGGTTGTCAGTCTTTCGGGCTTCTGATGACCCGTAACGACAGTCAAAGATCCACGAATGACAGCCGGGAATAACGGCTTAACGTGCTTTCCGAGGCACGGAGGGGTCTTGATATGTAAAGATGAACACCCATCCATAGACCAGCCGTGGCAAGCGTAGCTTAACCTGATCGATCCGTGTGGCTATTATTGCTTAGCCACAAGCCCCTTAAACAGCTACTAAAGCATGGGAAATAAATGAAACTCAGTCCATATTCAGCACCAAATTCCCTACGAAGTTTGTAGTGCCTAGACGAAAACAAATAACTTTATACGAAATATAAAGTTACAGGTTATTTAATGTTTCACTAGGTACCGTAAAAGCGGTGAGAATGTACAAAAATAAATAACTCTTCAACAAAATGCATGCAAGCTAAAAACGGCGCGCAGTTTATTTGATTAGAAACGGACGCGAAAAAATCTGTGTTTTCTTTTCATTCAGTAAAATAAATAAAATTCTTTCCTTTTTTAGTATGGTAAATTTTCTATTTATTGTTTACTAGCATTTGCTAGCAGTTTCACCCACGTGGAAGTCGAAATTACCCCACAGGAACGAACTATCGGGATAAAAAGTATCCTATGTATTAAACCAGGTAACAAACTATCTATTTGCCAAATTTCATCCAATTCCGTTCAACCGTTTTTGCTTGATTGAGTATCAAATATCTAAACATTTAAGCATCAAAACATCCAATAATATTAACATACAAACTTTTACATTTATGATGTAGAATAGTACGATTAGATATTCTCAATTCTCGCATGACTAGTGGGATCGACAGACAAGATCTTTGTAACTCGAAAGGATTTACATTCTGTGTTGTGTGTGTTTGTGTTGTGTCAGCTGTAAATCAATAGATATCTAAGTCGCTGGTCCTTCAATCCCAGGATCTAAAACTGACGTTCCCGTTCGATTTGAACTCCCGTATACTCCAAACTTAAATGCTCGTTAAGGTAATGCCCTGTTATCTGCAACTTATCTTTTCCAAACATCTTCAATTCTCACTTCAGTTATCGCCTTTTTACAGCGACTTAGATTTCCTTCCGTCCGTGAAACATCGGATTTGGGTATTTAAATGAGGTTGGTTTATTATTCGGGCATTTTCTGCCATCTCATTTGCATTTATTCGCCGAAATTTCGTTGTATCACGGTGGAATGTGGCTGCCAAAAGGTATTAGGTAATTTGATAGGGGCATTCGATTAGTCTTTCGGTACCTAGGGTTTTTTTTTACATTTGTTCTTGTTGCGTAAACCGTCTGTTGACACCCTCAACGTCAAGGATCTTGACAACTTTCATTCATGTTTTTCAAACTGGAAAATAGAGGACGAAACATGGCGGTTAAAATATGAGGTTATTACTGTTAGTAGCCTTCTTCTTCATAGCGTATCGATAGAAATCTACAGTCCAGAATTTTGCTACAAGCTTAGCACTATCAGCAGCGTCCATAAGATCCTATAGCCTGCAGACGGCAGGATACGCTAGACAAGATATTAAGTGCCCCATTATTTGTGGGACAGCACCACATTTACACTCCAGGGCGAAGTCATCTGTGAATCTCTTCCTGAGCAGGTTCTCTTTACTTCGGCCTACCTGAGTCCGGAGTCTATTTAAAGACTTCCAGTGAAGCCAAGGCAACTCATGTCCAGGTGCGAGATTTTCAGCAGGTGGAATGAATGGGTTTGGTAGTTTTTAACTTATGTTGTTGACCCTATAGATAAGGATATAATAAATACATAAATAAGTAGTATATAAAGCGTGTATGTGCATGCATGTATGCAAGCACAAAAGATAGGGAATTTAGTTAATTACCGAAGTTTAAATCGGGTTTCACAGAGTAGCCTGTTTTGACCGTTTGTGCATCGTCACGTCAGCGGGACGTCAACGGGCGATAGCGATACATACATTTAATGGGGCCGCGTATACAACGTGTAACGGAAAGGGTATATACATACCAAGAGCACGGCTTCTTTGGATGATATCAAACGATATTGGAAGGGTTTTTTAATCCCATCTCTACGTGTTCGAAAGTTATGAGAATTTTTAATACATTGATACCAGAAACCGAACTTTTCAAATTGAAATAAAAACATCACTCGGAAGAGATTTATCTTAATATTGGCAAGTAACGTGGAAAGTTATTGACCTACCTAGTGCGGTGACGCGTTTGTTATGATTTGAATTTAGGAAACATATGAAACCGAAAATTTGGTATCAATTCTTAGAGTATTTTAGTTTGAGCAGAAACTATGTGTAGTGATTCTATACCAGCTGTTATCTTTAGTGCTTAAGGATAGCAATAGGGTTTCTGTTACACCATGTATACCTCACAACGTCAACGGGACTTCACGCTCGGTTCGAATAATCTCATTTCTGGTTGACACTGCTGACGTGACCAACAGTTCCAAGTCTAGTCAGTATGTCTGGAAACACACCGACAGGACAAATTCTAGAAAAAGCTTCTTCTTATCCGACTACGGCGAAGCAAAATGGAGGGGTATACAACAAAGCTATGGTACTGTATACGAAAAAGGATTTGAAAATTAAATAAGAAAGTAGGTTAAACTAATCGTCCCAAAAACTCCCGCACTTAAGCCCATTTGTCTTAGACCCAAGGGACTCGTCTCAGTGTGCCTAGGTAGGTGTATGGTACACAGGGTAGACACGTATTAAATGCTTCTTGACTCAGGTCATTGGAGAGTTGAATTTAAAGGTTGTAAAATTTAGTTGTTACGGCCGCGACTTATGAGATGTAGGTCGTAGGTTCGAACCCAGACCAGCGCTTTACTGTTGTGTAAATTATTTCATCCCCACTGCTCTCAAACCGGTGAAGGAAAACATCGTGAGGAAACCGGCTTGTACTAGAACCAATAATTCGATTACATGTGACATCTACCAACCCGCACTTGGCCCGCGTGGTGGGTTACGGCCCACTGATCACACAGTGTAAACATTACAGGCTAATTATGAATCGGTTCCGTGTGGTGCCGGATGTAAAAAAATAGCACCATCCCATTTCTTCCCGTGGGTGTCGTAGAAGGCGACTAAGGGACTTACTAGAGAATGGGCAGCAGCGTTCTCTATGCATTTGACCACCATACTGCGATTGCCAACCCGCCTGCCAAGCGTGGCGATTATGGCAAACCCCTCTCTGTTTGGAGGAGGCTTATGTCCAGCAGTGGAGGTCTTCGGCTGAAATGATGATGATGATGAATCGTTGACATTTATTTTATACAGTAAAGTAAGAGGATACCTGAATACGGAGTCAGGTATCCTTGACTACCGAGTCAGGTATCCTACATTGTCATTTTTATCTTTATGATGAATGGCACCTTTATTGCTTCTGAGCCTGATTTTTTTAAAGGCTTATCATGAGATAAGAAGATAGACTCATTAGGTTGCGTTCTGTATTAATTACCAGTATTTATTGCATGACTTACACTATTACTTACAAGCTATCGAAAGGAGAGGAGAGGGCTATGCTCGGAGTTTCCTTACGCGATCGAATCAGGAATGAAAAGATCCGCAGGAGAACCAAGGTAACCGACGTAGCCCGAAGAATTGTCAAACTTAAGTGGCAGTGGGCAGGCACATTGCTCGCAGAACAGATGACCGATGGGGTCGAAAGGTTCTGGAGTAGCGACCGCGTACCGGAAGACGTAGAGTGGGAAGGCCTCCCACAAGGTGGAACCATGACCTTGTGAAGGCCACGGGAATCCGCTGGATGTGGGACGCACAAGACCGGTCGCAGTGGAGGAGCATGGGGGAGGCCTATGTCCAGCAGTGGACGTCTTTTGGCTGAAATGATGATGATGATGATGATGATCGAAAGTTTCTTTAAGCGGTTCATTCGTTTTGTAAAATAACGAATTGCCACCGCCATTGTAGATGAAAACGGAAATTCATGATTAATAAGAAGAACCTCTTTATGCTTGATTTTTAGGGTTACCCTATTACTAAGCCACCACTGTCCATCCGTCCGTCTTTGAGCGGGCTGTATCTCGTGATTCGTAATAGGTAGACAGTTAAAATTTTCACAGAAACGTGTTTGTGCTTTGTACGTAAACCATCAACCACAATCTATTTTTAATATTTTTTTTACACCGATCAAAAACATAAAGTAATTCTTGATCAAAAGACACACCCTGTATATGGCTTACGATCGACAGGTTAATTTCCTGCAGAGCCTAGACGCGTTATCGGCATATCAGAAGGTTTTTACAAGTTTTATGAGTAAAGTAATCTTTTTTTCTGGCAAATAAGCTCAGAAATACTGCCTAAAAAAATAATTAGAAAGACGTTACGTAAAAAATATGAGGCCAGTATTTTTTGGCAGCGTCTTCGTCTGAATGGATTTTAGATTTTCCTATACATACTTCAACACCATATTGTACGTCCCTAGTGGTTTGTTTTGTTTAAAAATGTTAAGTTATCTCTTTTTACACGCTTTATATTAGCTTCACTTGTATGTTTGTTTGTATGTTTGTATGTAACCGACTCCTTTGGACGCTATTTTGACCCACTTTAAACGGTCAGATTTCATTTAAACTTTGTAGATTGATGACAGATGACAATTCAATAATTAAAAAAAAATAGCAAAAAACACGGTTTTGTAGTTAGCAAAACTAAAAATAGAAAATAAATAATAGTTTAAAAAAAAACTAAAAAAAAACACGCTTGAAAACCAAACTAAAAAGTAAAAAATAATTTAATTCTATTAAAAAGCGTGGGGTGCTTTTTGAGGTATTTTTATAATCAATTAATATCAAGCACCCCACGCTTTTTAATAGAATTAAATTATTTTCTACTTTTTAGTTTGGTTTTTAAAGCGTGTTTTTTTAGTTTTTTCAAACTATTATTTATTTAGATCGAACACAACAGAACAGAACGGTCGATCAAACTAGCCACGGATGGTTTATGGATGGGTGATCATCTATACATACCAAAATCCATCCGTGCTTCGGAAAGCATGTCAAGCTGTTAGTCTCGACGGGTATTCGCGGATCTTTGACAATCGTTGTGGGTCGTCAGGATCATGAAATTCTGACAATCAGTCTTACCAAGGGATATCGTATTTCCCATTAACTGGGATGGGGAAGTCAGATAACTCAAAACAACGTTTATGTTCTTTCACCAGAATTAGCTTAACTACTGACAGGTCATATGAATTACTTCATATCATTGTTTATTTAACTTGACTGCATAAACCATTTCTTTTTTTTTATTAATTAGATTTTCATTTATCGCTGAATGATGGTTATATGCTATTATTGTATAGAATCAAGTTCTTCCAACATAACAGACAGCTGTGCTGCTGGGGAGTTTGTTGCGCCACTTCTTCTTCCCAGCTAAAGCACTAGGAAGTAGTGAAGGGCGGGCTTTTTGGGGGGACTGTCTTATGTAATTTTGACGTTCAAAAAGTGCTGACTCTCAGCCTAGTTTGAATAAATGACTTTTGATTTTGAGATAGGCAGTCGTTCCATGTAAATACTAGTATGCATCCCGTTGCATCCCGTTAGACTGGAAGTAGACCCAAAAATTTCATAAAGCACAAAACTGATCGATGTAGCTTGGGGAGGCCTATGTCCAACAGTGGACGTCTTTCGTGTTTTCGGTTGAAATGATAATGATGATTTTAGACAGTTCCATGTCAAGGCGTCAAAACCGTGCGCAGCAGGGGCAGGTCGCTCGTTCATAATATTGTTAGGTATGGTTTACAGACGGAACACGTAACTGTTTTTATTATGTATAACGTATGCCATACGAAATTTAATATCTACTTAATTGAATTTTCATTGAGACAGGAACTTTCTTGAGCGAAGATATTATGCTTCTTTTATGACAGCAAATAATCATCAAGAATAATTCTGTTTGACTAATTTGAATACTCTTAAATCTTGGCACTGTATTTCATATATTTTGGATCTTATAATATTAAGATGTCTAAAATTAAAACGTGTTCCGGTAAATCAGTTGACTTGTATCAAAAGGCGTGTACTGCGGTAAATTACTACCATCTTGGAAAATCTAGCCTTACTATTAGTTTGAGATGTCTAAGTCACATTGGACTAAAGTTTTGATCAATGCTTGCTCGTTCTCTATAAAAGATCCCAGAAGAAGAAATGCTTTGCCTGCAGGGTCATACTGAAACTAATAAAAGCCACAGGTGTCGATCAATCTGGTTAAGCTAAGCTTGCCATGGTTGGTGTGTGGAAGGGTGGTTTGGTATACATATAAATACCCCTTCATGCCTCGGATAGCACGTAAAGCCGTTGGTGCCTGCTGTCATTCGCGAATCTTTGACAGTCATTCATTCATCATTCATTCATATCAGTCGCAAGACGTCCACTGCTGGACATAAGCCTCCCCCAAAAGGGGGGATTTGCCATAATTGCCACGCTTGGCAGGTGGGTTAACAATCGCAGTATGGTGGTCAAATGCATAGAGAACGCTGCTGCCCATTCTCTAGTAAGTCCCTTAGTCGCCTCCTACGACGCCCACGGGAAGAAATGAGATGGTGCTATTCTTTACATCCGGCACCACACGGAATGGACGAATGATGTCATACTGAAACTGTATACTCATCACCATCATCATCAGTTCAACAGAAAGACGTCCAATGCTGGACTCCAGTATGCGGTCGCCACTCCAGAACCTTCGGGCCCCATCGGTCATCTGTTCTGTGAGCAATGGCTCTGCCCACTGCCGCTGAAGTTTGGAAATTCTTCGGGTTATGTCGGTTACCTTGGGTCTCTTAACGATATCTTCATTTCTGATTCGATCGCGTAGGGAAACTACAAGCATAGCCCTCTGTAACTGTGTACTAAGACTAACTGCTGCCATACTGTCAACATCCCAAAGTCGCCGTTACGACACCCACGAGTAAAAAAGTTAACACACTATAACTATCTACTTTAACCCCTCTAACGTCCACAATATAACCCATAAAGGCGAACTACGCCCTAAATGTCCACTGACCCACTTACTGGAAGAATGCCCCAAAATGTTACCAAGCAATGCATAAAATGGAAAGAATTGAATCAGTTAAATGGTACTCTTATTCGGTATTAGATTATTGGAGAAAGTTTTATGGCAAAAAACATTTAGATGCGTTATTCGCTCAATATTGGCAAGATAAATGACAGGTAAATTGCAGTTTGTCCCTTGCTGCTCTCTGCCAGCGATGCCCTAAGCCGAGGTCCATGGCTACCACACAGGGGGGCCCTTAGGGAGCAGTCGTAGTTTTAAGTTTCCAAGCCCTGGCCTTCATTTATTAAGGTTATCTACAGGCAATTCCGGCTAAGTAGCCGAAAACTCCCAAGGTTAACCTGAGAGATGTAATTAAAAAAAAAATATTGCGTTATTAGTCACGTACCATCCAGTGACGCGGAGATACACTAGTGACGTAACTAAATATATATGTTTATCTCTTTCTAAGAACAGGAACTGGTATGGGTCTTTCCTACAGATAAAAGAGATGTGGTCTATCCCGTTCTTCGCACCTTGTGTGATTGTATGTACTAGTCATCATCTGCTTAGCCTTTTCCCAACTATGTTGGGGTCGGCTTCCAGTCTAACCGGATGCAGCTGAATACCAGTATTTTACATGGAGCGACTGCCTATCTGACCTCCACAACCCAGTTACTGGGGTAATACGATACCCCTTGGTAAGACTGGTTGTCAGACTTTCGGGCTTCTGACGACCCGTAACGACTGTCAAAGATCCACAAATGACAGCCGGGACCAACGGCTTAACGTGCTTTCCGAGGCACGGAGGGGTCTTGGTATGTAAAGATGGTCACCCATCCACGGACCAACCGCGGCAAGCGTAGCTTAACCTGATCGATCAACCCGTGCAGCTATTGTTACTTAGCCACAAGCCCCTGATTGTATGTACCAGTATGTAACATTAATGATTTACACTGTTTTAGAGTGCTCTAATAATGCTAATGACGCGTCTATTTATTACGTCATTGTATTTCGTAGTACAGTCAACCCACGGCCACGTTAACGGCAAAGGCGATTTTCACAGGTCACTTTACTACTTATTTGCCGTTGTGCGTACTAGCATTTTTGCCGACTTCGCTCGTTTGGAAGATTGATTTCCCCATACAAAGTTCAACCTATTACATCATGTATAATTTTCACTTAGTGTTAGTGTAATATCAACTTAATATTAGAGTAAATTTCAGAATGACTAGTCCCACTGAAAGATCATAAAAATGTTTGAAGTTTATGCCCAAACTAAACTTTTATGTGTATGTATTTTATCCCATCACAAGTATCTTCGGATTACTTTCTGGGAAGCCCCGGCAACTTAATTGTATCTAGATTTAAGATAATAAACACATTTTTTTTTTTTTTTTGTGTTGAGGATGTTTTGCTAAATACACATATTTATTTACCATGATTAGCCTATAAAGTGGAAGCATTATAGCAGCATTATCCCATTTCTTCCCGTGGGTGTCGTAGAAGGCGACTAAGGTACTTACTAGAGAATGGGCAGCAGCGTTCTCTATGCATTTGACCACCATACTGCAATCGCTAACCCGCCTGCCAAGCGTGGCGATTATGGCAAATCCTTGGGCTTACGTCCAGCAGTGGACGTCTTTCGGATGATATGATGATGATGATTATAGCTGCTGGGCCACAGACCTCTCAGTGAGAGGGAGTGGGCCGTAATTTACCACGTGGGTCAGTGCGGGTTGGTAGATGTTACCTGTCTTAGAATTTTTGGTTCTAGAACATGCCGGTTTCCTGACGATGTTTTCCCTCACCGTTTTTAAAAGTAGTGGTGATAAAATAATTTACACAAATTAAAGCGCCTATTTGGTTCAAACCTACGACCACCACAGCTTTCATATTGTGTGTAACAGTGACAATAATTGATCATTTTACATTCATGTGATTTTTTTAAAATTAAACTTATTAATTAATTACTTAAAAGTGTCTCTTGTTTATTTTCTCATAGAAGGAGATGAAAAGTATAGTATATGACTCGAGAGCAAACAAACGCTACGTTCAGGATTCTATTTTAGAATCCTTCGCTTCGCTCTGGATATATATATTTTAAAAATATTATTATGCTCCCTTGTCATACAATCTACTATTGCATATCACCGTTGTATGCTTCCTTGCTGTTTGTATTTCTAGTGCATGACTCAAACTTTTTTCTTTATTTCTTTCTTTCCAGCAGTGTCAATATAATAGGCTGATTATGCTATGCGTTGCCAATGTTCAAATAGACAGACATTTCAGCATTTATATCACAGTAGGAGGGCTAACAATCGATTCAGGTATTCGGCTCGCTAGACATTGTGAGATTGAGTTTGTCGAGCAATTTTTGGAGAACTGCGGGTGTTACATTGCTAACTGAACCACGTAATTATCTACCGACTAAAATGAAAAAAAGATTATTGCTATATTTGTAACTGGTTAAAGACAGAGTCAGGAAAAATAAGCAGTTACCATGATTAACATTACATGGTCTCTACACAGTGGCAGGACCATCGACGAGCAATCTTTTACTATGGATTGAACGAACGTGAAGGATTCTAAGTACCGGGGCTTAAAAAATAAAACGCTTGTACGCGTGTAAATATGAATAATATCATTTAATCCACGTTTTAGATCTTTACAGCTCCGCGCCTGTTAATCAACTGTTTTCTTCCGAAACAAAAATCCTAGTTTAAATTATTTGAGTATTGATTCAAGATCTTTCTGACATTTCATTGACTGCCGGTACAAACCTAAGGTTGCATTCGATAGGCAATCAACCTTTACATTACCTACATGATTTTGAAACCGCCACTATGCGTCGGAAAAAAAAATCAAATTGATAACCACCGAAACAATTCTACACAGGAGGTTTAGAATCAAGTGCTGATTTTTTATGGTTACAGATTGAGCGTCGATGGCCCTGCCACCCTAAACAGGGTGTAACAGAAAACCTAATGCTATCCTTAAGCACTAAAGATAACAGCTGGTATGGCATCACTACACACAGTTTCAGCTCAAAATAAAATACTCTAAGAATTGATACCAAATTTTCGGTTTCATATGTTTCCTAAATTCAAATCATAACAAACGCGTCACCGTACTACGTAGATAAGTAACTTTCCACGTTACTTGCCAATATCACGATAAATCTCTTCCGAGTGATGATTTTATTTCAATTTGAAAAGTTCAATTCAAACGTATACCCACATTTAGCCAGTTATGTATCAAGACCTATGTCATAGGAGCGAGCCTATTGCCATCAAGTGAGCACAAATCCAGACTCCGGGCTGCTACTGAGAAATTCCAGATAGAAAAACCCAATGACACTTTGCCCGACCTGGGAATCGAACCAAGGACCTCATGTTCAGCAGAAGCACTTGCGACCTATAGACCAACGAGGCAGTCGAGGGACGGCCTTTTATAAATTACTAAACCCGAACAAACAAATTGTTGGTCAAAATAAATCAACAAGCCTAATCAAACAAGACTGAATGTGACTCGCAATTTGTTAATTTAACAAACCCGTATAAAAACTAAACTTACTCGTATATAAAATGGGGCCCTAACTTGGAAAACTAATTATAATAGATGACGTCAACAATTAATCGTAATAACTTTGTACTATGTAATCAGTTACAGGCACAACAGTTGCGCGTGCACTGATTGGACAGGTCTATTTAAATCTGCGTTGTTTTTTACTCAAAATACCATTTCAAACACCAATCTACATGGTCTTCCATGATCTGACCAAGATTATATCTGGACTTTAAAGGAGACTGGTGACCTCAGAGTTTGTTTCGGCCTTTCTTCTCAGAGTAGACAGATAGGAAACGCCAACCTCATCTAGTTTAAAAAATATGATTTCATTTACAGCTGTTTTAAAAAAAAAACTAATGTAGATCATTACTTATTGGCATAGTACGGTATTACACCTATGCTAGATATTGTTACTACTTTAACTAAAAGCTAATATAACTTTTTTTAACCGATTTCAACAAGGAGGAGGTTCTTATTTCGTCTGTACTGTTTTTTTTTTTTTGTATAATAGTTTCGCGTTGAAAAATTCTTGGCCATAAACTAAAATGCATATTGCATTATCCAAAGACACCAACATCTGTAATTAAAGTTAATATTCTCTTTGTAGTATTTTTTTTTGGATGTCGGTTCTGTTTTTTAGCAAAAAGGTTTTTTAGGGTATATGTGACCATAACATTATTTGCTTTCGTCTTAAATTCGTCTATGAACTGGCTTCATTAAGTTCGTTTAAATATATAAAGTGTAGTGTAAACAAACCTATGTTTTGCTTGTAAACAAAATAATTATGTAGTGGACGCGTTTGTGTCGTGTTTATGCAAACAAAACTAAATGTTTATGAACCCGTTTAAATGTTTGAGTAAACCACTCAATGTGTTTTTGTTCGTGTGGCTTATTGCTGTAGTCTTATTACAGTTGTAGTATGAAGTTACTATAAACTCGTACATACATAAACTCAAGCCTTCTTTCCATGTGAGGTAGACAGAAACTACAAAACGCCACCCGCTACGATCCTTACATAGTCTTACTATCGGCAAACTTCGAGTATCGCCGGTATATCGGCATTGGTATCGGTATTGGATGCATTCCTAGTTTTAATACCAACGGTAGGTTTATTTGTCACTAGCTAATGATCTCGTCTCCGCCCGCATAAATGTTGAACATTTTTCATACAGACTTCCAACCCCTATTTTTACCCCTTTACGGTGGTAGTTTCTTATTATCCTTCCGTAGCTAACGTCTTCTCCTCATAATCTACTTTTGTGCCAAATTTAATCATCGTAGGTCCAGTAGTTTTTGAGATTTCGTGATTAATCAGTGATTGAATGAATGTATGAATGAACCTTTCGCTTTTGTATATATTGATAAATAAACACCATGACAGTTGAACGTTTTATTGTCAAAATATTTAACCTGTGTAAATGTTTGTTGGGCTGACGACGTACACGCGATGTTTTTTGTCACCGCTTAGGGACGTGTTGTTTTAAAATATAAAAATAAATATGTGCTTTATGACTTCATTTTAAAAGTCAAATATCTCGTTGCGTCTGGGAATTTACTAAAAGTGCTCTTACATGGGCAATTTTTTGAGCAATTATTGCTCGGCAACACTAATGGAGCAATCTGGAGCAACAACAATAGAATGCGAAATTTGTTTCGGGAATATTGCTTCTGATTGGTCCATATATTTCACATTTCTCAATGTCGCCAATATGGGTTGACGAAAATCCAATCGGTTTGGAAATTTTTAGTCAATTTTCATCAATATCTCGTTTGTACGTATAACTACGTCTTGTTTGAGAGAGGAACCAACCGGCGGCGGATGCGGCGTGGCGGGGGCGTATTACCTAGTTTTTTAAGTTGCTCTATATTGCATGGTATTGTGTGGCCGTATCTCTGGCAACAGGTTGCTACATGTTGCCATACAGGTTGCTACATGTTGCCATTGCCCTAAATTACTGGATGTAGTCGTGACGTCATAGTTGACGCGAATTGACCAGGGTGGAGTAATTTTAGTTGCTCGTGTTTAATCCTTATCTTACTCAGAGAGCCAGTGAGACTGTTTATTTTAAAGTGTTACCGAAAGTCTGACAACCAGCCAAGAAGTACCCAGGAACGGAGTTGTGGGGGTCAGATAGGCAGTTGCTTCATGTAAAATATTGGTATTCAGCTGCATCCAGGTAGACTGGAAGCCAGCCCCAACATGGTTGAAAAAGGCTAGGCAAATGATGGTGGTGTTTCATGTTTATACCAATGTCTGTTTTACGCCGTAGAAAGCGAGTGGTTCATTTCAACGTAACTCGTAGTGACGAACCAAACCGTTCGGGGGTAATAGGGTCCCATGATATGAGAATCCAAGTTAACCAAATAATACGGAGACGACTATGGCCCATGTATTGGGCAAGTGATCACGGTTCTAGCTGTTGGAATACAACAAAATATATACGTCCCACTTAAGTAGTTTGAGAGTCTTCTCTTTTAATGTTATACATATCGTCGACTGTAATCTAACTGGCGTAAGGGACAAATTGCTACTTTTCAGGAGAGCCAAAAAACTTTTTTTTTTATATCATCATAACTTTTTATTTTTTTAGGTATATTGAAGTGGTTTATATGGTTCTGCCTAACTTTTTGGTCTCTAAAACTTGATATAATCTACTGGCATATTAAGGCATTAGTTACAAAGATAGCATGTCCCTTAAGTCCAAAAATTATAAAAAAAATGTCCATTAAGCCCTAACTTTTTTTTTGCACGCGAGTTTCAAATGTCGTAAGACTATCAACACTGTTAAATACAATCAAAATGGCGCACAGTGGAACGAATGTATGGGAGCGGTTGGACGTAGACATGTCCGAAAAATAAGAGTAAAATTATGACAAACTAATGATGCCATCTTATTCGATTACTTAATGCCTTCATAAATTGTGGTGATGAATTTCTTCATAACTCCCATATTTCGGGAGTAATTTGAGAAAATGTGAAATTTTACTATGAAAATGAGTGTATCGAGCTCTCTCCCTCCTGATTCCGGGCTTGTTTCAAGTAGCGGTCTCTAATATCGTAATGCTATTACTAAGAGCTATATTTAATACTAAGACACATAGTGCGCCAAATGTGCACTTTCTGGGATAAAAGGAAATGAAAATTTAAAAAAAAAAACGTTTTTTCCCCATTTGTATTTACTTTAAACCGCAGACAGACTTATTAAGAGGTCTATAAATATATTATATATATATACAGAAATATATATTAACAAAAATATTCACAAGAACTGATGAGAGTATGACTTTTAAGTAAGTTGATAATAAATTACCTAGTTTCATTAAAAGTACAATAAATAATTAAGATGTAAGCTCTAATTTACTAAGTTACACATTTTAAAACAATAACATCATTTAATTATCTTCGTCATCATCATCATCATCAATTAATTCAAATTCAGAATCGATGTCCGCTAAATCATTTATGTTAACAAATTCGATATCACTTTTCTCAGAATCCGTAAGCTCATAAAATTCCTTAAAAGAAGATTTTTTTACAAACTTATTTCCTTTTGGACGGATACTTGTAACAAGTGGATCAGAAGACAGTAAAAGATTGTGCATAATATCTTCATTGCATGAGATACTGCTATGCTTTCGAGAATGCCCCTCTCTATATTTTCTAAAATCTTTATTTCTAGCCTCAGATGCCTCTTCGGATAGAAAACCAATGGGCACAATTGACATGTTCTGAACTATGTCTGGCCCATGCATTAAAATTTTATGAAGTGAAGAAGGCATATAATACCATGGGTATAACTCCACGTAAAGCTTAGCAGTATCAAAGCAGAACTCTCGGAATTTAGTTACGTTGATCTTCTCTCCTGATGAAATACACTGCAAGATCACACAGATTTTTCTTAAAAGCATAGCATCTATTCCGGTCAGTTCAGCAGATTTAGTGTAGTTTTCAAAAAATCTCCTTGCCGAGTTGCCATTGTTGGTGGATCCACTGCCTTGTTTCACAACATCGAGAAGTAAGCCCGTTTCTCTTCTTACAGCCTCTTGAACTCTTTTCTTCCTGTCATCAACTTGCCTTTTTGCTATATCACCCCTTACTTGCCATGATTTTATGTCTAATTTGTAGGAAATGTGTAATAAGCATTCCATTGAGCGAATCCAAGCGTGAAGGGTGCTTAAGCTATATTTATACATGTCCTCGTTTGCGTGTTTATCTTTGATTAACTCTAAATTATTCATTTCTTTAGGACAAGCCTTGCATATGTCACACACTGAAGCTGCTGTATTGGATATAATGGAATGAATTTTACCATCAATCATTGTCAACAGCAGTTGGTGTTTGACACTAATTCCATCAGTGATGGTGGATGGAGTTAAGGCTTCAATCTCTGCTTCGATTTCAGCCATCTCTCTCTGCACATTTTCTTTGGTTTCCTTTATAAACTTAAACAATATTGGCCGGCAAAATGAAGTGGAAGATGGTCGCTCGTTTTCCCAAATTGTTACACCTTTTGAGACGAGCCGCAGTGGTACAAGACTAATCATAAAATTACTAGCAAGATCGATTTGCTCATCTTCACTCGTCCTTTGATGATAAATGCTTTGGCTAGATGATCCGTCAAAACCCCATTTGCTGGTCAATACGAGCTGTTGATTGGGATCAACAGGGGTTTCTAACGACCTAATAAGTCTTCTTGAGGTTAAATCCATCAAGGCTTGTAATTTGATTTTTGCAGAGCTCTCTGTAACTGTGAGATCTTCTTTGGCCGGATAGCACTTAATTTTTTCTTTAACCAACATGTAGTAACTCGGGTATTGAAGAGCTCCTTCTTGAGTGTTGAAATCCCGAAGAGTGTTATAGCGCCATTTCGATAAGTTCATCGATACATAAAGAGCCAATGCCTTCAAAGGGGATATTTCCCGTACCTGAATTGATTTACCTTCAATGAAGGCTTTGATTTTTGAGGCCTCTTCTGGATTCTCCGTCAAGTATTTCATAACATAAGCTGTATCGCTTTGTCCTGCCTTTTGAAGCGCCCTTTCGGCCGAAAACATAATTTCAGCGCTGCTACTGCTGCATGAAAGACTATCTTCAGTGCGTCTTCTTTTTTGCCGGTTACTAAGGTCCTCAAAAGATTTACGAGGACTAGGATGTGTACAAGTTGAAGCATCAGATTTAGCAGGAGAAATTATGGGCTCGATGACGTCACTTATATTTTCTGTAGAAGGTTCCATATTTTCATTCTGTAATTCCGGCCATTGAATTGCAGCCTGTAGCCAAATCTCATGTTTCTTCCGAAACTTATCTGTGCTTCTTCCAGACTGTGTCCATTTCGCATAAATGCGGTAGCAAAATCGACGACACCAGTCTTTTAAACTTGTTTCAGCACTTTCACATAACTGAACACAACTGTTATCTTTTAAAACACTGAACAAATAGTTAAAGTCGCGTAAATCTTTATGTGCGCGTGCGCATAAAGCAACGTGAATATCAAGATTTGTATTAAAATTTGGAAAATACATTGCGAGATTAGCTTGGATACAACGAGGTGTAAATCAACACTGATTTTAAAGTTACTAATAGTGACCTATTTATATAAAATCCAGGTATCCCAGGTATCCTTTGTTAAATATTGCAAGGTAATTAGTTATTGTGATAATTAGTAAATGATGCATGCTAAATTAGTGTATTAAGAGCCATTTAGTAATTAAATAATAGCAATGTTCTTATCAGTAATCATTAGTGCATCAGTTTTATATGTAAACCTTAAGTCCCTAATTATATATCCTAATTAGCTTATATCTTCTCTAATTGGCTGCTCAGAAATGTTATTGTAATAAGGTAAACCTTTAGAAAAACGGTTTTAATCAACAAAATAAACAAAAAATAAAAAAATTGTGTTATAAAATAAACATCACTCTTTATCCCAGAAAGTGCACATTTGGCGCACTATGTGTCTTAGTATTAAATATAGCTCTTAGTATTAGCATTATGATATTAGAGACCGCTACTTGAAACAAGCCCGGAATCAGGAGGGAGAGAGCTCGATACACTCATTTTCATAGTAAAATTTCACATTTTCTCAAATTACTCCCGAAATATGGGAGTTATGAAGAAATTCATCACCACAAGTTATGAAGGCATTAAGTAATCGAATAAGATGGCATCATTAGTTTGGCATAATTTTACTCTTTTTTTTCGGACATGTCTACGTCCAACCGCTCCCATACATTCGTTCCACTGTGTGGCGTAAGTGTTTTATCAGGTAATTAAAGCTTTATTATTAGTAAATAATATATGGACAAACAAAGGGTAATGAAGTAAAATTTAAAAATACCAAAGTGTTTTTATTATTATTATAATATTTTTAAACTCAATATTAACTCTTTGAATCAATACAAACATAAACACTTCCTTTAATTTTAACAAAATTGTGGTGATTATTTAACCTTTTTTATTATTAGTTATTTATATTTACTTTTTATTATAAATTTTTGCTTTAAAAAAAATGTTGTCTCAGCTTAGCCATAATTTTTCAATAACTATTGACATTACTCAAATAAACTAAACTAAATAATTAAAAATCTATTCTTCTTCATCATGAGTGCTTTCATCATTGTCACTTTGTTATAACTTGTCTTCAGTTGCTTTAGAATATGGAAGTTTTTGTGTAATTTACGCCAATATAATAAGTTATTACCAATACATAACACATACGTCAATCGCTTTACATTTGTCCGATACATCATGTTTTTGTTTGAAAAATGATTTAGGAACGTCATTTTTCTGTGGCGTATCGGACATTTTTTTCAAGCTACAGCGATGTTATATATACCATTCGAAAGAGCGCAAAAATCTTTATCGGACTGCATTCAAAACTCATTTTGAGCAAAATGTCCCTTAGGCCAAGTTAGATTACAGCCGACGATATTACATTGTTCACAACTTTACTAAGCTTAGACGCCAGTGTTCCGTATGGACTAAGCGAGAGTACACACACACCTCTCCTGCTAAATAAATGTAATAAATAAAACAGTGGAAATTATAATTGTGTCTTGCATTGGTTCTCAAAACCCAACACTAGCACATGATAACAAAAACCGGTCAAAAAGCAGTCGCTCTATATTCAGCTGGATCTGGTAAGATTAGAAACTGACCCCAAAATACTTGAGAAAAGACTAGACAACAAATCAAAATAGGTACGTCACACAATCGTCAATAGCTGTTGACGTAAAACGCCTCCCTTACAAATCCGCTTACCAAGCTATTCTAAAATAAAACACGGTATCTGAAATACGAGCTGTGTTTATAAAACTAATTGTACAATTCTATTATTGTAACATTCAGTCAGTATTTACTTTGTTATACAATACTGACATCATAATAACATGGGTGAAGCTTACAATGAATTTATCAGGTCAGCGGAATTAGAAATAGTACGCGTACTTCCTATATTTTTCCTTGCCTGTTTGGTTGCCATCGATCTGGGTGTGTGAGTGAGAATTCAGTTGCAGCTAAACGTGGGGTTCTGAGTGCGAAACTTGATTTGGGGAAGTGTTCTTGGGTTTTATCATATCATATCATTTGGAATTTCTCAGTACGTAGTAGTCTGGAGTTTGGAATGGTTAACGGTTAATACCCTGATCTCCTATGATACTGTAAGTGGAGTAATGTGGATATCTGCACACACCCCTGTCCACCTCTCTGAGGCTGATACCGTTGGTGTAATTTGCAGAATTGCATGCCAGCGCTGCGACACTTTTTAAATGTCGCAGCATCATGCTGACGTAAGAGCCTTTTGGCCTCGTGTAGGAGTTTCTGTTTTATTTTTAATTTTTTACTTCCAATAAATTTGTTTTTTTTTCAAATATTTTTTGTACGATTGTGTGTTTAGTTTAGTATGTGATTTTCCTGTGCGAGTCACAATAAATACTGTTTCTTTCTTTCTTTAGGTCCAAGATAAATTAATTTTAAAGATACGTTTGAAACCGTCACCCGTTGGGAACGAAGTTTCTTACGCTTTTCTTCAAGTCCGATCGTAACATTATCGCTACCGCCATCTTGGATTATTTATTTTGGCCTCACTATCGGCTTCAGCATCCTCCAAAACCACGAAAACTATCTCACTCTCTTCTCTGTCACTTTCTATTATAAAGAGTAGCATGGAGCAAAACGCTCTTTCGAAACGTAACGAATAATAAAATCCAATAATAAAAATCCAAACTATAGTATGCAACCCAATCCGAGCCTAAACCTATAACTGAACTCAAAACCAGTTGCTAGGAAAGCCTGGGTCGTAACCCTAGTGTTATGACAGCCACTACTATCCACGAACCATCGCGTCCTGGCAGAAAAGGTTATAAAACAAATGGCGTATGTTAGCCCCGCCGTAAATGGACTAACGACCTTTTGCTCTTCCCTTAATGGCTTACAGATATTGTTTTATATCCTTGTTTAGATGAAGCGATAAAGATGGACTGAGTCGGCGCAATGTGTGTGTGTGTGTCTACTTGAGCAAAAGAGAGTAGGAGGGCTTCTCCTCCACATTTTTATATGTGCACAGCCAAAGTATGGAACTTTCAGTCTGCTGCTAGTGTCTGTGTTCCCTTCCACGTAGGCTGTAATGTCCCACTGCCTCCTATCTTTGAGAGGGAGCGGGCATATTATTAATGTTTATATCCTGCAAGTCATCTCTTACGTCAAGTCTATGAGACTTGCAGTAGGATACTTACATTCACACATAATCAGTTCATAATGTTCCCATTGCTGGGATACAGGCCTCCTCTCTGTGAGAGGGAGTGGGCAATAATCTACCACGTGGACCCAGCGTGAGCTGGTAGATCACTTGTCTTGAAATTTTTGGTTTTAGGACCTGGCGGTTTCCCCACGATATTTTTCTTCACCGTTTTGAGAACATTGGTGATTATGGAACAGGATATTACTTAGGTATGTACCAGTGGCGAAAGCACTATACACCGTGAAATTTTAATGGTTGTTTTCCCGCAGCGAAATGGTTTTTTCTTGGTAATACAATCGTTTTATAAACAAATAAAATCCCCATGCCAAAACGCCATAATCGGGACCTAAAAATTCATATAACAGCGATCCCATAATGATGTCACTTTAGGTCACGTGACACTGCTTCATATGGACGAGAGTAAGCCGCTGTACAGCGGGTTATGACAGAGACAGATATAGAAAAATGCGTCAGCGAAAACGAAATGCATGAATATTGCATATTTTCTTTAGTTTTCAGCTGTTAAATTTTGTTGTATTTCATTCTTAACATTCCTATGTTAATTTTAGAGTTATAGTAAGCACTCTTTATTGATAAGTCAGTAAGTTAAAGCCGACTTCGCTTCGGCTTCTCTCTTACAAAAATTGACACCTCGCCGCTGGTATGTACACATAAGACTACGAAGTAGTAGCGTGTAATAACTAGGTCGTGCCTTTGATATCCGATTGACACAAATTCTAGAAAATTTATGTTCCATATCTTCAAATAAATGTAAATTAATTTATTCTCAGGTAAATAAAACCCATTGCCAAACCATTTACAAAAATGATATAAAACCAAATCACTTGAAAAAAACAACTTCGGTCGACGATATGTATGCGAATCATATTTTGTTCGACATTATAGCTTGACACTAGTAACACTGACATGAAAATTGCAAAAAAAACGTAAGAAAAATTTTATTTCACGAGCTTCACTGGCGGCTCCCTTGGCAATTTAAATTGAATAGATAATATGATGAGATTACGCGATTAAAGATTATGCTCTTTAAAGCATACGCTATTTGGCATACACGAGCGGCTTGTGGGTAAGGCGTACTAAGAGATCGCTGGACACCCTGCGTATTCAATATAGTAACTGCTACAGGATGCTGTTGGGACTGCCGCGCTATTGTAGTGCGTCCGGTATGTTCATTTTTGTTCATACTGATGATTTTTACGCCATAATGCGCAAAAAAACAAATTCCATCTTGTTAAGATCACGGTTTATACTTGGACTCGTAATCGTATAAAGTTACGACTTGACAGTAGAAGGGTTACCAGATTATGACAAAAAATAAACAACCGACTTCCAAAAAAACACTACAAAGTGAAAAATAACTTTAATTTCGGAAGTCGGTGACTTTGGATATATTTATTTTAATTTTTTGTCACTGCCTTCCGAAATTAAAGTTATTTTTCACTTTTTAGTGTTTTTTGGAAGTCTGTTATTTATTTTTTTGAAAAAAGTTTTTTATTTTTCACTTTTTAGTGGTTCACATGTGCTTACCCCTTCACAGCGTACCGGCGTGATGTTATGTTATTAACTGGCGTAAACAATTGACAGACATGAGATTTCAGCAATCCCTGTCCATTTGCTATCATTTATTGAGGAGTTCCGTTGCCTATCTCCGAAGTTCTTCATCAGGTCTTCACCAAATTGAAATGGAACCACTCCGAGAAAGTATTCTTCCAAAAACTACACAAATTGCTTCAAGTGTGCCTATAAAATTTGAAGAGTTCTCTCTATTTCTCGAGGATCCCATCATCAGATCCTGACTTGATGATCATGGGACCACCTGGGAAGTATACCCTTTCAACCAAAAAAAAAATTTCCAAATCGGTCCAGCCATCTTCGATTAATCGGGGAACATACATAAAAAAAAAAAAAAAAGGTTCCGACGAATTGAGAACCTCCTCCTTTTGGAAGTCGGTTAAAAAAAGATAGTGAGGTGGTGTAAGAATGAATGAAATTGAATGAACTTAAAATAATGTACTACATAAATGCAAAGAAAAATAATTAAATTTAATAACTTGTCTTAAAAACATGAATATGCGCTTTTAAAAATAGTAGAATTTGTTATATTATATTCTTATATTCCACATGTTACAAAGGAATTTTTAAAGTTTTATCACTATATTGGGTATCATTTTGCATATTTCTGACTTATTGAAATATTTAAAAACTTTTAAAAATCTTGAGCTAAACTTGAGCTACAAAGGTTACTTTTGAAGGAAAACTGGGACACTTAAAATGGGACATAGGTTGTTCTTGAAGGAAATATTGAAAATGAAAAGACAAGGTAATTTTATTATGTACTAGCTTTTGCCAGCGGCTTTGCCCGCGTGGAGGTCGGTGTATTATACATATAAACCTTCCTCTTGAATCACTCTATCTATTAAAAAAACCTGCTCCAAAATCCGTTGCGTAGTTTTAAAGATTTAAGCACACATAGGGATACAGGGTCAGAGAAAGCGACTTTGTTTTATACTATGTAGTGATTTATTGCTGATTCATGTGAATAAAAAAATCACTGACACTAATGTCTCACCACTACTGTTATCAGAGTTATCAACATCAGCACTTACATCATCATTATCGTCATCACAATTTTTTTTTATAATCAACCGATGTCACTGACATAACTGCTTTTTGCCGAAACCACGTTGACAAAAGTTGTTTATGATGAATAGGTACAACGAATAAAAGCAAATTTCTTGTGACAAAACTTGTTTTTGAAGAAATATAAAATATTGTCAGAAAGCTTACAAATTCCTCTAAAAGATGGCGTAACTAACTCATAATTCAATCATGGAATTTTTGACAAAGGTGGTTTTTGAAATAAAGTCTTCGATTTACCTGACTGTTTTTCCGTATGTATGTACACACGGCTACATATCAAGATATAAATTTCCAGTATAAGCTGATGTCGTATTGTATAGGATTTCCGTACAGTGCGAGATCAGCATAAACTGGAAAGGAGACTGAAACGATTACTTACAATCTTGGGCCTAGATGTAAAATGATGAAAGTGGTGTCAATTAATAGCTTAAATATTATCAACCTTTCACTGAAAATTCTGCGGATTTTGTCAATCAGAGAACAGCGATATAAGAGATTAAGTAAAAGTGAGGTTATGATACAATCTTTAACTAACAGCTGATTACTGAAGTGCAAAAAATGTTCTTTTGCAAGGGTCGAAAAATACAATGCAGTGGTCGTGAAAAATTAAGAATAATCGGGAAAGCACTCAAAGCGCATCGGAAAACACAAAACGAGTAAGCAAACATGAGCAGGCGCAAGCGTCTAGTGTCAATGTCAGTCAGCTGTCATGCCAGTGACATAGACTAAAAATAGAAGACTGATTTTAATCGATATGAAATCGATAATCATTAATATTGGTTTTTCAGTAATTAATTGATATTTTATTTATTAATATGGCTGTAATAATGTGCACTATATTGCATATAAATATGTTTAGTGCATTTAATTACTTTGAGTTAATTATTTAGTGCAAAGGTGACTGTGTAATCGATTACTCAATCGAAAATCTCACGAAAACTATCTTTCTCATATTTCTCTGCTTCCAGATTGAGAATTGAGGTGATTTTTCATATTCTAAGATAAAAAAATATGACTAATTTTTGCGATCATATCTCAACTCGTTACATTTGGGCCCACCGTTTTCCATCTCCTTTATAACTTGATGTGTAGCCGTGTGTACTTGCTAAGAGCAAGAATAGACCGTTATGAACTAAGAGCTATTTGTGTACGTAATTGTTAAATTGGTCGATACATTGCATTTGGATTGTAAGAGTGGTTCGGGAATGTTAGAGTTTGGGTGCAAATAGACCACGTTTCGATGAAATAAACTAGATAGCTTGGATATTGAAGTAAAATTTTTGTTTGCACAATGAAGATTTTTTTATTCTTTTCAACAGAATGACAAAGTCAAAGCAATTCAAATAGGCACATAAAAGGCACTTTTGAACGTGAACATTTACACTAGGTAGTTTTGTATGGAGAAGAATGGGGAAGTAACTCCACCGCTACTCTTTTAAAATGTTTTCCAATATTTAACATTAATTTTATAATTTTATGTGAGAACGATGCACATACAATAAAATTACCATACCACAATAGTTTAAAATAATTATAAATGAGAGCAATGACAGATAAATTAATTATACGATTTTCTAAAAACGAGTAATAGGTCAGTGTATGAGTTTAAGTAATCGGAGTGTAAATAAATGTCACACAAATAATGAAAAAAACAAACAACTAAAAAGTTTCATATCACGGTGTTTCTTTACACCTTCTTTTCGAAATAATCTTATTGAAAGCGAAGACAACATTTTTTTTAAAGAGCGAAAAACTTCTCGTATGGAGAAGAATGGGAATGGGAAGGGGTAACTAGATACAATTCTTTTTCATTCTGGTTCTACATGTATAAGTATATGTCTTTATACGTCTTATTGAAATTTGCTCTCTGACTTTCCATTTTTTGCTCTGTGCTAAGTCAAGCTTGTTCCAAAAAGGAGAAATAAGTATATAATGTATTTTTTAACATACTGTTTCAGTTTGAAAAATAAAAAAATGAGGGTATGTCCCTCACAGTAGTTTCTTTAAAGTAACAAAGGTTACCTATTTACGATTGTAGCATGTCTGCATGCACTATAGCATGTCTTTCTCCAACATTGTTACTATAAAAGTTCCTGCACATGTAGGTAATCAAAACCTGAATAACAATAATTATTATTATTCCGTTCTTAGATACGTCTAAGGGCAATTTTTTCAATAGTCTATGCAGATTACTTATATCTGAAGAATAAATCTGTCAGTTTGGCATATTTTCTATACAAAAGCTGTCAACCGACATTTATTCCTCAGATAAAACTAAAAAAACAATGTTTATTTTAATTACAAAGTACATTTACGTACATGATTTGGAGATCACCTTTTAAGCATGAATTGCTTAGATTGTCAGCACTAACTTGTGGGGTCCGCAAGGGCTGTTGCCTGCCAGGGGTGCGGGTTGTTCGAAAGAGATACTGTGGCCCCTGGCAACAGAAGGAACACGGCTGGGTTTTAGTCAGTAAAATCCTGACACGCCCTTCCACTTCACCCAGAGCAGGAGTTATTTAATGATTTCCTAGCCTCAAAAAACAAGAAGCATGAATTGCTTGTATTAGGAGACTCCGCTCTTCCACATAAAAATAATCATATTGAAAAATTAGCCCAAAGACAATTAAAAATAATATTAATCAACCTGTATTGTCTCACTGCATACAAAGGCCTCCCTTTCCTTTTTCCGCTCAACCCGATGCTGAGCCAAAACCTGAATATTGCATCAAATTCTATTTGAGCTCAATATGGTTTTATATTCGACGCCAGGAACGGGGTCAGATGCAAATAGTCTCCATTTCAATGTAAGGTGACGCGTCCATGAGCTATCGACCTCCCCCCTCCTAATAAAGTACTATTCACACCACAGTGTATCACAGAGCGAAGGTAGCTTATAATTAGATTCGCTGCGAATGAATGCTGCCTCAGAAATTCAGAAAAGTAAAGTTGTGAAAGAAAAGTTGGGGAGAAAAAAAAGCACCCTCTTTTTTAATAATTCAATTTTTGAGTCACTTTCTGCTTTTTTTGGAAGATGACTGAAGAATGGAGATAACATTCATCTTCAAGGTGGTTTTTAATTACTGGGCTGTGGTTTTAAAAGATTCTCTTGTTAGAATACAATCCGGGCTTAGAAACAGTGGTGCTGGTGTGGTGTTTAATATTTTTCTATGTAAAAGCAACATTAATTTTCCTTTACCATTTCCCTGGCACCAAGAATATTATAAATTTCTTGGAGGCAAAAGGCTGTAAGTTAGGGACACACACGTTGTGCTTTTGACGTAGACTATACTGGGTAAGTTTTTACCCAGTGCGCAAACTGTAGCCATGAATTCAGCATATCATTCTAAAAAAAATCAGATGTTCCATACATTTTGACCACATAGATATTGCACTTTTCTATGAAACAGCTGTTTTTTTTTTTGTATTATCGACGAAAAATTTCTGTGGGGTTCTAGAAAGATATGCTGAATTCATGGTTACAGTTTGCGCATTGAATAAAAACTTATCCAGTTTATTACGAAATTGTAGCAAATATCTAGGAAGAGACTGTTTTCGACATCGAATGAACTTCTATGAGTCTGTATCTTTTTCTCAAAGAGACACATGATAACTTTATGGCATACACACAATAACTATCTCCCATAATTTTCCCACTAACTTTATTTGTAGAATGGCATTTCGATCCAACGATCGAACAACAATTTTTTAACGGTATTTTTTTTAACGTTGGTTAAAAATAGGTTAAAGGCGTTTCTCTATCGAGTGAAAATTCAAACTGTTCTTTTTCTTATCTTGGGTGGTAGTATATGTACTTGTATATACAGTATGTTAGGTTAAACGAGGGACATACTTTAAGGGGCTGTGATACTCATGCAAATATACAACTTTTAATATGGAGTGGACACCAAAATAAAGAAAAATACAGCTGTAATCTACATTTATCCAGATAAGCGAACATAAACGTATAGAGTGGCTGGTTTTATTTTCGCGAGTTTAGTGTTGGTCCCTTAGTAAAAGCTTTTCATTTTCATGAGTACTACATTCCCTTAAAGTATGTCCCTCGTTTAACATAACACACTGTATGTGTATTTAGGTATGATAAAATATGCCATAGTCATATTATTAATGGAAGGACAACATGAATACTTAAAAAGTAAGTTGTTTAAATACTTGAAATTTTGTGTTCACTGACTAAACTCAAAATGTCAACTCAATTTTGGATCAAATTTTGGTCAAAATCTGACTCCGACTTATTAAATCCAGCTGCTTTTTCTTGCTAATACCTTTTAATCGCCCAACTCTTTCAAAATCCAATAACGACTGACTTTGCGCTACATTTTACCATAATAAAATGACTTTTACCCCACCCTGAAAAAAACTAAACTCATGATATTTCAGGTTTTTCTGGGTGGGGCAACAACCGTTATTTTTAAGTGTTGCCAAAGTAGAATAATCGATTCAGTTGCCAAAGTGAAAATAAAAATATAACTTTGTTAAATTACGATAAGTAATTTGTAATTTGACAGTGTTGCCACATTGGAATAATAAAAAAATTAATCAAAGAAATCACGACACATGAAACTGGTAACGAAAACCATGCATTGTCACGTAAGGCACGTCTTGGGTAAACGTGACCTACGATTGAGAAGTGGTGCAATTGCAATAAAATACGGTTACAAAATTGCACGAAAAAAGCAAATGAATCGAATTGGTTCGTTATTTATGTGTCTTTAAAGCGGATAACAGATAGTTTCATGAGTAAAACCAACCGAGTCAACTAATGTTGGAGATCCGCAATCATCCACTCGAGTTCCGAAAGATCGAAAAATGATATTAAAGGAGCAAATGAACATCATACATTCATCCGATAATTTCTATGTAATTTTATCGGTGTCGTCTACACGTGGAATTAAATAAAATGAACAATTGAAGCGAGTGAACGTTCACTCATCAGTGAAGCGTTTAACAGAAACTTAATGAACGAACATTTTTGGCAAAGGACGAATATATGAAAAATACTGAAAATATGAAATGATTATTAAAATTTGTGATTCAATGGACAATTGAGAGTATCAAACAGTTTCAAATGTTAAGCAATAGTAGCTAAGGGTCCAAGTGGGGTTCGGGTCTCGGATTAAATTCTTAATAAAGCCGATAGGTTCTTCAATGGATTTTTGTGAGTACCCTTATTATTGAACCAGCTTTTGCCAGCGGCTTCGCCTGCGTGGGGTTCGATAATTATCCCACAGGAACGTACAACCCAGATAATTAATTTCCTATGTGTTAATCCAGGTTATAATCTATCTGTGTGTCAAATTTCATCCATTCCGTTCTACCCTTGTTACGTGATTGAGTAACAAACATCTATTTAACCAAACATCTAACCATACAAAATTTGCACATTTATAATATTATTATAAATAATTATGTTTTATATTATTTTATTAGTAGTAGGATAAGTAGGATATACAGGATAAGTTTTTATCCAGTGCGCAAACTATAACCATGAATTCAGCATATCATTCCAGACCCCCCCTAGTGCAGAAATTTTACGTCGGTAATACAAAAAATAAAATCAGCTTTTCTATACATTTTGACCGCCTAGATATTGCACTTTTCTATGAAACAGCTAATTTTTTACTAACTTAATGTAGTAATAAATAAATCGTTAAATAGCTTAAATCTGCGCAGCTTTACGTATGTTTCCCATAGTGAATTATTTTACTAATTTATCCTCATTCCTCATCCTAATCACCATTTATCTATAACCTATTCATTGAGACCTTTTCAATGAGCCCAAACACGATACTTCTGCCGTTTGTTGGTGAGTAAATTGGGTATCCTGTAATCAGTTCAAGGTTACTTTGTTCGTCTAATATCATTAAAGTAATAGAATACCAAATTTCGATCAGACCCGTGGAAGATGCTCAAATCCCTTCAACAACCATAAAAGAGCTGATAGTCTTCAAACGGCTGAACCGAATTTTACGAAACTTATCTAAGAACCACCGCTAGAAAAACTACTTAACTTGCTTAAAATAAAAAGCCACATCCAAATAGGTTGACCCGTTTAAGAGCTATGGTCCCACACAGACACACAGGTACACAGATAGACAGACACACATAGCGGTCAAACTTATAACACCCACTTTTTGCGTTGGAGGTTAAAAATCTCTACATATATAAAACAAAGTCGCTTTTGTGTCTGTACGCTTAGATCTTTTAAACTACGCAATGGATTTTAATGCGGTCTTCAGCAATAGGCAGAGTGATTCAAGAGGAAGGTTTATATCGCACACCTAGATCTAAAGGGAGCTAAGTCAAAAATTGGGAGTTTTGACTTATGCCTACCATTGGATTCCTTAACTCACTACCTATCGACCAATAAAACAGATTTAAAAATATTTTTCTAGTAGAACTTGCAAAGCAAATATATACACAGATAACTTCTCCAGTGCACAGGAACACGGTAAACAGTTTTTGACCTTTTCTGAGAAAAGTGTTTTTAAGAGTTAACTCTGTTTAGATCTAGGTGTGCGATATATATAATACACCGACCGCCACGCGGGCGAAGCCGCTGGCAAAAGCTGGTATTAAATAAAGTATTTTCTGTGAATTTTTATCTTCTTCAAAGGTCGGCGATCTATAGGTAAGGTATTCTTGGGAGGATCGGAATTGAAAGAGATTTGTAAAGGACCGCCCTTGATCTTTCAAATCTCGGCTATATAGGCTTCCCCGAACTTGGGACGTGACATTGAGAAGCGATTTAGCGACTTAGGGTATTCCTAGAACATTATCTACATATTAATATGTGAAGCAAAAACTTTGTACCTACCCCTTTTTTACGACAATTGCGCTTACGGAGAAGTATGAAATTTTCCACAGTTAAAGTTTTTTTGGAGAAGGACTGCAGAAAACTATTATTATAAAAAAATGAAAAAATAAAAACAACCGACTTCCGAAAAAACACTACAAAGTTGAAAATAACTTTAGTTTTGGAAGTCAGTGTCTTTGAATATGTATTTTTTATTTTTTGCTTTTTAGTTTTAGTACCTACCCACATCAATTCGAAATTTCTTCATCCTTGGGTCAAAACAATGCATATTTATGCGATCGCAGCAATCGCGGTAGATTTGCTGTATTTTTTTTAAGAGTTCCGTTGTTTGAATACGAAAATCATAAACAGATCTATATGAAATTTAAATCGAACCATTCTGGAATGAACCACTTTCGAACAAAAAAATAATTTTGCAAATCCGTCTGTCTATATATGACGGAGTTATGCCCGAACATACAAAAAAAAAACATACCGAATTGATAACCTTTTCCTTTTTGAAGACGAATTTCGACCACTAGGCGATCACAAATCTTTACATATAATATTTTATACGTAAAGCAAAAATTTAGCACTTCTTCTTACGAAAATTACGCGGACGGGGAGGAGTACGAAATTTGGCACAGTTAAAGTTTTTATGGAGGAGTGCAGAAAGCTTTTTTTTAATGGTTTTTGTTTGAATTTCGACCAACAGGCAACCATGACTAGGGTAAATAATTTTGCGTGATACCTGCTACTAGAGGCGCTCGTACCTTTGTAGAAAACCGCATGGGTCAACCGACCATGGTAACGACTCTAGCTGAATCAAACGATTGCAAGTCTGTCCCGAATCATCCATTTCATACGGAGACCCCTCCGTGGCTACGAAAGCAGTTTTAACCGATATCGTTTGTAGATCATTCGTCGTATTAAGACAGTTAGAAAACCCGAACCCGAATTCTCTCTCTAAAACATGTGATCTATATGTGTTCGGATATAAAATAAAATTCCAAGTGATTTGAAAACTTTCGAACTTAAAATGTTTGGAAAAAACTACATAAATGGTTAAACACTCTAAATTTTTACAACATAAAAGAATCTACTGATGGAAAACGCTTTTTAATGTTACATATAATATTGGCATGCTATAATTTACAAGGTGAATTTTAGTCAACATTTCAATTTTTTAAGGTGATAGTAAAAAAAATCGGGCTTTCCATACAAAATTGATCATCTAACTATTGATTTTGTATGGGAGGTCCGATTTTCGTTTTCATATTTCGACCCATGTCCCATGGAGAAAGAGGTTCAGTTTCACGGGTATAATAGCACCCGTGAAATTGAACATCTTCCTGAAAAATTTAAACGGTGACTAAAAAATTCACCTTGTATAAGCAAAACATGTAAGCTCTGTAACGTATTTTTAAAACAACTTTATATACGAGTATAATATTTTATGCAAATAAATATTATTTCTCCACCGTGAAATTTTAATGGTTGTTTTCCCGCGGCAGAACAACTTGCCATTAGGAATACTTTCGAAGCATAGAGTAAAAGTAAAAAAATAAAGATTTTTTTGTTTTAAAATAGTTAAAAAAATATTCATCAACTCGATAAAACACTACTAAACAGTAACACTAGGGGTAACTTGTAGGTACTAGTAGAATCTTACGCGCCGCCGACAAAGGGAACAGCATAAATGTTCAAAGCAAAATAAAATCTCGCACGTGGTGATTTTTCACAATGACTAAATCTGCCATTTTTGGTTTCTAATATTTTATTTCTTTATAAAACGATTGTATTACCAAGACAAAACCATTTCGCTGCGGGAAAACAACCATTTAAATTTCACGGTGTATTTCTTACCAAGGGGTATCGAGTGTTCTATCGCAGTGGCCTCTTGTAAAATGCTGGTACCTATTTACCTACATCAGGTTAGAAGCCGACTCCAACGTACTTGAGGAAAGGCTGTCTAGGCAGATACCTTCTAATCTATAATATGTTATACAATGTGTAACATAATAAACGCAAAACCTTTTTCTTAGACCCTAATTAGAGTCTTGCGTTAAAAGCATAATAAAATGACTAAAACTTTTTTTTATTAAAGCAAACTATAATTATTATTTAGGATATAGCGTTGACCCCAGTATTAGTTTATGCATTTAAAATCGAGTCATATTACCGTGAAATAAGAATGAATTTCCTTTTGCTCAATCAGCAGCTTGCGAAAAAAAAATGTACTTGTATTAAAATTTACTGTTATCGGTTCTGTAGTCAATTAGCAACGAAATACTTTCAGCGTTTCTTGCATTTATTCTGTTACACCTTGTATATGAAGTTGCGCTAAATAAAACACTGCTTGACTTGTCGACCTGTGTTTTTTTTTGTTGGGTGGGAAATCATCAAATAACTTCTCCCGCCCTGGGTGGAGCAGGAGGGCGTGTCAGACTTTTACTGACTAAAACCCACCCGTGTTCCCTCAGTTGCCTGTGTGCCAGGGGCCGCGGTATTTCTTCCGAACAACCCGCACCCCTGGCAGGTCGACCTGTGATTGAGTCGCAAAGTTGTGAACAGTCGCGTGAGTGTAATCTCAAGTTTTCTATTCATACGTAGTTCGAAGAAAGTAACTGTAATTTCTAAGAACTAGGTTAAGATTGCAATCATTCAGAAAAATGTATAGTCGTTAACTTCATACAACAACTGCAAATAGCAAATGTGTATTAGACATGAAACTTGGATAGAGTTTGTGAAGAACTACTGAATTAGAGTAGGTATTTCTTTCGGTTTGTAATTATTGTCATGTGGTTTTTTCCCCGCGTGGAGGTCGGCTAATATCCTATGGGAACTATTGGGATTAGAAGTAGGCTATGTATTATTTCATAAACTATCTACTTGCCAAATCCAAATCCATCAGTCGATTTTGCGACAACCCGAAACGTATACCCAAACAAACAGAAAAACGCGCAAAAATCTAAAATCTATCCCTCTTATTTATAAATGTTGCTTAAATGTAGGTAGTGATTAGCGACTGTTTAACAATACATTTTTGACGTTCAAACATATTTTAATTTTAAGCAACGTTTATAAATAAAAGGGTTTATTTTCAGCCTCAGACTCGTTCCTCTACTTCGAAGCAATTAATTTTAAAAAACTTTTTTCAAAAAAAACAACCGACTTCCGAAAAAACACTACAAAGTAAAAAATAACTTTAATTTCAGAAGGCGGTGACTTTGGATATGTATTTAAATTTTTTGTCACCGCCTTCCGAAATTAAAGTTATTTTTCACTCTGTAGTGTTTTTTTCGGAAGTCGGTTGTTTTTTTTTGGAAAAAGTTTTTATTTTTCACTTATTAGTTATAGTACCTACCCCAATAATTCGAAATTTCATCATCCTTGGGGTCAAACCAATGCATATTTTGCGATAGCAGCAATCGCTGTTTATTTACTGTTATTTTTTGAAGAGTTCCGTTGTCTGTCTCCGAAACGCATCATCAAATCTATATGAAATTGAAATGGAAGCACACGGAAAGCACGAACTTTCAAATAAAAAAAGAATCATCAAAATCAGTTCACCCAGTCGAAAGTTATGAGATAACAAACATAAAAATAAAAAAAGCATACAGTCGAATTGATAACCTCCTCCTTTTTTTGAAGTCCGTTAAAAATAGCCTATGTATTCTGTTAATCCATAAACTAGCTGTGTACCAAGTGTAATCCAAACCCGCCAGCCGAGTTTACGTCAACTCGGAATATAAATATCCAGCCAAACGGGAAAAAATTCAAACTATATTTCCAGCATCAGGCTCGTTCCCACACCGAAGCAATTCCTTTTTTTTAATATGCAATGTACAGTTTTGATTTCGTTACCATTTTTGGGTTCCTGTTTGGACCACGGTCGCAAAAATTCTGCAATGGATTTTCAACTTTCGGTGTTAAGCCAAGCACAGAGAATCCAACAGACTGCACATCAGCTCCTCGAAAAAACACGCTTTTGTATTTCCAACACTCGGCGCTAAGCCGAGAGTTGAAAATCGTGTTGAAAGTCGTGAATGTGAACTTATTATCAAAAACATGTCGTTATCGTCATCGTTACTTTTGGCTTTGCTGGCCAATTAGATTTTTTTTTTTATTTGTACTTTTATTCTTTTTTATGCCATTTGTGTCTTAAAACGTTGACATTAACGGCTACTTAATGAATGTGAATACTTAATTTGGTCTTTGTATGTCAATTACTAGCTTTTGCCAGCGGCTTCGCCCACGTGGAGGTCGGTGTATTATACATATAAACCTTCCTCTTGAATCACTCTATCTATTAAAAAACCCGCATCAAAATCCGTTGCGTAGTTTTAAAGATTTAAGCATAAATAGGGATATAGGGACAGAGAAAGCGACTTTGTTTTATACTATGTAGTGATGGTGATAGTGATTTTCATAGAGAAAAATTATCTTAAACAATAATAAGTACTGCTATAATATTTTTTAAGAGAATTTTCCTACATTCTGCTTTTTTAGTCTAAAGGGCCAGTAAATAAATATAATTAAGAAAGTTTATAAGATTTACTACGTCTTCCCTGCAGCCTTATTACAGGAGTCGGTTTCAAATGAAATATTCGCAATCTAGGGTGACAGCTTGTCGCCTGCCGCCATCTTGGAATTTGATTTGTTGGAGTATTAAAAATAGAACACCCAATTTTTCGCGCATTTTTAAGGATTTTGTTTTTGTTTAGGTTATGTTCGGCATAATTTTGTAATAATGAATAAAGTTATTGTTTTTTGGCTTCATTCTTCTTCTTTTTAATAATCATTTCTGTACATGAACTTCTTCCTCGGTCTAGTGACCGCAAGAGTGATTGCTAAGCGTGGGGAGCAGGGTTCCATTCCTTGGTCAGGTCATAGTTCTAATAGAAACTGCTCAGTGGCAGCTTGCAGTCCGGTTTATATAGATTGGATCACCCTATATTATGTGCATGAAACTAAAACATTGCTAGAGAAATATGGGCTTCACTAAACGCTCTGCTTTTACCTTCGGAGAACAGTAAAAGCAAATTATAGCAAGTAAATACATCTTTGCGACGTACCGTTCCACACCAATCTTTTTACAATACACTAAACCATTGAAATAGAACGTAACAGCGATAGGTATATCAACAAAATACAATACTTCTACATGACTGCGTTACCTATTGTGTTCAAGACCGTGAAGATTAGTTTGTTTTCTACGCCGTTCAATCAAAGAAACACAGATTGTAAATGTAATCGTATGAGTCAGAGAAAACTGTTTAAAAATATAACTTATCATGATGCCTTGGTATATAAGCCTGTGCCAGCTGAGATATGGCAAATTTAATGTTTTTGTGTTTCGTAATGTTAATTACCCACTATTGTATAGAATCAAGTTCTTCTAATTTAACAGACAGCTGTGCTGCTGGGGAGTTTGTTGCGCCACTTCTTCTTCCCAGCGAAAGCACTAGGAAGTGGTGAAGGGCCGGCGTTTTGGGGGGACTGTCTTATGTAATTTTGACGTTCAAAAAGAGCTGACTCTCAGCCTAGTTTGAATAAATGACTTTTTGATTTTGATTTTTGCCTTAATGGAGCTATGAGGAACAGGGTGTAAGGCTCACTCACCATCCATAGGAAAGAAAGGATCCTTGGACCAACCGGGCGTCGTGTCTAGTGGGCTACTTCCCGATAGTAATTTTTTTTCTAGTATGGCATCTCGTAGGTCAACCAAAAGCCTAGATTTTCATATCGACCTCACCTGTTGACTTCAGCATTCTCTAAAACCATGAAAACGATTTCTCTCATTCCGTTTCTTTCTATTATATATTACTAGCTGACCCAGCAAACGTTGTTTTGCCTTATAAATTATTTAGGGGTGGACTACCCCTAACATTTAGGGGGATGAAAAATAGATGTTGGCCGATTCTCATAGATACCGGATAAGCACAAAAAATTTCATCAAAATCGGTCAAGCCGTTTCGGAGGAGTATGGCAACGAAAACTGTGACACGAGAATTTTATATATTAGATAAAAATTCGCATGGCGAGGCATAATATTTCATTCCTACCGACAGGTGCGTCAAAGAACTTGGTTCCCATAACCACTACCCACGGCATTCTAAGGGAGGTGCAAAAAAAAGTAAAAAAATAAATATTTATGTATTAAACCATTAATGTACACAAATATAAATAGAGAAGAAGCAACGACACTTCGTAATTTAAGAAACTCAGAATGAGTTTACGAAATTATGTTGCATTAAGTTTCCTAAAACATTGCGGTTGGCACCGTACTCGAGTTTACTCGACGCCAAATGCCACCTGTAACATAAATACCTCAACTCGTTTTGAGCGCCATAGATTAAGCGGGATTACGCTCATCTCGTTCCATCCTTTGGGAAAACCACAATACTCCGTGGATTCCAAATAGAGGGACTACTATTTTGCTCTTCCATAACTAAGTGACGTAAAAGCAAAGGGATTATGGTAAGAGGAAGGTTAATCGGCTGTTTGTTCCATAAGTTACTTTTCTGACAATAGGCTCGCCCCCTATTACATGGGACTTAAATATGAGTGACGAAATGAGGGTGAACTATAAGACCACCGCAGCCTAACCCTTTGTGGATTACAGGATACACATAAATAATTTAACGTAATAACAATGTTATGTTACTTGTTTTGGGTCTAGCCTTCCATACTCAAACTTTATTTTGACTTTACTATCGGCTTCTGCACCCTCAAAAACCATAAAAACAACACCCATGACAAGACATTTGAAAATATTTGCAGCCGCCATCTTGAATTTTCAATTAGACTTAACAGCAGCCTCGAAAATTTTGAAAACGACGTCAATGATGAAAACATTCAGTTATAATTATTATGCTATACTAGACCAAAGATAAAAAGAAATCTCACCACTAAATACTGATGACAAAATCATAGCAAGAGCCACTTTGCTTTGCTAAGTAAACGATTCATACGAATATGAAACTTATTCAGATTCATATAATGTATATATTCGTGTGAGCAAACGTTTAATAAAACACAAACAAAATTTCATGATGAGACGCCTATTTAGTAAAGTAAAATCCAAGACCGGTCTATGAAGCTTCTTTTATACTAGATGTGGGTAGCGGAGAACCGGGTGTAGCTTTGGAGTTACTTATATCCAGCAGTGCGATAAGCTTAGTTAATTCCAGTGATAGACTGGAAACTACTAACTTATCATCATTCTCTTGCTCATCATAATCAGCCCATAACGTTCCCACTGCTGAGACACAAGCCTCGTTGGCGTGAAAGGTGGTGAGTTTAATCCACCATGGTTGGTCCTAGGATATGTCGGTTTCCTCCCAATGTTTTTCTTCACCGCTTTGAGAACAGTGGTGATTGAAAAATTGACACAAAGTAAAACGCCTGTCTGTATTCTAACCTACGACTTACAAATTGTAAGTCGCGGCCGTTCCCACTCTGGGCCACCACTGCCCAAAACGCATTTCATTTAGGGTCACTCAGCATATCGTCTTTTTTATACTTCTCTATTCGTCATCAAATTAGTCGTCACACCATTCCTAGCCCTATCATCTTTCACACACCATCCACCATCCACCCATTTCTTTGGTCTGCCTCTACTCTTATCGCCATGCACATTCATACTCAATACTGAAAACTCCCAACTTCTGTTACTAATCGTCCCACCAAGCGTGGCGAATATAAGCAAAAACTGCGCAAATCGTTTGATGACGTATTGAATGTATGAATCATCGTGGTCATAACTAATGGTTTAGTCGTCTAAATTCGAATATAATTCATTTAAACTTAATATTCGTAAAAATATTAGTTTTTTTACTCCTCCTCTATAAAAACCTTGACTGAGCCAAGTATCAGATGAGCATTTTTAAAAATGGATCAGAAAACATACCCATGGATGCATTGGCATCCGTGGGTATGTTTTCTGCACATCTGCATCGCGTAAATTACGCGGACGGAGGAGTATGTTAAATTTGACGGCACTACATATTGATTTAGTGCCGTCAAATATAACATACTCCTCCGTCCGCGTAATTTTCGTACAAAGGGGGCTAAAGTTTTTGCTTCATGTATTAATATTTAGATAATATTTTGTGTTACAAATACATGAGTTCAGAGTTATCTAGAACCAACCACAGTGTACCATCGTTTGAAAGGGCCTATCTTACGCCTCCTGTATCGCTTTCATACCTTCACATCAGCCGATAATGTTCCCATTGTTGGGACAAAGCCCTCCTCTCAGTGAGAGCGAGTGGGCCGTAATCCACTACGTGCGCCCAATGCAGGTTGATAGATGTCAGATGTCATCGATTGAAATGTCTTGTTGATCGATTTTTTTTTGTAGGACATGCCAGTTTCCGCACGATGTTTCTTCACCGTTTTTATACCGTTGAAGTCCGCAAATTGCCCTATATCGCTAAATACTTGCGAAAGCATCGAAGCAAGAAAAGATTATGGTATGGAAAAGTTTCAGTAAAATTGTGCAAAAGTAGTCGTTTTTTGGAAATATTTGTGTATTTTTGCTAAATCGACTACAGCGATGCCAAAATAGGTAACGGCGGAAATAGCGAATAAAAGATGAATTTTCACAGCCGCCATCAAAGTCAAAGTTTAATAATTTATTTCAATGACACTTATGAACGGAAAAATTTACAAGAATTTTGGATCGAAATTCAAAATTAGGGAGTTAGTAATAACGATACGGTGAAGGCTAAGCAGATTATTGCGCCATTTCGTTTTTTAGCTTATAAGCAGATATGCACTAGGATCGTATTAATAAATCACGTTTCACAGCGCCATTTTAAGTGCCTTTTTATGTTCTCAAATGTATGAAATTTAGATAGCTTTTCATTTTTTGTTCTTTGTGAATGAGAAAAACTGAAAACTGCAAAGAGTGGTTCTTTTTTGTCTCTCTGTTCTGTAATTTTAATGTTCGGATAGTCCAAAGTTTGAAAACGCAATGTCGCTCTCTCTATCTGTCCTTAGGTGAGCTAGTAACTCAAGAAACACTTACTATAACAACAATCCATAGATGTTATGGAGTTTGGCTTATTTTTAGTTATCTATTTTCATAGCCATCAACGCTCCATTGCTGGCCAAGGGTACTCTGTTCTCACCTCTCTCTGTCAAGAAGAGAATAGAATAGATAGATGTTTATTTAGGTACCTGGTTCTTAGGTTACATTGTGTGCACAGGTCAGTGGTATGTTCAGCCTGTGGGTGTATCAGCTACTTACAGTCTACCTATCTTTGTCTGAAAGAGATCTATAAAAGTGTCGTGTAGTGTATGCTGTAAGCTTTGTCTATGAAGGACCAATCTTTATTCATTTATAATTTATAAAAATTGGTAATTTTTTTCATATGAATATATTAAGTTGTGTAAGTTTGTATTGTTTTATGTAATACTTATTATATTAATCCATAATTATAATGAAATAATTCCACCTTTTGTTACATAACTGGAAACCGGATCACAGTTACTGTTGTACTAAAATTCATAGAGTAGTATAAAATACAGAATATTCAAAAACTACACACGTAGACCTCCGTGGAAGTCACGAGCACTGCACATAAAAGCCATTTCGTTTGATTTATTTGCACATAAAATTCTTGTGCAAAATATGAATCAGTAACATTATCGACCCGGTGAGTTAACATAATGTTGATTTTTTGCACAAACATCGGTTTCATGCTAGGTTAACGCTTAATTTCTGAGACATGCATTTAAACAACTCAGGTATCAATTTACATGAATTTCTGCCTCAATGGAGTACTCTAAAATGCATTAATTTTATTAATCATCAGAGCCAAAAGGTTCTGGAGTGGCGACCGCGTACCGAAAGACGCGGACTTGTAAAGCCTCCCAATAATTAGACCGATGACCTTGTGAAGACCGCAGAAATCTGCTGGATGCGCGAAGCACAGAACCGGTCGAAGTGGCGGAGCCGTATCGTGATTCATCAAAAAACTCCGAGTGAACTAGGTCTTGCATTATTTGTTCGTTTAAGATAGTAATACAGCAACTATCGATTTGTATCGAGGATCTCACCGTCTCATCTGTCTGCCGATGGCAAACTTATTTCATCTCCTGCTTCTAAAGTTTCTAAAAGATAAGCTGAAGCGGAAATGCGCTTTGGCAGTTGAAGGAGTTTTCGACGAGAAGTTTTGAGACTTGTAATAGCAACAGGTTGGGTTTATGCCAAGACTGTTATCTTATCTCGTAGAAGACGGTTGGGTGTCAAAATGACAGTGCAAAAGCATAACCAGTGAAGATTACAAGCATGTCTAGAAGATAAAGAGTTAGGTAGAAAAAAAAAAGTTTATCTGCTCAGATACCGGGAGGAGGTGAGATATGGTATGGGGTAGCTGGACATACATTCTTAACGTTATTTCAAAGATCATTTCTGTTTGTGCCTACTTCTTCTTCATCTACTTCAGCCATTTCAACAGCGTTATCGTTGGCCACGCAAAGGTCTTTCATAGTGCAAATGTTAGTCCACAGAGAGGACGAGAAGAGGTGAGGCATAGTTATCGATGTAGCTTCACAGTCGCACTTTGGCTCCTCGGAGTACCCCCACCTGACCAAGTTGTGACGGCAGTGGCCCACCTGGTTTCTTAGTCGATTAATAGGTTTTCAGGTGTACCATGGCAGTTGGTAGCCCGCTGGAAGCCTTTCTGCATGCTCAACATAGTCAACTGGAGGGCAATGTTTGATAAGACTCTGTTTCAATCATGCCGCACTGAGTTATTGTTATATAGTGGGAATGTCGACTGTGTCTACTGCCATCGGTTGACTAAAAAGTGACGGTATTTTAAAATGAGTCCTACGCTAAAGAAATTTCTTTAAATGGCTAGTAATTTTGTTAACAAGCATCTCCATGCTTGCCCAAAGAAGTAAGTGCAATTGCCAGTGTAATTTAAGAAGGATGAGATCTATAGTTAGTCAGAGTTGTTGAGTGGAGACCGCGAATCGGCAAACGTAAGGTAGGACGCCCTCAGGCTAGGTGGAGCGACGATCTTCGCCGGGTGGCTGGTAGCAGCTGGCTGAGAGTTGCCGAGAATTGAGCTGAATGGCGTGCAATTGGAGAGGCCTATGTCCAGCAGAGGACTGCTGTAGGCTGATGTGACGAGATCTATAGTATAGGTTCCATATCAAGTGTAGACTCCAATTCTCGCAAAGGTTATCTTGCTGTTGCTGGTACTGAACACTTGCAATTATGAACCAAAAATGATACCGTTTTGAGAGAAGAATAAACAGTGTTTATATTCTACCAGTCATCTCTTACGTTAAATCTATGAGGTATAAGCCTTGCAGTAGGACACTTACAAACATAATCAGCCTATAATATTTCCACTGCTAGACCACTGGCCTCTTCTCTCTGAGAGGGAGTGGGCACTAATCCACCACTCTCGTCCAGTGCTGGTTGGAAGGTGACACATGTCTTCAAATTTTTAGTTCTCGGACATGCTGGTTTCCTTACAACGTTTTACTTCGCCGTTTTAAGAACACTGGTGATGAAATAATTTATACAAAGTAAAGCCTATGAACTACAACACATTAGTCTCACCCATTACCACTGGGCCACCAATGACACGATATCACCATCAGCCAAAAGACGTCCAATGCGGGACATAAGCCTTCCCCAAAAGGGGGGATTTACCATAATTGCCACGCTTGGCAGGCGGGTTGGCGATCGCAGTATGGTGTTCAAATGCATAGAGAACGCTGCTGCCCATTCTCTAGTAAGTCCCTTAGTCGCCTTCTACGACACCCATGGGAAGAAACGGGATGGTGCTATTCGTTTACGTCTAGCACCACACGGAACAAAGACACGTACATGTAGTTAAAAAAAATCGTTTTCCGCTCCTGCTTTATCCCACAGCTAAAATACTAACATCCCTCCCATTGACACGGGTAAGTGTGGCACCAAAGCTGACGTCGTCAACGACTTCTAATGGAAGTTTATTGAGCAACTTTATCTCTCGAAGTATTCAGCTCGAAGTCATTACAATACACTTTTATGTTCAAGTTGTACAAACTTTAATGGATTTCCTTTCATTTTGACTATTGAAAATAGGGAGGTGACCTTATTTTCAAGAATTTTACGGAGTAGTTTGGAGGACCAAGTCTTTTAGTTAATACTCTATTGTAAGACTCATAGGACCAAAATATCTCGTGATCATATATAACCGATAACTGCAAAGTTATGTGAAAATCGGTTGTCATGGTATGGGCATGTGTTAAGGAGGAATGAGGAAAACGTCGTGAAGAAAGTTTTGAGTATGAATGTCGATGGCTATAAGAGTAGGGGGAGACCAAAGAAACGATGGATGGACTGTGTGAATGATGATATGGTTAGAAAGAGTGTGACTACGGAGATGACGACTAATAGAGAAGTGTGGGAGAAAAAGACATGTTTCGTCAACCACAAATAAATTGGGATAAGGACAGGAGAATGATGATAAATGTATGTATGTTAGTACCTACATGCTGATGCATCCCTGATGTTACAATATCGTTTTATTTTTTGGAACGTAAAAATGTAATAAAGTGCATAATAGCCAATAATGTTCCTACCGCTGGGACACAGGCCTCCTCTCTATGAGAAGGTGCGGGCCGTAATCCATCACGCTGGCCCAGTGCGGTTGGTAGATGATGCATCTCACCGAATTTTTGGTTCGAGGACATGCCGGTTTCCTCACGATGATTTTCTGCACCGTTTTCATAGCAGTGCTGATGACATAATTTACAAAAATTAAAGCGCCTGGCTGAGTTCGAACTACCTACACATGCTGCTAGTTTCCCTAACTTTTCAAACCCACTAAGCGTTAAGTATGATAATTATCAATCCCACAAATTATAACCACAGTGATAAAATCATACTATGAAGATACCATACCAAACTGCCAAGTAGTAACCACAATAATTGCGACATAAGCAGATGTACCCACAATACTAATCCAGCCAAATGTACTCATTATGGCAAAACTCCAGGCCGACTGAGGTATTCAGAACCTAATAAACGATTACCAGTCTTCATAAAATTGTGGCAATGAATCAACGATACGGTTACATTCCTAAAGTAATGGCCGACTCTCACCGCCGATAAACTGGACTGTTGAGTGCGATAGATCTTGAATGATTGGTATACATTTCAGTAGATAGGTAACAGAAAACGGAATCGCCGAGCCGGCAGCGTATAGAGTTGTGATGGGCCAGATGGATTTTTTGGCACATAGGTCGTTTGTAACCTGGATTAACACATAGAACGCTTTTCAATCCGGTAATACGTTCCCGTGGCATAATTCCGACCTCCACGCGGGCGAAACCACTGAAATAAGCTTTGTGATATGAAGACTAGTAATATTCGTCGCGTGTGTACTAAATAACGCTTGTAAGGCAAAATACACTACACAAAACTCTTAAAATACACCCATACAAAAAAAAAGGTAACGTAATACATAGATCACACCTACTTTGAAAAGACTAAAATCTCCACATTTATCTACAAGCACGTCTATTGTTACTTGGTACACAAGTGTTGCAGTAAAAGATATTTTACGTAACACTACACACATTTTTCTTCAAGAACGATTTATGTGGCAAGATTGTTTAAAACACGAAACAAACGAGAGTAGTGTGAAAATTCTACTTCTTTGTCTAAATAGAAGTAGGATTTTCACTCTGTTCACTATCATCACGATCTTTTTAGACTCATTAGTGACCGATTCCTATAATTTACGGACAGTTGTAGGTTATAATTAAGACTTCTGTATCTTTACCAAAAATGAAGCAAATACCTTTGCATTGTAGCTCCCCCTCTATTTGGAAGTAGCTATCACAGGTAAAATTAGCTTACAAAACTATTTATTAGCCCAGTTTGGAAATAAAAAATGCTACCATTGTTAAGGAAAACGATACATTTTTGTTTATAGGAGCTGAGCATAAGACAACATGAATTGCAATACGTAGGTAAATGTCTCATTGTATTTAAATATAGAAAGAAAATTAAAGAAAGAAAAAAACATTTATTTAGCACAGGCTAAAAAGGCACACAATATACAGTAATAGCAAAACATAAAAAAAATAAACAATCAAAAGTGTCAGAAACTAGCATTAAAGTGTGTTTGGCTGCGCCAAAAAGGCCCAGTTCAGCAAAAATGCCAGACAACTATTGCCTGACGCTGGTTTTCAATTGGGCCTGTTATATCGTCGGATATATGCTGCACTTTTAAGGAGCGATTTTCTCTTAAAGCATGTATTCTTTGGTACAATACGATGTTATGAACATAGTTTTAGAAACCATCGTTTTATGAAAAGTATTTTTTTAATACAATGAAATCGTTCTTTCAAGGCAAATTAACTTTAAATTATTTTTCGTAACTGTAACATTATTTAAAATCGTGACTACAAAAGAACTTGCTGCCTAATACGTACACGATAGAATTTTGGATTACCATAAAGCAATTTTAATTTCTTAAACGTATGATTGAGATATCTATTATTATTTTATCTCGTTTATTCATGTTACTACTTATTATGATACATTTTTAAATACTTTTACAAAACAAATAAAAAAAAAATACTTTTAAAAATATGTAAAATTATTATTTTATTATTATTACAAGCCAGTGTGGTCCCACTCAAGGAAAAGCCTCTCTTGGTTATTTACACTTTACTGTTTACTTTACTTTTGTTTTTTTTTTCAATTGTGCGCTATACATATTACAATTTAAAGTCGCTTTTTGTGATGGCCCGTGTGACCACGATGTGCTTCTAAACTACGCCAACGGCTTCTAAACTACGCCAACAGATTTTGATGCGGTTTTCACCATAATTTAGAGAATTTATTCTGAAAGGTTTATGTGTCATAATATATTAATATTAAACATAATATTTTATAATCAAATCGTAATGTTTTGTCAGGTCGGGTCGCTAAAAATAATTATAAATGCGTATGTGTGTTAGTTTGTTTGACTTTATTTATTCCGTAATTTTATACAATGATAATTTTCATTTAGTAAGCTTAGTTTTGAATGTGGTCTTTAGATACGAAATATACGATTGTTTCGTCCCAAACCTATTCAGACACAATGCAAAGTGGCGCATGTCAGTCAGATCTATTTATTTGAGTACAGAAGATAAACGCCCTGCACCATTTAGATTGCACACAACTCATTCCCCTTGGAGTTCTGCCCACAGATAAGACATGAAGAAACATAGCATATTTATTTAAATAGATTCAACCCTCAGTGTTTATCTGGCCCCTTGCGTCTATTGTTATGCGAAATCTACAAAAGTAGTGCAGTCATTGTTATTTATAACAATACAGGCTGAAAATAATAGATTTTCGCATCTTTTGAATATGGTTTTCAGAAACGAACCTATTTGACTTGGAAGTTGCTTGAATTTAAATAAACTATGGGCCTAATAATGAGAAACCAGTAGATATGACCTAGAACTAATAATTCGAACCTCGTTGGGCCAGACTGGACCTCCGTGGTGGCACAGTCGACTTGCTCTCACCTAGCAGAGACCCAAAACTCGGCTATAGGAAAACTATTATTACTTGCCCGTTCTTCTCCATAGAGATCTACATTTTGGAATGGGAAACTAGCTTCAGCTTTCCGACCAACTGTTCGACTTTTTGATTCAGAAGTGCTATGTAAATGTTTTAGTTGAAATAAATGCTTTGAGTTTGAGTTTATTACTGGCTGGTTATGTATGTATGTATCAGTTTTATTACGAATCTATTGTGACAACGAAATAACCATGGCACATATCTAAGGGTTGTCTTAGTCAAATATCGTTGGCGCCTGAGTAACATCTTATGAACTCGAGTGAAAGTGTCATGTGTGTGTGTGTGTTTGCGTGTGTTTGCGTGTGTTTGTGTGTGTGTGTGTGTGCGTGTGTGGGTGTGTGAGGGTGTGAGGGTGTGTTTATGTGTGTGTCTGTGTGTATATGTTAAGATATTTAGACCCCATTCAACATATAAATGTAAAATGGACTGGTATTTGACAAAAAAGATTCGTGAAACTATTCGTTGTTTATAAAATACAGGCGCATTGAACCGACCCACGTTTCTGTTTGAGAAAGTTAATATAAAGTAAACGGCTACAATTTTATTTGATCTAATCTCGTATGCGGTACTAAAACGTTGGCTGTCTGTACGAAACTTCTCCATCCCCCGAGATTTCATGCAGTGGTATTGCGTTATGTGGAAAATTGGACAGTATGAAATCCCTGGACTGATCTAAATAAAGAGCTACACAGTTTACTTTTATTTTTGGTTTGAGATAAACGTTGCATCACGTCTGTGTTCCCCGTTTTTTCTTATTGCATTTTACCAACTATGTGGTATTTTAGGTTTTTACTTATGTAGGACTAGCTTTTTCCAACGACTTCGCCCGCGTGCACGTCGGTGTATTATTCATTTAAACCTTTCTGTTGAATCACTCTGTCTATTGATGACAATCGCATTAAAATCCGTTGAGTAGTTTAAAAAATATAAGCGTACAGACAGGAAAATAGACTTTGTTTTATACTATGTAATGATAACCTACAAATTACCTACAACAAAAAACTGGTTTATGAGGATGTCCTTTAACAAGAGAGCAGGCTAATGAACGTTTTTTTTTGGGTAGTGCTTCTCGATGGTGGACCTATGAGGTTGTGCGCAGCTTAATTGGGATACCCTCTGAGTGACTTATAGGTAAGGTCTTAAAAGGGCATACAATATATAACTAAGCGATTAGACGCTAATGAACCTGCCTGTGGGGGACATCGGCTTAAGGCGTCGCTGGTGGGAGGTCAGCAAGGAACATGTACTTAATGTTTGAATTTCATAATGCTTTAACTGCAACGCTGGTGCGTTTATAGATACAAATTAGTAAGTCTATGCACAAACTCGGAAGATTGTGTATAGGGTAAAACCAGGATAGTTATCCCAAGAGTACAGTTGGCCCGATTGTGATTATTTTAGCTTCGCGGATGAATAGCATGCTATTTTCTTCATCTATCAAAAGACTCTGCAACTATCACTAAGCTGACCGTGTCACATGTCTGTGCTGATTACATGGGAAGGCAAAATGCGATCAAAGGGATTTTTGTAGGATAGATTTCCTGTTTCGTAGTTTTGTAATTTATATGTATTAGGCAACTATATCTATCTGGGATAGATGTTCCAAGATATAGAGGTCCGCAAAAATCGCTAATACTCTGTAATTATTAAAGACTAGCTTTTGACCACGGCTCCGCCGGCGTGGTTGTAGGTTATCGAGTAAAAAAGTAACGTATGTCTTTCTTCATATACCAGGCTATATCTGTGACAAATTTCATGACGATCTGTTCAGCGGTTTAGGCGTGAAAGCGTAACAGACAGACACAGTTACTTTCACATTTATAATATTAAAAAGTAGGGATAATGTTTTTTACTTTTCATGTAGATAAAAAAACCAAAGTATCGGCCTGTTTTACAAATAAAGTTTTTTGCTTTTTGCACTGTGAGATTTACCTAGAGTAATTACAAAAAGTGTGGTAACTATGCGGCTTTACCCTACGTGGCATTACAAAAACCTTAAAAAATCAACCGACGTCCAAAAAAACACTGCAAAGTGAAAAATCTTTAATTTCGGAAGTCGGTGACTTTGGAAATGCATTTTATTAAATTTTTTGTCACCGCCTTACGAAATTAAAGTATTTTTGGAAGGCGGTTGCTTTTTTTTTGAAAAACGTTTTTTATTTTTCACTTTTTAGTTAAAGTACCTACCCCACACAATTCGAAATTTCATCATCCTTGGGGTCAAAACAATGCATATTTATGCGATAGCAGCAATCGGGGTTTGTTTGCTGTCATTTTATGAATAGTTCCGTTGCCTGTTTCCGAAACGCATCATCAGATCTATATGAAATTTTTATAGAACCATTTCGGAATAAACCCCTTTCGAACAGAAAAAGAATTTTGTAAATCCGTCTATATAATAGGTTGGGGAAAAAGATTTTTCGCATTTTTTAAGAAAATTCAAAACATTTTTTAATAAAGTTTATTTACATTTAACTAAAGTATGTAGGTACCATTTTGTTCGATAACTTTTTGCCATCTTGTAGGTAGGGACATGATCCCATTGCTATAGAAATTTTGGGACTTCTGGTCAAAATACCGCGACAAGTGGTTTTGGCAGTCCTCTTGTGATGTTAACCTGACACTGCCTAAAGAATTCTGAAGAGACCGAAACAGGTGGAAATCTGAAGGTGCAAGGTCAGGACTATACGGCGGATGCATTAACACCTCCCAGCCAAACTCTCTTAATTTTTGTTGGGTGGCTAAAGATGTGTGAGGTCTAGCGTTATCATGATGAAAAACCACACCCCTTCTGTTGATTAATTCCGGCCGCTTTCTCTCAACTTCTTGCTTTAATCTCATCAGTTGTTCGCAGTAGAGTTCAGAATCGATGGTCCTGCCTGGTGGTAACAGCTTATAATGAATAATGCCCTTCCAATCCCACCACACACACAGCATCACCTTGTTGCGAGTTAACCCGGGTTTCGCCACAGTCTGTGAAGCCTGACCGGCCTTTGACCACGACCTTTTTCGCACGTTCTTGTCATACGTGATCCACTTTTCATCACCAGTTATCAGCTTCTTCAAAAATGGTTCGGTTTCATTACGTCGTAATAAAGAATCACAAATGAGTACACGGTTCATTAGGTTTCTTCTCGCTCGTGAGGTACCGAAATGTCGAGCTTTTTTGTGTACCCAATTTTTTTCAAATGCGCCAAGACTGTTTTGTGGTCAATTTCCAGTTCTTCAGCTACGTCGTAACTACTGGTATCTTGCTCCACTTTTTCAAAAATGGCATTAATTTTATCCGTAATAGGGCGACCAGAGCGACGTGCATCTAAGACATCAAAATTTCCGGATTGAAAACGCTTAAACCAAATTTGTGCTACTCTCACAGACACTACACTAGGTCCATAAACATCGCAAATTTTTTTCGCGGCTTGCGTTGCATTTTTACCTTTTTTGTAGTAAAATTTTTAAATGTATCGAATTTCTTCATTAGATTCACTCATCTTGACGGTACGAAAAACAAATGAAAATCACACATTTTCCTAATTTGAATTTGGAATTATGTTCTTTAAAATTTAAACTTTCAATGATACCAAAACCAGCCAGATACAAATAGTATAGCCAAAGAGATTTTATTACAAGTTCATACATACTATAATGCGAAAAGACTTTTTCCCCAACCTAATATGACGGAGTTATGCCCGAACATGCATTAAAAAAAAATAAACATGGCGAATTGATAACCTCCTTTTTGAAGTAGGTTAAAAATACGATTACTAATCTAATAAAAAAAAACAAGATTATTAATTTTTATTATTATAATCAGTCTATAATGTACCCCTTGCTGGGACGCTGGGGAGTGGGCCGTAATCCAACACGCGGGCCCAATGCAGTTTGCTAGATTGCACGATGTCTTCGAATTTCTTGGTTCCAGGATATGCTGGCTTTCTCACGATGTTTTCCTTCACCGTTTTGAGGGCAGTAGTAATGAAATTATTTACACAAAGTAAAGCGCCTATCTGCCTTCGAACCTACGATCTAGAACTCGTAAGTCGCGGCCGTTACTACTGGGTCACTATTGCTCGACGAGATAAAAAGATCAAAATAATCCTAAATTGAAATCATAAAACCCACTCACTCATACGCGAATACTAGCTTTTATTAAACTATTCCAATCGGGGCTGGACGGAAGACGGCAATCTGGGCTACGACAGTTCTTCTCAAACTAAATTGCGCTCTATTGTTACGGAATTCAAATCTATTCTCGTGCAAAGGGCCACTGTTCAATTGGAGAACATTTATGATTGCTCGAATGTAGTTCGTTTGTAAATTTGCTTGGTATTGGAACTGTGATAGCTTTTTGGATTTGGTGTAGGCTGAGGTTTTCACATTGATTCTTTGAACTACTTGGGACTTTATATAAGTTAGTTTTGTGTAAGATTTTTCAAACAAGTCTGTCTTTACACTTGTAAAAACAGACTTGTTTACAAGTTTTACAACTGACCCGACAGACGTTGTCCTGTCTTGTCTACGAATATTGAATTCGCATTTTATATACACCGTGACATTTTAGTCGTCTTATACGTCTATACCTACATTTCACCAATTATGTTTTAAGTCCCTTATAATAGGTCCCATGAAATCTAAACTCCAGCCTGCTACTGAGAACTTCCAGATGGAAAACCCAATAACTCTTTGCCTGATCTGGGAATCGATCCCAGAACCGCATGCTCAGCAGTAAAATTTGCGGCGACCGGACAAACGAGGTAGCCACTCTTTAAACAAATCTTTATTCATACCTATGAATGTATTCAAATCAAAATTACCTTTGTATTACTGTATTTTATAAGTCTTTTTCAATGATAACCAGCAGAGGTCGGAGTAGGTAGATTTATTTTATATACTTGCGTCAAGATATTATAATATGGACATGCCATTTTATCCGTAACGAGCGGGAAGTACCGGAAAAAGTTCCGGAATTGGAATTATGGAATAAAATAAAATAAAAAACATACAGATAGGCTAACAAAATCGTTTATTATATGAATGATTGATTGAATTCAATGAACAATTATTTTCACCATTAGCTAACACTGGTAGCGTAGATTGATATTATTAATACGTTTTTCACCTTAAACACAAATTCGTGCTAATTTCAAAATTCCGGAACAAATATCACAAGAAATATGAAGTTCCGGTATTTTGGAGGCATATCCATATTATCCTCTACGTTTGACGTCAACAACCTTAAATCAATCTACCTACTTCGACCTCTGATGATCAGTGATCGGAATAGGTAGAACTATTGTTATTAGTTTCCCCGCTTACTTACGTCGTTCAAACGAAGATAAGTAAATTATTTTTTGAAAACAATAAAAATCGTGCATACTATTTTTTATAACAAAAACAGGAAATGAATTCGATAGTTGTTTTTACTTTATTAATTTTAGTTGTACTTGAGTAATGTTCCGAAGCTCAGAACAAATATTCCGAAAAAAAGAATTCGATAAACCCGTAAAAGCTAATATTACTTACCCACGAGCCCTTATTGCTTAATGAATGTTCATGATGTCATATTGTTTAGAGTGACCTCTTCGTTGCGTGATCAACTCGTTTTAGTCTTTTGATAAATGATAAATGATTTAATTTCTGTAAGTAGGTTCGTACAAACACTTTTACACGTCAATCATATATAAAACTAGATGAGGTTGTCGTTTCCTATCTGACTACTCTGAGAAAAAAGGCCGAAACAAACGCAGAGGTCACAGTCTTTTTTAAAGTCCCATAATCTCGGTCAGATCATGTGAAGACCATGTGGATTGGTGCCTGAAATGGTCTTTTGAGGAAAGAATCACACAGATCGAGTGGACCTGTCCAATCAGTGCACGCATTTATCAGTAATCATGCAGCTCAACTCAGAACTGAGGTCCACCCAAATGTCCTTTCTTTGGTGTTGTTCAATACCAAAGAAAGGACATTTGGGTAGGCCGCAAAAAATACTCACACTCCCAGACCATGATTAAAAAATAATAAGAAAAAGATAAAGAAACCAAATAAAAACACCCACAAAGTCTTCACAATAATTAAAACAATACAATATGTAACAAAAACCCTGTTGTTCCTTCTACCCACGTTTTCAGAATCGGTATACATACGTAATAAAGCATGTCATTTATAAAAACTGTTTAACAAAAATAATTATAATAAATATTTAATTATGAATATTTGTAATATTTAACTGATTTTGATTAGATCAAAGAAAGCCGCCAAGCTCGTAGTCTATTGTGCGAAATAAGGATACTTGTAAAATCAGATACTGTTAACATTTTTTTTTATATGTCGATTTTAATAGTTATTTGATGTTGAACTCTCGACTAGCCAATGCTTATTTTTTAAATTATAACTTCGTAAATGTTGTGCTTGTGGGTAAGTGTATACGTCCCTAAAAGGAACAACAGGGTTTTTGTTACATATTGTATAATATTCTACATAGTAAATATTCATGTCATTGTAAAAATTCATCAATGTCAACGTATACATAAAATATGCATGTAGATTGATGTCCGATATGATCTATAATGTATTGACTAACCATTGCGTCGCGTGATCAACTCGTTTTATTCTTTCATAATCCAGATAGCCGAACCCTTTGCGTGCTATCATCATGTTCTCAAAGTACCCACTCTTACAAATCTCATTAACCTACCAGTGTTCATTTATTCAAATATTTCGTAACAAACACAATTCCCGCCCACAACAAAGAGAGGACTGTGTATCCAACCCTCGCATTTTTGGTCCCAGGAGACGGAGAGGACCAAGAATAAAGTCAATTACTATGGGACCGTCTATTATATGTCCGATCCCGGATTTTATCAGGGACTTGATGAATTAATTTGCATGCATGGGTTTTGTCCCCAAAGGTCGGTTTCAAAGAAAGAGATACCTATTGGTTTTGTTTTTTTAACAGTAGCTTTTGCTACAAGTTTCGCCCGCGTGATGGTTAGAAATTATCCCACGGTAACATACTACCGAAATAAAACGTGTGTCAAATTTTATCCAAATCCGTTCAGCCGTTTTGCGAGATTGAGTAACAAACATCCAAGCATCTATATATCCAAACATCTAAACATACAAACTTTCACATTTATAATATTCTTTAAAACTGTATACAGTTTATATATACAATATGTATATGTCTATAGCAGGATTCAATTTTTGATGTCCTACATAACAATTTCGTTTGGTATCTTCAAAGGGTAAGAAAATGTATAGATTTTTGGTTTATCTACTACTTAAAAACTTAAATTAACTAACTTAACAAAAAAAATCCCCGACAGATAACGAATAACCTAAATGAGGACCAAAAGCGTTAAATTTTGAGATTTCCTTACAACAGAGGTGTGTAATAAAAAAAATGAAAACTTATCCCCCCTGAGGGGCTCGTCGCTAAGTAAGCCGCACGGGTCGATAGATCAGGTTATCATCTGACTGGATTTAAGATTTTCCTATACAAGCTTCAATACCATGTTGTACTTCCCTAGTGGTTCATTTTGTTTCAAAAAGTTACGCTATCTCTTTTTTAGGTCGAACAGAACAGAACGGTCGATCAAATTAGCTGCGGTCAGTCCGTGGCTATTTACATACCGAGTCCCTTTCGTGCCTAAGAAATCACGTAAAGTCGTTGGTCCCGCGTGTAATTCGTGGATCTTTCACAGTCGTTACGGGTTGTCGGAAGCCCGACAGTCTGACAACCAGTCTTACCAAGGGATATCGTTTTATCCAGTAACTGAGCTGTGGAGGTTAAATAGGTAGTCAATCAAAGTAAAATGTCCGGCTGTCCGGTAAGGACCAAGCCCGGGTCGACGGCGCGTTGTGTTCCACGCGCGCCTCAAAGAGATTTCAGCAGCAACGGATGGGGCCCGCAAGGGCCGATGCCTGCCGGGGGTGCGGGTTGTTCGAAAGAGATACCGCCGCCCCTGGCACACAGGCAACTGAGGGAACACGGGTGGGTTTTAGTCAGTAAAAGTCTGACACGCCCTCCCGCTCCACCCAGAGCGGGAGAAGTTATTTGATGATTTCCCACCCAGAAAAAAAAAAAAATCAAAGTAAAATGTATTTTGCTGCATCCGGCTGGACTGGAAATCGACCCCAAAAATTGTTGGAAAAGGCTAAGCAGAAATGATGATGAATGTTCGGATAGAAGCTCGTTTAGGTTTCCGTACCTCAAAAGGTAAAAAAGGAACCCTTATAAGATCACTCCCTTGTCCGTCTGTCCGTCTGTCTGTTCGTGTGTCACCACCGATTTTCTTAGGAACGGGTGGACCTAGCAAGTTGAAATTTATACCAGATACTGAGGTCTATAGTCCCTATAAGGTGTAAAAAATCAAGGTCCTGAGTCAACACGATAAAAAGAAATGGGCAAATTTAGATTTTCGCGAAATTTACCTTACTTTTCAACTTTTTTCATTTTCCGGAAGTTTTCCTTTACTAGTGCTATAAGACCTTGCTTTTAACCAAAATTGTCAATTCTAGGTCAACCGGAAGTACCATATTGGTTTTACGTCGAAAACCTATATAGTAGTGCCTGTTGCCCGTTTTCGCGAAAATCTAAATTTGCCCATATGTTTTTTATTATGGCGGTATAATGGGTAGGTACGGAACCCTCGGCGCACGAGTTCGACTCGCACTTGATCAGTTTTTAAAGTAACAAACGTGGAACGGGGTCATTTAGACTTCTTTTATAAAAATAAGTCTAAATGACCCCGTTCCACGTAAAATTTTATATTTTAATCTTCACTTCAAGTCACAAACATAAAGCCCTGGCTATTGTACTAGGAGTTCCTGTATTACAAGAGCTGAAAAGTAAAAGTAGAGGATCCTAAGTTTCCGATGGAAAATCTCATCGAGCACACAGCTTGTTCTTGTATAACATTTTTCATATTGTGAAGTAGGAGACACGTAATAGGGATGAGCCTCTGTTATCTCATCTGGCATAAATCCAAGAACCCAAACAGAAAATAAGAATTTTTACTAAGTTTGTGCTCTCTCCAATAATGAAATTCTTGTAACCCTCTAGCTGCGAATGAATAGGAATGCAAAATGTAATATAAAAGTCAACTACACTTAAAACACTCTTAAATAATGTACAAGATTTAGCATAGTATTAAGTGGGTCTGAATGGGTTTTTTTTTGAGGGTGATAAATCATCCAATAACTTCTCCCGTTCTGACTAAAACCCACCTATGATCCTTCAGTTGCCTGTGTTTTGTGGACTAGAAATTCTTAGACCCGACCGTATGTGTTTTTTGTACTGTGATATGGCAAAATAGCACGGCTTTGGCGTCGTCTGCAATCTTCTCATTTTTATAACATAAACCTACGGATGTTCAAAAATCTGGTGTGGTAATACTGTGGTGCTGTCAGGGTGACTGGTGACAGTCAGTTAGCTGTCACTGCTGTCAGTGTCTGGCTGTCAACTCGATTTTAAGCTATTTTTTTATTAAGTTGGGTTGGTTGTTTTACGAGTGATGAAATAAATAACAAACGGGCGTTGTATCGCAAGGAATCAATTTTAAATAACAATTTTAATAACATAGCTATGAAAGCTAAGGAAAGCAAATTTTCGCCGACTTAAACAAGGAGGAGGTTCAATACGTACAAATAGCCCCCACGGTATCTCTCAAGTTAAGAAGAATACTAATAAGAATGTAGCCACAACATGGATGAAATAAGTAAAATGTTTATTTGTAAGTAGCTCTTTTAAGACCTGTGAGTTTTGAGTATGAATTTCGATGGCTATAAGAGTAGAGAGAGACCAAAGAAACGTTGGATGGACTGTGTGAATAATGATAATTATGGTATTAGAATGGTTGTGATTACTAAGATGACGACTAATAGAGAATCGTGGAAGAAACCGACATGATTGATGATGAAATGATTTTATTTCTGTAAGTTGGTTTGTACAAACACTTTTACACGTCAGTCATATTTTTTTACTAGATGAGTTCGGCGTTTCCTATCTGACTACTCTAAGAAGAAAGGCCGAAACAAACACCGAGGTCACAGTCTATTTTAAAGCCCAGACATAATCTTGGTCAGATCATGTAGACGGTGTCTAAAATGGTCCTTTGAGGAAAGAACCACACAGATTGAGTGGACCCGCCCGGTTAGTCCACGCATTCGTCACTAACTTTTGCACTGACCACAAATAAATTGGGATAAGGGCAGCAGAATCATGATTAAGGACTGATTTTTCAATAGTCAGATAACTTTTAACTAAGGAATAAATAATGCGGTTTGACAGCTTTTGTATGGAAAATATGTCAAACGGTCAGATTTACTCTTTTGATCAAAAGTTATCTGAATATTGTTTAGTAAATATAAGTCACTAGGTTTTGCCAGCGGCTTCGTCCGCGTGGACTGATAAATTATCCCACAGGAACATACTACCGAAATGAAAAGTATCCTATATGTTAATACAGGATATAAACTACCTGTCTGCCAAATTTCATTAAAATCCATTCAGCCGTTTTTGCATGATTGAGTAACAAACATCCACACATTCTCACAAATATTCACAGTTATAGTAGGATATAAAAATCCTTAGAATAATAAAAAATAAGTTCAATAGGTAGTGTTTCCGCTAGGTACAGATAGATCGAGAAAATACTCTTTGTTGGGAGATGATTCAACAGACGTAAATTGTAGAGTAAAATTTTTATTATTATAAAGTACTTTACAATAGAATGCAGGATAGCCGAGCGGAGGCGGAACGAAACAGTATAATTAAACGCGCGCGCACCCGGTCCTGTCACGGTCGCCAAATGTTGGGAGATGATTCGACAGCGACGACCAGGACCGGGTGCGCGCGCGTTTAATTATACTGTTTCGTTCCGCCTCCGCTCGGCTATCCTGCATTCTATTGTAAAGTACTTTATAATAATAAAAATTTTACTCTACAATTTACGTCTGTTGAATCATCTCCCAACACTCTTTATAAGCCATACACAAAACATAGCTACAAAAGCCAGTCCCATCAGTGAAAGCGATCTTTATAACCTTTGTTTAGGTAAAAGGTACCTTCTAGGAAATTGATCCTCACTTAACATAGTTTGGGATAGGAGGGAAACGCAAAGAAACGATGGATGGATGGTATGAAAGGTGATATGGCTAGAAAGCAGGTGACTACTAAAATAAGACCATTACTGCGAAACGGCAAACATAAAATCAATAACCAAACTAAGCTACGAGAGCCAGCATTTTTCGAAAGTGAAAATTACATAAGACAGTCCCTCAAAACTCGGGAAGCCTGTGGTTCAACTACACTCAAAAGTCCTACAATGCTCTGCGGATCCAATATAACAACGCATTTAGAGTGCTGTTGCGTCTGCCTCGGTTCTGTAGCGGGTTATCCTTGTTCGCCGAGGCACGTACCGACGGCTTCAATGCACTTGACATGACTTCGTGGCAGCCCCAACAGCATTCTACGCGCTATAGCCGGGAGACATGACAGCCCGTTGGTGAGGTCACTTGTTACCTGTACACTGTCTGTGTTGTTAATTAAGTACTAACAAAGGTTAAGACTATTGTAACTAACCCAATGGATAATTGATATCGGAATAAATAAATTAATAAAAACACCCGCCCTTCACCACTTCGTAGTACTTTAGCTGGGAAGAAGAAGTAGCGGAACAAGCAGCACAGCTGTCTGTACAATAAGGTACGATGCCCTCAGGCTAAGTGGAGAGACTACTATCGCAGGGTAGCAGCTGGATGAAAGTAGCTGAACTAGGTTCAAGTCTATCTAACTAAACAGACAGCTGTGCCGCTGGGGAGTTTGTTGCACTGTTTCGTCTTCCCAGCTAAAGCACTAGGTAGTGGTGAAGGGCGGGTGATTTGGGGGACTGTCTTGTGTAATTTTTCGTTCGAAAAGTGCTGAATCCCAGGCCTAATGATTTTTGATTTGATTTGAAAAAGCCTATCCTGTACTGGACTGCAGTAGGTTGCTGATGATGATTATACCAGTAGGTATGGACAAAAAAGGCATACAGCGCCGACTCCTAATAAATTGAAACAATCGCCCTAGTTTCAAATATTCCTATTCAAATATAAGTTAGGCCTCAAGTCTTCGACCCTTTCAAATAAGCTACGCAAGCAAACCTAAGTCCTGATTGTCGGTCCACCACAATAATAATGCGGTTGAATTTTAAACGATCCATCTATGTTAGAGCTGAATTATTTGTGCTTGGCTTTGAGTATTTTCAGCATCGAAATTTCCAATCTGTTTATTCAGCTATTATATAGAATATAGTCTAATGATTTTCGTCATTTTCCGGTGTCACCTAGAAATCCACGTTAACATTTTCTTTCAAAATTTTGATTAACTCGTCGACTGCTTACGGTTTTGATAAAAAAAGAGCAAAATTGTTATCTTCACAATTTTCAATTTCGGAAATTGCTAGGCAGATGATGATGATATACGGAGAATGAATAAAATATTGATTTTCATCGGTTCATATTTTTTTTCTTTCGTTTCATTAGTGTTGTCGATGGTCCTTAGGTACATATTTAGTATTTTGTTAAATTTGGCGGGACTCAAGATGTCTCTATAGTCTGAAGCGAGGCCAAACAAAAGGTTCTGTCATTATTTTCGATACTTTTGAACCAGGATTTCAAGTGTTACGTAATGACATTTCAAATAAAGGTCTGAAAGTATTTTTGGAGAAAGCTGTGATTATTCACAGTCCATTGTTTTAATGCTTAAGATTTTCTGTACGATCTTGTTTGCCAGTTTTTTTTTTTTTGTGGTGTAAGTAAATTTTGAGGTCAAGTTCCATGTAAACAGAGGCCTGTTAAATTACAAAGTTTGGATTTTGCGAGTTTTGTTACTCAATCACGTAAAAACGGCTGAACGGTTTTGGATGAGGCACACAGATTGTTTTTAAACTGGATTATCACATAGGATTATTTTTGGTTCCGGTAGTACCTTTCCGTGTGATAATTTCCGATATCCAAGCTGCCAAAGCCGCTGGTAAAAGCTAGTTAATAATATATTTAAACTGATGACTGAGAGTCAGACTCTTGGAAGACATTGTTTAAAACTGACAATTTGATACAGTTGCATGTATGCAGCAGCTGACATCGGCGCTTGTCAGATAGGCGGTTGCTTCATGTAAAATGTTGATACTTATCTGCATTCTTTAGACTGAAAGGCATCCCCAATATGATTGGGAAAAGCCTGGGCAGATAATAGTAGCAGTTGACACAGGTATATATCTCTCGACTCTTCACGTCGCCATGAGATCCCGCCGGAGCTCTGTCCGCTGTGCCGCGATTTCCCGCGGCAGCGGAGTTACGCCCCGGCGTTTGGCCTCCTCACGCCACTCCCAAGTGTGCGCGAGGAACCTTTGGCTCCAGATCCCATGGCTGCAATCCAGCAAGCAAGCCCGCCGCCTCACCGGAGATCGTGTGGTATCCCCGGATCATCCGGATGGCCATGACCCTATGGGACGCCTTAACACACCGCTGCCCTAACATGTATGTTTCTGGTGAAAACCAGGGCATTAGCAGCAGGGTCTCCTGCCTTAATTATGACAAACTGCGACCATCAATTCGTGTGCTTAGTGAGATGATTATGACAATTTGTCATCTTGATGCTCATTGCACCATTCATCCGGCTTAAGTTACTTGTATATACTTCATATAAGAGAGAAAAGCTATTTGTCGGTAACAATTTGACTTAGATATCTTTCACAGTCGTAAAGGCGACGGTTTTGACGTCGTCGGTTACGGGGCAGTAGCTCAATGTAAAATATTGGTATTCTCATCCGGTTAGACTGGAAGCTGACCCTAGTATTGTTGGGAAAAGGCTAGGCAGATGATAAATTTGACTTCGGAAGAGCAGTTTCTTCAGAGACAAAGTAGACTTAAAATTACTACAAAATTCTAAGCACTTTGAAAAAATAAAAAAAATTAAGTAAATAATCAAAATTCGGAAAACACTAAATTATGTCGTTTTTTGTTTTAATTTAATTTACAAACAATGTATTATTTAAATACTGAATTATCCAATGTGGCAGCATAGTCAAAGTAAATTACTTATAATTTATATCAATCTTTTAAATGTATTTTAATTATGGCAACTGAATGTGTACTTTGGCAGCACTTAGAAATAACGGTTTTGATATTATCGTTATTTCTGGGTGGGGCAACAGTCATTTCAAAATGGCTATACAAAGTTAGTCGTTTTTGTATTGTGAAAGAAGACAGGAGCGCGAATAAAGGGTATTTTCAAGAAAAGAGTGTTCTCTCTTAAGAGGTATATTGTTTAATAGCTCATATATTCTTACAAGGTAATATAATAATAAGTAATATAATAATATAATAGGAAGTAAGTAAGTGATAATTTATTTAGCAAAAGACTTAGCCTGGGTAACATAAGTAATTGTTTCAGTAACGTGACCCTGGCGGGTGAGTAAGACCAAACTAGGCGAATCCTGTATCTTGAAGGACAGTATACTTTAGAAGGGAGGTTTGACACGGAAGAAAATCATAATTACGTAATAATACTGATATTACTGTGCGTACTGTGCATGAACTCTGTGTAATAATAATACGGACGCAAAAGAACACCATCATTCCATTTCTTCCCGTGGGTGCCGTAGAAGGCGACTAAGGGACTTACTAGAGAATGGGCAGCAGCGTTCTCTATGCATTTGACCACCGTACTGTGATCGCCCACCCGCCTGCCAAGCGTGGCGATTATGACAAATCCCTCCCTTTGGGGGATATATAATGCTAATGTTAATACAAGAACATTCACACGATAAGAATTGCGTCTAAAAATATAGATTACAAATCTTCATGTCAGATGTAGCTGCCTACGTGTGGACAAGTCAATACTCTTTCGGCTTATTTTGAATCTAAAACAGACCTATTCATACAGACAAGGTCTCGATATGGGATATAACTTATCCGATATATCCACAGTACCAATCCTAATTTAATTATAGGAACACGTATTAAGTGAACCCACAGTGAATTAGATTTGCTATTGTCTTATCTAGTTTACCCACATGCGGGTACATTTAGATACATACGAACTAGGGTCACATAGTAAATAGTAGGTAAGATCTTAGTGGCTTTATTTACCCCGAATATTAGCTTGACTAGGTACATTGTCCTTTAATACTCAAAATGAGCAACATAAATTACCTCGGCGTAATAAAGGACGACACTTTGGTCTTTCAGAAAACATATTGAAAGTCTCGTTAAAAGAGTGCGCAAATTAATTTATGTTTTAAAAAAATTGCGAACATTTGCAGACTCAAAATTAATGTCTGAAGTTTATTTAGCCCTATTTCAATCAATAATTGAATACTGCATCACATCATGGTGTGGCGCACCAAAAACTAATTTGCTTCCTCTTGAAAGAGCTGAGATAGCAATTTTAAAGGTAGCAAACTTCCATCCTTTTTTAACCGACTTCAAAAAAGGAGGAGGTTCTCAATTGGACTGCATGTTTATTTTTTTTATGTTTGTTACCTCATAACTTTCGACTGGGTGAACCGATTTTGATAATTCTTATTTGAAAGCTCGTGCTTTCTGTGTGGTCCCATTTCAATTTCATATAGATCTGATGATGCGTTTCGGAGACAGACAACGGAACTCTTCAAAAAAGAACAGTAAATAAACCGCGATTGCTGCTATCGCATAAATATGCATTGTTTTGACCCCAAGGATGATGAAAGTGGGGTAGGTACTATAACTAAAAAGTGAAAAATAAAAACTTTTTCCAAAAAAAAACAACCGACTTCCGAAAAAACACTACAAAGTGAAAAATAACTTTAATTTCGGAAGGCGGTGACTTTGGATATGTATTTAAATTTTTTGTCATCGCCTTCCGAAATTAAAGTTATTTTTCACTTTGTAGTGTTTTTGCGGAAGTCGGTTGTTTTTTTTTGGAAAAACTTTTTCTTTCCCACAGATCCGCTATATAAATGCTGCAACATGCTGACTGTTAGCCAACTTTTTATTATGCACTTAGTATTAAAACAGCACACCATGCTTACCTACACTGCTGACAATACTTAAAAAAGACGGAATGATATAGTACGCACATCTAATGCAACCTCAAAACATGTCTTTGTAGAAAGATTTTTTACATTCTTAGGTCCATTTCTGTACAATAGGTTAAATAGAAAACTAAGTGTCTATTAATAAAATTACTTTAGCTGTAAGAAAATTATACTTGAATATTTACTAACCATTGCATATGCACAGACAGAAGATCAACTTGTTGTCTGCAAATAGAACGACTAACATGCTATTTTACTTTTACTTTCCTAAGTTTAACATATTTTTTACTTTATACACATTGTTAATTTATTACATTAAACTGTATTTATGCGCTTCATAGCCTGAAGCACAGGTTCAACGTAGTTCAGGCAATAAGCAACTGTGCTCTATTTTAATTGTTAAGATACGATGTATATATGCCCCTTTTGTAAAAAAGCGATATAATTATTATTCTTATTCTGATTGGTTCCCAGAAAAATAAACAGTTTTTCCACATGTGGGGTATCTATTAAATAAAATAAAATGTTTATTTATGTGAGTAGATCTTTTAAGACGTTCACATGTTGTTCGATATTTTAAAACTACATATAATGGCGCCGGCATTTCCTAGCTAACTGATCCCTGAGAGGAACTGCCGTAACAAACTCAGAAGTCGTAGTCTCTTTTAAAATTCAAACAGAACATTAGGATTTAATTTTATTACAAAATCTAATACACTACTGTCTGATTCTTAATTTGCGCCACTTAAGAAGTAACCAATATCGAACCGACATTCACAATTATTATAGCGAAGCATTGTTTTAGTATTCATTTGTTCTCATTTAATAAACGATGATTTCGCCACGATGATTAATAGTTTTGATATAAATATTTATTCCAAACTGAGAGGATGAATGAAGGGTATCTATCAAAAATTATTTACAAGGCAGATATGAGTGGAAACGCCGGGAGGGAATCCTCTAGGTAGTACCCTTATTAGTGATGTTCCTTAGAAAGGTAGTTCTCGCACGTACATGTAAGACCAGAGGCCGTGGCCTGCCAGGCGCGTTGTGTTCCACGCGCGCCTCAAAGAGATGTCATCAGCAACTGATGGGGCCCGCAAGGGCCGATGCCTGCCAGGGGTGCGGGTTGTTCGAAAGAGATACCGCCGCCCCTGGCACACAGGCAACTGAGGGAACATGGGTGGGTTTTAGTCAGTAAAAGTCTGACACGCCCTCCCGCTCCGCCCAGAGCGGGAGAAGTTATTTGAGGACTTCCCACCCAAAAAAAAAATAATTATGCTCTCGTTGATGATATATACGGACCGGGAAAGTCCCTCTTAAGGACGAAGCACCAGAGTAGCCCGCGAAATTCAAATTTTCTAACATTTTGTTTTTTTATTTTCAGGTTATTGTCAAGCTGTTGAACAAAACATGATGCGCGTTCGTACCACGTATGTATTCATAGAATTAAAATCATTAAAATCATCAATCAACCCTCTAAGTTAAAATAATCCCATTGAATTACTATTTAATGTACAACTTTCTACCTAAGCGCATGTCTTGTTTTTAGGGTTCCGTAGCCAAATGGCAAAAACGGATCCGTTATGGATTCGTCATGTCTGTCTGTCTGTCTGTCCGTCCGTATGTCACAGCCACTTTTTCCGAAACTATAAGAACTATGCTGTTGAAACTTGGTAAGTAGATGTATTATGTGAACCGCATTAAGATTTTCAGATGAAAATAGAAAAAAAAAAACAAAAAAAAATGGGTGTTCCCCATACTTAGAACTGAAACTCAACATTTTTTTTTTCATCAAACCCATACGTGTGGGGTATCTATGGACAGGTCTTCAAAAATGATATTGAGGTTTCTAATATCATTTTTTTTATAAACTGAATAGTTTGCGCGAGAGACACTTCCAAAGTGGTAAAATTTCCACCCGCCCCGACCCTGTAACTTCTAAAATAAGAGAATGATAAAACAAAAAAATATATGAAGTACATTACCATGTACCTAAACTTCCACCGAAAATTGGTTTGAACGAGATCTAGTAAGTAGTTTTTTTTTTATACGTCATAAATCGTTAACTGCAATTATTTACCTTTCATTCAATCAACTCAAGTTGAAAAAAAAAACATTTAATTTCACAAACATAAACCTTATGCATATACCGTGAACCATTATTTTCTAATAATAAACCTGTAATAGGTGCCTAAGTAAATAATAATTATAATTCGCGCGTTACTTGCAGCTACGGAACCCTTCATGGGCGAGGCCGACTCGCACTTGGCCGCTTTTTTTTTCTTAAATGGCCAACCAACAACTGTTAACACCGTTACTTTTAAGATAATATTTTACTTAAATCCAAGGTTATGTGTATGGAATTTTTTATAAGTTAGCACCACATGCCCCATAAACGACATGATTGTTGGGCACGCCACGATTGTTGGGCACGCCACGATTGCTGCGGTAAGTCCCCTCTTTGAGGAGTGGCTTGAGAGGCGGTATGGCATCCTCACCGTCCGCCTGACACAGGTCCTCACCAGACACGGCTGTTTCGGGAGGTTCCTGTTTCGCATAAGGTGGGAGGAAACGCCTGGGTGTTTCCATTGCGAAGATCGCCCTGAGGATACGGTGGAGGTCTGCCCGGCTTGGGCGGAGCACCGCCGTGTCCTCGTGGAGGCGATCGACGGCGACGATCTCTCGCGTCCGGCCCTGGTCCGGACCATGGAACGGAGCGAGAGTGCTTGGGTAGCCGTCACCTCCTTCTGCGAAGCAGTGATGCTCGCGAAGAGGGAGGCGGCGCACCTGAGTGAGAGGCAGTACATGCGCCCTCATGGCCTTAGTCGTCGTAGAAGACGCCCTGGGCGTCGGGAATCCCAGGCCGATTCCCAGCCACCGTAGGCGCGGGCTTGTGGACGGCGAGTAATGGGTAGCTCGCTGTCCTGTAAGGACCAAGCCCGGGTCGACGGCGCGTTGTGTTCCACGCGCGCCTCAAAAAGATGTCAGCAACTGGTGGGGTCCGCAAGGGCCGATGCCTGACAGGGGTGCGGGTTGTTCGAAAGGGATACCGTGGCCCCGCGCACACAGGCAACTAAGGGAACACGGGAGGGTTTTAGCCAGTAAAAGTCTGACACGCTCTCCCGCTCCGCCCAGAGCGGGAGAAGTTATTTGATGATTTCGCAATCAAACAAAATAAAATGTTGCGATTGTGCACAAGCGCTCTGTGTATGTACTATAAAATTAAGAATTAACTAAGTATAACAAAATATCAAGTTAAAAGTTACGTGAAATAATAATAAATTTATTGTCTCACGTAACATTTAACTTATTCTTTTGTATATAAAATAAAAATTGGTCCAAGACATAAAACGTGGAGACACTGATAAACTAAAAATAACCACAAATTTAAGGATAAAAAATTTACATAATAATAAACGCTATACTGTAGAACTTCTGTTTTAAATCTGAGTGCATTATTATTCATGTCAGTAACTGAGTCACTAAGAAAAAATTGCAGTAAGGCGGTCTCAAAGATAATTCTAAGGAAGAATAAAGTTATAGAAAATTTTCGATTTTTATTTATAATTAATGCACTGATCTTGAAAGCTTGAAGTAATAAATTCTACTTATAGAAACTAGTGCCTACTTTGAATCTGAAAAGATCTAAGTATTTATCTAATTTTGCAGATCTATAAGAATTTTTTTCAGCCGTGAATAATATAAAGACGCTCTCGTATTGACTCGGTTTTCAATTATTTAATCTCCACTGCTCTCGAAACGGTGAAGGAAAACATCGTGAGGAAACCGGCTTGTACTAGAACCAAAAATTCGAAGACGTGACATCTACCAACACACACTGGTCCCGCGTGGTGGATTATTGCCCACTCTCTGTGACAGAGAGGAGGCTTGTGTCCCAGCAATGGGAACATTATTAATTTCCTTAGGCGTATATCCTGTTATTCATCGCCTCTCGCACACACCACACAGATCATTCATATTAAATCTAATTCCGCCACGTGTACCATCAACAATCGGCGTTAAACCTCAATGAATTATATTATGTCATAAATTATGGCTCACTCAAATCCCAAAGCAGATCATACAATTTATACAAATACTCTCGCTGCCTCCATTTCCATACAAATCCCAGCACATTAACATAACCTAAATAATATCTTATAACCTAACGCTTATAGGTACTTCGAATTATGGTTCGTGAACTTGACACCTTACATCATAATTTCAACACCACTTCAACTGAAAACCAACTCTGTGTTTATTGTTGTAAAATTGAATTTTAAATGTTGGTATTAGAAACTTCATGCGTTTACATAGATCGGTTTGAGAGTAATGGGAAATCGACCCTAAACAAACGACTATATAGTTGGATTTCAAATTGAGTAGATCTGAATTACTTCAGTCGTTTACAACTTTTGTATGGAAACAACGAAAGTCATTGAGCTCAGGTTTTGCTTTATTAGTTTATTATCGTGCATGTAAAGTATTTCTGATGTGAAGGAATGCTATCGCCGTTTCCAATTGCTTATCTCAAAACAGTCTGTGTACAGTCAGCCTCAAAAACATGTCCTATATATCGACAAGAATTCATTTAATTGTGTACAATCTTTGTCCCATAATATAGTACCTGTTCACCGAAGCGGGAACAAAAAACGACAAAAGAATTAATGTATTTTTAAAGACTATATACCAAATCTGCTTTGGGTATGCTCGCGCCGCCTAGAGTACGCTAGGGCGGGCTTGCAGATACCCGCGACCGGGCACTCGGGCATCCTCATGCATGTGCAAGTAAACGTTGACGGCTGCGTCGAATGTTGTACTTAAATTCAATATTGAATTATTGATACAATTGAATTATTTATACTTATACATACCTGTTTGTAATGTTTTTGTTTTTACTGTATATTTTGTATTTTTTATAATACTAAATGGCCGTGCTCTTGACTTTGATCTCGCCTGATGAAAAGCAATTGATGAGGTCTATAATGGATTGAGCGTGCCAAGAAAAAGCCTGATTAGTCTGTTTTTGAAGGTGGACGGGTTAAATATGGAAGGGAACACAAACTCATGCAGAGAGTTCCATACTTTGGCTGTGCGCATAATAAATGTGGAGGAGAGGCGCTGAGTAACACTCATCGGAATATCAACCAAGTGCGTCTGGTATTCCGGTAGTGAAAGGGCGATGGTAGAATCAGTTCGCGGAGCTCCTACGCTCACTCTCCGAAGTACAGTCTGTAGAAGACCGACAGGCAAGCAACATTACGCCAATGAGCCAGTCTGTGAAGCTTAGCCACCTTCGTTTCGTCGCCTATGAGCCTTTTAGCTCTGCGTTCCACCGGGTCCACGGCAGCAAGCTGGTATTTTGCTGAGCCATCCCATAAGTGGCTGCAATACTCCATACAGGAGCGCACTTGAGCTCTTTAAAGGCTTAAAAGCTATCTAAATGTGAAGTATTGCCTCATCTTGTTTAGGATGCCCAGTTTATTGGCAACAGTCTGAGCTTTTGACTTGATGTGTGTATATGGGTATATTTCCTCCAATAAAACACTATTTATTTTATCCATGTGTAGCTACAGTTAAGAACTTAATTAGTAATATGTTTTGTTGCTATACATTGATACATTATTCATCATCATCATCATTTCAGCCAAAAGACGTCCACTGCTGGACATAGGCCACCCCCAAGCACCGCAACCTCGATCGGTTGTGTGCTTCTCACATCCAGCGGATTTCTGCGGCCTTCACAAGGTCATCGGTCCACCTTATGGGAGGCGTTCCAACGATACTATATTATGGAACACAAATTGGAATGAAGAGATCCGCAGGAGAACCGAGGTAAACAACATAGTCCCGAAGAATTGCCAAACTTAAGTGGCAGTGAGCAGGGCACATTGATCGCAAAACAGATTGCCGATGGGGCCGAAAGGTTCTAGAGTGGCGACCGCGTATTGGAAGACGTAGAGTTGGAAGGCCTCCCACAAGGTGGACCGATGACCTTCTAAAGGCCGCTAAGAAATCCGCTGGATGTGAGAAGCACAGAACCGGTCCAAGTGGCGGAGCTTGGGGGAGACCTGTGTCTAGCAGTAGACGTCTTTCGGCTGAAATGATGATGAAGACAAATTGGAGACAATCAAGTCAATTCTTGTCGATGTTCATATATTTTTAGGCTGACTGTACCTACTCCTTTTGCCAAGTATTTTATTCCGATAAGTTTTTTTTGTTGAAATATTGGATTTATGATCCGTTTTCCTCGCATTGTTGAAGATATTCGGAAGAATTCATATGTTTTCTGATATTTCTGAGAATTATTTATTTCAATGTACCAATATATGGCTATGATACGGATATATAGAAACGAAATACGTTATTCATTTCAGTCACCTGAAAGAAACCCAGATTGTATATAAAAGTAAGTTGTATTTACCCGACTACAATACTATTTAAATGTTGCATGTAAATGTTGACGTTCAAAGGTGTCTTTTATGTGCCTACCTATACTATAAAACTATATAATATAATAATATTTATTATAATATAATAAAGAGGTATAAAGTATAAGAGTTTGGGAGTTTGTGAGGCTGTAGGGGGTAATCTTTGAATCTACAGAACCGATTTTGACAATTCTTTTACCAATAGAAAGCCACATTATTTATGAGTGTCATAAGCTTATACATTAACCCGTAAAACTAAAAGACTTTTTCGTGGTAGTCGGATTTACAAAGTAAATCGGAGAAAAAAACGGTCAAACGAAAACGTTTCTTACGAACGCTGTCTTAAAGATGAGAGATATATGTTTTAGTTCTAAAGAAAAGTTGTATAGCTTGATAATGCTTACAAAAAATCAGCCACAGAATATGTCTAACTTTTATACTTAAGTCACAAAAAGTCGTTTTAGTTTATATTAAAAAAATAATTTAAATCGTTAGATCATGTTTATTGGTCATATTATCAACAATTGATGAATTCTTATCAAAATAAGTACATGTATCGTCTCAAGTGTTTAAAACAAGATTTTTCTCTTTTACTGCATATAATTTGGACGAGTGATTTAAAGAGATAATACGGCATAGATATGGAACCGCGACCGTGTCGTAATCTATTGAGTGATATAAAAATGTTTACCGCCCAAGAAAGTGGGCACGGGTCAGCTAGTTTGAAATAAATGCTTTCACTTTGATTACTGGTTGTCAGACTTTCGGGCTTCTGACAACCCGTAATTTCTGTCAAAGATCTACGAATAACAGCCAAGACCATCGGCTTAACGATCTTTCGGAAGCACGAAGAGGTCTTGATATGTTAAGATGATCACCCATCCACGGACCAAATTCGGCAGGCGTAGCTTAAACTGATCGATCGACCCGTGCAGCTGTTATTATTTAGCTACGAGACCCATAGAAGCAGCCCTTTGAATATTAAGTTCAAAAACAAAATCATCTTAATATTCACAGCAAATAATATAAAACAGTGTTCGGTTTGTTATCAGTAATGTGTTGTTATCACGTGGTGAGAAGCACGTGTCGCTGGCTCTGTGCTCGTTCCATCGAATTTCCTATTTCATCATACGAGAAGTGATGTTTTGTAAATAATAATGGGTAAGATGTTGAATAAACAAAATAATCATAATCCTACTTATAATAGTTATTGATCAAAGAATTTGCATTGCCCTTCAACGTCGCAAAAGTGCCAGTCTTCTGGGTACATTTCCTGATGACAGCGATGCGGACGAATACTTCGACGCCTAAGTGTCCTTTTGTTTTTATATTTATTTATATAGTTAGTTAGTACTTTTATTAAATAAATAATTCAATACTTATTATTATAAATGTAAAAGTTTGTATGTTTGGATGTTGAGAGGTTTTGGATGTTAACATGTTTGGTTGATTGATACTCAATCACTTTAAAAAGGCCTGTTCGGAATTGGATGAAATTTGGCAAACAGATAGTTTGGGATACTTTTTATCACGGTTATATGTTTGCGTGGGATAATTGCTGACCTCCCCGCGGGCGAAGGCCGGGTAAAACGATCAGAAGTCGCTATTAACACACACAAAAAAAAATCACAGATTCGATTGAGTGGGTCCCAGGCTGGTGTCATAGGGGTATAAGAAACAGGGTGTAAAGTACACTGATACTCTATAGAAAAGGTAGTATCCTCTGACCAGACGAGTGTTGCGTCTTTTGGGCTACTGCCCGACGGTTCCGGTCGCCGTCTCTGCGCCCCCGCAGGGGGCGTGAGGAATCGGTTTCAGGGCTTTGGGCCCCATGACCAAGAGGTGTTTCTCTCAGTTCCCAAAATAGGGGACCCGTCTTGGGGTTTTCCCCGCCCCTCTCCCATGGGAGGGGGTGGGAGTGCTCTTCGCACACCTAGTCGCCTAGGGGGTTTGCCTCCCCCTGGCGTTTGTGGTGTGTTTTTGGGGTGTGACTGTAGGAGCGCCCTATTTGCTTCTCGGCGCCCGTGCGACCAGGCCCCTGCCGGGTGAGATCCCTAGTTCCCTAGGGAAGGCCCAGCAAAGGCCGATCGAGCAACAAGGCGTCGGTTTTATTTGGCGCTCGCCTATAGTGAGTGCTTTCCCCGTTCCCAGCGACGCAACCAGGTCTAGCCAGTGACGTCGCAGGTTGCGGGGCGTAGTGTTGTGCCGAGCGACTTGTATTTGTGTGTGCGTCGCTCGTGTGGTTATCCTGTGTTTTATGCGAGTGTGGAGTGGTGTGTGTGTATGAGCCGTGTTTGTGGCGCCTATATTAACCTAGGCGCCCCGCGCGTGGCGAATGTCGAGTAGGGAGTGTGGAGTCTATTGTTCGAGAAAGTCGCGTGTAAATGGTGTGCAATTTACCCGGGCGTTGAGTCCGGTGGCGCGACGTCTGCGATGAGGTCGCGTGGGAAGCGCTTGTAGTCGGGAGGCCGCGCGTGCCAGGGTGCAATGTCTCTGCTGTGGTGGTGCTCGGAGTTTTCAGCACGCGAGAGCATCCCCTTTGCCTGTCCGACGTGATCCACAGGGATCTCCCTGTGGATCACGTCGTTCCTCACATACTGAGGAGCTTTGACTATTTGACGCAGCGTGTAGTTCTGCTGCGTCCGGAGCTTCTTCCTGTGCTGCTCGGCCGTGAGGGCGAGCCAAGCTGGGGCGGCGTAGGTGAGCTGCGGTCGCACATAGGTCTTGTAGATACCCAGCTTGACTCGCGTGGAGAGGCGTGACGAGAGCACCGGGCGAAGTAGGTGGCGAGTGACCTTGACCCGCGCTACCGTGTCGCAGACGTGCGGGCCCATGGAGAGCCGATTGTCAAGTGTGACCCCCAGATACTTGGCGGTCTTGGTCTACTTGACCTCGGTCCCCATGAGCTCAAGGCTCGGTGGGAACATCCGGCCGCGTGCCGTGACGATGATTGCCTGCGTTTTACCTGCGTTCACCGACAGTCTCCACTTGCTGACCCAGTCGGGAAGGTCGTCCAGTGCGCGCTGCATTTTGATGGCCGCGTGATCGGCCGACAGTGAAGTGGTGATGTACGCGGCGTTATCAGCGACATACCTGCCACGAACACAGCGAAGCTGGCGCTGTAGCCAGCTTCGCTGTGTTCGTGGCAGGTATGTCGTCGGTGTACACAGAGTATAACGCAGGCGAGACATAGCTCCCCTGCGGCACCCGCGCAGTGTCGGGGCGTGCGCTGGAGAGCTCGTTCTCCACCGAGACTTTGATTGTCCTGACCTGGAGGAAGGAGGAGACCACCTTTATCAGGCGACGGGGTGCTGTGGTGAGCGAGAGTTTGTAAAGTAGCCCGGCGTGCCTGACCCGGTCGAAAGCCTTTTCCATGTCGAGGAATACTGCTGCAGCGTATTCCCTCCTATTTACGGCTGCCGCGAGGAGGTGCAGTACCCTCGACAACTGGAGCGTCGTGCTGTGCTCGGCCCGGAATCCGAACTGTTCCGGGCGCGGAGTGATGTGAGGCGTCAGGTGCCGCAGCAGGAGCGTTTCGAACACCTTGGAGGTGGTGGGCAGGAGTGTGATCGGCCGGTAGCTTTCCGGCTTCAGGATATTCTTCCCGGGCTTGGGCAACATGATAACTTCCCCTGTTTTCCAGCAGGAGGGGAAGGCCCCGGTGCGGAGTATGCCGTTATAAAGGCGAGTCAGTGCTGCCACCGTTTTGGGTGGCAAGTGTCGAAGTGCGGTGTTCGTAATGCCCGACGGTTGATGTCGGGATGTTGTATAGGTATATACGTACCAGTCGCGCGGCAGACTCTGATTGCGCGATGCAGGTTTTGTATGACGTCAGGTCTTTGATGCGTAGTTCGCATGTGGCGTTATAGATGCCGCCACAGTGGTGATTCACAATTGGACCTGGTAGGTCGCGCTGTGATCGAGTTCCATTGGCTGTCAATATACATAATTCTTCTATACTGATTCTCCTACACGGTTGGACCGATTTTGATTGTTTTTTGTTTCTATTTGAGTACGCTCCCTGGATAGTTTAGACTCACATTTGGATTGGTCCAAATGTAGGTGGCGCTGTTTAGGGAAGACAACGTCTGTCAGGTCTGTTAGTACCGTAAACCGGGGTTACTTTAATCAATATTGAAATTTATCTCTTAAATTCGTGGTTATAAAAAAATACAAAAATTGTTCAATGTTCGTTTTTTTTATAACTCTCGATTCCTGTAAATAATACGTGAAAAATTATTGCCTTACTTTGAAAAAATAAATAAAAACTGACTGATCAAAGTTATACGTAGGATGTAGGGTTACTTTGATACCCCCTATTTTATTGCGTAATTACAAAGTAACCCCAATTATAATGCCGATACAGTTTAAAAAATAAAAATCTGGCAACAGGAAAAATAAATAATTTTTCTAAATTAAAATTGTTAGTGAATTCCCAACGTGTCTTCAGGAAAGGATTTGACAGTTCTTCAGTGTTGCTAACCTATAAAAACTACCATGTTGCGTTTCGTTTTACGCAATTAGCGATTATATATGAAATGGAAGTTTTGATCAAAGTCATCCCGCGAATCAAAGTAACCCCACCCCGGTTTACCGTACTATTTAAAAAAAAAAAATTTATGAACCTGCTGAGATTCTTGATTACATACCGACAAAGTAAGCCTTATCTTAATATTCGCAATTGGAGTTTTGGGAACGAGGTTTTATATTATATAAACAATGGCGTAGTTTTGACATTTTTATGTGTTCAAGAAGTAACTACAGAAGGCTTTATCCTTCCCGCGCAAAATATTAAAGTAATGTCAAACGAAAACGCTGTGTTATTTTCTGAGATTGCGATTGTTATGATGTCAAACGCTTCAGCCAGAATGGGCAAAAGAAGTACATAAAGTGGTAGGTACTCATATTATGTTAAGACTATGTCCCTTTATTTATTACTAGTGTCCGACCGAAATATGCTTTTATGGCGAAATCGAAACCGAAACCGGAGGTTCGGTTTTGATTATAGTTTTGGTCGAAACCGAAACCAAATATTTTACAAACGTGATTAGAACGTTGAATAAAATGTCAGTGGGACGTTCCTTCCAGAAATATGAATAGTTCAACATCTGGCTGGCCTAATATTACACGGCTCACGCGTCAATTGTTTCGAATTGAAATTTCAACATTGTCATAGTGACATTGGGTCCAAATTAAACTACCCTAAAAAGTGAAAATGTAACATTAACTGTAATACTGAGGCAGCGACCTGTTATTGTCAATGATATAAAATAAAACAAGTTTTTTTTTTCAAAATATTTTATGATGTATTTTGATTTTTATAATCACAATCAGCCAGTCTCGATAGGATAATTCAAATTTACTTATTACTCTAGGAATCTTTTTGTCCTATAAAACATTTCAAATGTTACTTGTAATTTTTTAAAGAGATAAACTATAATTAGTATTTGTTGTACATTACAATTTTTACTTCTTTTAGTTATTTAAAGCCATAACTTTACCTACTTTAATTTAACATTGCTTAACACTACTACAAAGATGAACATATAATTGATGCAACTTAGAGCATAAATCTCGTAGTTTTTAGAAGCTATCATATTATTCAGCACTTTCTTGTTGTAATTATTGAGATCTTATGCCTATAAGTTTCTAAATCTAAACAGCTTTGTATGATTATTTTATCAAAACCTTCATAGGTGACACATAAAAATCAACAAGTATATATCTATACTTCTTAAACACTAATTTAAAAAGAACAGTATTCTGAGATACTTATTGGGATCAACAACCGCACTTAATATCCTAAATAACCAATATATTCAACAATATTTTTGTAAACTATGAAAATAAGCGTTAAGAATTACACTCTGACATGATAAATTAACAACAAAAACAAAATGAAATACTTAATTAGAATTACATACCATTATTCGGTAAACAAACACAAGCGTCACTTCACTGAGAAATTGATTCAGGCGATCGACACCATATTGCCAGCCGTGCCGAGCGCACCCAACGTTAGCCGAACGCGACCCGTAAGTACGATGTTGTAAGTTTCGGCGCAGCCGAAAGGTTCGGCTGTTTTTTGGCCAAAACCGAACCTTCGGTCGAAACATGATTTTTAGGCGGAAACCGGCCGAAACCGAAACCTACACCGACAGTTCGGTCGGACACTATTTATTACCAAACAACAATCCTCATAATGGTACTACGCAATATAAATATAACACTTTGCTATATATACACAAATACGGCGAAAAGAAGGGATTGTTATTATCTGTGTAAAAGAAAGAAAGATTCAATCTTTTTCAATGAATACTGAATAGCGTGGTTTGTGTTGATTTTTAGATAGTCGTGTGACAATGTAACAATAGTATTCCCTTAAAAGAAAATATGGTTATGGATAAATATGGATAACGGCGCGTGACATTATTAAATAATGAAAATCAGTTAATTTCGAGAGTTGTAATTTATTTTGTTATTTTTTTAATCATTGGTCATTATTCTGTTATTTTAACGATTAATCGATTTGAATTCAACTAAATGGTAATTTTAATTAAGAGCGGGTAACACCGAATGGAGTTGCGTCTGTCATGGCGGGCGACGTCGTGTTAATTCAGTCGGTTGTTGACAGCCGTTGCACGTGATGGTCACTCGCAAACCCATTGGCTCTAAATCGTTAATTATTGCTGCAATCCTTAATTGTTTAAGTCATTTAAGTGTCTGTAAAATTAAAATAGTGAACAGTCAACGCTACAGCGTATTTATTTCAACGTTTCCTGAAGTTTAACGCCCACTATGGATTCCCGTGCTGACGAAGTCACGAATCAGCAATCAGATGAACAGCCCGGCCTTTCCTGATATCCCGTTATGGATATGACTCAATCTGCTGAGATTAAGTCATATCAACCATATTTTCTTATAAGGGAATACTATTGTTACATTTATTGAATACAGGAGATAATAATAATATTTTGATGATAAAAGCTCGCAGAGAGTAAGCATTCCTTTCTTTTTCTTACTCGAATATGATTTTTACACAGTTAGCCCTCACATGGTTGAACCTCATCCATTATTATGGTAAATAAACACCCACGCTAACAAACATTTGCACTATTTCAGTACATTTTATGACTCAACGTATTTATTTTATAAGTTTCAGTAGAAATATTCAGTTGGTTCACGTATTTATTAACGTATTTATTTTATAAGTTTCAGTAGAAATATTCAGTTGGTTTATCAGACAGTTTTCAAAGGAAAAATGTATTTTAGTCCCAATTAACTTCAATGAAAATGTTGTAAAACGCATTATAGCTGATCTGGTTTATATTTTACTGTAGTATTTAGTTGTAGGCAGGTATTTTGCACAACCAATTTTAATCAAAATGGTGTTATGTATTTCACGTTATACTAACAATTTTAAGCACGCATGAGCACACACAATTCCTGTGGTATACAGAATACGCTGTTGGTAATATTTTGATGGGCGACCCCTATCAGTCGTGGACCGAGAACATTTTGGCGCGTGCCAGGAGTTCGCAGTGTCAACCGTTTTAAAATAAATGATGTAACAAGAGAAACTCACCTTCAAAATACACGCAATTCACATAGGTATTATTATTTATTTTAGGTATGGTAGGATACAATGAGCTAAGGGTTAGGAGGGATCTTGCACTCACCTCATATATATTTAAGTTACTGATAGGGAAGGTGCATAATGCAGTTATTTTAGCGCAGGTGGGTCTGTGTGTTCCGGACAGGTACGTGTGGCGAAGACGGCAGCCGCCACTGCTAGTGGAACCGCGCGCTCGGACTAACCTTGTAAGGGAGGCGCCGCTGATGCGTGCACTCCGCACGCTCAACCTCATAGCAGTTGAGACGGACTTATTCTGTTGTTCTCTGAGTGAATTCACAAGGAATACATTGTTTGTAATTTGTTATAATATGTAGGTACATGAATGTTAGTATTTAAGATAATTAAGTTAGGATAAGCGCATTTATCGCATTGGGTTACCCTGTAATGGTAGATGTAAGAAGATAATAAATAAATAAATCAATATTTTTACTGACGAAAAAAAAAGCAGGTTCTCAAGTTGACTCGTATACACAGGATAACGTAACGATGATGTAACCATGAATTCAGCATATGACTATAAACTCAGATTTTTAGCTGTTCCATACATTTTGACCACGTATGTATTGCACTTTTGGATGAATTACCAGATTTTTATTGACAGCCGACGAAAAATGTATATATCAGAGAGTCTAGAAGCATATGCTGAATTTCATGGTTACAGTTTACGTACTGGTTAAAATTTTGACTCGGTAACTTTTTACTGAGTAGTACGATTAAAATTCTTATTTTATTGGAAAGGGTCGAAGTTGGTTCCATTTAACATTGAAAACGAAATCCACATCTACCTAAGTATAGAAAAAAATATCCCAAAATAAAAACTTTTTAACAAAAAATAATATTTAGGACGACAGACCCAGGCAAGGAGACTTTTATATTAGCTGACCTCAAAAAGAAAAGAAAGAAAGAGAAAGAAAAAGTGTTTATTAGACTCGCACAGGAATAACACAAACTTAACTAAATAACATACCTAATAAAATATAAATTAAAATTAGAGAAAAACAAAAAGTAAAAATAAAAACAAAGTCCCGTACGAGGCCAAAAGGCCCCTATCTCAGCATGATGCTGCGACATTTAAAAAAATTGTCGCAGCGCTGGTGCGACAATTTAAAAAAAAAACGATGGATAAGGTATCTAAATAGAGAGTAAAGTGAGAAACCTAGATGAAACTTTATCACAAGAGCATATTATGAACTGGCTCTTTCCATCACAGACCTCATCTATCACTTTCCATAAAGCGTGATAGAGGTCATTCAGGCCCAATGAGAATAAAAAATACCAAAAAAAACTTATCAATTTTTACTTTTGCATTACTTAATGCCCGGGAAATTCAAAATAAATTTGCAAAAAACATAAGTGAATTTTGCGGGCTACCTACATTGAAAGAATCACGGTAAGCAATTAATGCTAAAATAGAATTTGGCAGTTCCCAACCTCAAATAGATACTCATTGAGACTCTGACTGTTAATTTCTACTAAGTTCAGAAACCGAATGTGAATAACGAACTTCCGAACGCACAAACATCCAAGCCTTTAGATTATTTAACTAAAAGAAAGAAAGAAAGAAAGAAAAAGTATTTATTGGACTCGCACAGGAATATCACAAACTTACTAAGCACAATAAAATATTAAACACATAAAAAAAAAAGATAATAAAAACTAAATCACTAATAAGCTACACTACTTAAGTAATAAGTTTAAAATAAGATTTAAAACAACAATATAAGTAAAATAAAAAACTAACTCCTGTACGAAGCCAAAAGGCCACTATCTCAGCATGATGCTGCGACATTAAAAAAGTGTCGCAGCGCTGGTATTCTGATAGGACCCGCTGTGATGTCACGGACAAATACAGAAACAAGGGGGAAATAAATTTAAATAACATAATACGTGTCTAATAATTAAAAAATAAAATAAACGTGTACTCAAACTCAAAGCATTTATTTCAAATAAACCAATTACAGGCACTTTTGAATTGTCAAGGTCGGTGAGTTAGAAAGATGAAGCTAGTTGCCCATTCCAAAGCGTAGGTACCTATGGAGAAGAACGGGCAAGAAACTCCATGGACACTCTTTTAAAATCATGATATTGTTACAAAAAGTTGGTTACATCATTATGTTGAAATTATCAATGTGAGAACGATGTAAAAAGACGTGCACATTCAAGCGTCCGTAATTAAAACAAAAATAAAATACCAATTCAGAAATTAAAATAAGCCGTGGGAGCTAGGAGATGACCAGTCCCTACTGGCGGCGCCCGTTCACGAACATGACGTGTGGATCAGCACCATTCAGCTCAACCATTTTGAAGGGAACTTAATGATCCAACACACGCCACCACCACCGAGACATTTGAGTGAGCATGACATACTCTCAGCTGCCAGGGCACATTCAAGTCAATGAAAGACGTACCCTGTAAATGGTAGCTTTATAGTAGGTACATAAATAGTAACAATTTTTGATCCGCGTAACTACTAGCTTTTGCTCGTGACTTCATTCAGTTTCCACTAATTTTGCTATAATTTCCGTCCGAGAAACTGGCTCAAGGTGAATCTTGTCGACATTTTTTCCATACAAACTTCGGGAGTGTATTACCCCACTGTTCGTAAATGTACAGCGAAAATTGTTTTGTCCCATTATTAATATTGTCGGTTCGGAAACAGAATACTAAAATAAAAAGCCATTAAAAAGTTAGGAGCCACACAAAGATTCGTTTTCTTGCTAATTTAACCTAACTTTGGGCGTGTTTAAGTAATAAAAGAAGTATAAAATCTCCAAAACCAAGTTGGTGCCGACAAACCACAAATATCGAAAAGTTCAATAATTTTTTTCGCTTATTGATTTATGCAGTGGTTTGTTCATAAAATCCGATCTTCCGAAGGACTTTTCTTAATTTGTTACGCGCCTGTTTTACAATAAATGATCCTGCATCTCACACAATAACGTTGTGCGTATATACTAGCGTCTAACTACTCATCACTACCTCTGTCGGATACGATGCCTGGTGAGACAGCTTGCTTTTAAGCCAGGCACACCAGGGAGTTCGAGCCAGCGACTAGATTCCTCTTTAACACTATTTGTCATCGCCATAAAAAGAAAAGCAAAGAAAAATATGTTTATTTGTCACAGAAACACACACACCATACAATTTACGTACATCTATACCAGGACTAATCGCAGGAATCGTAGCATAACCTAATCGGTTGACCCGTACGGCTGTTATTCCTTAGCCCCAAGCCCTTTTTTTTGAGGGTGGAAAATCATCAAATAACTTCTCCCGCTCTTGGTGGAGCAGAAGGGCGTGTCAGACTTTTACTGACTGAAACCCAACCGTGTTCCTTCAGTTGCCTGTGAGCCAGGGGCCCACGGTATCTCTTTCGAACAACCCGCACCTCTGGCAGTCAAACAACAAAAACTCTTGTAAAAAACAATTTATTACGAAGCCAGTTTAAAATAACTTCCTCTAAGTAATTCACCCGTAATTATGTGGAAATAAGAACTGCTAACAAAACAATATGGGAAACCATTTAAACAACAAAGAAGGAAGTTGCTAGTCCAAACTTACATAATTTCATAATGAATTATATTTCTGTCAAAAAACCAAAACGAAGTGGACTTCGAATAAAAAGATGTGTTTTATATGGTGTCCGCAGTATATTTTCCTACGTAATTAGATCCTTATTCATATTTATTGTGTGTTCCTCCGATTTTACTTGAACATTAATAACGTCTTTCCATGAATTGTTCTGTTGTAAAAATATTTAGCATGTTAATATTTTTACCCCCTTATTTATAAACGTCGCTTAAAGTTAAGTAGTGATTAGCGTCTTTTTAACCATACATTTTTGACGTTTAAAAATAAGAGGGTTTAGTAACATAGGTTAGAATAAAAAAGCAAAATGGAAAAAAGTTGCTATTCAAAAAATCTTTTCAACTGACTTCATTTATATTTTTTTCGTCACAGTAAATGCCCACAAAAAAATAATTACCAACCAACTTACAAGAAGTAAACTAATTACTGACGTGACGAGGCCAGGACGTGTTTCAAGCATCCCATTTGAATAAACTTGTATGCAGACGGAACCGCTAAAGTTGGGGGCCGGTTATTAGCGGGACCTTCAAAGGATGGGCCAATGTGTAAACATGATCAAGCGAATTGATTCGAAAACTTTGTTTTGAAGACCTTTATTTTAATTTTTGGGATGGACATTTACGGGTGAATAAATAATAATACCAGCTTATTTTCGCCCTGCGGGGTAGAACCTCTTTTCGCATTTATTTCGTCAGAAAAAAAGGCAGAAAAAAGTGCGAGCACAAGGCATTCAATGAGAAGGTATTATAATATCTAAAGGTATTCTAAATATTTTCGAGATAACTACGGTTGATTCACGTATTTTCATAACATATTGGTCGACTGAACTACTGTTTTACTTACGTAATTTTGATTTAACTAAAATTAATTGCACTAACTTCAATTGAGAGAACCAGACATCAATTCGAAAACATGTGACATTCACCAATCCGCGCTGAGCTCGAATTTTTTGGTTCTAAGACATGCCGGTTTTCTTAAGATTTTTTTCTTCACCGTTTTGAGACCAGCGGTGATTAAATAATTTACACAAAGTAAAGCGCCTGTTGAGTTCAAATCGACGACCTACAACTCGTGGATGTCACATCTCTTTTTTTTGGGTGGGGAATCATCAAATGACTTCTCCCGCTCTGGGTGGAGTAAAAGGGTGTGTCAGACTTTTACTGACTAAAACCCACCCGTATTCCCTCAGTTGCCTGTGTGCCAGGGGCCGCGGTATCTCTTTCGAACAACCCGCACCCCTGGCAGATATCACATCTCTTCACACAATGTTTTATGTATCAGAATGTATGTGGTGGCCTAGTGAAAACGGCCGCGACTTACGAGTTTGTAGATCGTGAGTTCGAACCCAAGCTTGTACTTTACTTTGTGTAAATTATTTCATCACCAATACCCTCAAAACGGTGAAGGAAACCGGCATAGCCTAGAACTAATAGTTCGAAGACGTGACATTCACCAACACGCACTGGGCCGGAGTGGTAGATTTTGCGAAGAATTAGATCCGAATATAGATTTTCTGTAAAAGAACCTGATTGATTTTTCGATACCGTATCTAAACTACATTCTGGCGGCTATGCACGCATTCTAATTGCTTTTAATACACAGCAAGGAACAGTCGGAATAGTTCACAAATTCAAGATCGATAAATATGGGCAGACCACTGCCACTTCAGCTTACTCTGCAAGTTTTGTCGGTAACTGTCGTTCAGCGTGCTATGGAGCGAGGTTTGCTCGGGGTGTCCTTTAAGGATTTACTCCGAGATGGGAATATTCGGTCACTGACATAGATTGCAGGCTGAGCAAGCTGCATAGCAAGGAACAATCGGATTAGTTCACAAATTCAAGGTCGACAAATATGGCCGGCCCACTGCCACTTCAGCTTACTCTGCAAGTTTTGACGGTAACTGTCGTTCAGCGTGCTTTGGAGCAAGGTATGCTCGGGGTGTCTTTTAAGGATTTATTCCGAGATGGGAATATTCGGTCACAGACATAGATTGCAGGCTAAGCAATCTGAAGTAGCTGTTGCCCAGCCATGTTTGTCGAAAGAACTAAGGCCGCTGGAGTTCTGGAGTGGAGACAAAGAATCGTCAAGCGCAGCGTGGGACGCCTCCTAGCTAGGTGAACCGCTGACGTAGATAAGTGGACAGGATGTTGTGGTGCAGCTTGGGAGAAGCCTATATCCAGCTGTGCACCACGAAAGGCTGAGTTGATAAAATGGCAACAATTTGCTTAGCAAATAAGCGTCTGGCTCAAAAGCATGTAGTCAGATGTCATTCTTTCAGGTACCAGGATGCCTATTTATGGCAATCCTGGTTGGAACTGTCAATGCAGTAAACAATGAACATACGACCACAAGTAATTCATTACTCGTTTCATAAATAACCACACGTAATTTTTCGTTGCACGTTGCACTATAAAATACAATATATACTTTATAAAATACTTTATACTTTGTTTGAATATTTAGCTAGAGGTAGGTAATAAGAATGCTAGTTAAATGTGTTTTATTATATTAAAGTATTCAGAATTTTAGAAATACTAAAATAACGGAAAATAATTACGTTGTAAATGAAAATTACGTTATAAACAGCGGTGATTGGTGGTTTTTTTTTTTTATAATGTATTGTACTGTTAACTAAATAAACGCATGTCCCCATGGGGACTTGGCTAATAAAATGGAGTAGAGTAATTAATAAAAATATATAATAATAATATTTTTTCATTATAATTAATTGTAGGTAGTTTTATTGATAAAAAATAACGACCTCACGGGTCGATCAGTTACTATAAGCTACAATTGCGGCGGGCGGTCTATGGATGGGTGATGTAGGGTGAGTATCGAAGAAAAAACATCTTGCTACATAATACGTTATAATTTTGTTTTAGTAAATAAAAAAAAACACCACAGATATAAAAATAAAAAAGGTGAAAATTGGGTAAAAAAAAGGACTGTAGTTAGGAATTAGATGCCGATTGAAACTTAGTGGATTAAAAAAAATATTTCAGGCAAGTTTTTACACAAATACCCATGGTATTAGAAAATTAAAAGGAGATGTTTCAAAATGGGCCAGGTCTATGTACCGTATCTCAACAAAAAGAGAAAATTCCGTAGAATTCGGGAAAAATACAGATAATTCAATTAAATGTATACTGTTGTGGTAGTGAATTGATATTTATAAATTATTTTTATCGACTTTCAACATGGCGTCTCACTGATTCAGTTACTCTGTGCTTAAAAACAATGACAGTAAACCATAGATCGACCATTGATCATAGAAAGAGTACTGTCAACTGTCACAACAGTGTCACTGCAGGGCTCAGACGTGTCAGTCACTTGCGTCTCGTCGTCGGTCGTGATTGTGTTCGTTCTGTTTTGAGTTTCTGGAGTTCTTTTTAACTACCTCGCTTTCGTTTTTTGGATTCAATACCGTTTCTTTCCCATCTGTTTACCTGGCTTTTGTTTTTGGACTTGACGGCGTAAGACTCTCGGGAGTAGCCGGGAGTCAACTTTCAACCACCACAGAAATAAACATGTCAAACGTCAATGTCATTAATCAATCAAAATGACAGCTTACCACCATGACGGGTTTTTATTGTGTGTTGCAATTTCAAGTGTAATTTCTTGTGTTTACCAGCAAACCAAGCCATTTTAAAGTAATTGGACAGTTGAGAACTATTTTAAATGAATTTCCCTATTTTTAAGTATAGTGTACAAGGACCTGGCCGAGGCTCCATACATTTTGGAACATGTCCTTTGAAATAAATATTAAATTAATAGATATTATAATAAAATATTATTATAAGTAGTTATGGTTTAGAAAGAAAAAAAACCGTAAATTATTTTGGTACACGACCTATCAAGCGATTGCAATCGATTAAGTCAAAGTACGTTTGCTTTACGATAGAACACTAAGTCAAACCGTGCGTCTTTGTGGAATTATCTAGAATACGGAAATTATCTTAAACTTAAAAAAAAAAACAAACTGTCAGTAATCTACAATATTAATAATTTGTGGATACGGTTAGGTAGTCCGAAAAACTGGTCGGCGGAGCGCGCCAGACGGGTGGATGAAAGAGTGGCTGGAATTACGTACACTTAGGCTGCAATGCCTAAGTTAGTCTTCAGGCGCGTCAGGACCTCGGGCAAGAGTGCGCCGACGTAGGTCAAGGCAAACCACGTTCTTTCTATATTCTGAGACCACGCCGTTTTAAACCCGTGGGGAAAACCGAAATTCGGCTTCTAACTCGACGTCCAATTAATGTCGAAGAAAACACTTTCTTGCACAACGGAAACAGCTTTTATAGTTGCTGTATTTTTTATCTCAAATAATCATAGTCACTCCTTAACATTTTGGTGTATTTGTTCAAAAAGAAAATCGTACCACCATCGATGACTTCCAAATCTGCCATGCGGGTTGTAAAAAAAACAAAAATCAGCGATATTTTTTCCAGAATCGAAATTTAAAATGTGATCCAAAGATATGAAGAGAATTTTCTTAAAAAGGTTAGAATATAAATCAAAAAAGTTTTTAACCGTAGCGGATTTACGCTACAGTGACCATCTTTAACTACCAAGACTTCTCAGTGCCTCGGTAAGCACGTTACGTTGGTCTCGGCTATCATTCGTGGGTCTTTGAAAGTCGTTACGTGTCGTCAGTCAATAGGCAGTCTCTACATGTAACATACTGGTACTAAGCTGCAACCGAGGATTCTGAAAGAAAATCACGCTATCCTTGACTATTATTTTTTTTCTATTTTTAAAATTATTATCTGTATTTCTTATATTTTTTTGTTGGTTTTGGGTGTAACCCGGCTTATTTATGCTAATCTGTGTTACTGTAGTTTATTTTAGTTTGGTTTAGTTTAGTGTTTAGTTTATTATTTCAAGGCAGCAAGATATTTAGATCAATGCTATGTACGCCGTAATTGTCATGTACATTAGTCCTTTATTTATGAAGATTATTTCTAGCATAAGTTGAATGTAAGTGATGTGACTGTGCTTTTTTGAATAAATAAATAAATAACGGATTAGACTGGGAGCTGACCCCAACATTGGGAAAAGACTAGGCAGATTTTATTATCTATTTATCTCATTACATGTTTCTAGACCACCTAGCGTAGAAAATCATCGGTTTAAAAAAATCTGTGGTTTCATAGAATAGTGCAATTCCTACACGAGTAAAAAAATTTATGAAACAGATTTTTTTTCGATATCCGACGAAAAAACAACGCACGAGGGTTAAAAACCAGATACTGGTTCAATCCAATCCAAGGTAACAGGGTTCCGCGTCAATGCCGCACTGTATAGTCGGGCTATCTGCCCTGGGTGCCTTAATTATAACGCTTCCACTGTAACCCTACGTCATTACGAAAGTTTGTCAGCTTAAACCGCTAATATACGACTTGATTTAGATCACGCTTAGAACAATATTAAATTAGCTAACGAGGCATTTATTTAGCTACTAATTTTGCCAGCACCTTCGCCGAAGAAGAAGAAAATTATCCCAAGGGAACGTACTACCGGGATAAAACTATTCTGTGTTAATCTATTTGGGTGCCAAATTTCATCCAAATCCGTTTAGTAATTTTTCCGTGATTGAGTAACAAACATCTAAACATATAAACTTTCAGATTTATAATATAAGTAGGATAGAACAGTAGGATAGGATAGTAGGATAGGATAGTAGAATAGGATAGTAGGATAAGATAGTAGGATAGGATATTTGGATAGGATAGTAGGATAGGATATTAGGATAGGATAGTAGGATAGGATATTAGGATAGGATAGTAGGATAGGATATTAGGATAGGATAGTAGGATAGGATATTAGGATAGGATAGTAGGATAGGATATTAGGATAGGATAGTAGGATAGGATATTAGGATAGGATAGTAGGATAGGATATTAGGATAGGATAGTAGGATAGGATATTAGGATAGGATAGTAGGATAGGATATTAGGATAGGATAGTAGGATAGGATATTAGGATAGGATAGTAGGATAGGATATTAGGATAGGATAGTAGGATAGGATATTAGGATAGGATAGTAGGATAGGATATTAGGATAGGATAGTAGGATAGGATAGTGCGATTGGATAGTAAGATAGGATAGTGGGATAGGATAGTAGGATATGATAGTATGATAGGATAATAGAATAGGATAGTAGGATAGGATAGTAGTATACTATTATAGTATAGGATAGTATGATAGGGTAGTGGCATAGGATATTAGGATTAGTAGGATACACAAGTTGAGAAGAAACTAAGTATAATGTCAGTTGGCAAAATAACAATTGAAATGAATTATACGGAAAAGAACCGGAGTAACTGACCTAGCTTGCAAAGTAAGCAAACCGAAGTGGCCCTGGGCTGACCATGTCTGTCGAAGGATCGATGGCCGGTTGAGCAGACGAGCCCCGGAGTGGAGACCGCTTATCGTTAATGTCCAGGTAGATGTACCGCCGACCTTCAGAAAGAGGCTGAGACAGTGGATGCGGAAAGCGGAGGATAGGCTGTTGTAGCCAAGTTTAGGAGTGGACATAAGTCCAGCAGTGGATTGCGATAGGCTGAGTTGATTGATTGATTGATTAAAAATATTAAGAGACGAATTGATATTCTACCCGTGGAAACAGTGATGAAAAATTGAAAAAGGTTTTGAATTGACAAAAACTACTAAGATAATGTCACAACAAATCCTTTGAGCTTTTATGCATCTACAGTATATGCAAGATTTATAGATAGATATAAATTGTACACAAACTACTAACGTAGGTAGCATTTGCAATAGCAAAGCAATAGCAAAACTTATCATTACGATATTCATTATCATTGGCTTGTTCTATTCCGAATTTTATTTGTGGCCGGCGCAACATATATTTTTCCTCCGTACTTCTCTATTGGTAATTTCAGTCATTCCTTTCTAGGCACCTCATCTTCCACACAGTCCATCTATCGTTTCTTTGGTTTTCCCTTACTCCTATAGCCAACAACTTTGATACTTACTCAAAACTTTTCAGAAATGTTACATAATATTATGAATTACTAGCTGGTGCCCGTGACTTCGTCTGCGCAGGATCAGTGCTTCGAGTAGCTTATTTCCTTCTCCAAGGTTCCTGTCTATTGTATATCTATCATTAGAAATAAATTATAAATTTTTGTTGTATTTATGGTTAACTATTTTGGCGATAATGGGTTACACATAAAACATAGATATATAGATATATAGCCTTTTTGTAGATAAACATTTCCATAATACATTATACACGTGTAACTCTAACGGTTTTTGCAGCGCACGCCAGAATACCTCGCAAATGGCAGATTTTGTTCCTATCTACTTGACACTTATCGTTATATTTTCGAAAATTCCCACAATATCTTCATAAATTATAGCTAATGTTTTATTCTGATGTATAAGCTATATTATTGTAAAGTTTCATTAAAATCCATTCTGTAGTTATTGCGTGAAAGAGTAACAAACGTCCATACAATCATACATCCATACTCACAAACATTCACATTTATAATATTATGTAGGATTGTAATATTCATAATCAATATTATATTGCACCGCGATATTTAATAATTTAGTTTGGAAATATTGACAAAATAATCAAAACAGCGAAAATTTTGACAGACAAGTATTTGCTTCGTTGCCAAACTTTTGAAATGCACCCTCTTAAACCGACTAAGCAGAATTTGCAACTATTTCTGAAGTTAAATGTTATTTCAAATGGTTTCCGCTTTTCTCGATATTCTAATCCGATGAGGCGGGTAAACCTTAATCTTACAACGTAAACGTACTATTAAATAGTTTATGCCAACAGACATAATTTACTGAGAACTTACGACTGAGGCGGGTTATATGAACTGTTTGAAATAGTGTTTGCTGCTTCACAGAGGTATTTGACATTAAGGACATAGCAGTACGCAAACCAGAGGACAGGTACTGGAGATCGTTTTTTTTTTTTGGAAATGATATCTCGCAGGTTAAGAGGACGAGAGGCTAAGAGGTTGTTCGCTGTTAATAAATTAAGGCTTCCAGCCAGGGCTTAAAAACTTAAAACTATAGTGACTGCTCGCTAAGGGCACCGCCTGTGGGGTGCGGACCTCGGTTTAGGACATCGCCGGTACAGGCAAGGGTCAGGCTGGATCGGACTGAAAACGAAATCGCTTCCAAAGCGTTTCGTATTTATACAAATACTTTCAACAGGATTGACATTAGCTTTTTTGTAATATAAATGTTAGTCCCTTAAATTGTTGACTTACTGCTGATAGAACGTTACTTTATCTAGGCTCTTAGGTTGTATTTGCAGTGGACGGGTAATCATAATTACTTATATCTAATTGTTCCGTGTGTTGCCGGACGTAAAAGAATAGCACCATCCCATTTCTTTCCAGGGGTGTCGTAGAATGCAACTAAGGGAGAATGGGCAACAGCGTTCTCTATGCATTTGACGACCATACTGCGATCGCCAACCCGTCTGCCAAGCGTGGCGGTTATGGCAAATCCCCCCCTTTTGGGGAGGCTTATGTCCAGCAGTGGACGTTTTTCGGGTGATATGATGATGATGATGATGAATTATTACAGCTTATGCTGTAATAATTCATCCACATAAAGCATAATCAGCCTATAAAAATCCCCTTGCTGGGATACAGGCCTCCTTTCTGTGAGAAGGAGTGGGCATTAGTCCACCACACGAGCCCAGTGCGGGTTTGGTGGATAATTATTACAGTTAAGTTATGATTTGTCTTGTCTAGTTCCGGAGACTGGGTTGCGCCCGATTCTTGGCAATAGGCTCTTCCCCAGTTACATGGAACTATGGCGGAGATCTACAATACCCCACATACGAAACTTCAAATCAACAAATGTGGAAAAACACACAAGTGAAGTGGCGCCATCTACAATGACATATACGAACTACTCAATACTTGACGTCACACCGCAACTACATCAGCTACATCGCGCAAGCAGAGTTTACCGCGCGATCTGCATATACCGGCTGAAATTTTTTAGCGTCTGGACAACAATATGACGTTTTGTGTAAGTAGAATAGAACTCATATACCCTAATATTTACCTGGTACCATTTATTAAATAAAAGTTCCGAATATCCTTAAAATACATGAAAAAGAATACATCCTACGGCACTCCCGTAAAATTAATATTATCCAAAATAGGTAATAGTAAACGGCGTCAGCTGCGATTGCACATGAATGAAGCATGATGGAAGTGTGAGCGAGACGCTAGCATTAACTTCGCTCTCCTGCGCACAGGACGATACCGCCTGATCCCTACACACTCGCACACATTTGCGCGTGTACCTACATACGTCACCGCGCTGTATGTAGTTGTAGTAGGCAAATAATTTGATACACTGAGTGACGCGTGTCTTGAAACCGTAAACCGAATAAATTACGTCTCGTAAGATCGGTAAAGCTTTGATAGAAATGTAAACAAACCGCTGATGTTAAATACTTATAACAATCACTCACATTCATCTGTATTTCGAAGGTTTTAACGTGATGTGTAATAAAAAAGGATTCCAACAAGGTTGTTTAATCCAAATCGGATACTACAACTTACTAGGGTATTTAAAGATCGTAATCAACTTATTTACAAATAATTACACTGATTAATTTTTACAAAATTACAGAAAATGAGTTATTAATACCTTTTCAACGATATTGCAATGTTTGTTCGAAATGTCCACCGTTTCTTTCTAAACACAAACTCCCACGTTTTTGCAAATTGGTTGTTAGACTCCTAAGCGTGTCTCTGTCACTTTTCAGAATATTAAAAACGTCTATTATTCGCTGTTTCAACTCATTTACACTATGAGCTTCTTCGGTGTACTCTAAGCGTTTTAGTTCGACCCACAAATAAAAGTCTAATGGCGTTAAGTCTGGTGATCTCGCCGGCCAGTTCACAGATCCACCGCGACCTATCCACTTATCATGGAATTCACTATCTAAATACGCGAGCACAGATCGCTCGTAGTGAGCTGGACACCCGTCGTGCTGAAAGTACATGTCCGGCAGATAGTCCAGACTCCAGAGGAACGTCTTCCAACATTGTGTCGATAATGGACTGTATAATTTCACGATACATTATCCCTGTCAATCGACCTTCGGTACAAACTGGACCCATTATGCCAACGTGTATTATCCCGGCCCAAACATTGACACTGAATAGAACTTGATGAGCGTGTTCGTTTATTTTAAGTGGGTTTTGAAAACTCCACCATTGTTCGTTGTGTGGGTACATTGTAGATACCAGCGCAGGTAAATATGGACTCGTCGCTCCATAGAATTTTCGCATGCGGGTGGAGTTGGAGTATGCGTACGTCATTATGAAAACAATCACTGGGCGGTCGAAGCACACACGGTTCAAACCTAAAAAAACAGCGATCGACGTCACGCTATGACTAATCGCAGGTGACTAGAGAGAGCACGAGACGCGGTACTCGGGTCGAAAGGCGCGCGGGCGGGAGGGGATGCGCATGCGGTGACACGTGAGCGGTACGCCTAAGGAAAGATATTTTGCAATAGTAGTTACCTATCCCCGGCCGGCTTCAATCAAAGGATCGAATGTCGCTACGAATTCATTGATAATTTCTGCGTGTAGAGTAGGGTGCCTATAAGTTGGGTTTTGATATTATTTGCCGATATTTTTACTCTTTTTTATTTTTATTATTTTTTAAATTTTAGTATGAAAAGTTTACTACAAATAAGTAATAGTATTTATTGATAGGTTAATTTCATGTTAGGATTTTTTTTTTTAAGTGAAATTTCTATGCCATAGGCTTCTACTCCGTTCACCTATTATACCCTATTTTTTTCCAGACGGTAAAAAAAGTCATGCGGTATACATCATCCGACGTCTATAGTCGGGCGTTTGCCCACCAGACACTAACACCCGTCTGGTCGGAAGATCCTCCCTTTTTTACAATCTGTTCCTCATACCTATATAGACCGTAAACATCACTAGTGAAATGTGGGCGTTATTTCTAAGGTCTTACCCTGTGGGAAATACAGGGGTGACGTTACGTTACTAACAGGGTACAGCATCACTTTTGAAAGAAAAAATAAAACGAAACTTATACTATCGCCAATTTTCGGTTGCATTTGCATTTTGTATACACCATGAACCCTACTAATATTATAAATGCGGAAGATATTCAGTGTCTGTCTGTCAGTTACGCTTCACGCCTAACCTGCCTGGATATGGAAAACGACATAGGGTAATTCACTACGCGATATCCGACATCTACGCAGGCGGAGCCGCTGGAAAAAGCTAGTGTGTTTAGAAAACTCACATTTTCGTTTAAAGGCTTACCCAATCAACAGACCCTTTTAACATGTCAGGGTAAACCTGATGGGTTCGTTAATATTTTTTTTAATCCTATCAAACATCGGGTCTCATGACTTAATTAACTTTGCAGCAGAGCGATAGCCTATAAAGGTTTAACGAGCAAATTAATTGAATTTTGAAAATTACCCCCCAATTACCCTTCTATATACCGAGAGACTTGAGTACCGCGACGCACATCTATCTACGCCAAGGCCCAGTCCGACGTCCACTCCAAGCACCATACGCCGGCCCGTACAAAGTCGTGCGCCGAGGCTCCAAAACATTCGACATAAAGGTACAGAATAAGGTACAAACCGTTACCATAGACAGACTGAAACCGGCTTACACAGCGGACGACAACATCACACTACCACCAACAACTCCAATACCGACACCAACACCGGTACCGAAGTCGACACCAGCGCCGACACCAGCAACCACGACTAGGGTGACACCTCCCGCCGCTACAGCTACAGTTCCAGTTCCCGACGACCTGTCTTCAAACACTAATAAGAAGACCAGGAGCGGGAGGACTGTGAAGTTTCCCGACTACTATCGATCGTAGTTACGATCTCGGCAGGGGAGTACTGTGGCATCCACATGATCTCGAGTCCGGACCCTTGAGTACGGCCCTGTACAGCGGGGGACTACGCGGGGCGAAGGAGCGGAGGTCACCTAGAAATCCCGTTATATTCAGTGCGCGCGCGACGCCGCGCCAGTGCACCCAGATCGATCTAACGGACGCACGTACTACTTTGTCTTAGCCACCCGTGCTTATAAAACTCGCTAGTAAAACTTCTATTTTCTTATATAACTTAGCTTCAGTACTATCCTATCACTCTGTATCGTTTCTTCTTCGTTCTAACGTCTGTAATAATCGTCGTCTGTTGGGTTATTGTATTTGAATTTGCATTTCGATATGGTTTCGATAAATAGGCCTCGTTGACTGTTAAGGTCACTATTGTGGTGTAAATTGAAAAATCTCCAATATTTTGGGATTCATCCCTTGGCTGGGCAGCGTTCGGGAAGCTAATTCCCTACGCGATCGAATCAGGAATGAAGAGATCCGCAGGAGAACCAAGGCATCTAACATAGTCCGCAGGATTGCCAAACTAAAGTGGCAGTGGGCAGGGCATATTGCTCGCAGAACAGATGGCCGATGGGGCCGAAAGGTTCTGGAGTGGTGACCGCATACTGGAAGACCTACAGCCGGAAGGCCTCCACACAAAGTGAACTGATGACCTTGTGAAAGCCGCAGGAATCCGCTGGATGCGGGAAGTGAAGAATCGGTCAAAGTGGCGGAGCTTGGGGGAGGCCTAGAGGTCCCGCAGTGGACGTCTTTCGGCAGAAACGATGATGATGATGATGATATTGAATCCCGTGGAATCTGGTCTGTATCTGCAAAAAGTAAATATTGAAGCAATCAAAATATTATTTGAAATGAAACAAGATGTCAGTAAAAAAATAAATAAATAGGGCCAACTATGAGGTGTAGATGTCTGTTGATTATCAAAACATTGTTTGACATATATCATCGCTTTTTCATAAGCCTTGATTTAATATTTATGAGTGCTGCTTTTAAGCCAAGGAATGTTTTGACCATTCCCAATGGGTTTGCACAATTATGTTATGATAGGCATTTGCCTATTAGCCTATTTATTGAAACTTTTCTCGATAATCAGCAAACACACAAGACCCAAAATTTGGATTAGGTGAGAAATTCGTTAAATAATTCGACGTGTAATTGTTTGTTTAACCAGTAAGCTTCAATCACTTGCGCTAATTGACTGGTAACTGAGTCTTTCTATCAACAAGTCAATACAGTCGGATGTAAGACAGTTCATTTATATTTTTCTTAGGAAAAATCGTGGCTGGAATATTTCCAATTGAAATGTTTTGCGTAGTTTAAAAAAAAACGTAGGTATACAATTTATTTATTTATTTTATCATAAATGTACACACAGTAAAATACATACGAGATACGGCATAATTGTACAATTGAGTATAAAGTTACCGCTTATTTCTTTAGAAATTATTCATTATTTTTATTTTTATGTTTTTATTTATTTTTAATTATTTATTATTTATTCTTGCATAAGCTTAGGTAATCTAATATAAACGATCGCTTTAAAGACTAGAGATCATATTTTCTGAATGTTTGTTTGCTATACTTCCACGCTGAAACGGCTAAGCGCAGAACACACTTTAATTTTATTTTCTTGAGCTTGGGAAGTCATCAAATAACTTCTCGCTCTAGGTGGGGCCAGAGGGCGAGTCAGTCTTTTATTGGCTAAAACCCACCCGTGTACAGTTGCCTGTGTGCCAGGAGCCACAGTATCTCTTTCTTATCCTTTACAAACTCATTTAATGTCTCTAATCATTGTGTGAACATAATGCCGCATTGCATGCGTAAGCGGGCACGCCTTTAATGTCTGGAGGCTTTAATTTAGGTTTTAAGTTTTGTTTATGTTTTTGTTTTCATTATATAGTTCTGCTTGAGTAATTTTTTTACGATTTGTTTTGATATAATGGCGTGTGCTATTTGACTTATGGCAAATATTTTAGTTTTATGTTTCGTAACGTTAATTACGTACTTATTGTACAGAATCAAGGTCTTCTAACATAACAGACAGCTGTGCTGCTGCGGAGTTTGTTGCGCCACTTCTTCCCAGCTATAGCACTAGGAAGTAGTGAAGGGCGGGCGTTTTGGGGGACTGTCTTATGTAGTTTTGACGTTCAAAAAGTGCTGACACCAGCCTTGTTTTCATAAATTACTTTTGATTTTGATTTTAATTAGGTGCTAACGCTACGCTTGTCGCTGTTTGTTTGTGGACCATCTTTACATACCAAGACCCCTCCGTGCCTCGACAAGCACGTCAAGCCGTTGGCTCCGGCTGTCATTCGTGAATCTTTGACAGTCGTTACGGGTCCTCAGAAGCCCGAAACCCTGACAAACAGTCTTACCAAGGGATATCGTGTTAACCAATAACTGGGTTGTGAAGTCAGATGAGCAGTTACTCCGTGTAAAATACTGGTATTCAGCTGCTTCTGGTAAGACTGGAAACTGACCCCAACATAGTTGGGAAAAGGTTAGGTAGATGGTGACTATGTTATCAATATTTTTTGTCATCATTTAAGCTGCACCTATTGTAGTAATTACTCGTTGTCTCACATCTTTTTTGGTTTAACTACACTGCGTGTGCTTCGGTAATCTTCGTGTTCCCGAATTAGCACGAACGTTCCTCATTCCCCTCGGCGTTGTTCTGAATGCCCCACAGAAGTTTAGCTTCCATGTTTTGTATCATAGTGCTTTGTAGTAGTAGTTTGTACGCAGATGATGAATCATTCATCATCATCATCGTTTCAGCCGAAAGACATCCACTGGTCTGGACAAGCTCCGCCACTTCGACCGGTTCAGTGCTTCCCGCATCCAGCGGACTCCTGCGGCCCTCACAAAGTCATCGTTCCACCTTGTGGGAAGCCTTCCTACTCGTACTTTACATTTTCCGGTACGCGGTCGCCAATCCAGAACCTTTTGACCCCATCGGCCATCTGTTCTGCGAGCAATGTGCCCTGCCCACTGTCACTTAATTTTGGCAATTCTTTGGGCTATGTCGGTTACCTTGGTTCTCCTGCAGATCTGTTTATTCCTAATTCGGTCACGTAGGGAAACTCCAAGCATAGCCCTCTACATTACCCTTTGGGTGACTCCAGGTCACGGCTACCACATGTCACAATCATTAGAAGAAAAATTATACCCAAAATTGGCATTTTGTTGTCGTTCTTAAAACGCTCTTTTCATGGCGGTTCGTATTAGGACGCACGCAGCTGTTCACAGCTATATAAAGGAAGTGAGGAAACGATGCGGAAACAGTGGCACGTTTTATATGAGGAAGCTATCGTAAGCCGTCTTCGTTAATGTATACCCGAAATAGAGGCAAAGGAACTAAGGAAATTAATTGAGAAATCTGTAACTGTCTTGTCTCGGCTCAATTTGTACGAGAAATGCTTGCGTTGTCTGCAACTCTTACCGCAAGGTATCGTGTTACCCGTATCTTTATTGTGGAGGTTACAGTATCGATGGGTAATCATTTCATGTAAAAAATGTTATTTAGCTGCATCTTATTGGATGGGACGCCAACTGTAACGTAGTTAGGAAAAGACTGACCTGATAATTAAGTGCTTATCTGACACACGACTATTGCATAATAACAAATTACATCATTGGCCATTTTGTAATTTCTTACATCAATTATAAGACGCACACGCAAATTTTGTCCATGTATGATGCTTCGAAATGTTGCCACTACATAAAGAGTAAAATATTTATTGAGGATGATATTCTCGTAGCATTTTTGTCTATTTCCTTTTTATATTCTTTTTCTTTATATTCCTGTTTATTATATTCTATCACTTACACTTTAAATTATATTATTTTTCTAGAAGTTCCATGTTAATTGTTTGATGCACCGGGTGACGTCATTACGTCAAAGCCGACTGTCGCTGAAAACCAGCGCTGGGGCTCTGTCTTGCATGGTCGCAGCATAATGCTAAGCGATATCCATTTTGCGTGGATGTGACGCATGTTTCCCTCAACCATTTCTTATTTTTTTTTTGGTGTGTTCCTGTTTTTTTTTGCGTCATGTTTACCGCAAAGAAACATTTTTTCTTTCTTTCTTTTTTCTTTCTATGTACGTCATCAGCAACATTAAAATGGAAAGCGATTTTTATAACATTATAATCTAAACAAAAACTTTTTGAAAGAACACCGACAGTTACATTTATAACGTGTTTTATTTACTTTAAATGGTTATCATCACAAACATTATATTCGTTAGTAACAGTTCTTTAGCAAACAATTAAAGAAAACACATAAAACTTAGTTGGATCTTCAACGGTCAATTGGTAGAAAATGCCACATTGGTACATGGCATTAAAAGCGTTCATCCCACGTGCCTGGCAATGTCGAATTTATAAATCAAAGTACTATTTTTTTTCAGCCGAGCACTACATCGTCGGTATTTATAATTATTTTTAACATTTACTCTTGAATATAAACATTTAATAGTAATAAGTACTGAAAATGGAAAGAAATTGACGGTGAAACATTTAATCGTAATAAGTACTGAAAATGGAAAGAAATTGACGGTGTGTCGGTTTTTATGAGATAAGTAATTACCAAAAATAACTGTAAAAAAATAACATACAAACATAAAAATACGAACGATCTAGTGCTTGGCACAACAAAAAAATCGTTCTTTGATTTAATATTACAACGATAATCACGAAAAACTACTTGAAATGCGACGTTGCCGTTGAAAGCATTTAGCAAAACATTTAGAGAAACATTTATTTCGTTCGTAAATGATAATTTATTTTATTTCTATAAGTAGGTTTGTACTAACACTTTTACATGTCAATCATATTTTTAGCGTTTATTGCATTTAGCGTTTCATATCTGACTACTGTGAGAAGAAAGGTTGCAACAAACTCAGAGGTCACAGTCTCTTTTAAAGTCCAGACATAATCTTGGGAAGATCATGTGAAGACCATGTGGATTGGTGTCTGAAATGGTCTTTTGAGAAAAGAACCAAATAGATTGAGTGGACCTGTCCAGTCAGTGCACGCATTTATCAGTAATCATGCAGGTCAACTCAGAACTTGAGGAGCTCAACGATTTGACGAACAATACCAAAGAAAGGACATTTGGGTAGGCCGCATATATTACTCAAACTGCCAGACCATGGCTAAATGAAGAAAAAAAAATCACCCACACAGTCCTCACATTCACAATAATTAAAGCAATAGTAAATAAAAAAAAAAGTTAGGTAGTTAAGTAAATATTCATGTCCTTGTTCAAATAAAATTCATCAATTTCAATGTTTATATATATTACCGGTCAAACCCAATTTTAGGCCAAACTAGTTTATCCTAGGCTAACTGGTTTATTAAGCCGGGGCACCCCGATTAAATGGGTTAGGTTACAACAGTGACCAAAAGCGCGCGAGCCGAGCGAGCGAACCGAGCGGTATGCCGTGGCAGTGGCCGGCGAGCGCCACTTCCAAAGGCTGTTAACGAAACGGCTAATTAAGCTAGTTGACTGAGACATATCACGCGGAGGATACGTCTGTTTGGCCTAGGACAAACTAGTTTAGCCGGTAACATTAATAAAAAATAAAAAATAAAACAGAAATAATCGTAGTCAGATCATTTGAGGACCATGTGGATTGGTGTCTAATACATATACAGCGTGTAACGGAAAGGGTATATACATACCAAGAGCACGGCATCTTTGGATGATATCAAACGATATTGGAAGGGTTTTTTAATCCTATCTGTACATGTTCGGAAGTTATGTGAATTTTTTATACATTGATTCCAGAACAAATTGAAACAAACACATCACTTGGAAAGAGATTTATCGTAATATAAGGAAGTAACGTGGAAAGTTATTGACCTACAAAGTGCGGTAACACGTTTGTTACGATTTGAATTTAAGAAACATGAAACCGAAAATTCGGTATCAATTCTTAGAGTATTTTATTTTGAGCTGAAACTATGTATAGTGATTCTATACCGGCTGTTATCTTTAGTGCTTAAGGATAACAATACGGTTTCTGTTACACCTTGTATACATACATAATCAGCTTATAATGTTCCCACTGCTGGGACACAGGCCTCCTCTCCGTGAGAGGGAGTGGTAGAAGTCACATGTCTTCGAATTTTTTGGTTCAAGACATGCCGGTTTCCTCACGATGTTTTCCTTCACCGTTTTAAGAGCATTGGTGATGAAATCATTTACACAAAGGAAAGCGCTTATCTGGGTTCGAACCTATGACCACAACTCCAGGCCACCACTGCTCTTTCGTTCTCACTGAACCCCAAACCACTGCCATAAGTAATCCGACCATCGATCCAATTTACCCGAAAATAATCGCGGTCCCATTATTTACGTAAGTATTCGTATTTCGATAGTATCTCTTAACAATTTGTGCTGCGAGATATATTTAGCCTGCCGTATTGTAAAGAGATCAATCTTCGCAAGGCTTGGTGAAAGAAATATGTAAGATATTTTATGTATAATCTTGATAAGAAATTAAGGAAAAGCTCGTGTATTTATCCACTTTGTAATATTTTGATGAAAGACATGGCGTACATAATAAAGAGTATTCTTACCTATCACTGACTTTTGTCTGCCAAAGATTTATTTAATGTAAAGATTAGAGATGAAGAGATTTTTTTTATTTAATGTTTACTTTAATTTTTATAAAAGTTTTGAGGAAAAAAACATTGTAAAATTCAATTATTTTTAAAAGCGTAAACGTGGAAATTCTTGCGGCCTCTTCTACATGGGAAGCGACAAATTGGAACCGTGTACCTAGCTTCTGACGTTTCGTAAGTGTCCATGTACTCTGTGAAATAAAATATTTTGATTTTGATGAGTTGGATGCACACAAGTTGATCTTTGGGTCATGGGTTTTTGATACTTTAAACAATAATAGCAAAAAAAAACCATTAAACCAATTTTTTTTAAATTTGTAATAGCTTTTTTTTCTCTTTATTGAATTTAGGGACTTTTATATAAAATACATGACAGTCCCATCGTACCTTAACTTTTGATTTAGAATCAATGATTTTGAGCAATAAATAACGTAGGAGTGGATTTCTCAAACGTCAGATTATTTTTGCAGCAAAAGATTTTCAAAAAGAAATCTGTCGAAATGCCACATTTATTTCTTTGATAAAACATATTTATTGACCAAAAAATTGGCTTGTTATAACTTTGTTTATCAGTATAAAAACGCTCGTCGTTTAAAAATCGTAATCAAAGAAAATTATTCCACAATATCCGAATCTTTCATCATGTTTTGTGAAGCAACCTCTTTTATCTATACGAACCAATCACAATTTCCTGTTTATTACTCCTACGGAACCATTTCAATCAATCTCCGTACCCGCTGAAAAATACCAGAAATATTCTTCGCACGATTTTTCAGAGGAAGTTCATTTATTTTTACGCTCTCCCTAACATTCCCACATTGATTGACGTTTCCCATTAGCGCTCCATTGTTTTAATTTCCACGCCACATACCATGGCATATGCGTGAAAAGATCAAAATAATTGTATGTACGCTGATATCGACTACACACAATAAGTTTTTTCCAATTCCCATAAAAAATCGTAGGTGAGAAATCGAAATTAATCTGGGAACTGCGAAATGGTTTGTTTCGTGTAAACATGTGATGGATTGGTTGATAAATCAAAGGATTTTTAAAGGTAAATATTGATTGATAATTACAGATGTACGGTTGGCAAATTAATTTGGTTAGCAGGCAAAAAAACATTCGTATTTGTATTTATTACAAGATATAAAGTAATGTAAGCTCAGGCATTAACCTGTTGTATTAATATGTTGTATTTTGGTAAATAAAGTTACTTACCTTTTTTTTGACGGTGGGAAATCATCAAATGACTTCTCCCGTTCTGGGTGGAGCACGAGGGCGTGTCAGACTTTTACTGACTAAAACCCACCCGTGTTCTCTCAGTTACCTGTGTGCCAGGGGCCACAGTATCTCTTTCGAACAACCCGCACCCTTGGCAGGCATTGGCCCTTGCGTACCCCACTAGTTGTTGCTGACATCGCTGACGGCGCGCGTGGAACACAACGCGCCGTCAGCGTTCTGTTCCGTCAACGTTCCGCGCTCTTAAACCACGAAACCAGTTTTTTAATTAACAACTCAAAATGATTATGTAGAAATGCAGTTCTTTTTACAAAACTGACACCTTAGTCTGGTGCTAGTAGTCGCTTTTGTATTTAGCACTTTACCAGAATCAAAATAAAGTTGGAAATACAAAGACTGGCTCAGAGTTTTAGGTTAGAAAAACTAAAGTAAGACCTCGTTTTGTAAAAAGGAGTAGAAACTTTATATGAACGAAAAGGAAACAAGGAAACAATCATCATCATTATTTCAGCCGAAAGACATCCACTGATGGACTCTCCCAAGGCCTCTCCCAAGATCCGCTACTTCGACCGGTTCTGTTCTTCGCGCATCCAGCAAATTCCTACAGCCTTCACAAGGTCTTCCAGTTCTGCGTCTTCCGGTACTCGTTCGCCACTCCAGAACCTTTCGGCCCCATCAGCCATCTCTTCTGCGAGCAATGTGCCCTGCTCACTGCCACTTAAATTTGGCAATTCTTCGGGCTATGTCAGTTACCTTGGTTCTCCTGTGGATCTCTTTATTCCTGATTCGGTCACGTAGGAAAACTCCAAGCATAGCCCTCTCCATTACCCTTTGGGTGACTTTAAGGCTTCTTATGAGGCCCATTGTGAGTGACCACGTTTCGGTTCCATATGTCATCACTGGCAACACGCACTGATCAAAGACTTACGCCTTGAGACACTGCGGTATGTGGGATGAGAAGATTTTGTGTAACTACCCGAACGCTGCTCAGCCGCGTCGGAGGCAAACAATAGTCAAGCGAAAATCAGCAAAACCTGTAATAAGCTCACATTTTGGTTTCCCATTTAATCGTCGAACCGCACTTTTTTGCCAGATTTTTTGGAAACATAGTTGCCAGCATTTTGATGACTCTAATACACACATGTTCAGTTTAATCGTACGGATCAGCAATAGAATATTAACAAATAAATTTTAGCTGCATTCTCCGTTTATTTCGATCTTAACTATACTTTTTAAATAAGATTAGATATTTAAGTAAACCTTTTTAATCGACTTCAAAAAAAGGAGGAGATTCTCAATTCGTCTGTATGTTTTTTTTAAATATTTGTTACCTCATAACTTTCGACTGGGTGAACCGATTTTGATGATTCTTTTTTTTATTTGAAAGCTTTAACTTTTCGTGTGGTCCCGTTTTAATTTCATATAGATCTGATCATGCGTTTCGGAGACAGACAACGGAACTCTTCAAAAAACAACAGTAAATAAACCGCGATTGCTGCTATCGCATAAATATGCATTGTTTTGACACCAAGGATGATGAAATGTCGAATTAATGGGGTAGGTAACTAAAACGTGAAAAATAAAAACTTTTTCCAAAAAAAACAACCGACTTCCGAAAAAAACACTACAAAGTGAAAAATAACTTTAATTTCGGAAGGCGGTGACAAAAAAATTAAATACATATCCAAAGTCACCGCCTTCCAAAATTAAAGTTATTTTTCACTTTGTAGTGTTTTTTCGGAAGTCGGTTGTTTTTTTTGGAAAAAGTTTTTTACAGTCCATTTAACTGATTTTGACTTCTAAACCGTATGCATAAGGATGGCAATAAAAGCTAAAAAGGGGTTACATTACCAAGTGTTTACTGAAGATGTCATTTACCATGTTATCAATGGAATAGAAGACACAATCAGTTGATCGGACAGTAACAAAGTATTATTTAAATGTCTCAATTTATTCCAAACGGAATATAGGTGGCCCCGACTCTGTCTGCGTAGCTGTCGAAAAATAACATTCCTAGTCCTCGTTTTTAAAAACGAGTCAATCCAATTTTCTGCTAAAAAGTCTTTGATGAATCTTATCGTGATGCTTTAATAGAAAACAGACAGAAGAATCCCACACTTTTATCTTATTGTAAACCCTACTAAGGGCAAAAAAATAAATGTAGTCATTTATCATTTTAAATCTAAAAAAAAATCATTTTATTTAAGGCGTTCAAATTAGCTTTAAAAAAATAAAAACATTCCTTTACCGTAACTTAACTAAACCGAATGAACTAAAATAAATCGTCGAAAAATTCATCCACATCGCTGTCGCCTGGTAATGTACCCAAGAGACTGGCGGCATTGCCACGTTGTATAGCAATGCTCAGCCTCTGGGTAAGGTAAGAACCAGCCCTAGGGTCACGAGAAGTGTCAACCAGCCGTTTCGATTTCGAGATTTTGTTAAAGAGAGCATGAGCACATTTAATTTAGTAAATAAACTAATGGTTTTCTATTAATTTAATTAAATATTCGAAAATATCCATCGGTTTCTTAATAAACTGCAACTATATCCGACGATTCTGGTTAGTTGCCTCTTTTGGTGACTGTACACAAAAAGTGCCCTTCTTGATTTGATTTAATGTTTCTAAGTAGAATGGATTTAGTTACATTTTCGCGTGAAATTGGATTCCAAGGGTAACCTAAGTAACATTACAATTCAGGATAAAACCTTTGCTTTGTTTTTACAAATCAAATCAAATCAAATCAAAAGTCATTTATTCAAACTAGGCTGAGAGTCAGCACTTTTTGAACGTCAAAATTACATAAGACAGTCCCCCCAAAAAGCCCGCCCTTCACCACTTCCTAGTGCTTTAGCTGGGAAGAAGAAGTGGCGCAACAAACTCCCCGAAAACTACAGAAAGTAGGTACTTAGGTAATGTCAAGGAAATCCCCTATTATCCCTACTAATATTATAAATGCAAAAGTAACTCGGTCTATCTGTCACACTTTCACACCTAAGCCGCTGAACCGATCGCCACGAAATTTGGCAGAGATATGGTCTGGCATATGGAAAAGGACATAGGTTAATTTTTTACGCGAAAACCGACATACACGCGGGCGGACCCGCGGGCAAAAGCCAGTTTATTATAATTTATCGAATTGACAACCAACTCAAATTGTTCGTATATTCAAATCACAGCTGTCATTCATTCACAGTTTTATCAAATAACTATAAATGCATCTGGGCCTGAGGTGACAGCGCGACTTGACTCTTATTACCAATTTCTAAAATAATTCTACTAAAGTCCTGTAGCACCTGCAGGCTTAGTACGAGCACCGACTTGTCGACACGGAAGAATTGACATGACTATTAATTAAATGATGTACAATAGGAGAAGATAGCTATGTTTTTCTATGAATTATCACAGTTATGCGTTCTAAACGAATCATGATTTGTAGATAATCGTATACACCGTGAAATTTTAATGGTTGTTTTCCCGCAGCGAAATGGTTTTGTATGGGTAATACAATCGTTTTATAAACAAATAAAATATTAGAAACAAAAAAATGGTAGATTTGGCATTGTTAAAAATCACCACGTCCGAGACTTTATTTTGCTTTGAACATTTATGCATCGCTGTTACCTTTGTCGGCGGCGCGTGCGACTCGAGTAGTACCTACAAGTTACCTCTAGTGTTACTATTGAGTAGTGTTTTATCGAGTTGATGATTTTTTTTTAAATTATTTTAAAACAAAAAAATCTTATTTTTTTTACTTTTACTCTATGCTTCGAAAGTACTCCTTATGGCAAGTTGATCTGCCGCGGAAAAACAACCATTAAAATTTCTCGGTGTATACTTTGTGGCCGTCGAATACAAAGTTTGTTGTCAGTGTGATTTTCACAGATTGGGAAGAAATATTCTTCTGAAATAGTCTACTTATAAAAGGACAAGCAGAAACAAAAATCGCTAAAAATGAGAGACAAAATGACAGATTGCAGAAGGATATCTACGGTGCGATGTCAAAAATGGAAAAACTAAATGTGACTTTGCATAGAAAAGGCACTGGTTATTCTTCGTTGAAATAGAAAGCGTCGTGCTAAGCCTGCTGTTTGCGGGAACCATAACACGGCAAATTAACGTAGTGTGTCAACTTGCACTATCCTCCTATACCTATTATCACTGTTGGAAACATTATAAAACCCAATTATTTTTAAAAGTGTAAGACGGCAAGAAACACCACGGAGTGTTTCTTGCCGGGTCTTCTCCATAGGAAACGACAAATTAGAACCGTGCACTTAGCTTCTTACGTTTCATCGGTGCCCATGTAGGTTTATGTTAAATAATATGTTTAATAATATAACATAATAATATGCTGCTGTGGGGGTCGGCAGCTGACGTAGATTCAGTTTTCATTCTACAAAAGAGGGCAATCCGCGCAATCTATAAAATGGGGCCTCGCGAGTCTCTTAGAAACAAATTCAACGAAGTTGACATACTAACTCTGCCTTCTCTTTATATCCTAGAAAATATCTTGTATGTTCGCAAAAATTTAGGTCTTTTCAAAAAAAGATGCGACTTCCATAATCTAAATACACGTAGTAAAGATGAAATTGTGATTCCAAAATTTAGATTAACTAAAACTAGCAAGTCATTTCTAATAAACAGTATCCGCTTCTATAACAAGTTGCCAAAATCGGTTACAGAACTTAGCGATGGAAAGTTTAAAACTCACATCAAACGTGTCCTTATCAAAAAAGCATATTATAAGATAAAAGACTACGTTGAAGACAAGGAAGTTTGGCATTAATTCCTTCTGCACATGTGGCTTCCCTGGTAACTCATTAGCACCATAACTTTGTGAGCGTCTATTAACTGCTTCCAAATTACAATGTTAATTTTAATTATTTTATTTTTTACACTTTCTGACATATTCTCGTCATTATTTGACATTATACAACCCTTGTAATATCGAGTATTTATTAGTGATTCTCATGGAAATCATATCACTTGGTTTAAATAGGTTGATTTTACTTATGTAGATTCTTTTACATATTGTGAATGAGAGAACGTTGTAGGCCTACAGTTTCTGTTCTTTATTTTCATTCCTCTAAGTACCTGGTACTTATTGACAGGCCTGCACTGTCCTCCCATACCTAATATCACTGTAATTTGAAAACATTATAAAATCCAATTATTTTTAAAAGAGTAACCGTGGAGTTTCTTGCCGGCTCTTCTCCATAGGAAGCGACAAATTGGAACCGTGCACCTAGCTTCTGACGTTTCATAAGTGCCCTTGCAGGTTTATGTGAAATAAAAATATTTTGATTTTGATTTTGATTTTGAATATATTTAGATTTTGAAAAATAAATTACCTAGGTAATTTCCTTGACTGCAGTTGACTGCAATTCAGTAAGACGCATGACGTAGTTTGAAACACCCTGATATGGAGATGGAATTATAGAGGGAATGTAATGGTAGGTAGGTACATATCTTCTACCGTTTGATACGTAAACATTATTAAACAGGGAGGGTGTTTCATAATTCTAAGGCATTATTTATTTTTCTTTGTACCTATTATTTTAATTAATTGTAACAATATTTTAATCGCGCCTAGAGGTATTTTATGACAGATAAATTGAGGGGACCACCTTTGTAATGGGCACGCCACGATTGCGGCGGTAAGTCCCTCTTTGAGGAGTGGCTCGAGAGGCGGCATGGCGTCCTCACCTTCCGCCTGACACAGGTCCTCACCGGACATGGCTGTTTCGGGAGGTTCCTGTTTCGGATAGGGCGGGAGGAAACGCCCAGGTGTTTCCATTGCGAAGATCGCCCAGAGGACACGGTGGAGCATACGGTGGAGGTCTGCCCGGCTTGGGCGGAGCACCGCCGTGTCCTCGTGGAGGTGATCGGCGGCGGCGATCTCTCGCGTACAACCCTGGTCCAGGCCATGGTACGGAGCGAGACTGCATGGCTAGCAGTCGCCTCCTTCAGCGAAGCAGTTATGCTCGCAAAGAGGGAGGCGGCGCACGTGAGGGAGATGCAGTACATGCGCCCTCACAGCCGTGGCCTTCGCAGGAGACGCCCTGGGCGTCGGGAATCCCAGGCTGATTCCCGGCCACCGTAGGCACGGGCTTGCGGATGGCGAGTAATGGGTAGCTCGCTGTCCGGTAAGGACCAAGCCCGGGTCGACGGCGCGTTGTGTTCTAATCGCGCCTCAAAGAGATGTCAGCAGCAACTGATGGGGCCCGCAAGGGCCGATGCCTGCCAGGGGAGCGGGTTGTTCGAAATAGATACCACGGCCCCTGGCACACAGGCAACTGAGGGAACATGGGTGGGTTTTAGTCAGTAAAAGTCTGACACGCCCTCCCGCTCCGCCCAGAGCGGGAGAAGATATTTGATGATTTCCCACCCAAAAAAAAAAAAAAAACCACCTTTGTAAGACGACTAAAATGTCACGGTGTATAAAGTATAGATAACAAATATTATGTTGTCTGTAGTATGGATATCTTATTATACTTTCGAACGTTGCTCCTCAGTCTAAATTAAGATTTATTTTTACAACGTGATTTTTTACAAATGGCTGACCACATCATCTGCCTAGCCTATTCTCAACAATGATGGGTTTGACTTCCTGTATAACCGGATTCAGTTGAATTTTACATGGAACGACTGCACTCGTCAAATGCTATAACGTCATCTTTTTTTGGAAGTCAAATAAAAATGAAGAAGATTAATAAATAATTTTTCAAACGTTTATTGTTCTTGCCTTTGCCATTGGTAACCTGTCTTTTGTAATTAACTTAATTTCAGTCCAACCCAAAAGCGCTACCTTAACAGATTGTAATCTAATTTATGAAACTTAAAAGACTTACTGAACTACTAAGTAAGTAACGCAATTTCTTGTTAATAGAACTCCAAACTCATAAGTTGAGATGAGATTAGATTTAAAGCTTGAGTCATAAAATTCTAGAAATAAAGAGAGCGTTGTTATAAACTAGAAAGTGAGTTTTACTTCTTATTAACACAATGAGTGGTCTCAACTTAATTTAAAACTTGGTCGAAATATGCCACGTTTCTCGAAAGTTTTTAAACAAAACAACGGCTACATAAGCTAGGTGGACGTCTTCTTCACTTTATTCGTTCATCAAAATTATCTGTGGCAGTAAAGAAAATTATATGGAACTAGCTTTTGCCCGCGGCTTCGCTCGCGTTAATTTAGAATTTGACAGTCAATTCGGATTGTACTCTACTTGTAATAATGTAATTCAATCATGATTCGAAGACACGTGGCGCCATCTATTATCATAACAACAGTGCGGGTAGTTGTCAACTGTTCACGAATATTTGGTTCTAAGACATGCTGGCTACCTCACGATGTTTTCCTTCACCGTTTTGCAAGCAGTGGTGATGAAATTATTTACACAAAGTAAATCGCCTGTCCGGGTTACAACAACCGCGGGGGGGGAGGGATACGGGGGCCTAGAACTCTTTAAGTCGGGGGCGGTACTACTAGGCCACTAATGCTCTCAACTATATCCGACGACCCTGGCTATTTCTCTCTTTGGTGACGTTATAATAGTTATAATATTCAATTCTCGCCACCCATTTTGTATTACCGTGGTTAGAAAATTATTGATTCACAACTCTATGCAATTCCAAAAAAGCTTGTCAAAATTTTGAGTGATAAATGATAAATGATAAATGATTTTATTTCTGTAATTGTACAAACACTTTTACACGTCAATCATATTTTTTTAAACTAGATGAGATCGGCGTTTCCTATCTGACTACTCTGAGAAGAAAGGCCGAAACAAACTCAGAGGTCGCAGTCTCTTTTAAAGTCCAGACATAATCTTGGTCAGATCATGTGAAGACCATGTGGTGTCTGAAATGGTCTTTTGAGGAAAGAACCACACAGATTGAGTGGACCTGTCCATTCAGTGCACGCATTTATCAGTAATCACGCAGCTCAACTCAGAACTTGAGGAGCTCAACGATTTGACGAACAATACCAAAGACAGGACATTTGGGCAGATCACGCGGTGCGACAGGAATAGGTAACCCAACAAAGAGAAAACTTCATACAAACGCGAAATGACAGGTGCATTACTACCAAGCGTGTTGGTACAAAGCTTGGTTGCTATGCTTTCGTGGGGCGTTCAAAGTAACGGCGAGGGGAATGAGTAACGTTCGTGCTAATTCGGAAACACGAACATTATCGAAGTGCACAACTTTTCTTGTTTAACTGTACCTACTGTAGAAATTATTCGGAGTCTACAATGATGGCAAATAATATTCATAACATCCTAGCTTTTTTTTTAAGTTTGTAAGTATGTTTGTTCCATGTGATGCCGGACGTAAAAGAATAGCACCATCCCATTTCTTCCCGTGGGTGTTGTAGAAGGCGACTAAGGGAATTACTAGAGAATGGGCAGCAGCATTCTCTATGCATTTGACCACCATACTGCGATCGCCAACCCGCCTGCCAAGCCTGGCGATAATGCAAATCTTCCCTTTTGGGGAAGGCCTATGTCCAGCAGTGGACGTCTTTCGACTGATATATGATGAAGTATGTTTAAATGTTTGGATATTTACATGATTGGAGGTTTGTTACTTAATCGTGCAAAAACGGCCGCACGGATAGTTTATAACCTGGATTACCTTAAAGGGTACTTTATATGCCGGTATCAGGTTCCTGTGGGATAATTTCCGACTTCCACGCGGGCGAAGCCGCTGGCGAAAGCTCCCTGTGAAAGAATTCGACCAAGAAAATTCTATAATTATCGTTAGCATCCTGCAGTAATATTACAGGCACATTTTTTGAGCAACAGAGGAAATTCAATCACACATAGAGGGCACACGAGTTGGTGAACAGACTGGTCATGCATGATCAAAAAACGGCATACCAACCACGTGTAATTTCATGAAACAATGTTTTTCTAAGCAAGAAAATGCATGAAAAGCTAAAAGGTTCTAAAACCGTTGGAAAAACAAATGCAAGAAAATGAGACGTTTATTTTAACAGATTGTGTTTTTTGAGGAAACGCATCTGTATAGAATTTTCGTGTATTAACATTTTTTTACCGAGTTTTCATTCGTTTTTTACGTAGCTCTGATGAATAATGCATGCGTTTTTCACAATCAGTGAAAAATGCGTTGGAAAAATAATGGACTCGGAAATCAAAGCATGTGTTTTAGCTTCTCTTCAAGACCTCCCATAGAATCTTTCAACATTCTGTCATTATTAAAATGTTTACCATACCCATTCTTAATAGTATTATGGTATTCAAGTAATTTATTCAGTCGCCTCTCTCATTGGTTGCCGAGACAGCCATAACTGTCCCAGAATTTCAACAACTTCCTCAACTTCCTCTGCCAAAACAAAACTAACTAGTTAGTAACAGGTTATTTATACAGGGTTATTTTAAATTGGCTAGCGAATCTCGATAAAATTAAAAAGATTTGAGGTTCTTTATGAAGTCAACGACGGCTGTTAGTATTGTATTTTTCAAGGTAAAAAACTAACAGCGGTGTTTGACTGCTTTTCAGTTTCCTTATATTTTAAAATAAGTTATGTGAAGTTAAGAGCATTCTCCCCACGCGGGCTGGCAACGGCGCATTTATGGCGGTTTTTCGTGATTACTTCATTAATCCATACAAAAGTAAACATTTTTATCGGCCATGCACTAGATCGTTGGTATTTTCGAGTTGGTATGCTATTTTTGTTTACATTTATTTTGGTATTTACTTATAAAAATCGACGTACCGTCAATTGTTTTCTATTTGCATTATTTAGTACGATTAAATGTTTTTTATTAAAGGGTAAATGTTAAAAATAATTATAAATACCAACGATCTAGTGCTCGGCTGAAAAAAAAAATGTACTTTTGTTTGTATTTAATGAAATAATCACGAAAAACTACTATAAATGCGTTGTTTCCAGCCCGCGTGGAACGAATGCTCTTAACACAAATAACCGAGATTTCTAAAACTGATATTTCATGTGACTACAATAATAATAACTGCAGTCGATGACCCGACAAAAAGTCATCGTTTTAAATCAAATCAAATCAAATGTTTATTTGCAAGAAATACATTGTTGGTGAAGGTGAGATCTTATAAGTGTAATTGTATTATGCCTGCAAGCAAGCGTGCAAATTTTAGTTAAGTTTACATTATATAAAACCGTGAAATTTTAATGGTTGTTTTCCCACGGCAGAACAAGTTGTCATAAGGAGTACTTTCGAAGCATAGAGTAAAAGTAAAGAAATAAAGATTTTTTTTTAATAATTAAAAAAAAATCATCAACTCGATCAAACACTACTCAATAGTAACAACTAGAGGTAATTTGTAGGTACTACTCGAATCGCACGCGTCGCCGACAAAGGAAACAGCTATGCATAAATGTTCAAAGCAAAATAAACTCTCGCACGTGGTGATTTTTCACAATGGTAAATCTGCCATTTTTTGTTTCTAATATTTTATCTGTTTATAAAACGATTGTATTGCCAAGACAAAACCATTTCGCTGCGGGAAAATAACCATTAAAATTTCACGGTGTATAATTATCAGAATTCCTATTCCTATTTAATTTTAAATTTATATTGTTCATTTAATAATAATTTTATTACAATAACATTAAATTTGTATGTTCCATGATGTAATAATATTTTTTGTTACCCAATGTAAAATAACCCTGTAGGTATATGGCCGCGACTTACGAGTTGGTGCTAGCCCTGACTGAGTGTAAATTAGTTCCTCCACTGCTCTCAAAACGGTGAAGGAAAACATCGTGAGGAAACTTGTCTTAGAACCATAAATTCGAAGACGTCACTTCTACCAACTCCCTTCCACCGAAACGCTACTTCAAAGCTTATATGTATTTAACGATTTGTGGTGCATGCAGGCCGAAGCATTTGTTCCGCACACTGGACATTTATCTAGAGGGTAATTAATCAACTGATTGCTAACACGGGTAAGCGCTACCAACCTGCTGGCTTCTTAATCTTTTACCACATCACGACTTTATATTCTCCTACAAAGAACCCGGAATTCATAATTAAACTTTTATAAAAGACGGCCTAGAAGTTGATAAAAAAATGTTTGGCAAACGCAAAGTATGTTTGTACAAGTTAAAAACGTCCACTATCGACGTCACTATGGTAGATCCGAAATAGACATAGCTAAATCAATAGAATTGGATAAAATAAACAAGATTAGAGTGGCTAACTGTGTTTGTAATGGGCTATTTATGTTAGCCATTGGTTCGTTTGTTGGTTTTGTTTAAGGGCTTATTGTGTACGTCTACTATGAGTTGCTTTCGAAAAATTACTGGCTAGAGTTACACTCGCTAGCGAGTTAACATTGATTAAATACAGGATAACATTTTAACCAGTGCGCAAACTGTAACCATGAATTCAGCTTAACATTCTAGACCCGCTAGCATAGACATTTTTCGTCGATTAGACAAAAAAAGTCAGCTGTTCTATACATTTTGACCGCGTAGGTATTGCACACACTCGCTAGCGAGTTAACATTGATTAAATACAGGATACAATTTTAACCAGTGCGTAAACTGTAACCATGAATTCAGCATATCAATCTAGACCCGCCAGCATAGATATTTTTTGTCGATTATACAAAAAAAGTCAGCTGTTCCATACATTTTGACCGCGTAGAATTAAAATAAATAATAAAAAAAAAAAAAAAAAATTATTACATAATTTTATTTTTTTTGTAATGTGCGTTTTGTTTGTGCAGAATATACATTTTTCTTTCTTTTCTTTCTCTTAGAAACAGCTGATTTTTTTTGTATAACCGACGAAAAATTTCTGCGCCGGGGGTATGTAATGATATGCTGTATTCATGGGTGCAGTTTGCGCACTAGTTAAATTATTATCCTGTACATTTAGTCAATGCTTGCACCATAGTCAAATAATCATCTGCCTAGCCTTTTCCCAGCTATATTAGCTTCATCTTTCTAACTCACCGACCTTGACAATTCAAAAGTGCCTGTAATTGGTTTATTTGAAATAAATGCTTTGAGTTTGAGTTTATGTTGGGGTCAGTTTCCAGTCTAACCTGATGCAGCTGAATACCAGTATTTCATAAAGAACCACAGACAAAAACGTACAGTAGAACCGTTTGCACACCACATTCGATGTGAATAAGCAGCTTTGAACACGCGTTTGATGATTCTCCTTTGAGGGGAACCTAGTCATGGGCTCGAACTCACTGATGGGCCTGGCTAAAAAGCACGCTGTCTCACCAGGCATCATGTCCAACAGAGGTAGTATCAGTGATGAGCAGTTAGAAGCTAGTTTACACGCACAGCATTATTCAATGAGATGCAGGATCATTTATAGTACAACAGGCGCGTAAAAAAATAAGAACAGTCCTACGGAAGATCGGGTTTTATGAAAAAAACCACTGTATAAATCAATGACCAATAAAGTTTATTAAACTTTTCGATATTTGAGCTTTGTCGGCACTGACTTGGTTTTTCAGATTTTACACTTTTTTTTATTACTTAAAGACGCCCAAAGTTAGGTTCAATTAACAAGAAAAACAATGGCTTTTTATTTTAGTATTCTGTTTCCGTACAGTCAATATTAATAATGAGGCAAAACCATGCCATGTTTAATTTTTGATGTTCATTGTCGAACTGTGGAGTAATACACTCCAGAAGTTTGTATGGAAAAAATGTGGACTAAGTTCACCTTAATTACGTTTTCTTATTCACTGTAAGATAACGCAAAGTCTCATATGCTGGGTTTGAAGCATGAAAATTAGCACTAGAGTCCTATAAATGTTGCAGATGGGCACTAAGGAAGGATTTACAAATTCAAACCCTAAAGGACTACCCCTAACTCCTTTATCATCATCTGCCTAGCCTTTTCCGAACTATGTTGTTAACTCAGTTACTGGGTAACACGAAACCATTTGGTAAGACCGGGTGTCACACTTTTGGGCTATACCCGTAACAACTATTAAAGATCTACGAATGACAGCCGTGAGCAGTGCCTCAACGTGCTTTCCGAGGCACGTTTTATTATACCCATGAAAACAAACTATGGCGGCATCTACAACGCCACATGCGAACTACACATCGATGACTTGACGACACAAATCCTGCATCGTGAAATAAAATTTTACCGCGCTACTTGTTTAAATGTCGCAGTGATCTGGTTAAATTAGCCAGCTAATTGAACGCGTAGGCCGTTCATTAAACGCCGGCATCTAATTAGATAGCGGAATGACAACTAGTCAAGTAATTGAGCGCAACGTTTAACCAGATGGCTGAATGTCGTGTAGTCATTTGACTAAATTGGATATTGATGAAATTGTGATGTTTGATCTGGGTGACGATAAGTTCACAAATTATGTCCTCCGTTTTACTAATACGTACCAACTAGTTGTAGTGATTTTTTTAAAATTAATTAGTTAAATAAATAGTGTTACATAAAATTGCACACAAGAACGAAAAGTAACATTCGCGGTTTGCTCTATTGACGCCATATTTGTTTTGATGTCTACTAGCGCTGCAGTGGAAACAACTAAACTAGATTTGAATCACTTGGCTGAGTCTTGGTCAGTCATGTTCAAAGGGCTGACTTTTAATACGCCAAGTTGTTAAACGTTGAATGGTTCTAGCTCAATTAACGATCGGCCTAGGCATCCAATTGGATGCTGGCGTTTAATGAATGGCCTAGGCGTCCAATTAGCTGGCTAATTTAACCAGATGGCAGCGACATATAATACAACGTTCTGACATCAATCATCGGGCAGCTGCCCACCAGATACAACACCCGTCTGGTCGGAGGATCCTCCTTTTTCCATAGAGTATGAGTGAACTTTACACCTTGTTCTTCATACCTCTATAAAACTAATTGATTGTTGATTAGGATCAATTGCTTAAATTCGATCTTAGTTCATTCACTAACAGCCTACACTTAAGGAACATTATTTTCTTAAATGCTTATTAGAAGTTATTTATTTCATAATTAGAATAATTACGAGTATATTTCATCCCAATAGTGTTCATTTTAATTTCTGTCTTCAATATTGAAAACATTATTCACTGGACTTACACAATTTATATTAATTTATCTACATCTTAAATTCTCATTTTGCAGTCACAAATGTGCAGACATTACCATTTATCTCATGCCTATGCAAAAATATTCAAATTAAAACTAATTTCAACATAAAACAATTTGTAATATTTTCGCATTATAACGATGAAAGATTCAGCCATTTATAAACCACACCGCAATAAAACAGGATTAAAAAGTTTTTAATCCAATATTCTTTTTGGAATTAGAAATTACGTTACTAGGGAAAGGTTTCATCATTTAGGCACTGGCTGTTGGTCGCGCTTTTCTATTATTATTTTGTAGTTCATCGTTTTAAGTACTAACTAGTTGTGAACGCGGCTTCGCCCTTGAGGATGTCGTAAATTATCCTACAAGAACGTGCCAGACCAGCATAATTATACTAGTCATAATAGCATCAGTTGCCAGTGAAAGTCCCGTTATAAACAATTCTAATTACAAGACAAAAATAAGCCCTGGAAGTTAGGGGATGACCAGTCTCAACCGACAGCGCCCGTTCACGAACTTGACACGTGGATCAGCACCATCCAGCTCAACCATTTTGTAGGGAACCGAATGATCCAACACACGCGCCACCATCAGTGAGACATCTAAGTGAGTATGACATACTCTCTGTTAAATCTACAACTACTTGCTACAGGACTGTAGAGCCTATGAAACAGTTCTGTAGGAAGATGTATAAAAAAAAAAAATCTTTATTGTACAAAGAGAATCACATAGGTATAGTCATACACTAAACATGATTGTAAAAGTGGTGGACAAAACGAAGTTGAACAGCTGGCTCCTGAACTAAGTAAAAAGATACTTGTATCTCAGGAGCCAAGGTTCCAATCAGGTTATAGTGACTCAGTAATTACAGGTATTAGTTTTGCGAAAGGTATTCATGAGATGACCTTTAGAATATCTTCTGTATCGTCGTAAGACATCTTCTGTAACCAATTTTGTAGCTTTGCTTTCAGCGCAAACTTGGTCAACGTGTAAATATCAATTAACCGATGTACCCTATTATATAGACGAGCGCTTAGGACTGAGTAATGGCGGCTAGCAAATGTGGAACGACATTGGACGGAGTCACAGACCGGACGACCTCGACGTCTTAGGAGGATGTTTGAGTCGAGAGGTAGGATGGAGTGGCGGCGTAAGACTACACCCAAAATTAAGAGTTGTCGCATATTGAAGACTTGGGTTTCAGAGCACAGTAGGGCGGTTGGATAATCTCTACGCTTAAAATGCATAACCTTTAGAATCATCCTTTGAGCACGTTCTATTAGAATTAGAAGATTTTTATAAGTGCCTCCCCATACTGTAATACAGTAGGTGATTATTGATGCACAAAGACTCTGGTAGACCAATGACAGCGTTGCAGGGTCAGCTGAATGTCTCAACTCCTTAAATACGTGTACAAAATGCCTCGATATGGGTGCGCCAGGTTAGTTTTTCATCAATATACACCCCTAGGTATTTGATATTCGAAACTAAGGAGTATTGATGTATGGGACTGATATAACCTGGCGTACGCCAGGTATTTTTGATTTTTCAAAATGGAAGACATAGCTATTAATAACCATTCAATACTTTACCATTCCGAATGGAACATCAATCAATGTTAACGTAGGAATCTTGTAAACGCTATTCACAAATCCAATAACCGATTTTTTTTTGTTGGTTTAAAATAGAGAAATAGACGAAAGCTATTCTTCCGACATGTATTGTATGTATGTAGATTATTTTACATATTGTGAATGAGAGAACGTTGTAGGCCTACAGTTTCTATTCTTTATTTTCATTCCTCTAAGTACCTGGTACTTATTGACAGGCCTGCTTTGTCCTCCCATACCTAATATCACTGTAATTTGAAAACATTATAAAATCCAATTATTTTTAAAAGAGTAACCGTGGAGTTTCTTGCCGGCTCTTCTCCATAGGAAGCGACAAATTGGAACCGTGCACCTAGCTTCTGACGTTTTATAAGTGCCCTTGCAGGTTTATGTGAAATAAAATATTTTGATTTGATTTGATTTGACAGCTGTTTGTTGTCGGGGCAATGTGTCATTTAAGTGCGTATTACACTATCCAATTTGTAGGAAATCTAATAAGAAAATCGGAAGATGTAATCGAAGTTAGAACAATTGGATCCGATTAAATGCGATTGGAAGGTCCCGACTGCACTACTTTTATTAAATTATTGCAACTCAATGTAATGTTATATAAACTAATAATAAAGCTGAAGAGTTTGTTTGTTTGTTTGCTTGAACGCGCTAATCTCAGGAACTACTAGTCCGGTTTGAAAAATTCTTTTAGTGTTGATTGGCCCATTTATTGAGGAAGGCTATAAGCTATATAACATCACGCTAAGATCCTTAGGAGCCGAGCAAAGACAAAAAAGTCACAAATACGAAGTACTCGCACGGGCAGGCGAGGCGAGCGACGGGCTTTGTCGGGGGAGCAAGAAATATGACGCGAACGAAATCGCTGGCAGAAGCTAGTCTCCTTCATAAGGTCCGATTTAGAATTCGATTTAGTCCAACATGATTAGAGTGTTCCTAGTTAGACTTAATACAAATTGAGGATATACTTTAGCTATGCTGATCTGATAAAATGTAATAGGTACTTGGAACTACTTATTCACAAAAATAATGAAGACATACACTAAGTTACAATCTTATTTTTTTCATATTATCCTAATTTTCTTTAAATTAGTCGCATTATGTCTACACGTGGCGAGGCAATTTGTGGGACTGAGTCTAACAACCTGGGAAATTTTTTCTAAGAATTATAATAGCGTGTCCTTGATACTTGAGTATGTAATAAGGAAAACTGTTTTATTATTTATTTATTTTTTAAAGTAAATAATTTCCAAACTTCAGTACTTACACCTTACATCAATGAGGTCTCGAACTCTGCAATAGAACATTTTGTATGACAGGGGTCGAGGATTCTCCAATTTAATGGATCAGCACCAGAAGGTTTAGACTATACACCGTGACATTTTAGTCGTCTTACAACGGCAGCCCACTACATGTATCCAATGACTACTAATCATTTATAAAAAAGAAAACGATATTTTGGAACATTGGCATAGTAAAAAAAAATATCATTCACTAAAACGCATGACGTAGTTTAAAACATCCTTGTTATGGAGATGGAATTAATGATGGAATGTAATGGCAGGTAGGTAGATATCTTCTACCGTTGGATACGTAAACATTATTAACAGGGAGGGTGTTTCATAATTCTATGAAACACCCTCCCCCCTCCCTCCTCCTCTTCTATGTTAAGATTAAGGTATTTATCTATGGGCCTGCGTTGCCTGAAATAAATGGATTATTATTATTATTATTTATTTTTCTTTGTATCTACCTATTATCTTAATTAATGGTGACAATGTTTTAATCGCGCCTGTAGGTATTATATGATGGATATGTTGCAGTCAAAACTCTTAACCAGTCAAAAGTACTATTGACTAGCAAAATCAGTCAAAAGTACTTTTGACTGAACAGGTTGGTCAAAAGTGGTTTTGACTGAAAATTATTGGGTATTAGTACTTTTGACTGCAAATTTGCGGTTAAAAGTACTTTTGACTGACGCTCTTCGTCAAAAGTAGTTTTAACTGCAATAAAGCATCAGTCAAAAGCACTAACTCGTTAGATGTGAATAAAAAAGATATTTATTAAATGTAAAATCGTTTATTATGAAAAATTTGGCATTACAATCAATACAAAGAAAACATATACTTAAAAATTGTCATTAAAATAGGTAATCAGAAAATTCACAGGTTATAAAAACACAGTACCTATATTACGTTAATCGCTTTTCTTAAATAATTTTTTACTTTAAATTAAATTAATAATTAATTTTAATTAATAAAGAAACATAATTCGTGATTGTATAATGAGAACCTTGTAAATTATATATGTTTTACTTATTACACGTTATTTATGCATCGTAAGCAACATACGTGTTTTTTTTTAATCACTTTACAAGGCTATCAGTCTACAATGACGAATTATTTATTCATGCAACTCAAACTATTATGGCACTTTGAATTATACAGCAATCCTTTTTTCTTGCATAAACATTTATTGTTTTTACAGCCCGTAGAACATACACATCGTGCATAACCTTGTCCTGTTCCGATAGCAGCATTCTTTGCAGCTGTTCGTAATGTAATTGTTACGTTGGGCACCTCATCCTGCCGGATAAATTTTTCTTTGCAGCCATCAAATTCGGATCTGGAAAATAAAATGTTAAAAACAGGTTAAAACCTACAGACAAATACACACACGCACACACGCTCACACGCTCACACGCACACAAATTCATTTATATTTACAAATTCATTAAGTAGACGCACATTAAATTTGAATAGCTTATTATTTTCCGAGTGACTAATAACTTAAAAGTCGACTAAATGTTTGCAACAAATAAAATAACTTGCCAGCGATTAAATATTTTCGCGACTATTATATTATGTAAGGTTCAAAATTAAAGGTGTTATAAAAACTAAAAACTAGCAGCTGCGTTTAGGTAGCAAATAAACTATACCAGTCAAATAAAATATTAGGCGAGGAGCTATAAATAATGACTTGGCGACTAATAATGTTACTAGGGTGGCAAAAAACTAGGTTCTTCAGGTTGACAGAAACGAATCGCTATAAATCCGACTCCATGCAGTCTTGTCTGCCCTACCCCTAGAGTGTAATTTAGAATCGCGTAGGCACGGAGGGGCGAGGCGGCCCGCGAGCTGAGGAGCGGGTGGTTGTTACACTCGCCGCGGCGGCTGAGGCTGGCCGGCGAAGCCGGCCAGCAAGCCGAAGCCGCGGTGGTGAGTGTTAAACCATCTGCGACGATAAGTTCGCGAGGTACCGCCGTAGCCCCGCAGCGCCGGAGCCGTGACAGAAACTAAGCTAGAATATAAGCTAGTTTATATTTATTCTTCATACAAACAATTTTAAATAGAATCTGATTTATATTATTTATGAATGCCCATTTTCTATTTTTTTTTTGCCATTAAGTTTCCGCTTAGATATTAATTCAGTTCCCAAAAGAAAAACTTGATGCTAGTTTAAATTAAAACGGAGCTTATTACTGATATATTAATATGCTACCTTATTACTTATTACGATACTCCTTATTAGCTGCCAACCCATTATATATGGTACCCACTCTATTTTTTTTTAAAACCTATATTCATTTTACTTAGTTGCCGCATTAAATACATGCCAATTTGAATTAGTAGGTACGTACCTGCAGTACAATTTCTACAAAGTCCCACTCTTTGTCCCAATCCTGTATAACTGCTCACAAGTAACTTCTAATACAACTCCAATTAAATTACGAAGGTCTGCCTTTCCTTTGTCTACGTCTGGGATTGGTATGGTCACATTGTCTCCGACTTTCAGTGGTGGATGAGATTGATCGCTTGCTGTTTTCATTCTCTTTGCTTGTTTTACTAAATTCAAATGCGCTTTTTCTCTTGCTTCCAATATCATTGATTCGTTTCTGTTGTGTTCAAATATTTCTTCTTGTTCTTTGTTTTCTTCTTGTTCTTTACCTGTTTTATTTGTTTCAATTTTTTCTTGTTTGTCTTGGTTCTCTTCATTATCATCGAAGTTTTGATTCATTTCTGAGATGGCAACTTGCAAGTCTTCTTCATTATGCAATCCACTTATAATTTCCAAAGGTAGATTAGATGTTGTTAGCCCCACTTTAGGTTCCGTTCCAAACATTGCTTGATACGGAGACTGCTTTATCCCTGAGTGACATGCTCTGTTCTTCATGAATTGAACAAATTTAAATCCATTCGACCAGTTAGTGGTTTTATTGTCTTCCATCCAAGATGCTAGCATATTTTCAACATCTTGATTAGCCCTTTCCACGGAACCTTGACTTTGGCTATGACGTGGTTTCCCAGTTACTAGTTTTAGCTCCGGCCAATATGATGTTAATTCTTTTATAACTGAGTTAACAAACTCTCTGCCATTATCTGAGTGCAAAATACATGGTGCTCCAAAGGTCAAAAAAATGTCCATTAATTGATATGCTACTTCAGTAGCCCTTTTTGATGTCAGTGGTCGCAAAATTACAAATTTAGTCAAATGATCCTGATAAACCATAATAAATTTATGCCCGCGATCTTCTTGCGACTGCATGTCAATAAGATCGACTTGGCAGCGGCTGTTCATTTCGGTGTGCAGGATCGGTTTCGACCAGACCCTTACTTTTCTTCCTTTGGCATACTTCGCACATTGATAAATATATATTAATCATTTCTTTTGTAACAAGTACTTTTAACCAGCTCCATTGGGCAAAAGTACTTTTAACTGTTATTTTAGTCAAAAGTATTATTGACTAAAGCATACGGTCAAAAGTACTTTTGACTGATTTTGCTAGTCAATAGTACTTTTGACTGGTTAAGAGTTTTGACTGCAACAGATACATTGAGTGGACCACCTTTGTAAGACGACTAAAATGTCACGGTGTATACAATGCATACTTCGTTTAAACAATAATTAAAAGAGAAATAAAATTGAAATAAAAAAACATGAAAAAACTTATAAAATGAACAAAAAAATAAAAATTTAATTATTAATCTAAAATACATTGTTTCCGATAAGAATAGGGGTAACAGGTGCGTGGAGACAGGTGTGATGGGTGTGTGAATATAGGTGTATGACTGTGTGTTGCCAGAGTCTGTCCACCAGGGGCCCAAGTCTGCTATTTTTATAAATTCGTCATTCCAACACGATCCCATTGTCATTCCAACACGATCCCATTGTCAATTTGCTAAAAGTTCGTAATCTGCTAAATTCATAATGATCGATCCATTGGTCGGTCAATGGTGTCGTAATAGAGTTGTGTCATAATGACATTGTCTTATTGCCATTATTATAAAACCCGTTAGTAGAAATGATTTTCCAAAAACGACTACTAAATTTGAACATTTATTCATGCCCCATTTCATTTAAATATATATTTTTACATATTACTTATTATTATATAATAGTTTATTAGTGTTCAATTATAGCAGATTACCGCCAAAGTCAGTCATTCATTTGTCATTATGTACGAGATTACCAATAAATGTCATTTCTTTCAATGGAGTGTCAGTGGCTGATCATAGGAAAGTCATAATGACGCCATTATGTTAGTAGATTACCAAACTTGTCAAAATCAACAATTATGAAATTAATGATAGACCATTCTGACACTATTGTAATAGCAGACTTGAGGCCCAGGTTAGATTACTAATAATGAATGAATTAAAATGAATTATTAATTATTAATAATAAATAAATAAATAATGTTTTCAATATCATTTTACGTAATTTTTTTTTTATGCGTTGTTGCTAAATCGAACTTTTTTTTTTGTAAACAGAAGGGTCAAGGGTTTAAGCTGAAATCTAGCGAGCAATCCGCTTGGGGGACCTAAGCATAATGCTGACGCTTAAACGTTTCTTCCAGTATTATAGTTTTATGTATAAGTGTACCTACTGCTACTACTAGCTGTAATACTGTAGACAATAAACATTATTATATTTTATTCTATTCATAGCTATAGTTTTCCAGCCAAACTAAGAAAAGTACAAGTTTGTTATGTGGACCTTCTTTAAGGGACCGTCAGCGACATAAGTCACCTGATGATATTGTATATAGCATTCTTTTACACATCTACTACAACTATAGTCCGCACGTTAACAACTGAGTCGAGAGGCCATAAAGATTAGAGAGAGAGAGAGAGATCTAGCTGTATGCGCCTTTACTAAGATTCTCCATAAGGCTCGTAAGTGCAAGCGAGATAGATGTAGGGAAATATTTATGGCCCGACGACTCAGTTAATAACGAGCTGACTATAGTGGTAACCTAGTGGTCGCAAATCGACCAAAATGAAAAAATATTAGCTTTCTCCACGCCTTCTCCAAACAAACTTTGACTGTGTCAAATTTTATACTCCTTCGTCCACGTAAATATGGTAAAAAGGTTTACATAGATTTGCTTCACGTATTAGTCGCTACTTCCCTACATAACCCTACTAATTTTATAAATGCGAAAGTAACTCTGTATGTCTGTCTGTTATGCGTTCACGCCTAAACCGCTGAACCGATCGTCATGAAATTTGGCAGAAATATAGCCTGGGGTATGGAGAAGGACATAGGTTACATTTTAACGCGATAACTGACATCCACGCGGGCGGAGCCGTGGGCAAAAGCTAGTATTACATAAAGAAAAAAAAATATGGAAACATGATTTTCGTAACTTCATAAAATCGATAATGGTAATATTCTTTTAGCTTTACTTCTGTTCTGATATTACAGGATTACTGAACTAGTTTTAAAATAAGTCATCAACCTAGAAAGTTCAGTTCAAAATTATTTAACTGATCTAATTAGCCGCCCTAAAAATCAGGATTCTTATTAAAAAAAAAAAACTTTTCTATTACATTTTTAACACTAAAAGTTGTACAGTTAACCAGTGTCTTTAATGTAAAAAGAAATTAACTTGAAAATACGGTTGTCGCTCAATAAAATCATAATTGAGCTATTTCCTCGCGAGGACTCATAAAATGTAGGTAACATATTACTTTTATACCTTGCTGACGTGTTTTAGGATACCGTATTAGTTGAAGAAAATTTTAAATCTAAAAATTGCGCAAAATATATGGAAAAAAGGTCGTGCTTTTTAACGTTTGTCAGTTTGTCAATGGCCTTTGAATCTTATGTATTTTTAAGCCTGTAATATCCACTGCAAAGGCCTCCTTCAAATTCTTCCAGGAATTTTTCCTGACTTTGTTTGACTAGTCCTCACGGTACGCGTTCATGCACTTAACATTCTCATCTCATTTCATTTTTGTCTTCGGCTATAGAAATTATTGAGTAGCCAGTCTTTAACATCAGAAATAACTAATAGCTATTTTACAATCTTCTAAATGTAATTTAATAAATTGTTTTTTTATTTGTTTGAACGCGGTAATCACGTTATTAATTTTTTTCTTTTTAAGAGTTATGGCTGAACAAAAAAGGTTCAAAAGCTTCATTATAATTAACAGTTTACAGGTTGGAAATGAAACGAGTGCAAAATGCGAGTATTTAAAATAATATGAGCATAATTCGTATTGTGAAAGATCTACGATTTTAAGTAGTAGTTTTTATGATCGTCATGATAGCCCTGAGGTTAAGGTGAAATTTTCTTATGTTTATTTAAATTTGCAGGTCTATGTTGAACAAAATATGCTTTGCGTGTTGCGGACACGACGGATGTATTTACAAAATTGTAATAATTTATACCGTCATACACCCATTAAGTAACTTAAGCAAGTTCATTTAATTCCATTGAATACGGATTTCGGATTAATTTTGAATTTCTCCATTTAAAATACCGGTATTCAGCTCAGCTGCATACGGTTAGAGTGGAAGTCAACCCTAAAATAGTTGCGAAAAGACATGCCCGATGATGACGTAGGTCGACAAGTAACTTCTTGATTTCATCATTTTCTTTCAGTCTATAAAATAATATGTCAAGATTATCATTGAATGGAGCATTTTTCTGGTAGATTACCCACCAAAATTGACTTTTCTAGTTACCAAGAATTTGAGTCCTAGTTATGATGAAACGTCACCGTGATATTAAGCATGCACCCTCTTAATTTAAGTCTAGGTTCCAGGCAAACATAAAAATCAGAAAGGTCACGTTTTACTGAGTAATACTCAACCCTCTAGGGTAACGCACTTTTCACACTAGACAGAAACGTAAAGAAAAACCATTTTCTGGGCACGCCACGATTGCGGCGGTAAGTCCCCTCTTTGAGGAGTGGCTTGAGAGGCGGCATGGCGTCCTCACCTTCCGCCTGACACAGGTCCTCACCGGACACGGTTGTTTCGGGAGGTTCCTGTTTCGGATAGGGCGGGAGGAAACGCCCGGGTGTTTCCATTGCGAAGATCGCCCTGAGGACACGGTGGAGTATACGGTGGAGGTCTGCCCGGCTTGGGCGGAGCATCGCCGTGTCCTCGTGGAGGTGATCGGCAGCGGCGATCTCTCGCGTCCGACCCTGGTCCAGGCCATGGTACGGAGCGAGAGGGCATGGCTAGCAGTCGCCTCCTTCAGCGAAGCAGTTATGCTCGCAAAGAGGGAGGCGGCGCACGTGAGGGAGATGCACTACATGCGCCCTCACAGCCGTGGCCTTCGCAGGAGACGCCCTGGGCGTCGGAAATCCCAGGCTGATTCCCGGCCACCGTAGGCGCGGGCTTGCGGACGGCGAGTAATGGGTAGCTCGCTGTCCGGTAAGGACCAGGCCCGGGTCGACGGCGCGTTGTGTTCCACGCGCGCCTCAAAGAGATGTCAGCAGCAACAGATGGGGCCCGCAAGGGCCGATGCCTGCCAGGGGTGCGGGTTGTTCGAAAGAGATGCCGCCGCCCCTGGCACACAGGCAACTGAGGGAACACGGGTGGGTTTTAGTCAGTAAAAGTCTGACACGCCCTCCCGCTCCACCCAGAGCGGGAGAAGTTATTTGATGATTTCCCAACCAGAAAAAAAAAAAGAAACGAAAAACCATTTTCACACATTCGTTGTGAAGAAGCAATTTTGAATACGCGTTTGTTTTTCTTCTTTATTTTTTTTTTGTTTACTGGTGGCTCATGGTGATGTTTCGATGTTTGTTACTCAATCACGAAAAGCTGAACGGATTTGATAACCTAGATTAACATATAGGATACTTTGTATCCCAGTACTAGGGTCCCGTGGGATAATTTTCGACCTCCACAAGGGCGAAGCCGCTGGCAAAAGCTAGTTACTGATAACAATAACAAAACCATGGTCAGCAAGACGCCCAGTCACCACAAGCAGCACCCGTTCACGAGCATAACGCAAAGATCAGCCACTGCCCCCTCAGCACATTTTCATATTTGCCACTGGCAAAACCTAGTATTTTAATATCGCCCTGGAATACAACAAAACAACTTAGCCATTATCCTTTGAATGGTTAGACAGAGGTGCACCCACATTTCACTATAGTCTATTCGCCTTCAGAAAATAGTGACACATCGTTGTCACTCAGCTTAACCACGATCATAGTAAATTATAGTCATGAGTCAATATTTTTTTAACGCGAATAGACTATAGTAATGTTTATATCCCATATAATAGGGGGCGGTCTATTGCCACTAACTGATCACAAACCCAGACTCGGGATTCTTCTTATTAGTCGTGTCGATGATACCAATTGTTGGTGTTAAACAAGCTTCGACCAGAATTCTGCCACTTCGACAGCGTTATCGTTGGTTTTCCAAAGGTCTTCCATAATGCAGGTGTTATTGCAAAGAGAGCACGACAAGAGGTGGGGCAGAGTTTGCGATGTGGCTCCACAGTCTCAATGCTCATTGGAGTACCCCCAAATGACCAAGTTGTACCGGCGGCGGCCCACCTGACTTCTAGTTGGTTAAGAGATTTCCAGGTGAGCCATAGCAGTTGGTGGCCCGCTGAAAGCCTTTCTACAGGGCCAACATAGTCAGCTGGAGGGGGGGAGGTTCAGAAATGGTTCTACTGAGTAAAAAGAGCGAGAATACGTGCCTTTCGAAGTGATCCTTCGGAAAATATTATGCCTGTTGACGCTGACGTTACTAAAGCAATAAACACAGCATTTGTTTTAAACCTCCATTAACGCAAAGTCGTAAACTTTTGTGCGTACGCGCCCTTACATATTTGATGAAGTTTTTTCGGCACGAAAAATTGTGAGCGTTTTCACGTTAATTCAAGTGTTGGGGAATTTTATGATGATTCCAGAATGAATTTCTAAAACCGGTTTTTTGGGTAACATTTTCTGTATGTTGCGTGCCTCGGTGGTGGTTATCGCGACCATGTACCGTGCGTTGTGTAGTGGACGCAAACAGTACTGCTAAGCATAGGGTCCTGTGTTCAATTCCCTGGTTGGACAAAGCCAATACGGGAGTTTTCATTAGGAATTCCGCAGTAGTGAGTAGCGCCTTTGTATATACACAACAAATAGTAACAGGCTTGCCCTCTGTTGCGTAAGACTTACCTAAATATAACTGGCAATATTGCTAGCGTTGAAATTCTTTGTCAGTTTGTAAAAAAAATACCTGTTTCATAGAAAAGTGCCATACTACGCGGTCAAAATGTATAGGACAGTTCTTTTTTATACAACCGACGAAAAATTTCAACGCTAGGCGTTTGAAATTATGACGGCATCTACAAAGCCACACGCGAACTACGCATCAAAGGCCTGACGTCACAAAAATCCTGCATCGCGCAATCAGAGTTTACCGCGCGACTGGTATATTTACAACATCCCGAGATCAACCGTCAGGCAGTAGCCCACTAGACACAACTCCCGTCTGGTCGGAGGATCCTCCCTTGTCTATAGAGGATGAGTGAACTTTACAACCTGTTCGTCATACCAGTATAGAGATATGTACTGATTCCATGGTAACAGGCTGGGCGTCGATGTCTCTGCCACTCTGTGAACACCTCTGCCAACACATACAAGAAATATAGACGTGATGTCATTTGTTATGATTTTCTGTGAAATCACGCCTCGCGTGTGAAAGACGCATGTAAGGCCGACACGGTAGGTGCGTCCTCTTGTCATGTAAAAACAGACTGTATTACCTACACGCGTTTCAAAAGGTTGGAAATGGCCGACAATTTTTGATTTATCATCGCAATTATCATTTTAATTGGTATTGTATTAAGTGTCAAAGCGATTGGTCGTGTGAATACGTGACCGTCGCGTTCATATGGCACTCGTAACATAAACATAACATCACGCGTTCTTTCCACTACGGGTTGGGCAGAGCTGTACCTATAGTACACCCATATTTCGCCAGTTATGTTCAAGTCCCAGGTAATAGGGGCGAGCCTATTACCATCAATCGGTCACAAATCCAGACAGAGAATTCCGTGTAACGGAAAAGGTATATACACCAAGGGCATGGCTTCTTTGGATGATATCAAACGATATTGGAAGGGTTTTTTAATCCTATCTCTACATGTTCGGAAGTTATGAGAATTTTTAAAACATTGGTATCAGTAACCAAATCATCAAATTGAAAAAAAAAACCACATCACTTGGAAGTGATTTATCGTGATATTTTCAAGTAACGTGGAAAGTTATTGACCTACGTAGTGCGGTGACGCGTTTGTTATGCTTTGAATTTAAGAAACATATGAAACCGAAAATTTGATATAAATTCTTAGACTATTTTATTTTGAGCTAAAAATATGTATAGTGATTCTATACCAGCTGTTATCTTTAGTGCTTAAGGATAGCAATAGTGTTTATGTTACGCCATGTCTAAACCCAACAACACTTTTTGCCCCACCTGGGAATCGAATCCATGAGTTTATGTCCAGCAGTAGCGCTTGCGACTATTAAATGAACGAGACATTCATTCATTTCATGTAATTAATTCTTTCGAAAAACCGAACAGCGCCCTCTGCCGACGAGATTACACGTTTGGGCTAACCGAATAAAACGAATGAGGCAGTATACGTACTTGTTAAAGACACAACCATAATAAATTATGCTTACTGCAAGCTTAGTTAACGGTGCTACAACTTCTATTAAACATTTTTTTTTTAACTTCGCTCTCGTCATCGGTGTTGTCCAGCAACACGTCGGAATTCACATAATTATAATCTAGTCTCTAAGTCTAAAAGTTATAAGCTGCTAAGGAGCTTGCCCTGGTAGATCCTTCGGCGGGCTCCGTAAAAAATACTCTAACTTACTTCCAAACATTGTTGCTGTGTTTCGTTTTGGAGGTATTGACTCCGTTGTTATTACCGTCACAAGCCAAATTTAATTTCTCTCAATCGATTGCGTACTCAAGTAGACAGTTGCAGTCACAATTTGGCAAAATGTGGGATAACTGACTCATCCAATACCAACGGCGAGTGCAGTGCTTCTGATCAGACCATGCCCCATTTGCTGGAGTGCCCTAAGTGCCCGTTCACCAGCATCTTGGATGATCTGAATAATGCCACTGATGGCGCGATAAACGTGGCCGCCTACTGGGCCCTAACTATCTTTACATATAAAATGAATCCCTATTTCCCTTGGTCACAGCATCACACGTAAACGGCTGGGCCAATTTTGCTAATTTTTTTTTTGTTGTTTTTATAATTGTCAGGAAAAGGTTCTTATGAAAGAAAAAATAAGTAAGTTTAGACAGGAAAACGTCAGTCGGGTCAGCTAGTCTAAAATAACAATAACAAGAGAAAGTGTGCGAGTACCATCGACACGAAAACAAGAAGATGTCAAATTTAACACCTTGACAACCATAACTGTGTAACTCATGAGTAGACAAACGGAAAATAGACAAAGGTTTATACTACCGCGCGAATCGTTTGCACTACTACAAGCACGCGGGGCATATGTGCGTGACCACTGGCCGCTTATCGCGTACGCGACGTGACTGGAAAAAAACCAGTTTACGCTGGCACATCCAGTGGACAATCTCAGGGTCTGTGCGACGCACGTTGTTTGTTTTGTTAGTTGCAAGTTTGAATATTTTAATGTACAAACGTGGTATTTTATTATTAATAATGGTTGTTTATTATACTGTGTGTATGAATAATACAAAAAAAAACATACTTTAACTATACCAAGGAGTACAATAGGTAAGTAAATATGTGAGTATTACTTTTTCAAGTACGTAAAAACCTTTATTTTATTTTATGATCTTTTTTTTATAAGAACAAGGCAATAAACGGTATATTTTTAACTATTTATTGTTATTACAAGGTTTTACTAAACATTAGTAGGTATATGGGTGGGTTGGTATGTAGTAGGTATGTGTGTTAAGTTCAAATATTGTAAGTAAGATTTGAAACAATTCCTGATGTCTGATTGCGCTGAAATGTTGTATACCGTAACTTTAGTGAGAATATAGCAATAATATGATAGATATAACCTGATGCAGTAGCCAGGATTGTCTCCTCACTATGAACTTTTTCAACGGGTAGTAGCACAGTCACGAAATTTTGTATGTTAGTTTAATTTTTACTGTTTAACACGATATTTATCATGTACTGCTGCTGCAGCCAGCATTCTCTCCTTACGAGGGAACTTTTTAACCGTTAGTAGCATGGACTCGAAACTTTGTGCCTATTTAAATTTAATTTTGTTTGGTTATCATGATCTTCACCATAAACTGCTGCTGCAGACAGGATAGTCTCCTCACGAGATAACTCCTCAATAGCTATAGTAGCACGATCATGAGAGTTTGAATACGCATTTAAAAAGCATTTTTAATGAAAACTTATCATCAATACCTACATCGTTCTTATTTCTCGGCATTAGTCGGTCTGCCTTTAAATTAAATAAAAAATTTCAAAATAGGTATCATCATTTGCCTAGCCGTTTCCCAACTAGCTTGGGGTCGGATTCCAGTCTAACCAGATGCGGCTGAATACCCGTGTTTTACATGGAGCGACTGCCTTTCAGACCTCCACAACCCAGTTATTGGGCAACACGACACTCTTGGATAGACTGATGGTCAGACTTTCTGGCGTCCTGTAACGACTGTCAAAGATCTATGAATGACAACCGGACCGGGGACAAAAAACTTTAGATTCAGAATTTACCACATCATTAAAAGAAACGATAAACTTATTAAAAAACAAAAATTGTAAAAAGAAAATTATTACAGTAAGTAATTTGTAAAGTATTCTATCATACTGAATAATGTCTTTGACAACTAGATGATTTTTAAAACTTTTTTGCTTTTCTGCCTACTGGGAAAAGACGGTGTTTATTGCTGAAAGGTCTGATTAAATTCCTTTGTCTGGCTTTTCCACAAGACTGTAGCCTAATTTTACTAAGTATCTTAATAAAAAGTAATAACTTCTTACCAAGAATTTATCAAAAGAAAAATAATATTCCACGTGTTCCAAAATATAAAATGTCCGAAACTTTTTCTTGACGAAATGTAAAATTGCTCCCAACTGCATTAAGTACGGTCTGCAAATAAATTCTGTCTAATAAAGGGGACTGGCCCCGTCTGCCTACGCGTAATGTAGTTACCGCGATAGCTCCGGTTCGTGTTAGGGTGATACAAATAGGTTACGTCATAGGTTACAAAGAACTCGAGTTTATGAAAAAAAAATAATTAGAAAAAGTTCTATTAGGTATTTTATTTAACACTAGCTTTTGGCAGCGGCTTCGTCCACGTCATGGTCGGAAATTTTCTTACGAGAACGTAGTACCGGCATAAATGCTTCTTGCGTGCAAATCCCTTTGGCCGTTTTTGCGTACATAATAATCCTATAAGGTTCCCACTGCTGGGACACAGGCCTCCTCTCTGTGAGAAGGCGTGGGTCGTAATCCACCACGCGGGCCCAGTGCGGGCTGGTAGATGACACATGTCTTCGAATTTTTCGGTTCTAGGTTACGCCGGATTCCTCACGATGTTTTTCTTCACCGTTTTGAGAGCAGAGCGGTGACGTGAAGGTATGAGTGGGAGCGAGACAAAACGCGGTACATTTTTGTGTAGGGACCTATTATGTTTTTGGGTAGCAACGCATTTCAAGACTTTATAGCATTTTTTTTTTATATAATTGGTTGTAGGGTACTATTAAATTGTAGGTATGTACTGTCTATTATAATTATTTTGCTTTGATACTTGTTCTGTCTAATTGTGGAAATCCTGGCTTGATTTTCGTACGTTATTTTCGGGTGACCACTCCAAAATCACCAAATCAGCGCTATGCTGTGGGTCCCATCCCATAGCATAGCATCATGGTGAGTGGAAGCCTTCTTGTCACAGTCACGGCGTGCAGCTGCCGATTATTTATCTTTTTTATGCCTATGTATAAATATCTGTGTGTATCATGTTTTTTTTATTTAATGATAAGTATGTCATCTTTTAATATGCACGTGTTTCTGTGACAAATAAATCTATTTTTCTTTCTTTCTTTTCTTTCTAAATAATTAACACAAAGTAAAGTGCTTGTCTGGGTTCGAACCTACGACCTGCATCTCGTAAGTCGCGGCCATTACCACTGGGCTACCACTGCTTCTGTTTTTGCGTGTTTCAGTAACAGACATCCAAACATGTAGACATACAATCTTTCACATTTATAATATTACTAGCTTCTGTCCGCGACTTCGTTTGCGTCAAATTTCTTGCTCCCCGACTCACCCGTCGCTCACCTTGCCTGCCCGAGTACTTCGTATTTATTCATTTATTTAAACTTCTCGTAGACAAAAAGGTACAAAGGCGAACTTAATGCCTTAGGCATCCTCTACCAGTCAACCAAAGGTGGTGAAGAGATTAGATGGCAGGCGCTTTGGATGATAGGAACAATGATTTAAAAAAAAACTATATAAACTAAAATTCGTATTCGTGATTTTTATCTCTTTGTTCGGCTCCTAAGGGTCTTAGTGTGATGTTATATATCCTATTGCCTTCTCGATATACGGGCTATCCAACACTAAAATAATTTCTCAAATCGGACCACCAGTTCCTGAGATTAGCACGTTCAAGCAAACAAACAAACAAACTCTTCAGCTTTAAATATAAACAAAAAAATAGAAAATAGATATGGTAGAATGAGGTATTTACTACCTCGTGGGTCTAGTCAGTCTAGTGGTTGCAAGCGCTACAGCTGAGCTTGAGGTATTGGGTTAGATGGCCGAGTCGGGCAAAGTGTTATTTAGTTTTTCAATCGGCATGTCTAAGTAGCAGTCTGAATTATGCCCGATTGATGGCAATAGGATTGACCTCTATTATATGGTACTTAAACGTAACTAGAAAAATGTGGATATAGTAAGGCTACACCATTGCTCAACCCTTTGGGAATATAGGCGTGATGTACACTTATTTCTTGTGGTTTTGTTATGAATTATTATCTTACTTATTTATATAATTTAAAAGCTAAGTTATCAGCTGCCTAGCCTTTTGCCAACTTTATTGGGGTCGGCTTCCAGTCTAACCAGACGCAGCTGAATACCAGTATTTTACATGGAGCGACTGCTTATCTGACTTCCACAACCCAGTTACTGGGTAACACGATATTCCTTGGTAAAACTGGTTGTCAGGGTTTCGGGCTTCTGATGACATAATATACTAAATAAAGCATGTTTAGTCAGTCTACACAGCCGACAAATAATGATGATTGTAAAATCAAACCGAATGATGTTAAGAGAAAAGTACATCACGTTATTTGTTTTTACTTTTTTCATTATAAACAGCTGCAAACAGGGGAGAGGGGAGCGAAGCCGTGCCAGCTAAATTGCACGGTTGCATGAAATAGCAACGTCACCTTTGCCGAATATCGGTATGGTTAACTATGTACGAGTGGTTAACTGTTGAAAAGGTCACCTACAACTGTTTAAAAAAAATGTGGAGATATTTTAATAGGCTTAAACGTTGAAAATGTAAATACCTATATACATTTTAGCTTGTATAAAAAATATCCAACCCTTTTTTCGATACTATTCGAAACGAAATTGAAAGCAGAGAAAAATGAGCAGGTTATTGGTACAAAACTTAGACTGACATTTAAAACATGGCGTAAGCTCAGAATGTCTAATTTAATTGTAAGCTCTGCCTTTATCCACTTACGTCTTAGGGTTACGTACCCAAAGAGTGCCAATGGAATCCTCCGATGTCCGTCCGTCTGTCTGACAGCGGACTGTATCACATGGACCTTAATAGGTAGACAGTTGAAATATTTAGTGTGTATTTCTATTGCCGCTTTAACAACATATAATAAAAATAATAGTTTAAAAAAACTAAAAAAACACGCTTTAAAAACCAAACTAAAAAGTAGTAAATAATGGGGAAAATAAAAGCGTGGGATGCTTTTTGAGGTATTTTTATAATCAATTAATATCAAGCACCCCACGCTTTTTAATAGAATTAGATTATTTTCTACTTTTTAGTTTGGTTTTTAAAGCGTGTTTATTTAGTTTTTTTTTTAACTATTATTTATTTTCTATTTTTTAGTTTTGCTAACTACAAAAGCGTGTTTTTTTCAATTTTTTTTTAAATTATTAAATTGTCATTGGTCCTCGATAAGTCTACAAAGTTTAAATGAAATCTGACCGTTTAAAGTTGGTCAAAATAAGTCCAAAGAGTGCGTCCAAAGGAGTCGGGTCGGTTACATACAAACAAACATACAAACATACAAGTGAAGCTAATATAAAGCGTGTAAAAATAGAATAAAGTTACAAATTAAAGGGTACACTAAATATAAAACTGTAAACTGTTAGGAATCAGAAGTGAAAAAGTTAAAAAAATAAACAATCTTGATTTTTTTTTAATCGATTAATTTTTTTTTTCACTAACGAGAAACATCATCATCATTTCATTTCAAGCAAACGAAAATGGTCAGGTAGCCGTTGCCACCTCGTGTACCTCCTTTTATAACGTTCCATAGGTTGATAGCTGATCGTGTGACATTTAAGATGTCACCTCGTCTTTCGATACCAACAATAACAATACACATAACACATAAACAGCCTTTAATTTTCCCATATGCGTCCTCTCTATATAGAGGGAGTGAGCTATAATTCACCACGCGGGCCCAATGCGGGTTAACAGATGTCACATGTCTTCGAATTTCTGGTTCGGGATATGCCAGTTTCCTCAAGATGTTTTTGTTTACCGTTTTAAGAGCAGTGATGTTGAAATTGTTTACACGAAGTAAAGCGCCTGCTTGTGACCGAACCCAAGGCCTACAAGTTGTAAGTCGGGGCTGGGACTGCTCCACTACCACTAGGCCACTGCCAATATTATCGGGGCTTGTTGCAAGTAATAATAGCCGCACGGTTTGGTCGATCAGTTTAAGCTACTCTTGCCGCGGTTGGTCCGTGGATGGGTGACTATCTTTACTTACCAAGACCACTCCGTGCCTCAGAAGGCACGTTAAGCTGTTGGTCCCGGCTGTCTTTCGTGGATCTTTGACAATTTTTTTGGGTCGTCTCGAAAGTCTGACAACCAATCTTACCAAGGGGTATCGTATTACCCAGTAACTGGGTTGTGGATGTCAGATATGCAGTTGCTCGATGTAAAATACTGGTATTCAGTTAGACTGGAAATTACATGCCAGCTGCGCGATAGCGGCCCGAGCATAGAAGGACCTTTGGTTTGAACGCAGGATTTTGAAATGGGCTTTTATATTCGCTGGAATTAAAGCAAATACTTGTCAGTATTTTGCACCTCAAAAGTCGCAATAGAAGCTGGTTTTCCTCTTTGCCACTTCCCTACAAATCTTTCACGTAGATACAGATACTAGTTACTAAATACTATTACTATACAGCCATTGAATCTATTTTAGGGTCTTAATCGCCTTTCTCTTCTGGGTGAGTGTATTTAGATTGATATCGATACGTTAAAAAGAAGAAGGTAAAAAACTAGACTATAGAAGTTTGTATGTAGTTTGGTAAAGGCTAGTCAGATGATGATACCTACGGAACGCTTCGTGTGCGAGCCCGACTCGCACGTGGCTGTTTTATTATTTTTCATTCCGTTTGGCACTGGTGGTCTGAGCTGCCTTAATCTTCGTAGAATTTATATTCCTTTTACTTCAAAATTCCACGAGTGTTTGTTAAAACATGGCGTATTCAAATAAAACAGGAAAGTTGTGAAATTTCCAGATATTAAATGATAAATCTGTTTGCTTTGGTTTTCTCCAGGCCTGTAGACGCCAGAATGTTAATTGGTGCCTTTATTAAATTAACTATTCTTATGGTCTTAATAATAAAAAAGCTTATCGAAGGCTTAATTAAGACATTCATTAGTTAAACTGCTCGATAAACTTTAAAACCTTTGATAAAATGTTGAATTCATAAACGCTCTCTATCTAATAAGACGTTTATAAATTCATCTAACAAATTGACCAACAGATCGAATCGTCACAACGAGAATGTCTGCCTACTCACCGAATAATTGGGACCATAGACATTATTACGTACTGGAAACCATTTAATTGTCAACAGTTTCGACACTTCTGATGCGGTGACGTCATTGTTAAATTTGACAAATCATTTAAAATTGTAACTGTGATTGTTGCTTGAAAATTGGCATTTGGTGCTGGAATATTTGTACGTCAAATGGTCAAATGTCATTTTGTTTGTAATCAATCAGCTGCTTTAGAGAGTCGGCCATTTTTTATGGCTGGTTATGGCTTCGATAACCTTATAGTATGGTTATATATATTTTTTTACGCTGCTGAAACGTGGACTTTGCGGGAAGTGGAAGGAAAAAAGCTAGACGCTCTGGAGATGTGGTGCTGGAGAAGAATGCTTGGAGTTTCATGGACTGAGTTTCGTACAAATGTCTCCACACTCCAAGAACTCGGTATAAAGCAACGCTTATTTTCTATAGTACAGTCTCGCATTCTAGCTTTCTTTTTTTTTTTTTTGGGTGGGAAATCATCAAATAACTTCTCCCGCTCTGGGTGGAGCGGGAGGGCGTGTCAGACTTTTACTGACTAAAACCCACCCGTGTTCCCTCGGTTGCCTGTGTGCCAGGGGCCGCGGTATCTCTTTCGAACAACCCGCACCCCTGGCAGGCATCGGGCCTTGCGGGCCCCATCAGTTGCTGATGACATCTCTTTGAGGCGCGCGTGAAACACAACGCGCCGTCGACCCGGGCTTGGTCCTTACCGGACAGCGAGCTACCCGTTACTCGCCGTCCGCAAGCCCGTGCCTACGGTGGCCAGGAATCAGCCTGGGATTCCCGACGCCCAGGGCGTCTCCTGCGAAGGCCACGGCTGTGAGGGCGCATGTACTGCATCTCCCTCACGTGCGCCGCCTCCCTCTTTGCGAGCATAACTGCTTCGCTGAAGGAGGCGACTGCCAGCCATGCCCTCTCACTCCGTACCTTGGCCTGGACCAGGGTCGGACGCGAGAGATCGCCTCCGCCGATCACCTCCACGAGGACACGGCGGTACTCCGCCCAAGCCGGGCAGACCTCCACCGTATGCTCCACCGTATCCTCTGGGCGATCTTCGCAATGGAAACACCCGGGCGTTTCCTCCCGCCCTATCCGAAACAGGAACCTCCCGAAACAGCCATGTCCGGTGAGGACCTGTGTCAGGCGGAAGGTGAGGACGCCATGCCGCCTCTCAAGCCACTCCTCAAAGAGGGGACTTACCGCCGCAATCGCGGCGTGCCCAATTCTAGCTTTCTTTGGCCACGTTTCAAGACGTGATAGCCTTTCCATAGAGTGCCTCGTCATTCAGGAAAAAGCAGAAGGGACCGCGCGGGAGGTCACCGACTCGATGGACCGACCAGATTAAATCTTTTGTGGGCAGGTCCATTAAGGAATGCAGTAGAATGACCTTCAGCAGAGACAGATGGCGGGACATCGTGAGGCGTATTCAATCTGCCCCTTCATAAGTACGACTACGTGACGACCACAACCGCTCTGCCAAGAGCGTACCGACTAAGAAGAAGAGGGTTATAGAACGTTTTTGGCTAAAACGCGTTTGTAGAATAACATTTTTTGAAAACCAGACATAAGGAACTGTTTAAATTTTCGATAACTTTTTATGAATAAGACCGTTAGGATATACATGGAATGGTATGTATTTAATCGAACCTCAAATAGTTATTTTCATTTCACAGTTGGTTATTCACAGTTTCAACCTAACCTAACCAGAGGGATAATTGCGTAAAACATTAACAGTACGAATGGCTCTCATTTTGATAGTTCAACAATATTCATTGCGTTATTTACGTTGTTGATTCGATATTCTCGCATGTATCGCTTGTCCAATACTCTCCGGGTCGCGATCCGTTCCGGCCTTTTATAGGGCCCTTAGATAGTTCCAGAACCTTCTACTGTAGAAGCATCTAGAATGTTCGAGTACATACCTGCCCCGACTAAACAGGTCGATAGTTCTAGAAAGTTCTAACATCGAAATTTCTAGAAAGATCTCTAGAGACTATTAATTGTGCTACTCGATACTAGATGGTGCTAGTGGTAACTAATGTTACCATGTAACATTAATTAATTGTGGCGCGCAACAGTATTACCCAGACTCTGGGTTATGGAAGTCAGATAGGCAGTCGCTCCATATAAAATACTTGTATTCAGCTACATCTAGTTGGACTGGAAGCCGACCCCAACATAGTTAGGAAAAAGCTAGGCAGATGATGAGTGTGGTGCCGTTTGGCCTGGGTTCTCTAGCTTAGTTACTACGACCAACTGTGAAAAAAAAGGTATCAAATTAAAATGAGGCTCATTTTTTATGTGTATCTTTAAAAGTTCAAGACATTTTTAGAGCTTCATTAATTCAAAAAAGTCTCTACCATTAGAAGCTCAAAATATTACTAGATGATAAGTTCAATATTTTCAATATAAAACTATAGATTGATAGTCGAAAACCTAAGAGAAACGGTTAGTTTTTTATAAAATTATTTAATGGTGGCCGTGGCGCCTAGGTTCCTCTGAATGATAAATCTTTATTGTTTGTTATGTGAAAAGGTAAGGCTCAGTATTGAAAATAGAAACTTATTCAAGCAAATTCTGTTAAAAAATATTGTCATCTTTCTTCAATAGATTTGAATGACGATGCTAAAGAGAATTTTTACGAAAACATTTTTTGTATCGCTCTCTGCATGTTTTTAACTTAATTCTGTGAAAAGCAACTTTGAATAACAAAAATGTCAAGTTTTCATTTTGATCGTTAAATTTTTGCCGAAAACATCAATCGGTTTCTTAGTAAACAAAGTCAAAGTCAAAGCATTTATTTCGAATAGGCACATAAAAGGTACTTTTAACCTCAATATTCACATAGTAGAATAGATTCTAGTCGCCCCTTCCAAAATGTAGTTTCGTATGGAGAAGAATGGGCAAGAAACTCCACCTTTACTCTTTTAAAATGTTTTAAGTACAATATTTAACATACGAGTACATCTGCCAGGGGTGCGGGTTGTCCGAAATAGATACCGCGGCCCCTGGCATACAGGCAACTGAGGGAACACGGGTGGGTTTTAGTCAGTAAAAGTCTGACACGCCCTCCCGCTCCACCCAGAGCGGGAGAAGTTAATTGATGATTTCCCACGCAGAAAAAAAAAAAGAAAAAAACATACGAGTACATTAATTAAATAATTATGTGTGAAAACGATGCACCCAGAATAAAATTACCATCCCAAAATAGGTAAATGAATGAAATTGAAGCAATACGGATAAATTAATTTTATGATAGATACGTTTGTAAATATGTGAGCACCAACATATTTACGAACGTTGTGATAGTAAGTATTTGATTTTTCTAGAATATTAACAAGTAATAAGTCAGTGTGTGAGTTACAGTCGTCATTGAGTGTAAATCAATGTCATAATATAATTTATTATACAATTCAATTAGCAACCAGTTTGATTTTGTCTAGACTCTAGATTGTCCTATGGAGCAGGACCAGCATGTTTCCAAGCATTCTTATCTTGGATATAATCCTCTAATTTGTAATACGCTTGTTTATAAAGTTCACTTTTAATATGAGTTTTAAATTACAAAATATCACAAGGTATTTTGTTATAACATTTAACACAGTACCCCATATAAGATGTATGTACTTTAGCTAACCTGAAAAATGGTTGATCTATTTTGTCTTTGTTTCTAGTATTAAAATTATGTGTATCACTTATTTTGTGAAAAAGATTTAATTTTTCTTACATACATGATATTTTCATATATGAATTGGCAAGGTTCAACTATATCAGAATACCCTGGATTTTTTTTTTTTTGGGTGGGAAATCATCAAATAACTTCTTCCGCTCTGGGTGGAGCGGGAGGGCGTGTCAGACTTTTACTGACTAAAACCCACCCGTGTTCCCTCAGTTGCCTGTATGCCAGGGTTCGCGGTATCTCTTTCGAACAACCCGCACCCCTGGCAGGCATCGGCCCTTGCGGGCCCCATCAGTTGCTGCTGACATCTCTTTGAGGCGCGCGTGGAACACAACGCGCCGTCGACCCGGGCTTGGTCCTTACCAGACAGCGAGCTAAGAATACCCTGGTTACTTATCTCTTTTGGTGACTGTACCTAAAAGACATTCTAGAACCGAAATGTTTGAAACAGCTTGGAATACATTAAACAGTATTGTCACGAAATTAATTTAAAAGAAACGTACAAACTGTTATGTTAACCCCAGTTTACGTGACGAAAATAATAAACATTAGGACAAACAGTTAAATACCATTTTATGTTTTAGTGCCAACATTTTATTTAAATGTTTACATGCGTACGAAGTCATAATATTCACTGTGGCAACACGCGAGTTTCGTGGGTAATCACCTGAGCACGCGAGTAACAAAATATGATATTAAGAGCGTTCAACCGGCGCGGGCTGGCAAAGTTGCATATCAGGTGGTTTTCGTGATTATCATAGTAAGTTTAAATCAAGGAATACTATTTTTTTTACAGCCAAGCACTAGATCGTTCATATCTATAAGTTTAATGCAATTTTTTACTGTTATTTTGGTATTTACCAATAAAAATCGACATGCCGGCAATTCTTTTCTATTTGCTGTACATCATACGATTAAATGTTAAAAATAATTACAAATAAAAATAATACTAACGATCTAGAGCTTGGCTTGAATAAAAAATAGTATTTTGGTTCATATTTAATGAAATAATCACGAATAACCGCCATAAATGTGACGTTGCCTGCCCGCGCGGGATGAACGCTTTTAACTCCGAATTATATACGTTAGTGAAAATACCTTTGCAAGACTGCCTTGTTGGTGTCGTGGTCGCAAGCGCTACTGCTGACCATGAGGTTCTGGATTCGATTCCCATGGTCGGCCAAAGTACTATTTAGTTTTTCTATCTGGAATTGCTCAGTAGCAGCTCGGAGTCTGGAGTGTGTAGTTGATGGCAATAGGCTTGCCCGCTATCACATTTAGCCGGTTTTGTGATTATTATCGTTACCAAAAAAAAAAAAAACTGAAATGCTGATCCATACGTCATGTTCGTGAACGGGCGCCGCCAGTAGGGACTGGTCATCTGGTTAACTTCCATGGCTTATTTTAATTTCTGAATTGCTAATTTATTTTTGTTTTAATTACGGATGCTTATGCACGTCTTTTTATATCGTTCTCACATTGATAATTTCAACATAATGATGTAACCAACTTTTTGTAACGATATCGTGATTTTAAAGAATGTCCACGGAGTTTCTTGCCCGTTCTTCTCCATAGGTACCTACTACGCTTTGGAATGGGCAACTAGCTTCATCTTTCCGACTCTTTGACAATTCAAAAGTGCCTGTAATTGGTTTATTTGAAATAAATGCTTTGAGTTTTAGTTTTTGGCTTTGGTTATTTTAATAAGTCAAAGTGCGCAAGGAAATGGTTCATCCTAATTAAATAAAACCTTCCAATTAACCCTTTCTAAATTGGTTGTGTTAACGATCTACTTTAATTTATGACTTTTAATTAGGGCTACCACCCGTCCGGACTTAACCGGGTTTAACTGGACATGTCCGGTTTTATGGTTGGTCTAAACTCTTTTCAAAACACGGGAAAATCTCAGAAAGGTGTAGAATTTATTGCAGTACGCACGCAATCTACAAAAAGTCCAGTTTTTGACTAGCTTTTGCCTGCGGCTTCGCCCTCGTGGGAGTCGAAAGTTATTGCCTAACTAATATGTATAGAATCAAGTCTATCCGACTAAACAGACAGCTGTGCTGCTGGGGAGTTTGTTCCACTACTTCTTCTTCCCAGCTAAAGCACTAGGAAGTAGTGAAGGGTGGGCGTTTTGGGGGACTGTCTCATGTACTTTGACGTTCGAAAAGTGCTGATTCTCAGCCTAATTTGAATAAATGAATTTTGATTTTGATTTTTGATTTTATCCCATGGGAACGTACAACCGGGATGAAAATATCCTATTTGTTAATTCAGATCATAATCTATCAGTGTGCCAAATTTCATCGAAATCCGTTCAACGGTTATTACGTGAATGAGCAACAAACATCCAAACATCCTAAAGTTTCACATTTGTAATATTAGCACTTCTAAGATACTTGGTTCCGTGTGGTGCCGGACGTAAAAGAACAGCACTATCCCATTCCTTCCTGTGGGTGTCGTAGAAGGCGACTAAGGGACTTACTAGAGAATGGGCAGCAGCGTTCTCTATGGACTTTACCACCATTCTGCGATCGCCAATCCGCCTGCCAAGCGTGGCGATTATTGCAAAACCCCCCTTTTGGGGGAGGCCTATGTCCAGCAGTCCACATCTTTTGGCTGCGGTGATGAAGGTACTTGCTGTTTTAATCTCGATCCCCGTCCCGTAAAAATGGAATATATAGTTATGTAGTTCAAAAAAACATCATCTGCCTAGCCTTTTCGGCTTCCAGTCTGACCGTATGCAGCTGAATACTTACCAGTATTTTACATGGAGCGACTGCTTTTCTGACCTCCACAACCCAGTCACTGGGTAACACGATGCTCCTTGGTAAAACTGGTTGTCAGACTTTCTGGTTTCTGACGACCCGTAACACTGTCAAAGATCCACGAATGACAGCCGGGACCAATGGCTTAACGTTCTTTCCAAGGCACTGTAAGGATAGTCACCCATCCACGGACCAACCACGATGTATTTTTCGATTATTTTTCCAACAACCAATACCACTAAAACCACTGGTGTGCTTTAAAGTCTGTACTAAATAAATGTGTTTTCTTTCTTTCTTTAAAAGCCGGGACAGCTGGGACCAACGGCCTAACGTGCTTTCCGAGGCACGGAGGGGTCTTGGTATGTAAAGATGGTCACCCATCCACGGATCAACCGTAGCAAGCGTAGCTTAACCTGATCGAATGAACCGTGCGGCTGTTATTACTTAGTCAGAAAAGATCATAGGGCAGTACCAGGATAGTTTCCCCGATTGTAATTACTCTAGTTTCGTGGGTGAATCGCATGCTATACAACGTGAAACGGAAAGGGTATTTGCACGGCTTCTTTGGATGATATCAAACGATATTGGAAGGGTTTTTTAAAGCTATCTCTACATGTTCGGAAGTTATAAGAATTTTTATTACATTGATACCAGAAACCGAACTTTTCAAATTTAATTAGAAACATCACTTGGAAGAGATTTATCGTGATATTGGCAAGGAACGTGGAAAGTTATTGACCTACTCGTACGTAGTGTGTTGACACGTTTAATGACACGTTGACACGTTTGTTATGATTTGAATTTAAGAAACACATGAAACCGAAAATTTGCTATCAATTCTTAGAGTATTTTATTTTGAGCTGAAACTATGTACAGTGATTCTATACCAGCTGTTATCTTTAGTGCTTAAGGATAGCAATTGGGCACGCCGCGATTGCGGCGGTAAGTCCCCTCTTTGACGAGTGGCTTGAGAGGCGGCATGGCGTCCTCACCTTCCGCCTGACACAGGTCCTCACCGGACATGGCTGTTTCGGGAGGTTCCTGTTTCGGGTAGGGCGGGAGGAAACGCCCGGGTGTTTCCATTGCGAAGATCGCCCAGAGGACACGGTGGAGCATACGGTGGAGGTCTGCCCGGCTTGGGCGGAGCACCGCCGTGTCCTCGTGGAGGTGATCGGCGGCGGCGATCTCTCGCGTCCGACCCTGGTCCAGGCCATGGTACGGAGCGAGAGGGCATGGCTGGCAGTCGCCTCCTTCAGCGAAGCAGTAATGCTCGCAAAGAGGGAGGCGGCGCACGTGAGGGAGATGCAGTACATGCGCCCTCACAGCCGTGGCCTTCGCAGGAGACGCCCTGGGCGTCGGGAATCCCAGGCTGATTCCCGGCCACCGTAGGCACGGGCTTGCGGACGGCGAGTAATGGGTAGCTCGCTGTCCGGTAAGGACCAAGCCCGAGTCGACGGCGCGTTGTGTTCCACGCGCGCCTCAAAGAGATGTCAGCAGCAACAGATGGGGCCCGCAAGGGCCGATGCCTGCCAGGGGTGCGGGTTGTTCGAAAGAGATACCGCCGCCCCTGGCACACAGGCAAATGAGGGAACACGGGTGGGTTTTAGTCAGTAAAAGTCTGACACGCCCTCCCGCTCCACCCAGAGCGGGAGAAGTTATTTGATGATATCTCACCCAAAAAAAAAAAAAATAGCATTAGGGTTTTTGTTACACCATGTATATTACTTTACCCTGTTTTTCCCTGTGTATTCTATCGAAAGACTCTCCAACTACCACTAGGTTGACGTGCGATTTCACGGGAACGTAAAATGCGATCAATTTTTTTGTGGGATAGATGTCCTGTTTCTCGTCGGAGCATCTATCCTACACGTAATTTTAATGGATTAGGCAACCATTTCTTCCCGTGGGTATCGTAGAAGGCGACTAAGGGACTTACTAGAGAATGGGTAGCAGCGTTCTCTATGCATTTTACTACCATACTGCAATCGCCAACCCAGGCGGGTTTGCTTGGCAGGCGCCAAGCGTGGCGATATGTCCAGCAGTGGACGTCTATCGGCTGAAATGATGATGAGGCAACTATCCCCTATGTGGGATATATGTCCCAAAAAATAGAGGTCCGCAAAATCGCTTTATACTCTGGAAACATTAAAGATCCTGTTTTTTACTTTTGATAAATTTGTAGATATGAAACCAAATTATCGGCCAGTTTTGCAAATAAAGCATTTTGCTTTTTGTACTGAGAGAAATAGAGTAACTTCAAAAAGTGTGGGAACTACCCGGCTTTTACCATAAAGGTATAAATAGGCACGCCTTTGATTACTATTTCATGATGGTAAGCACTGATGCCCGCTTGCCTAGATACACTTCTACAAGGTTTTTTGAAAAATTACCCTATTGTTATCAAGGCTTTCTCGAAATGATAGGCCTACCAAGTAAGCCCAGCTTTTGTTTAGTTTTTTGTTTAGTTAGGCTTAATTGAACCCCTTTTGATGCGTTAATGAATAAGATTTTGTTAGCATTTTAATCATTATATTGTATTTATAGTTTTAAAAAAATTATTCACGGTAAATCATGGTCGAGTTTTGTCTCAATAGTATGCTTGATGTTTATTTGTTAGTCGACATTGGCTTTCTATCCTAGTAATAATATAAATGTGAAAGTTTTTGTTTAGATGTTTGGATGTTTGTTATTCAAACACGCAAAAACGGCTGAACAGATATCGATGAAACTTGGCACCCAGATAGTTTATAGCCTAGATTATCACATAGGATATTTTTATTCCGGTAGTACGCTCCCATGGAATTCCGACTACCACGTGGGCGAAGCCGCTGGCAAAAACTAGTAAAAAATATTTTAAAAACATTTGCTTGCATAGATACTATAGTTTTCGATGTTTTTTGTCGGTATACAGGCGTGTGCTAGCTGAAATTATCGACCTTAACCTTTTCCAAACTATTTTGATATCGGTTTCCAGTGGATATCAGTATTTTATGTGGAATGGACCTCTTCAACCCAGATAATGGGAAATACGATACTCCTAGGTAATACTGGTTGCAGACTTTTGGGCTTCTGACTACTCGTTACTGCTGAAAGATCCATGAATGTTAGCTGTGACCAACGGCTTAACGTGCTTTCCAAGGCACGAAGGTGTGTGTGAAGATGGTCCACGGAAGACCCGTGGTAATCGTAGGTCAACTTATTCGATCTAAGGACACGGTGGAGCATACGGTGGAAGTCTGCCCAGCTTGGGCGGAGCCCCGCCGTGTTCTCGTGGAGGCGATCGGCGGTGGCGATCTCTCGCGTCCGGCCCTAGTCCAGGCCATGATACGGAGCGGGAGTGCATGGTTAGCTGTCACCTCCTTCAGCGAAGCAATGGTGCTCGCAAAGAGGGAGGCGGCGCACGTGAGGGAGTTGCAGTACATGCGCCCTCACAGCCGTGGTCTTTGCAGGACACGCCCTGGGCGTCGGGAATCCCAGGCTGATTCCCGGCCACCGTAAGCGCGGGTTTGTGGACGGTGAGTAACGGGTAGCTCGCTGTCTGTCCGGTAAAAACACCGGCCCGGGTCGACGGCGCATTGTGTTTCACGCGCGCCTCAAAGAGATGTCAGCACCAACTGGTGGGGCCCGCAAGGGCCGATGCCTGTCAGGGGTGCGGGTTGTTCGAACGAGATACCGCGGCTCCTGGCACAAAGGCAACTGAGGGAACACGGGTGGGTTTTAGCCAGTAAAAGTCTGACACGCCCACCCGCTCCACCCAGAGCGGGAGAAGTTATTTGATGACTTCCCTCCCAAAAAAAAAACTATTCGATAGACCCATGTGTCTGTACATACCACTAGTATCAACATTTTCGATTATAATTTAATGTTATCTTTCTAACTGAACAGTCGTCCGTTCATATAGAAATGCCCATTTTAGTCGCCATCACAGCCAAGACTTGTGTCCCTTGAATTTTGAAGTTTTTGTTAGGTGGGTCGTGTTTCAGTCAACTTAGGGAACTAGCCTAAAGACTTAACGTCCAGAAAACAGTGCCCAGACGTTGCTGCAACAATGCAAAAGCCCAGATATGACCCTGCATTGTTAGACTCACATAAAATTCTAATAATATAAATGTTTGGACTTTAAAGAGACCATGACCTCTGAGTTTGTTTCGACATTTTTTCTTAGGGAACAGTCAGCTAGGAAATGCCGGCGCCATCTAGTTTTTAAAATATTGACGTGTAAAAGTGTCTTATAAGATCTACTTACATAATAAAACATTTCATTTCATTAGTTTTGAAGTAGTACATTATTACGACTTAGGTCCTGGTACCCGTCTCGTTGTAATATAATTAGCGTTGGTCTCGCTTCGAATTCTATTTACTTCGTTAGTCTAACAAGCGTGTAGCTATAAAGAAACGTAAACTACGTCGTTCTACTGTCAAATGGCATGTTTTCCTGAACGAGGTATAACAGTAAATATGTACCTTCGAAATATATTTCCATATAATACCGAGAATACCGTCTAAAATTCCCACTTTATTCAAATCTTAACTGTCATTCGAGATAGTTATATGAATTGGCTACACCTATCAGTGCGACGATTCTGGTAACGAATAAAGATTAAATTCGCAAAAAATGTATTTGTTCGTATGAAACATACGGGTGTGAAGAACGCATTCTCTCGACGCAAGGGCTGGACTCAAACTCAACTCATTCATCTATATTATTAATGCGTGAAGCTAAAACTTTGTACCCCCTTGTACAAAAATTACGTATACCTAAAGTTTAAATGGAGGAGTGCAGAAAGCGAATAGTTTTATATAATAATGCATTAGAAATACATTAGGTTTTAAATTAACTATTTTCGAATGCGTTAGAAATACATTAAGGTTTAAATGAAATATGCTCGAATGCATTAGAAATACATTTAGTTTTAAATGAACTGTGGTCCAATTTTGACCACTGGGCGGCCACTTCATCATATCAGCCGAAAGACGTCCACTGCTCGACATAAGCCTCCCTCAAAAGGGGGGTATTTGCCATAATCGCCACGCTTGGCAGGCGGGTTGGCGATCGCAGTGTGGTGGTCAAATGCATAGATAACGCTGCTGTCCATTCTCTAGTAAATCCCTTAATCGCCTTCTACGACACCCACGGGAAGAAATGGGATGGTGCTATTCTTTTACGTCCGGCACTACATGTAACACGTCCGACACTACACGGGCGGCCACTTGTTTCAATTAAACCTTAAAACCTGATTAAAAGGCACTTTTGAATTGTTAAAAAGTAGGCTAGTTCATCATTCCTTTGCAAAACCTAGATCTCTATGGAGAAGTGAACTTGTAGTATGTCAATGAATATATTTCCTGACTGAAGTAATTCTACAAAACAGAGGTACGTTTATAACAGATCTTCGGCATTATGTTTAAGTCCCACTGTCCCATTGACTGACAAATTAACATTTGGAACTACAAAATATTGGAAATATTTACCTTTGTTTACTAGATATTCAACAAGCCAGAACACAAGTAATTGCTAGGTAGAACTAATTAATTAAGGCATCCCCGTTGTTTCGGGAATTAAATAGATATACGAGTATAGATTACTCTGAATTTATTGCTTATACTGTGCGGTACTCCCCGCCACATTCATTTGTTTTAATTGTTTTGTGCTGTATGTACCGTCGTTAGCATAAGATTGACGACATTATTTCGGTTGTGTGTAAATATAAATCTTTGTGGTTCCCAATGAATAGCACTTTCCACCTGGGATACGAAACCAGGACCTCAAGGAAGCTCTAACGGCAACTAGAATAACGAGGCAACTTTTAATTATTATTCGTGATCTTATGTCACCATTTGCCTGTGATTTTAGGTTCCGAAATGTTTTCGGAACCTAAAATGTGATAAAATATCTGATAAACGATTTTATTTCTATAAGTAGATTTGTACAAACAAACACTTTTACACGTCAATCATATTTTAAAACTAGATGAGGTCGGCGTTTCCTATCTGACTACTCTGGGAAGAAAGGCCGAAACAAACTCAGAGGTCTTTTTTAAAACCCAGACAAAATTTGGGTCAGATCATTTGAAGACCATGTGGATTGGTGTCTGAAATGGTCTGTGCATTGTATAAAACAAAGTCGCTTCCCGCCGTCTGTACTCTGGATTTTAATCCAATTGATTCATCAATAGACAGAATGATTCAAGAGGAACGTTTATATGTATAATGTTTGTGCGCTTACATTGCAAACTGGCGAAATCTTACGAGATAGAACAAAATAATGTGCTACGGAATTCTGTATCTTAAAAATATCTACAAAAAAACTGTAATGGTACATGTCTATCTCCTAAGGATAACCCACGGTAACTATTTTTATCTTTTACATAATATATTACAAAAAAAATGTGTTATTTACGAAACATTTTAAACGATACAGTATTATTCCTTATCCAATCAAATTAAACGTTAGATACATCGTGCCTTGAATGTAGATTAAAATTGCTCTTAACAGCATTATCATTAAAATTAACATCTTAAGAGTTATCGCAAAATAAAAATTAACGCGCGTGAAAATAAATTCACACGATAATGCGCGTGTATCCTTACAATAAACAGACTTTTCAAGCGAATGTTTTTAATTTTACAGTTTTTACAAGTAGGTGATTAGAGGCATTTCCGATCTCCAGGCGAACGAACCCGCTGGCAAAAGCTAGTATTGTAATATAACAAAAAACGCGTGCTTTTTTACTAAACGTGTCAATAAATCGAATCACAATTATAATATAAATTGAATTTATTAATATTACTGCCTTATCATCACGTTCCTTTAAATTATTTGTGATATGTTTTATTTAATTATGTAAATATCAATGTAGTGAACAATGTTAAAATCAATCTCTGACGTCATTATCAGGTGAACCTAGTCCAAATTTTTCCCATACAAACTTCGGGAGTGTATTACTCCACTGTACGACAATGTACATCAAATATTAAACATGGTATGGTTTTGTCTCATTATCAATATTGTCTGTACGGAAACAGAATACTAAACTAAAAAGCCATTAAAAAGTTAGGAGCCAACAAATATTCGTTTTTCTTGCTAATTTAACCTAACTTTGGGCGTGTTTAAGTAATAAAGACGTATAAAATCTGAAAAACCAAGTCGGTACCGACAAAGCTCAATTATCGAAAAGTTCAATTAACTTTATTGGTCATTGAATTATGCAGTGGTTTTTTCACAAAACCCGATCTTCCGAAGGACTGTTCTTCATTTTTTACGCGCCTGTTGTACTATAAATGATCCTGCATCTCACTGAATAGTGTTGTGCGTGTAGACTAGCTTCTAACTGCTCATCACTGATACTACCTCTGTCGGACACAATGCCTGGTGAGACAGCGTCCTTTTTAGCCAGGCCCACCAGTGAGTTCGAGCCCGCGACTAGGTTCCCCTTAAGAAACAAGGAAGATATGAACTTCCTAGATTGTTACCCGCGGCTTTAATCGCGTGCAAGTTGTAAGTTATCCTATAGGATAAACTACTAACTACAATAATGAAAAGTACACTATGTCCTTACCAAGCCAATTCACACATCATAATATCACGCCTGTACTTCTCGAACAGTTAGGGAGAGGTTTACCTATTATAGTTCACTGACCTTTCGGCAGTTATGTTTAAGTTCCATAGAATAGGGCCAAGCCGATCTATTCTGTAAAAATCTCCACGTGAAAATATATGTGAAGTAAGCTGTCAATACCTAGCATGAAGTGAAATGGCAGTTCACTTCACATATGTTTTCACAGTGAGATTTTTACAGAATAGATCGGCTGGTCACGGTTAACAATCTGTAACTTAAAACATTTATTTCAGTTAAACCATTTACTGGCACTTTTGAACAGTCAAAGAGTCGATCAGTCAGTAAGTTGAAGTAGTAGCCCATTTCAAAATGTTAATCTCTATGGAGAAAAACGGGCTTAAAACTCCAAGGACACTCTTTTAAATCAGGATATCACAATATCTTGGTTACATATTTCCATATGTGAGAACAAATTAAAAAGAAAAATTCAATTAGGAAACAATTCAAAATATTAGACTAAAAATAAGCCAGCTAAGAGATCTCACGACGGCGCCCGTTCACGAACATGACGCGTGGATTCGCACTATCTAGCTCAACCATTTTGTAGGATACTGAATGACCCAACACACGCGCCACCATCAGTGAGACATTTGAATGAGCATGACATCGAAATTCGTCCAGCCGATAAGGCGTGACAAGATAAGAGACAGACAGACAGAGAAAGTTGCTTTTGCATTGATAATATAAGTATTTCTACAATCATTGCCGGAAATGAAATGAAATGCACACAATTATAGTTCTTATAACTTGCCACTGCAAAATATAAGAACTATAATTGTAAACACTGCTGGGCAAAGACCTTCATCACACCATTATATACATTGTCTTCATCGGTAAATGTTACGGAAAAGTTACATAACTAAGTTAAGGTAGCGAAGTTGTGTTCTTTTACAATTAATTCTCTGAAAACAATCAACTCAGAACGTTAGAAATTCAGTTAAAATAACAACCTCCCCATTTTTCTATTGAGTATTCAAAACCATTACTGCCGAAGCCAAATTGCCTGATTTAAATAAAGACTTTTCTTTTACAGATGGAGCAAAAACTGGGAGCTCAACGAATAAAATGATCTATCTACTAAAAAACATGCAGACTTGAAAAAAAGAAGATGGATTTCAAAATATTATGTTCGAGTCTCACCATGTTAATCATGATCCAATTCAGTTATTCAACAACAGATATATACGGTAACACGTCTATATCAAAATTAGATAGCATAACAAATTTCGCTAACAAACCAAAAATGTTGGCTAACAAAACTGAAAACGAATTTGAAATAGATGAGTTTGTAATGAATACAACACTCAACAGAGATGGTAAAGATCAACTAGAAAATATTAACGACACAGAATCTAGTATATTCTACAATGATACTGATACGTGCGTTGGTGATCCAGACTATTGTAATATGACAAAAGAAGCATATTTGGAGATGTTAAATGACTACATTTTTCCACAGCCTTATGAATGGGTTTTGATAGCAACACATGCTATAGTTTTTGTGATTGGTTTAATAGGGAACGCCTTAGTGTGTATAGCAGTGTATAGGAATCATTCTATGAGGACTGTGACGAACTATTTCATCGTAAACCTGGCCGTGGCTGATTTTATGGTGATTCTCATTTGTTTGCCGCCCACCGTGCTGTGGGACGTGACGGAGACATGGTTCTTCGGGACGGCGATGTGCAGAATTGTACTGTATTTTCAGGTGAGTGAATTCATTATTGTTAATTTTTAGTTATATATAGGTCTTATTATACTGCTCGGTACCAAAATTTCAGGTCATTGAAAATATTCTGGTGTCAATTAATTTACCCACATCTTTTAAGCCATCAGATACCTCTCCTGGTTTAAAAGCTATCTTCGTTCATATAGAATACTAGTGGACACCCAGTGGTTGAAATTTGACCATAATTCATTTAAATTTGAATGCTTTATTTTACAAAAATATTAGCTTTCTGCACTCCTTCTCCGTATGAACGTCTGCGTAATTTTCGTAAAATGGGTACCAAGTTATTGCTTCACGTTTTTATATATAGATAAATATTTTAAATAAATAAATACAAGTGTTTATTTCATCAACCTATGTAAATTAAATTGTTACGTTTGGAGTCACCTTTAAAGCAAAGATTTGCTTGTATTTGGTGGTCTCCATCTTACAGTTTGCATTGACTATACACAGTCGTCTGATATAAATAATAGGTAATTTTGAAAACATGCCAAAGGATTATAGAATACGCACAGTTTTATGTGTGTGTGAGGTGGTGGCGGTGTGTGTGATGTAAGGTATACTATTAATGAATATATTACATGCTCCCGTTATAAAGATAATCTACTCCAATAAAGATATTCAAAGCTGTATATTACAGTATCGCTTTTGTAGGCAGGTATTGATTGTATGAATTTGGCATTTCTTGCTTCGGCTTTTCTTTTTAACCACCTGCGCTCTCTATTGTTGTCTTACAAAGTCCAGACACCTCTCTTGATTATTATATGAGAAATCTGTTCTTCGCTCAGAGATGAACATCAGGTTCCTTCATGATAGGGGGTTATAGTCAAATAATTAATTTTCTCTTCACAAACAATGGCAAAAGAGCTTAAAAACTATGTGACACTAGTTTGTGAGAGACTAGTGTCTGCACTGGGAATACCTGTATAGCAGATCACCGGGGCCCCCTACGCGGTATTAAAACATTTTCAGTTATTTAGTAAATGTGAAGGAATAGGACATAATACAAAAATAAATGATTAACTTATAGATTCAAAACAATAAAACGTAAAGAGAAATAAGTTGTAAAAAGGGTGATCTGTTATGTGTAGGGAAACTAGCGGGATGGACTATTTTGGATGAGTTAGTAATTCCTCAGTTATATTATAATCTAGTCGAATTCCGACTAATTTTTCATTGAGACATTTTTATAAATAAATTTAATAACATTTATATAAATAAATGTCTCTACACACATAATTAATATCCACCATGAGTGTTTTTTAAATGAAAGTCTTTGACAAGTGTGTGTTGCCAGTGGTACAGAAACGTGGTCGCTCACAATGTGCTTTATCAGAAGGCTTAAAGTCACCCAAAGAGCAATGGAGAGGGCTATGCTCGGAGTTGCCCTACGCGATCGAATCGGAAATGAAGGGATCAGCAGGAGAACCAAGGTAACCGACATAGCCCGAAGAATTGCCAAACTTAAGTGGCAGAGGGCAGGGCACATTGCTCGCAGAATAGATGGCCGATAGGGTCACAAGGTTCTGGAGTGGCGACCGCGTACCGGAAGACGTAGAGCGGGAAGGCCTCCCATAAGGTGGACCGATGACCTTGTGAAGGCCACGGAAATCTGTTGGATGTGGGAAGCACAAGACCGGTCGAAATGGAGGAGCATGGGGGAAGCCAATGTCCAGCAGTGGACGTCTTTTGGCTGAAATGATGAATGATGAATGATGAGTGTATTTCACCCTAATGCACTTAAAAGTGTCCTTATACTTTGTGTGGTCACAATCAGCCTAGTATGATGTTCTCACTGCTGGAACATAGGCGTTTTCTCTATGAGAGGGAGTGAGCCATCATAATCCATCATGCAGGCCCAGTGCGGGTTGGTAGATGTCACATGTCTAGGATTTTTTGTTTCTAAGACATGCTGGTTTCCTCACGATGTTTCCTTCTCAGTTTTGAGTGCACTCTAGATGAAATATACACAAATCTATGGCTGCTTGAGTTTGAACTCACGACCTACAACTTGTAAGTCAGTGCCGGTACCACAGCTTCACTAACACTGCTCTTAGTATTATTGAGGTATGAGGAAGTAGTGACGAGAGAGTAGTACCGTGGTCGCTTGTTGAGGCTGTGGATGATGACCAGGTGTGCGGTTCGCTGCATGCAGGTGGTCAGGATACGCGTTAAAGCCGTGGGTGCTGGCTGGCTGTGTGAGTCGCTGCTCGAAAGCTTGAGGAAGTGATGATGGTGTGACGTCACGCTGAGGTTGTTGCACGAAGGCTGCGCTGACGTGCTTTCCCGGGGTCACCAGTATAGAGGTATGAGGAACAGGGTGTAAAGTTCACTCATACACTATGGTAAAGGAGGATCCTCCGACCAGACGGGTATTGGTTTGGTGGGCAACTGCCCAACGATTTATGTCGGGATCTTGTATATATGTGAGTCTCGTGGTAAACTCTGACTGCGTGATGTAAGATTTATGTGACGTCCAGATTTGCGTAGTTCGCATGTGGCATTGTAGATGGCGCCACTTCACTTTTTGTGTTTATCGCATTTGTTGATTTGCAGTTTTTTGTATGTGGCCTTGTTGGCCGCCACAGTATGGTCGATAGTCTGTAAATACCAACATTGCATCAAGAAAGCACGTAAAAAGACACATTGGTACTTGCCGGTTATCTTTAGAAGCTAAAAAGTAGGCATCTACCTCTGCCCTAAGACATGCGGTGGTGGCTCAGTTGTAGTGGTAAGATGATGGTCGTAGGTTCGGACACAAACAAGTGCTTTACTTTGTGTAAATTATTTAATCATCGCTTCTTCTTCTATCTTGACATTAAATAAATCTGTGGCAGACAAAATTCTGTGGTAGGTAAGAATACTCTTTATATGTACGCCATGTCTTTCAAAAAAATATTACTAAGTGGATAATTACACGAGCGTATCCTTATTTTCTTATCAAGATTATACATGAAATACCTTGCATATTTCTATCCCAAAGCTTTGCGAAGATTGATCTTTTTACAATACGCCAGGCTAAATATATCTCGCAGCACAAATTGTTAAGAGATATTGCTGAAATACGAATACTTACGCAAATAATGGGTCCGCGATTATTTTTGGATAAATTCGATCGGTTGTCGGATTACTTACGGCAGTGGTTTGGGGTTCAGTGAGAATGAAAGAGCAGTGGTGGCAGTTTTAGCCACCTATTTATCTATGTAGAGAGAAAATGTTTAAGGCTCTTGTAACTTGAAATATTGTCGTTATGAGCGATAATAGTTCTTATTGCAATCTGTTACGAGTTTAAATCTGTTGTAATGAATTCGAATAACAAATGAGCAAGCGTATGTCGTAAAAATGCAAATAAAATCGCATAAAATTAGATATTAACTATTTAATAATAAATAATCTATCACTGGATGCAGTTTGGCATTTGAAATTTTTTTGGTATATTTTTAATTATGTTGATAACTGTTATTGAAGGGATAAACTGATTTTAAAGATAATTAAAAGGTGACTTTGATGCATTAAAGTATGTTTAATTATGTTTTGAGTTCCATCACTGTATGCAAAAAAGACTTGAATATATCATATATTTTTTAGTTTTCAAAATTATTTACGGTTAAAGAGATACACAGTTTTAAAAAACCACCTTTTTGAGCGTTTTCCAGAAATCTCCGCCTTAAGGTGAACCTAGTCCACATTTTTCCCATACAAACTTCGGGAGGGTATTACTCCACTGTTGGACAATATACATCAAAAATTAAACATGGCATGATTTTGCCTCATTATTAATATTGTCTGTACGGAAACAGAATACTAAAATAAAAAGCCATTCAAAAGTTAGGAGCCAACAAAGATTCGTTTTTCTTGCTAATTTAACCTAACTTTGGGCGTGTTTTAGTAATAAAAGAAGTGTAAAATCTGAAAAACCAAGTCGGTACCGACAAAGCTCAAATATCGAAAAGTTCAATTAACTTTATTGGTCATTGATTTATGCAGTGGTTTTTTCATAAAACCCGATCTTCCGAAGGGCCGTTCTTAATTTTTTACGCGCCTGTTGTACTGTAAATGATCCTGCATCTCACTGAATAATGTTGTGCGTGTAGACTAGCTTCTAACTGCTCATCACTGATACTACCTCTGTCGGACACGATGCCTGGTGAGACAGCGTGCTTTTTAGCCAGGCCCATCAGTGAGTTTGAGCCCGCGACTAGGATTGTTTTCCAGGGTGTGCTAACTGACCAGGAGTTGTAGGTCGTAGGTTCAAACCCTGATAGGTGCTTTACTTTGTGTAAATTATTTAATCACCACTGCTCTTAAAACGGTGAAGGAATGCATCGTGAGGAAAGCGGAATGTCCTAGAACCAAACAATCGAAGACATGTGACATCTACCAACCCACACTAGGCCAGAATGGTGGATTATGATAGCTCACTCCCTCTCATAGAGAAGACGCCTATGGTCCAGCAGTGAGAACATCATACTAGGCTGATTGTGACCACACTAAATATCCTTATATTTAGTGTCCTTACACTTTTAAGTGCATTAGGGTGAAATACACTCATCATTCATTATTCATCATTTCAGCCAAAAGACGTCCACTGCTAGACATTGGCCTCTCCCAAGACATGTGACATCTAACCAACTCGCACTGAGTCCGCGTGGTTGATACCGTTCCGCTACCTCTCACCGAGATTTTAGGGCTGTGTCCCAGAAGTAGGAATTATGCCCTAAGACATACCTAGCAGAAGAATTAAATACATTACTTACAGTCACAGACATTATTAACTGTTGATTTCCCAAAGGGTGTTATGGAATTTCGTTTTATTTTGTTAAGACTTTTTTCAATATCGTCTGAACCTGTACAGCAGCTAATTAAGACCCACACACTTCCTTAGAAACAACACGTTTTCTTATTAAGCACAATAATAATTAATAAGTATCTGAAAGGCGTTCCGTGTGGTGCCGGACGTAAAAGAATAGCACTATCCCATTTCTTCCCGTGGGTGTCGTAGGAGGCGACTAAGGGACTTACTAGAGAATGGGCAGCAGCGTTCTCTATGCATTTGACCACCATACTACGATCGCCAACCCACCTGCCAAGCGTGGAGATTATGGCAAATCCCCCCTTTCGGGGGAAGCTTATGTCCAGCAGTGGACGTCTTTCGGCTGATATGATGATGATGATGATGATCTGAAAGGCAACTAAAGGGAATCACAAAACGACGAGAGGGAAAAGTACTAAAAATAGATAAAATGTTAGAGATAAGAGGAACCAATTGACAGGATGTCACTTGTCTTTATTATAACACAAGGGCTTGAGACTAAGTAATAACAGCCAAACGGGTTAACTAATCAAATTTATGAAAACTAATATTTCATAAGACAGTCTCCCAAAACGCCACCGCTTCTTAGTGCTTTAGCTGGGAAGCAGAAGTGGCGCAACAAACTCTCCAGTGGTCGATCTCTGTACCATATTCGAATTCCAATTTCACTAAATAATGTTACAAAAAATGCTGATTTTAGAAAGCTGAGAGTCCGTGAAAAATTCTAAACCCATTCGGGTCATTGTCACCCTTATTTTTTCTTGTTTTAAAGACTGAAAATTTAGAACGAGTTTTAAAATAATTTTATCAACAACTATACAGGATAAGTTTTTATCCAGGGCGCAAACTGTAACCATGAATTCAGCATATCGTTCTGGACCCCCCCCTAGCATAGAAATTTTACGTCGGTTTTACAAAAAAAAATCGGCTGTTTCATAGAATAGTGCAATACCTTCGCGGCCAAAATGTATGGAACAGCTGAATTTTTTTTGTGTTATCGACGAAAAATTTCTGCGCTGGGTTCTAGAATGATATGCTGAGTTCATGGTTACAGTTTGCGGATAAAAACTTATCCTGTATAGTTGTTGATAAAATTATTTAAAAAAAATTGGTCACAGAAAGACAAAAATAATATCCCGTGAAGGGAGGATTCGAGTGAGATTCGGTGACTCCTCGTCTAGGTATGTAAAGATGGTCACCCATTACGGACCAATAGCGGCAATCGTAGCTTAACCTGATCGATCGACCCGTGCGGCTGGTACAACTTAGCCACAAGCCCCGCTAAACATACATGGGGGTTATAAGGAAGCCTTCGAAGAGAGGACAAATCTTTTCTTTGAACCTCGTTTCGCGGGCCAGCCTGTATAGGATGCAAATAGCCACTTTAAAAATTATGTGAGAACTAAACACCATCATCAGGATCAGGCTTAATGTAACAAATATATAATATATACTAGCTGATGTGCTTCCATACAAAATATAGTTCCACGTTTATCAGTGCTGGAAGTTCCTTCCGGTATCCGACAGAATTCCGAACGACAAAGTACGGCACATCGATAACGTACGTCATCAAGCCGTATCTAGCTAAGTTGGAAAATAATGGCTTCCTATGTTCGAGCCAAACTGGATATTCAATATGCGTAAAATATTTGTTGGGACTGCAGATATGAGTTTAGGTCTGGTTGCATTTTTGATTTAGATAGCTAGGATATTGGATTTTATAGCTCTACAGGATAGTACGGACATCGACAGCGGGCGTATGGATTAAGGATTATCTCTTATGAAAACGTGAGTTCTACCAATATTTAGCAGTAAATTTACCGATTTTGTAGGACCGATCCTGGAATTTGTTGTAAATCCACTAAAAAGTAACAGGAAGTTTAAGGTTGCTCGTTAATTCAGACGTCTAGGTTGAGGAGTTGACTTAGAACTCGAAGACTAGCAGTTGAATATTTCTTAAAATTTGCTGGGAATTAGATTTATGATAAAAATTCATACATTTTCCCGCGCCGCTTCTCGGAAACTAATGTTTTACAAAATTTTACAACGGTTATTAAAAAAAAATGCTGCGTAATACATTTTGACTGCGTAGGAATCGCACTTTTCTATGGCACAGTAGATTTGATTTTTTTTTTTGATAACCGACGATAAATTTCTACGCTTTCTCTAGAATTATGAGCTGGATTCATTGTTACAGTTTCACCAATATTATCTCATCGCTTTTCTGGTTAAGTAGTTACTTCTTATGATTCTAGGCATCGAAAACAGTGTGAGCGGGCTTGTCTCGTTAGCAAATAGCCTCACAAGTTATAATGCCAATTACATATTACCTTTAGATGCGTTGCCGGCGCTCAATATTGGCAAGATAAATGCAAGATTAATGGCTGTCCTGTTATTAGTCACGTACCATCTAGTAACGTAACTAAATAAATATGTTTATCTCTTTCTATCAACAGGAATCGGTATGGGCTTTTCCTGTTCTTCGCGTACTGTACGATTGTATGTACTAGTAGGTAGCTTAGCTTAGCTTTCCATCCCACAGCACAATTCGGTGGCTTTTAGAGGTAGTTTCCGTTACGCAGCTACCAAATATCCCTCCTCCCATAAAGTTTAGTAAAAGTTGCTCGACTTTCAAATTGAAATTAAAAATACTTCTTCTAAACCATCAAAAAGATTACGAAAATGTTCCAGCTGACATATCTGCCATTTAAAATAATTTATTCGTTTTATTACTTTCCGATTTTATTATTTTTCAATTTCAAATCTTATTTATTTTTTATTCGTCAATTGTTATTATAAACGAAAACCGCATGAAAATCTGTTTCGTAGTTAAGAAGAACAACGTAGTCAAACGATCTTGTCTTAAAGGTACCTTGTATTTATTATTTCATTGATAATAAGCAAATATTGGGTCATGCTAGTTTTTCAGTCATCACAACACAACGCCTACTCTCAAACACATGTATGCCACAACATTTTCTTTATTTTATTTTATTTTATTTTTAACTCTATTCATTTATTATTACGGACACACTTTTCACTATATACTTATTATTCGAGCGTATGGTACTCGTGGGTTGCAGCTAAAAATCAGCGTCAGGTGGTGCATACTGTGTAGCCACTTGACTTTTGGCGTTAATAACATTGTTGTGTTTTATTTATAGTTTTATGGTTTTATAAGCTGTAATGCCAATAAACGCCTTTTTCTTCCAGCTCTCTTCTTTTCTTCTAGCTACATTCATGGTTTTTGCTATTTGTGAGTGCTCTTATGTTCGTTTATGATGCGATACTACCCACAACAAATGTATTCGCATCTTACTTTCAATTTCCAACCCAACATCGATCACAATTTAACCCTTCATAAAATATGATTACTATACCGCACTAATTATACAAAATTCTATATAAACATCGTCTGTTAGGTAACGAAATCCCGTCTTACCAAACTCGATACTTTATTAGACAAATTGCTTAGTATCGAATACGATGTACAATTTATCAGCGGCATCCATCATTGCGTCGTGCGATTAATTTCCGTGCCGCCCCTTCTCCTTAGGCTGACACTTTAAACCGGCAGTAAGGCTGGTATTTGGGCTATCTACTTTTATTTGATTAAGTGGATCTTCTTTGATGATGTATGAATATGAACGAAGCAAAAATAGTATTCAAGGATTGCGGTAGGTGGCATTCTATAGTTTCTGCTTACCACGGGAAGAAAGCGTGAGTTTGAATGACTAAAAAAAGAAAGAATTATTGTTAATTCCGCACAAATAAAACGCACAATACAAAAAAAAGATACATAAAATGGTCACATACAACCAAAAGCCCCGTATTCAGGTAGAAAAAGTTTCACTATTTTGTCTATTGATTGTTAATGTCAAGGGACCAAGGACAATATAAATAGATCTGCGTTACGACACTGGCAACTATACACCGTGACATTTTAGTCGTCTTACAACGGCAGCCGACTTTATGTATCCAATGACTAATAATCACTTATTTAAAAAATATATTAATATACATATTAATAATAATAATTAAAAAAAATATCATTCACTTAGATGATTCGCATGATGTAGTTTTGAACACCCTGTTATGGGGATGGAATAAATGATGAAATGTAATGGCATTATGGTAGGTAGGTAGAAATCTTTTACCGTTTGATACGTAAACATTATTAACAGGGCGTTTCAATGTTTTAAAGCATTATCATTTTTTCTTAGTAACTATACAACCCACTACTACTTTCTTAATTAATGGTAATCATTTAAAATCTCCCCTGTAGGTATTTTATGTCGGATACATTGAGTGGACCACTTTTGTAAGACGACTAAAATGTCACGGTGTATAATAACAATCAAAATAAAAACAAAATGCCGATTGTAGAGTGAACTAATGTCTAGTTGTGTACCAAACAAACCACAATTAATTAAACCAGCAAGAATAGCTTGGATATTCTGTAAAAATCTCATCGTGAAAGCATAGGTGAAGTGAGCTGTCATTATATCTGATGCTTGAAATTGATACTATTGACAGCTCACTTCACGTTAGTTTTCACGGTGAGATTTTTACAGAATAGCACTACAGCCGATCTATTCTGTTAAAATCTCACCGTGAAAACGTATGTAGGTGAAATGAGTTGTTATTCCATCTGGCCCTAGGGATTGATACTAATGACTGCTCACTTTAAGCTCACTTCACCCAACATGTCACGGTGAGATTTTTGCAAAATAGTACTGCAGGTCATTCCCGCCCGCGCGGGTCCCGCATAATAGATTATGGCCCACTCAGCTGAGGGAACACGGGTGGGTTTTAGTCAGTAAAAGTCCGACACCTGCTCCACCCAGAGCGGGAGAAGTTATTTGATGATTTCACACCCAAAAAAAAAAAACTCCCTTCCACAGAGAGGAGGCCTGTGTCGCAGCAGTTGGCATCATTATAGACTAATTACAGAGAAGAATGTTCGTTAGCATTGGTCATTTATATTGCTCACTACGTGTTGGTGATTGTTTAAATTCCCCATCTTTTTCACCTCATTCCAACATTTCTAAAATTAATTTAAGCATCGTCGCCTTAGGTCCTTATTTATAATGTCATAATGACATTATAAATAAGGTTTCAAATGAAAACGAGCAAAACTTTGTTTATTAAAGTTTTGCAAAGAAAATTATAATAATTTCGTAGTTAACATTGAATTATCTAATTTGTACGCGTTGGTAGATTCTTACGATTCATTTGAAGATTCAGAAGCCAGCATTAAATTCTTTATTATGTATCTGTGTATGTATGTTTAGTATAGTTGTGATGATGATGATCCCAAATACACTATCATCATCATCATTTCTGCCGAAAGACGTCCACTGCTGGACATAGGCCTACCCCAAGCTCCTCCACTTCGACCGGTTCTGTGCTTCCCGCATCCAGCGGATTCCTACGGTCTTCACAAAGTCGTCGGTCCACCTTGTACGAGCCCTTCCAACTCTACGTCTTCCGGTATGCGGTCACCACTCCAGAACCTTCCGGCCCATCGGCCATCTGTTCTGCGAGCAATACACTATAAAAACAAAATCAAAATCAAAAGTTGAATAAATGACTTTTGATTTTGATTTCGATTAGGCTGAGAATCAGCACTTTTCGAATGTCAAAATTACATAAGACAGTCCCCCAAAATGCCCGACGTTCACCACTTCCTAGTGCTTTGTCTGTGAAAAAGAAGTGGCGCAACAAACTCCTCATTATACTTAAGTGTAAATAAATATGTACTAAGGCATGTCTACTTTCAGCAGTAATTATTTTCTCGCTATTATGTTTTATATTGATAGTACCCCAACATAAAAATGCTAAACTAATTTCGATTATTAATAGAAAAAAATCCTAACAACTTCAGAGATCCACATTGTAATATCCCAAAATTGTGTACATACTTCTCTCGCTGATTGTGCCTACATACATACGAGACATAAGTGCTCGAAATTGTGTAAATTCTTCCGTTTAATGACAAAGCAAGCGAGCAAAGTCATAGACTAATAAATCAATAGAAGGGAAACTTCCCTTGAAACGTAAGTACGCTACCAAAATGTTTTGTTAGGACATATCATCATCATCATCATCTGCCTAGCCTTTTCCCAACTATGTTAGGGTCAGCTTCCAGTCTAACCGGTTGCAGCTGAATACAAGTATTTTACACGGAGCGACTGCCTATCTGACCTCCACAACCCAGTTACTGGGTAACACGATGGTAAGAACCCCTTGGTAAAACTGGTTAACAGACTTTCAGGCTTCTGACGACCCGTAACGATTGTCAAAGATCCACAAATTATATCAGGGACCAACGTGCTTTCCGAGGCACGGAAGGGTCCTGGTATGTAAAGATGGTCACCCATCCACGGACCAACCGCGGCAAGCGTATCTTAACCTGTTCGATCGACCCGTGCAGTTGTTATTACTTAGCCTTAAACCCTTCTTGTTAGGACAGCGAATCGGTAGCAATTTCCGGAATTTTTTTGACGATTCTTTTTGGCTTGGGCGAGCGTGGGGGCTCGCTCAAGTTAAAACACGGTTGTTAAATTTACAATATTATTATTACGTAGTTCACATTTCACATGTCAACAACCTCGTGTGCTAAGTCAAGATATTTAATTTGTTTCTCATTCTCACCTTTCACGAGGTTCCTGTCATGCGGAATGGTAACATCGACTATCATTGTGCGGCGCGCTAACCGATCTATCACCACTATATCAGGCTTATTAGCTACAATAGTCCTGTCAGTAATGATAGACCGGTCCCAGTACAACGTGACATGGTCATTTTCAAGAACTAGGTCGAGCACATACTTGTAATACGGTACCTCAGAATCCACAAGTTTACATTGCAAAGCAAGTTGCTGGTGAATAATCCTAGCTACTTGGTTATGTCTGTGCAAGTGCTGACATAACCATTATTATTATTATTTATTATTTGTCCTTTGTTTCAGGCAACTAAGACCCATACAACACAATACATATATAAGTATGAAAACAATAACTGTAAACTAATACATATTTTAGAAAACAATTTTTTTTTAAATTTGTTTTATAAATTATGTATTACTACTGCACACGAAGTGACGTCGCACTATGGGAAAGCCCCATACAAAGCCGTCTCAAAACTGTTTTACGTGAATGTTGTTGTTATGGAATAAAAATAATAAATTAATATAGTCCGATAAATAAGCTTTCTTTTCGATATTTTTTATATTTAAATATTTTTTTTTAATTTTATCTATACACCGTGAAATTTAAAAGGTTGTTTTCCCGTGGCAAACAACTTGCCATAAGGAGTACTTTTGAAGCATAGAATAAAAGTAACAAAACATAGATTTTTTGTTTTTAAAATAATAAACATGAGTTGGCTTTAATACCTATTTATACAGGTATTAAAGCCAACTCATGTTCAATAACGTAATTTTGACGCAATACGTTACTTCAACTCCAAATTACTCGACAGTTTTTGATGGAAATGTACAGGTATTTTACATTTTTAGAATGCTTATAATCTCTTTATAACTTGTAGTAATTAATGTTATATATGTTTGTTTGATAAAATAAAATTAACCAATATAGTTTGAGACGGTATGTTTTTAAGGTTATTTTTTTTTAACGAGTCGTTTACCCTTTACTGTTACTTGCTGCTGTCGAGATATTTGTTGAAACGAATGTATAAAGGTCTTAATGACCTTCGCAAGGAGAAAAAGAAAAGTTGCGCATATTTGCGCTTTTTTTGGCACGGTGCCAAAACATATCGCGAGATAAAAATTATATCTTTTTTCAATTCGTTTTTGTAACCATGATTGATGGCAAAGTGGCACAAGTTTTAACTGAAGCTCGTTTGAGCGCTTCTTGTACAATTTGTAGTGGTACTCCTGGGCAAATGAACAACTTAGAGGCAGTTAGGACTCGAGATGTGACCGAAAGTTCATTTCAATACGGACTGTCAACACTACATGCTTGGATTAGGAGAATGGAGATGATCTTAAACATTTTCTATAACTTGTGTTTTGAAAAGTGGTCAGCTGAAAATAAAAACAACAAAGACGAAAAGAAAAAAACTGGTACAAAAGCGGTTTAGGGAGGAAATGGGATTGCTGTCGATAAACCCCGACGAGGCACTGGAAATAGTAATGACGGAAACACAGCTCGGAGATTTTCCAGAATTACTCTTGCTCTGCAATCATAGAACTTACCTAGATACAGAACCTACAAGTGTAGACGTAGAACTTATAAAACGAATGTACTTAATACTTACTACAAACTATTCATCTGGAATGGCTATTGATTCAAAATAGTTCAGTGAATACGCATATATTACAGCCTAACTGTACGTAAATATTTATAATTGGTATTATATGCCTTACTCCGTGCATAAAATACTTATCTTAGGTACTTATATACCGTGAAATTTAAATGGTTGTTTTCCCGCAGCGAAATGGTTTTATATTGGTAATACAATCGATTTAAAAACAAATAAAATATTAGAAACAAAAAATAGCAGAATAACCATTGTGAAAAATCACCACGTGCGAGTGTTTATTTTGCTTTGAACATTTATGCATAGCTGTTCCCTTTGTCGGCGGCGCGTGCGATTCGAGTAATACCTACAAGTTACCTCTAGTGTTACTATTGAGTAGTGTTTTTCGAGTTGATGATTTTTTATTATTATTTTAAAACAAAAAATCTTATTTTTTTTACTTTTACTCTATGCTTCGAAATTACTCCTTATGGCAAGTTGTTCTGAAAACAACCATTACGTTTTATATACGGAGGACGGAATTTCACGGTGTTTATACGGAGAAAAAGTCATGGAGTTCTATGCTATTCTACCTATCAGATAGTCGCCGGTCATCCGAAGACGCGCAAGAATCCCGTTATAAGGTTCACAAAAAGTTTAGACTTCATCATTCTAGAAAGTGTTCAAGAGCGGCTACAAATGCTGAGGTGTTTCATAACCCCATTGTACACTTCTGATCCATACATATCAAGTTTGAAAAATACCTCGGAAACAATATCGAAAAACTTTTAAATTAAGCCAAGGCCCTTCTTGCTGTCAACGAAAATGTGTAAGAACTTGCTGAATTTTGTACATATTTTTTTTCTGTTACTATTAATGTTTTAAATTTTATGTAAATTACAAAAAAAGAAGACGAATTTTGTTTTTTTTTTCTTATGGAATGCAAATATTAGTTTTATAAATTAATTAATAAACAGAATTTTTCCATTAAACCCTATACATCCAGGTATATGTGTGCAGAATAACAGCTTATTTCGTTTTGAAACAACTGAGATACGGAGTTTTGAGACGAAACATTCCCGATTTTCCCATAGTGCGGCGGCATGTTACGCTGCGAGCTGGCCGCGGAAACGCTGATACAGCACACCTTTTGGCCATAATTCTTCCTTGAGGAACGCCACCAAATGGTGAGTCTGAACGCGCACTACGAACGACTTGAAGTTGGTGTTATGACGCGCCTCCAACTTCTCAACTCAAAATCCAGTTGGTCTTCGCCCGTATATATTCTACGATGTCTTCAGTCTTCGTAGAGTGGTGCAAACGGGACACATATAGCAGCGTCATCGGTATTGCAGTACGTAGCAGGATGTTAGAACCTGCCAGTGCCGTCCCACATTGGTTGCGATAACTAGGCTTCCTCTTGTTTCTCTCCACTTTGATGAAACCATCCTCATCGCATTTGTTTTTTGGTGGAACGTGCTGTTCGTGATCCATCACAACAGTCAATATGTGTCATCGGTGTGTATGCATGTGTCAATATGTATTAGCGCGGCAGGTGACTTATAAAGGTTCTCGAGACACATGGATGAGAGTCGCACAGAGCGGGCGGTGGAACAAACCTGCCCCATGATGATAAAAATATAATAGCCGCGTACGTCGTATAGGCTGATTGTCATTGTCTTCTCCCATACGTATTGAGACTGTTATTTGAAAACATGTTAAAACCAATAATTTTTCAAAGGGTAACCGTGGACATTTTTGCCGGCTCTTCTTGATAGGAAACGACCAATTGAAACCTAGCACCTAACTTTTCACGTTTCATAAGTGCCCGTGTAAGTTTTAGTGAAATAAAATATTTTGTTTGACATATTATTTTCCTTTGAAGTCTTGAGTTCAATTCTTTGACGTCTATACAAGTGACGTTTGGACTATTAACTTGCTGTAAGAACTAAACTCGGTACTTAACTAGTGCAAAAATAAACTAGCTATAAGTGCCTTGATATTCTGTGTACTTTCGCTGGTCTAACCGGCCTGCCCCGTAATTACGTGACACACTTTCAGTCAATCAATTGGAAGAAATTTCTAATCAATTGCTACAAGTATTTGTAAAATTCTTCTGCTCAACAATGTCAATAACTGGAGGCAAAGGTTCTCGCGCACACCTGGGAGTGGTGCGAGGAGGCCAAACGCCGGGGCGTAACTCCGCTGCCGCGGGAAATCGCGGCACAGCGGACAGAGCTCCGGCGGTATCTCATGGCGACGTGGAGAGTACGGTTGTCGCAACCCAGTGCTGGGTACGCCACGATTGTGGCGGTAAGACCCCTCTTTGAGGAGTGGCTTGAGAGGCGGCATGGCGCCCTCACCTTCCGCCTGACACACGTCCTCACCGGACACGGTTGTTTCGGGAGGTTCCTGTTTCGGATAAGGCGGGAGGAAACGCCCGGGTGTTTCCACTGCGAAGATCGCGCTGAGGACACGGTGGAGCATACGGTGGAGGTCTGCCCGGCTTGGGCGGAGCACCGCCGTGTTCTATGGGGTGATCGGCGGCGGCAATCTCTCGCGTCCGGCCCTGGTCCAGGCCATGGTACGGAGCGAGAGTGCATTGTTAACCGTCACCTCCTTCAGCGAAGCAATGATGCTCGCAAAGAGAGAGGCGGCGCACGTGAGGTAGAAGCAGTACATGCGCCCTCACGGCCGTAGCCTTTGCAGGAGACGCCTTGGGCGTCGGGAATCCCAGGCTGATTCCCGGCCACCATAGGCGCGGGCTTGCGGACGGCGAGTAACGGGTAGCTCGCTGTCCGGTAAGGACCAATCCCGGGTTGACGGCGCGTTGTGTTCCACGCGCGCCTCAAAGAGATGTCAGCACCAACTGGTGGGGCTCGCATGGGCCGCTGCCTGCCAGGGGTGCGGGTTATTCGAAAGAGATACCGCGGCCCCTGGCACACCGGCAGCTGAAACACGGGTGGGTTTTAGTCAGTAAAAGTCTGACACGCCCTTCCGCTCCGCCCAGAGCGGGAGAAGTTATTTGATGATTTCCCACCCACCAAAAAAAAACAATGTCAATAACGCAATGGATGTTGTTGAATAGTCACAATGAAAGGCATTATCATTACGCAATTACCCCGCAAGCAGGTCGCAGGGAGGACGCTTATACTCAATAGTGAGTGAAGATGTCCAAAGATGATAAAATTAAAATTACCGCGTTGGCCGTTCTAACTGGCCTGAAACTGTAGGCATTTAGAAAACGTTGAAACCCACAGATTCTCCTCTATACATTTTTAATCTATGGTACCATCAATGACAAACGAAGTAACACTCAGAGCTTTCGCGAATAATGTGATGTAAATTCAATTTAACATAATTTGGCACAGATAATGGAGTGCATTGTTGGGTTCTATCTTTAAATTTAAATGTGTTACGTTAAAAGGATTTTGAGTTCATTTTATTTTAATATGGAGCCCAATTAGATACTGTGAAATTTAAATATACTTAATCCACTGTTTCATTGAGGAGTTGGGTTGTGGCAAACCAATTGCGTCTCACAATGTTTAATGCTTATTTAAAAGCAGAATTTCCCCAGATTCATAATATATTTTCTTATTAATAATATAAAGTATATGTACATAGATAACATAAAAATACATTTAATATTAAGTGCAATGATGTTAAAAAACCGGCCAAGTGCGAGTCCGCACCACAAGGCAAAAACGCCGGAACAAAACACGTTTCTCGTATGGAGACCCTGTAATTTTTGGCATTGTTTTTATCTTTATAACTAACTAGCTTTTGCCAGCGGCTTCGCCTGCATGGAGGTCGAAAATCCCACAGGAACGTAGTACCAGGATAAAAAGTATTGTGTTATTCCAGGTTACAAACTACCTGTGTGCCAAATTTTAGTCAAATCCGTTCAGCCGTTTTTGCGTAAAGGGGTAACAAACATCCATACATCCATACTCACAAACTTTCACATTTATAATATCTATTAGTAGGATATCTTGATATAGCGACAACAGAAATACACATTCTTTGAAACTTGCACTGTGTACCTATTACGGATCATTAGATACAGCCCGCTGACAGACAGACAGACAGATAGACGGATGGATGCACAGCGCAGGCTTAGTAATAGGGTCTCATTGGTGACCCTTCCGGTACGGAACCCTATGAAAGGAAGGGCTCATTGGGCATCAAAAAAATCATTCGCAACTAAAATTATATCTTTGGTCAAAACCCGCTGATTATGGCCATTTATCTTATTTTACCGGCTCGCATAAACATAGCCAAGTGTGGCAAACTTATAATCCATCTTCCTAATATAACCCCCTCATCCACCCATTTTCCTAATAAATCACTTAACAAACACACAGGTAGAAAAGGGGCAAACTATTTTCGGTCCGGAAACTACAAGGTACTGTGATGATGTAGTGTAGGACTAAAAATAAGGAGCTCTATTTCTGGCACAGAGGCGAAGTAAAATAGTCGTGGGTGGTCAAAGGATTATGTCCACATGCCACTGGGAGGAATTGCCAACATTTCTGTTTTGATCAAATTATTTTTCTTCTAGCTTTTGTTACCGGCTTCGCCCGCGTGAATGCCTGAAGTTATAAAAAAATATGTTGCTCATGGTTATAAACTATTTGTGTGCATTTCATCCAAATCCGTGCAGCTGTTTTTTTTTTGACTGAGTTGCAAACATCTGAACATCCAGACATACAAACTTTCACATTTATAATTTTAGTAGGATGTATAATATACAGGATAAGTTTTTACCCCTTGCGCAAACTGTAACCATAAATTCAGCATATCATTCTAGACCCTCTAGCGCAGACATTTTTCGTCGGTCATAGAAAAAAAAATCAGCTGTTCCATACATTTTGACCGCGTAGCTATTGCACTTTTCTATGAAACAGTTGATTTTTTTTGTATAGCCGACGAAAACTTTCTGCGCTGGGGGATCTACAATGATATGCTGAATTCATAGTTACAGTTAGCGCACTGGTTAACAAGTTGACATGTATAGTAGGGTTATAACTAATGTGTTTGTCGAGATTGTTCAACTTGTTCCGTAATCGAATGAACCCCTCAGTTTTGCGACATATAACCAGACTAGCATAGAAAAAAATATCCCACAGGAACGTATTACCGGGATAAAAAGTATCACATGAGTTAATCTAGGTTTGCCAAATTCCATCTAAATCCGTTCAATAGTTTTTGCGTGAAAGAGTAACAAACATCCATTAATCCATCTTCTCAAATTTTCACATTTATAATATTAGTAGAATTAGTACGATTATATTATAATTATAGTAGGATTTTACATGTAGCGTAATCGAATGGATACCTCTGCAATGGCAATCAGATTTTACATGTAGCGTAATCGAATGGATACCTCTGCAATGGCAATCAGATTTTACATGTAGCGTAATCGAATGGATACCTCTGCAATGGCAATCAGATTTTACATGTAGCGTAATCGAATGGATACCTCTGCAATGGCAATCAGATTTGCCACATATAACCAGATTGTCCACCAGATATCTAACTCAAACGGAGCCTCATTTGAGTTCGATATCAGTCCGAAAAACAGGAAGTTATTTTATGAGTCATAGTAATTTATTTCTAAACTTCAGTACACGTTAGGGTGTGTCCAGACCTGGCGATTTCGCCGCGAATGCGCCGCTCACGAGTCGCTTGCGAACTGCGCATTCGCGGCGCGTTCGCCAGGTCTGGACACACCCTTAGATCAATGAGGGCTCGATCCCTGAACTAGGACTTCCTGTATGAGAGGGGTCGAGGTTTCTCCAGTTAATTGGATCAGCATAAGACGGTTTAGATACTCACTCACTCACACTTACACTCACTCATCCACTCTCTCTCTCACTTAGATTATACAATAACAAAAAGGGAAATAGAATAAAAAAATGCAAAAACTAAATAATAAACAGAAAATTATAAAGTAAATTAAAATTACATTGTTCATCACAAATACATTCAGTTTCCGATGAGAATATGGGTAGCATGTGTGCGATTAGATGTGTGTTGGATATGTGGATGTCGGTTTGTGAATGTGTGTGTTGCCTGAGTCTGTCTACAATTTCAATTAATTCTTATTGGTCGCGACGAGGTCTCGATTGAAAATAGAATATTAAAATAAATATTTTAATAGGTACCCTACTTTCAATGATAGGTACTCCTTGGGGCTCTTTTAGGTCTCGATATCCTTCTAATTATTTTTTTTATTTTTATTGAAGGTCAGTATTTATTTGGCATGAGTAATCAACATTCAGCCGAACAGGAATCGCCAAATAAACCGAATGAGTGCACAGTTATCGTTAATTTAATATTACACACAGTTAGTTAGTGCGTTGTCCTCTATGTACCTAGGGCAGGCACAGGGAGCCGTTATTTGAGACTGGTCAATCATGTAGGTGTGATCAGTTTTTGAGTGGCGTCTCTGGGTGTCGTATTGTATGACTACTTTTATTACCTTGGGTTTTGCCTGTAAAAATAATTGTATGTGTAGATTAATAAATAAATAATTTGACTTATTTATACCGTAAATCTAATTAAAATAATGGATTTAAACATGTCAATATTAATTGTGTAAATAAGTATAAATGATTTAAGTAGTTAGTGTTTACACTTTTAACCGTCAATCATATTTTTTAAATTAGATGAGGTCGGCGTTTGCTATCTGACTACTCTGAGAAGAAAGGTCGAAACAAACTCAGAGGTCACAGTCTCTTTTAAAGTCCAGGTGTCTGAAATGGTTTTTTGAGGAACGAACCACACAGATTAAGTGGACAATGTCATCATCATCATAATTTCAGCCGAAAGACGTCCACTGCTGGACATAGGCCTCCCCCAAAACCTTAGTGCTTGCAATTTTTTGGGGGTAATTGCCATAATCGCCACGCTTGGCAGGTGGGTTGGCGATCGGAGTATGGTAGTAAAAAGCATAGAGAACGCTGCTGCCTATTCTCTAGTAAGTCCCTTAGTCGCTTTCTAGGAAACTCACGGGAAGAAATGGGATGGTGCTATTCTTTACGTCCGGCACCACAAGGAACCCCCGGCACCAGACGCAACAATGTGGTTAACAATAAATTATATAATTAATTATTCCTCCCGTATTCCCGAAGCTTAGTATCATGCCAGTAATGGTGATAGACCCATCAAATCCTTTATAAATGCTTTTCCAATGTAGAAATGATTGATTTGGTGTTAAGGAAATAATCTACGTACCCTTATTTTTCTAAAAACAGATCATTGATTTACAACCACTAGTCTTAGTTTTATCAATAATTTTATTATTGCTAAGTTGAATGATTGGGTTTTAGTTCTAACTTTCGGTTCCGATCAGTCTTAACTTTTACTGGGGCTAAAAGTTTGCGGGCCAAAATAAATATCAAATCAATTCACAAAAGGTTCCGCCAGTAGTTCGCAGACGAAAATAAGTATCAAGTTATATCGATAAATCGATTCGTCAAATCGATTCGTCAAATCGATTGTTTGGTGCACACAAGAGACGTATCACAACATTCAAAAGCACGTTGATATTGTGATTGCTGCTTCTCCTATGCCTCATCATAATTTTATCCTAAAGTAGTTCATGGCTGGCCATGGGGCAATCGCGGCCAATATTATAAGAAGAAAGATTTTTTGTTTTTTTTGTACCGATTAAGCTCCGAAACTCCTATACCGATTTTAACCATTTTTTCACCAAAATAAAGGTACATTATCAGAAAGTAACAAAGGCTATAATTTATTTGTGAAAAATTTGAGATCCTTAAGAAAATTGCAATAATGGAACCCAAAGTAGCAAAATTAGCAAGATGTAGCTAGTTGCCCATTTCAAAGCATAGTAGATCCCTATGGAGAAGAACGGTCAAGAAACTCCACGGACACTCTTTTAAATCATTATTTTTTACAAAAAATTGGTTACATCATTCGTGTTGAAATTATGCATGTGAGAACGATGTAAAAGACGTGCACGTTAAATGCATATGGTCTTATTTATAAAAAAGCTTATCGAAGGTTTAAGACATTCATAAGTTAAACTGCTTGATAAGCCTCATATAACCTTTGATACAATTTTGTATTCATGAACGTTTTATAAGTAATATGTCGTTTATAAATCAAACTGTAGCCATTTAACGAATAATTGTGACCATAGAAATTATAAACTATTTAATTGTCTACAGTTTCGGCACTTCTGACGCGGTGACGCCATTGTTAATTAAATTCGACACAGAATTTGAAACTGGAACTGTCAACTGATTGCTTGAAAATTGACTATTGATAACACAATAATTGTACGTCAAATGGTCAAATGTCATTTTCTTTGTAATCAGCTGGTCTAAAGCGTCAGCCATTTTTTCCTTAAAACACTGTTAAAGTAGGGTTCTGGCTTTTATAACTTTACTAACTTTTGCCAGCGGCTTCGCCCGCGTGGAGGTCGGTGTATTATACATATAAACCTTCCTCTTGAATCACTCTATCTATTAAAAAAACCCGCATCAAAATCCTTTTCGTAGTTTTAATGATTTAAGCATACATAGGGAGTTTTTGGCGGGATCGCGTTGGAACATGTCGCACGATATTTTATTTTCATGAAATTTTGTGAAATAGCGAATAAAATTGTATATTTTGGTAGTGAATTATGCAATTTAATTACGTGTGGGTCTACAAATGTAGTGAAGGTGAAAATAAGTGACTAACGTGGACTTTTCGTGTTCCCCCCAAAACTCCTAATAGGTTGATGTAAAGTTACTACCGCTTTATAATAAATTTGACTTGACTGACTAAAGACGACTATGACTGGTTTGTAACTTCGTGCCCGATATCGGGCCATTTACTTGATGGAAAAGAAAAATTACTTGACACTGGCTAAATGCACAAACCGTGCAAAGCCAAAACCCAAAAAAAAGCATACATAGGGATATAGGGACAGAAAAGCGACTTTGTTTTATACTATGTAGTGATGATGTAATGCTTTTATGAACAACATTTTTGAAAACCAGTCTTTAGTAACTGTTTAGATAGAATAGAATAGAACAGAATAGTTATTTATTTGCACAGAAAGTAGGAACATGTTACAGATGTTAAGTTTATAATGATCCTTATACTAATTGCCTTAATTAGGGCATGCAGACAGTTTAAGTAAATTAATAAAGACTAATTTATTATACATTATTAACACATTCAATCAAACCATACAAGTTTACCATCTCGAGAAGGAATTCAGAAAATAGTTTGAAATAGGCAGTACATACCATAATAAATTGGGATTATAAATTAGTCAAGCTCGAGGCCAAAACAGTTAAATTAAAACATATGTATAAATGATTTAGTACAAGTCAAGAGTAGGAGACAGAGATGTCATGTTATCAATTTTAATTCTCATTTGTCAAAAATTCGCCAATTGAGTAATAACATTTATTAATTATTAGAACAGTCAATTAGATGTTCGATAACTTTTTTATGAATAAGACCGTTAGTGTTTATATTCCCCATCAAGTTACGTTACAACCTATAAAGTGAACCACAAGCTGTGAGCGGCGATCCTCTCCGACCCTGATGACCCCATCACTCTTCTTCAAGAAAGCAGTAGGGCCACCAGCACAGCACACAAAAACAGACCGTGTTTCCGACCTCGCCGCCGAGGTCCTCGCGCCTCGCGAAGACCCCGAGTAAACGAATCCTCCCCCAACCGTCCCTTGCCCGCAGAAGTGCCAGCCCGCGCCGAAGCTGAGCAAGTAGAGTTAAAATCCCCATGATTAATAATAAAGAAATTATTGATCCAGCCTGTCCCCACTTGCTGCCCTCCCTGAAAGTGACTCCCTGAGCCGAGGCTCGTACCCCGCAGGGGGTGCCCTCAGTGCGCAGTTGCTGTAGGTTTTTAATTTTAGTTTGTAAGCCCTGGCTGGAGGCTCTTAGCCTAAAAACTATTAGTCCCCACAGGAAAGCCCGGTTAAGTAGTTACGGCCTCTCAAGGTCAACTACGAGATGCCCTACCCAAAAAAAAAAAAAAAATGAGCGGCGATGCACTTTGTGTTCATTTACAGCTCAAACATAGCCATTAGTGCTTGCTATCGACTGCCCTATTTATACACCGTGAAATTGAAATGGTTGTTTTCCCGCAGCATAACAACTTGCCCTAAGGAGTACTTTCGAAGCATAGAGTAAAAGTAAAAAAAAATACAACTTTTTTGTTTTAAAACAATTAAAAAAATATTCATCAATTCGATAAAACACTACTCAATAGTAACACTAGAGGTAACTTGTGGGTACTACTCGAATCGCACGCACCTCCGACAAAGGGAACAGCAATGCATAAATGTTCAAAGCAAAATAAACTCTCGCACGTGGTGATTTTTAACAATGGTTAATTTGCCAGTTTTTGTTTCTAAAATTTTGTTTGTTTATAAAACGATTGTATTACCCAGACAAAACTATTTCGCTGCGGGAAAACAATCATTAAAATTTCACGGTGTATAAGATGGCTGTGTTTCCTTAAGATACATTATTAAATACGGCTTTTAACGATAACGCTATAATGAGCAAATAAAATATACAAAAAAAAAGAATAATAAGGCTGTAATGCTCCATCTGCTGGGTCACAAGCCTTCTTTTTTCGAGATGGGAGTGGGCTACAATCTACCACGCGGGCCCTTGCGGGTTGGTAGATGTCACATGGCTAAAAATATTTTTGGTTCTAAAACATGCCGGTTTCCTCAAGATTTTCCTTCACCGTTTTAAGAGCTACGGTGATGAGATAATTCACACAAAGTAAGGCACCTGCCTGGATTTGAACTCACGTCCTACTACTACTTGTAAGTTGGAACCGATACCATAAAGCTAACAGTGCTCTCTCTCTCACAAAATAAAGACTATAACAAAAAAACGGGTGAGTATGAAAGATGTAAGGAAGTCAACACGGAGATGACGGCTGATTACAGATGTATGTATAGTCAAACGAGCCAATATTCAGTTTTTTTTACCGAGGGAAAAAAAGGGTGAGGTTCTCAATTTAACTCTTTGGACAGGCCCTGAATGATCCTTAAGATAGATTATTTTACTCAAAAGAAAAATTCCTGTATTTTTTAAAGGATCAAAACTGTTTTCACAGATTTCTCGACAAGCTTACCTAAACCGGGAATTGTACCAGCTAAAATTAACTTGATTCCCGGGATTTTTCGAAATGCTCACATAAAGGTAAGCATGTTAAGAAATCTGTGAAAACCGTTTTGTAGTTTCCCTTCGGGCCCCATTGATATTTTCCACCCTGTATATTTAATTTTTTATGTATGTTCAGCCTTCACTCCGTTATTTATTAATCGATTTCGATGATTCTTTTTTTGTTGTGTAGGGATATAACCTAATCATTTTAATTAATTGATTAGTAATTTAAATAAACTTATTTTGAGTCGGCGCCAAATAAAATGATTAATTACTTACGTAAAGCCTTCTCCATTTCTACATACATATAAAATTTAGATAATTTATTTATTTACGTCAATCTTACTGATAACTACCATTACAGATCTGCGATCCAATGCGATAGAGTGGCCTTACATGCTAATCCTTAATCTACATTCTATAAAAATACATAGTATTTCCTAAATCTTAACCCTACATCTAAATAACATATTATATATAATGCAAATTTTGCGAATTCACTCAAGCTGCAACACAATACATCAACCCTCTCATGAAACTGGTTCACCACACGCATGGCTCTAGTGAGAGGAGTCCTCTCCAGTAGGTTGGTTCTGGCTGCAGGCACAGTAAGCAGGGGCGGCTGTCACCGCCTCCACACGTACCGGTCAGGCACGCAAAGTTCCAGGTGCCGCAACACTGCCGGGTTATGCGCCCCGCCACGCAGTAGCTTCACTACATACGCTGCGACTGCCCGTCCCGTCACACCTTTAATGCGTTGTACCCTACCGTACCCAGTACAAATAGTGTAGGGTATATCAATGGTTAAATAAGATAATAAAGGGCTAAGTAACAATAGCTGCACGGGTCGATCGATCAGGTTAAGCTACGCTTGCCACGGTTGGTACGTGGATGGGTGACCATGTTTACATACCAATACCCCTCCGTGCCTCGGAAAGCACGTTAAACCGTTAGTCCCGGCTGTCATTTGTGGATCTTTGACAGTCGTTACGGGTCGTCAGAAACCCGAAAGTCTGACAACCAGTCTTACCAAGGGGAATCGTGTTACCAAGTAACTGGGTTGCGGAGGTCAGATAGGCAGTCACTCCATGTAAAATACTGGTATTCAGCTGCATCCGGTTAGACTGGAAGCCAACCCCAACATAGTTGGGAAAAGGCTAGACAGATAATGATGATAATACCAATGGATAAATACGCTCAATACTCAAGCCTTCAAAGGTTTATAAATGTTATGCTACTCAGTTATTTTTCGTCGGTGTCAATGTTTATTATATTTTCAGCATTATTAATAAAAAATTGAGTACTCCTAACTCTAACGACATTGTAGTTGCATGCAAGCTGGAGTGTATACCATAACAGCTCGCACACAATACAAAGCCAAAGGACCACGCTACCGCATTAGGAATTTCCTATAATGATAGCTGTGTTTGTGACAAATAAATAAATAAATAAATTGACAAAAAAACAAGATAATGAATGCTTAAGGGGAATGCTCCAACTAGCCCGCGAAATTCAAAATTTCTTGCGTTTTTTTTTAATTTGCAGGCCAGTGCTAGGTTGTAAGTTGATTAAAATATTATTCGCAGCTGTAAGACGTATGTAGTTACAGAATTATCATCATCAAAATCACCAATACGACCCTCTAAGTTCATAAAGGCGTAGGAACAAAAAAAAAACAGAAAAAGTCATTCCTACAGCTTTATGAACTTAGAACATTGTATTGATGATCTTGATGATTATAATTCTGTAACTACATATGTCTTACAGCCACGAATAATATTTTACTCAACATACAACCTAGCACTGGCCTGCAAATTAAAAAAAAAACTAAGAAAATTTGAATGTCGCGGGCTGGTTGGAGCATTCACCTTAAACGAACCAATCCTAAGTTCTATATTAATTATACAAAGTGTTTCCTCCGAAGAGATTAATGCAAAAGCTGCACCGTTCCCGCAAACCACTTAACCAAGTCTGACTAGTTTCAAGACATTTATAATTCACTACCCATATTCTAGGCATGTTCGTACTATGTACGTCTCTTAGCTGGTATGTTTGGACTGTTGCATACCGACTTGAGTCCGTAAACTACATTGCAGGGTAGTTTATGAATGAACGAGCTTATACACCCGACTACGCAGGCATGGAGGTCGAAAATTATCACACAGGAAGATTTTGACGTGATAAAAGTTAACTTATGTGCTATTCCAGGATACAAACTATCTTTTTTCCGAATTTCATCCCAATCGGTTCAGCCGTTTTCGCGTGATTGGGTAACAAACATCTAAACATACAAACTTTTACATTTTTATATATAGTTAGGATTAGGATTTTATGATAGAATTCGTTTCAAAGCTAACTAAAACAAAACAGGTATTACTTAGGTACAATATAGCGTAATTTTCATGCCCCCTCTGCAGCCAGGCTATGAGCATGATGTCTCTTATTTGTGACCCGAAAAGTAGGCAGATAAACAGGGTATTTGGCAGAACGTTGAACATACGAAATTGGTGAATAGGTGGGGTCATCTGCTACTTACTCAGCCCTAATTAATGTGGCCCAGGCCCCCTGGATATTAAAAACATTTTTTTTTGCTTTCACCACCTTATTAACTTTAAAGTGTAAGTTTTTCTAAAAAACCCCACCTATCCACCATTTTCGTATGTTTAACGTTCTGCCAAACACCCTGTATAAAGGGTGTAATTTTAATCACCGTTAACTTCATAAAGGGTCGTTGTACTCATCATTATGAACAACTTTTACTATGGGCCCAAACCTGAAATCGCGAAAATAAAATTAGCTGTTCCTTATATTTTGACGAGATACGCGAACATAAATGTAGGGAACAGCTGATTTTTTTCGCGATTTCAGGTTTGGTCCTCTAGTAAAAGTTGTTCATAATGATAAGTACAATGACCCCTTATGGGGTTGCCGGTGATTAAAATTACACTTTGTATAACAAAAGACATTCCCGATATTATTGCATTATATGAGGTGACACAATTTTTAAAACCGATGTAGCATTTCATATTTTGGCGACACTTTGCTCGTCAGATATTTTTGTCATTCCTTTCGATGTCATATTTTTGTGCTGCTACTTGTATATGAGTTACACAAATGATCATGAAAAAACATATTTGTTGTCATCTTGCTGACAAATATAATTAAATGAATCATGAATCAGATATTATGGCCGTACCTTCCATAGTACGCAAAATATGTTTATACTCGTGGCTGTGCGGTGTTAACACTTTCCCTTGAGCAGGCCTAGCGTAGTACGTAGTTTCATGAGAATAACAGACCAGATTATAATGGTAGCATTACCTTTGACGTCTGGCTTACTGCACCGCAAATAACCACGGTTACCCTGTGGGCAACCTCTCCACATTCACAAACACATTGACGTCACTCAGGCAAATAGTTCACTGAAGCCAACTCCCGCACACTGGTCTCTGTCTAGATTTAGTGCTAACTACGTGATTGTTATGTAAATCTCAAGATTTGTCTCATTTGGTTAGTGGCCGCAAAAGGATTCGATTTGGAGGATTGTTAGATTACGTAGATTAACTACGTTGGCAGATGAGGAATAATGACTTTGTTATAGTCCTCTAGCTGCTTATTTGTATAACAAAGTGGTTAGTTCAATGTTTTGTGAAAGAAAGGAAGAAAGAAAGGAAGAAAGAAAGAAAGAAAAGAAAGAAAATACGTTTATTTAGCACAGACTAAAAAGGCACACAATATACAGTAAAAAAAAAACCTCAAAAGTGTGATGTCAGAAACTAGCAATAAAGTGTGTCTCATGGCTGCGCTAAAAAGGCCAGTTCAGCAAAAATGCCAGACAACTAATTCCTGACGCTGGTTTTCAACTAGACCTGACGTGTGACGTGACGGATGTAAACCAGCTTTATACCAATACTGCAACGTGGCGTGTGTGCATACTTAAATAAAATAAATTTGCGTCATTTACAAATAAATAAATAGCAACGAGTAGTACATAAATAGTGAGATGTTGAAATTGAAATAGTTTGTTAGCTAGTAATTAGATTTAGTACCAGGGGGTACCAGGGGGGGGTGTCTACGTAACGTAAGATTTAACAGAGATGCTAAGTTTTGTCTCTGTATCCCACCACACTAGGCGAAATAAAATTAAAAAAAAACAACCGACTTCCGAAAGCACTCTACAAAATGAAAAATATTTTGAATTTTTAACTAAATTAAAATTATTTAAAATTAATATTATTTTTCACGTTGTAGTGTTTTTTCGGAAGTCGGTTGTTTTTTTTTTCGGGAATAGTTTCTATTTTCACTTGTAAGTTACGGTACCTACCCCACACCAATTCGTATAACAGTACTTGCTATGTAAAAACAGTGACAGGAAGGCGTAAAATGTCATCTAGGTACACAAAGTAGATTAAAAACGTATTGTTGAAGCTATCACAAAAAGTACCCAAGCAAAGTCAAAAAAAATCATATTAAATATTTTTTTAAATCGATTTACAATTGCCGGAGATATCGCGGAACATACATACAAATAAAACATTTAGATGAATTAAGAACCTCTTCCTTTTTGAAGTCGGTTAGTAAAAGTCTAAATAAAAGTGCGCTGTTAGATTTCCAACGCTCGTCTCGGCACCGAATGCTTAACCAGATTTTGGCTTATCGGCAAGTAGCGTAACTGCATCCAGGACACTTCTGGCCAGAGCAACAGCGACCCTAGTATCCGTTTTCTAAGGACTAAGCCTCGGATTTTTTAAGCACTCACATGTCCCCGGAAAGCGGGTTTGCAGACTAGCAGCCCATTTGCATAGCACATCTTCAATGAAAAAAACACATCCATTACTTTATAGGTTTGAAACATTTGTCTCTTCAACAAAGTAAATGACACAAATGAACTGTCTACTTGAAAAGCTTTTTTAGCTCTGTGCTGTGTATCACATACGAGGAGTGACGGAACAAAAGCCATTATTGTCCAGGATATGTTTTCTTTTTATTTTTCTTCGCTTCTCAAAGTTGAAATACACAGCCCAATACTAAAAAACCGCTTCAAAAACCAGTAATTCCTACTGAAAAAAAATGTTAAAAGTCGATGGTTTGATCCAAATCCTACAAATACACCACGTTGAAACAAAAACCATTAAATTCGTTTCAAATGTCGTTAAGTCCAAGTTATATTCGAATCAAATTGATTTTCCTCGATTGTTTCGATAAATATTTTTAATCTGCAGATATAGGAAATACCTACCTATTTCATTTATATTGTTATTTTTCAAATCCCGTCAATTCCAAAGTAGTCATTTCACACACGATAAATTCGTTGGATCAAATACCGATAAATCCAGACTGACTTAATCTATACCCCATAAATCCAAAACGGCTTGAACAAAAACCGTTATCTCCATATTTCTTTGCATAATATCTCCTTAATAACAATCGTTATTTTCGAAAATATTTCACTACCCTAACTATAGGTAATTTTACTATAAGTTTGTTAAAAAAAAATGTATCTATAAATTACACTATGCTAAATGGTTTTTATCATTTTCTGAAAATAAATACAAAATGGATTTAACGGTTTTTTATTAATTACTCCTCTTCTTACTTAACATACACATACATAGGTATGTAGGACAACCGGCATTGTCCAAATACATTAGTACATTGAGTGCCTTTAAAAGCACATCTGTAACGTTGTCGATTTGCGACCGGGGACGAGTGTCGTTATTGGCCATTTTCGGTGCAGTAACAGCTTTGTCGAACTGCTATATGTAGACCTAGTTTTGTCGGACTGTTAAATCTAGATCGGGAAAATGTTTTAGCTTCCCTTACGGGTAGCTAAAACATTTTCCCGACCTTTTTTGTAATATTGTTTATTACATTTTGTTCTTTATTTTCTGTTATTTCTGTAGTGTATGCAAACATTAGTAAATGTAAATAGGTATATATTTTACTTATCTAACTGCCGGTTACAATGAGAACTTACTGGATCTCAAAAGGTTGCCATTTTGATGCAAAATTAACTAGTCACCTGCGATTTTTATCGACTTATGTAAGTGGCGGTGATTCGGAATGTGTCCTCACATTCCGAATCACCGCCACTTGTTAAAAAATAAAAAAATCGACCTGTATGTAACTCTGATGATGTAACTCTCCCATTAATTTGTAATGGTTTTCGTTTTCAAACACTTTTAATACGATTTGACAGCACATAAATACCCATCAGGGACATGACCTTGATTTTCATAAAACTGAAATATCGGAGATTTTGAGGAAAAAAATTGCGTTAGATTGATTTTCACCCGTGTGAATCGAAGTTCATTTTACGAAACCCAAGGGATAGAAAACGATACCGATTATAATTTTATGCCGGAAACAAAACAGTGTAAATCAAACATTTGTACAGAGATCATAAAGAGGGTGCGATAAATACGTTGACATAGGTCACCCGGTATACGTAGGCGTAACTTTTATCCATGTATTTTACCCTTTCAAATTTATTTTTGTTAGAGATTTAAAAATAAATTGATATTTTTGTTAGAGATTTAAAAATAAATTGATATATTTTGTTAGAGATTTAAAAATAAATTGATATTTTTGTTGGAGATTTAAAAATAAATTGACATTTTTGTTAGAGATTTAAAAATAAATTGACTGGACCGGACTATACAAGGTCGAAAGATTTGATAGTTGCAATTAGGTTTAGTGAGCAATGACATGGCACGGATTCTCGTTCTGATCCTGCCTGATATTTATTTAATCTTGTACAAAAATATACTTGAAAAGCAAAATCCACCTATTACGTTCCCAATGCTGGCACACAAGCCTCCTATCTGTGAGAGGGAGTGAGCCATAATCCACCACGCGGACCCAGTGCGGAATGGCGGATGTCAAATTTCTTATGGACATGCCGGTTTCCTCACGGTGTTTTTCTTCATGTTTTTGACAGCATTGCTGACATACACCAAGTATAGTCCTCTGGGTTCGAATTCATGACCAACAACTCGTATGTCAAGGCCACCACTGCTCTCTGCTGCTTTATTTGAATGATATTATTTTATTTATTTTCAACGATAAGTAGCCTTTTCGTGACCATTTATGCAAAATCGGCGGAAAGGATAAAACTCGTGCAGCAATTCTTTACTGTGTTTTTAGAAGCTCGTGGTTGTGGATGCCGTATACGAAATTTTGAGGTATAGAGTGATTTCAAAACGTGTGGCAACTATCCGGCTTTTAACCTACGCCTTTAGCCTGCCAAGCAGTGGTGGGCCAGTGGTAACGGCCGCGACTTACAGTTGTAGGTCGTGACTTCGAACGCATATAAGCTTTACTTTGTGTAAATTATTTTATCACCACTGCTCCCAAAACGGTGAAGGAAAACATCGTGAGGAAACCAGCGTGTCGTAAGACGAAAAAAATCGTAGACATGTGATATCTACCAACCTGCACTGGGTTTGCATGGTGGATTACGACCTACTTCCTCTCATAGAGAGGAGGCCTGTGTCCCAGCACTAAAAACATTATTGACTGATATTTGTTTCTTGTACTTCACCCTACAGCAAGCAATTATAGATTCACAACCAGCCTCTCTTTTGTTCCAGTCAGTCTCAGTGACGGTGTCGGTGCTGACGCTGACCTTCATCTCGGTGGACCGCTGGTACGCCATCTGTTTCCCGCTCAAGTTCAAGTCCACCACAGGCCGCGCCAAGACCGCCATACTTATTATATGGCTGCTGTCTTTGTTATTCAGTAAGTATATATCTTTTGGGTTATGTTTTTATTACCAAAATGCTCATCATTCACGTGGATTTAAAAGACATACAACTCAAAAAGGACTGGGGTAGTCGATGGGGCCGAAAGGTTCTGAACTGGTGGCCGCGTACTGGAAGACGTAGCGTTGGAAGGCTTCCCACAACATGGATCCATGACCTGGTGAAGGCCGCAAGAATTAGCTGGATGCGAGAAGCAAAAAACTGGTCGAAATGGCGGTGCTTGGGGTGGGATTATGTTCAGCGGTGGACGTCTTTTGGCTGAAATGATGATGGCGATACTCATGTCTGCGGTTTGCCAAAAGAGCAATTACCTCATATGATAAGACTTCTGGATTAAACAAAACAACATCACACCTGTATTTGCCTAACTAGTACGTAGAAGTATAAAGTAATCACACAATTTACCAGTCACCTGTATTAACATAACATCACACCTTAGTAAACCAGGGTTGGGCAGAGGTGTACCTATGACATACCCACATTTCCCTAGTTCCATTTAAGTCTCATGTAATAGTGGGTGAGCCTACAAGCCAATTGTGAATATAAGCTAACTATTTATACAGGGTGTAACAGAAACTCTATTGCTATCCAAAAGCACTAAACTAACAGCTGGTAAAGAATCACTATACACAGTTTCAGCTCAAAATGAAATACTCTAAGAATATGTTTTTTTAAATTCAAATCATAACAAACGTGTCACTGCACTACGTAGGTCAATAACTTTCCACATTACTTGCCAATATCACGATAAATCTCTTCCGAGTGATGTGTTTATTTCAACTTGAAAAGTTCGGTTTCTGGTATCAATGTATTAAAAATTCTCATTCGTTCCGAACATGTAGAGATAGGATTAAAAACCCTGGAAGGGGTATATCGTTTAATATCATCCAAAGAAGCCGTGCCGTTGGTATGTTTATACTCTTTCCGTTACGCGTTGTAAATCTATACAATACAGTACATACAATACAAATAGATAAAATTGAAGTTTATGTTTTTAATGTCAAAATAACAGTTTTTTATTAAATGCATATGAAAGTAAATACGGTAGTTTGACAAAAAAGAAAAAACTTTTTGTCTCTCTGTCTTTATCCCCAAAACGCCTGAACTGATTTTGAAAGGACTTTCACTGATAGCTGACGTTACAAGAAGTAACATACTTCTTGTCCCGCTAGCACGTCCCCGTAATTTCTGAAATCCAAGTGGGTGAAGCTACGGGCAGCAACTAGTGATGAATAATATTTCATCATAATTGGCTGAAATTGGCCCCTCAGAACCATAAAAAGAAACTTCAGACTCGGAAATTGTAGAATATCAGAATCCTTGATACGATACTTCAAATTCAAACACGATATGCGCCCTACCACTGTTATTCTGTCCATCAGTAATCATTCCCCGAGCCTCCTTGAAAAGCTTTCGTATGGCCAAAGTAAATAAAGGCAATTTCACAACATTAATCAAAAGTGCGTGATTGGATGTCTGCCGTTCTTTAAAAGAAAATATGAATACTCGTGTCCTAATTAAAACTTTAAGATAACGTGCCAGCGCAAATTGTGCGTCTTGTTGGTGCGAATAGGACGGAAAGATGTTGTCTGTATCGTTATAAGTACAACCGAAGTCGGGCAGGAAGCGATAATTTTCTTTGTGTATTCAATGCAATTCGATGTCCGACTCGAAAACATCGACATCGAATGTTCCCATGTTGAGATTCGTAAAACAAACACAACTTACTGCACCTTCCTCACTGCTCACAGTAAGACTGACGTTGTTGGTAATCGAACCAAACACAACACTGTTGGGTATTTTAGTCATTAAGAATGCAACACCAAAATTAACATGTAAATTCATATTATATGATCTGTGGCAACACTCCCCTTATTACTGTCACACTGGTCCAATACACATATGAAGATAAAATAGTCCACCCTTTCATTTATTTTCCTCGACACCAACGCTACCAGCACCTATCAGCAACCAACACCTATTACACCGCTGCACAAACACCTTGCGCGCGGTCTGCACGCACCGGCGCACACTGGTCCCAAATTAAAAAAAAGTGGACATTGATAGTAGACCGCTGATATTTTTTTTTATTGTTGATACAATGATAACAGATAAGGCAAAAAAATATTATTGTCCTACTTCAAATACTTTTCTGTAAAAAAAATATTTCTTTTTTTTTTGTATGGGAGCGATTACATTTTACTCAATTTCTCAAAAACTTTAAGCGATGTCGAGATGGCAATCACATATGTTAGAAAACTAATAATTCTGAGTATTTGGCTCGAAGAAACTTATTGCTTATCTCTGCGTACTTTCGAGATAATAGTGACAGAAAATAACATTTTTTTTTAATGTTAATTTTTTGCTTTTTTTTAATCATAGCCTTACTTTAGCACATAATTATAATGTATGCGTAATGTCAAATAAGTAAAAAGAGACTTCTCTGTAAAAGAGGTTATGGGGGCTCACTAATGACTGAAAAGCTATGACCTTTCTGAAGGAGTACTTTCATCAGTTCTAAAAAACAATCAAAATGAAGACATATTAAGCTGCAAACATAAAGTTGAATATGTTCACAAACGATTCTGAAAAAATATTATGGTGAAAGATTAATATTTGGGTCTATATTCTCTTGAGAAATCTCTATTTCCTCGTTTTCCAACGAAAGCAATTCATTGTTCAAGATCAAAGCACTAGCCTCTGGAAACAACTGTTTATGTAAACGAGCAAACTTTGGTTTGATATGGCTGATGTAAGGATCTGAGCTAATTAGAAAGCTGTGGATAATGTCTAAATTAGTCTGAACTCTACCGATTTTTCTTGTATGTGCCATTCTAACATTCCGGAAATCTTTATTCCTCGCTTCGGAAGCTTCTTCGGAAAGCATGCCTATCGGAATAAAGGAGAAATTTTCACAAATATCAGCACCGTGTATCAACAATTTATGGACACTTGAAGGCATGTAATACCATGGATATAAGTTTACATATAGCATTGCTGTTTCTTTACAATATTCCCTAAACAAGTTGGTATTAATAAGTTGACCAGATGAAATTGTTTGTAAAATGACTGCAAATCTCTTGATTAAATCAGGGTGGATACCCGTTATTTCAGCAGATACTTCATAATTTTCAAAAAACCTTCTTGCCGTGTTACCGTCATTGGTTGTACCAAATCCCTGTTTTACTATGTCAATTAACAAACCAGTTCTTTCCCGGAATTCTTCTTGTGTCAAATTCTTTTTAATTTCTTTTAACAATTTATCTTCTTTTCGTGCAGCCCACTTTTTGAAGTCTAAGTTGTACGAAATGTGTAAAATACATTCCATACATCTTATCCACATATGAAGCGAAGACAGACCATATTTATACATATCTTCTCTGATGAGTCTTTTGGATACAAAGTCCAAGTCATTCATTTTGCTAGGTGGGGTATTGCAAATATTACAAACAGCTGCAGAAGAAGTATTGGAAATCACAGTAGAAATTTTCCCATCAATCATAGTCATGTACAAATCATGTTTAATATCAAAATTATCTACAATTGTGGGAACAAGATTACGAATTTCTTCCTCTAAGGATGCACTTTCCTTCTTTATCAATTCATTTGTTTCTTTTGCAAATATAAAGCCAATTGGACGACAATAGTTTGTTGAAGAGGGAGCAGGATTTTGCCACAAGATAGTACCACTCTCTTCTTCCAAACGAAGCGGAACCAAACTAATCATGAAAACTGAAGAATCGTCAATTTTAGTGTCGGAGTGTGACTTTTGTTTATAATTACTTTGAGAAGATGACCCGTCAAAACCCCATTTGCTTATTAGTTTTAGCGATTTTTTGTCGGCAGAGTTGTGCTGAATTGTTTTTAATATCCTATTAGTTGTCAAATCTAGAAGCGATTGAAGTCTTATCTTAGCATCAGATTCAGTTACAGTTATGTCTGACTCTGGAGGATAACAAGTTTTTTTAGCTTCCAGGAGCTTTTGATAGGATGGAAGACCATACATTTTCTCTGAAGCAAGAATAGTTCTTAAATTTCGATATTGCCATTTTGACAAATTTGTTGAGGTGTAAAGCGCTAACGTTTTATCATCTGGTAAACACGGTTTGTCAGTCTTTTTAGCGAATAGTACATCATATACCATCTCACATTTTTCCTTGTTTTGGCTGAGTTCGTTTAATATAGCTGCTAATTTTGTTTTTTTAGACTCTTTTAATTTGGCACATAAAGCATAAACTAATTCCTCCTCTGTGTGATCTAGAAGTGTTAGAGAACGCCTTTTCTTCTGTTTATCAGATATATCAACAAATGGTTTTTTACTTGTACCATAACTTAATTGATGAGTATCCACTTGCGTTTCGAAATTTGGAATTACTTCCTCGGCAACTTTAAAAATGCTGCTTAAATCAATATTTTGACATTTTGGCCAAACTATTTGGGATTGTAACCAGTCTGAATTTTTGTTAAGAAAGGTCTTTTGAGCTCTACTGGAAGCAGACCATCTTTTTGAGATATTACTTGAAAAATTACGACAAAATAATTTAATATTACTCAAATCTTCGGAAGACAATTCAACACCAATACGTTCAATAAGGGCATTAAATAAAAATTCGACATTTTTAAAACCACCTCCTGATTTAAGAACAACGTATAAGTCTAAGTTGGTGACAAATGCGGACATATTATAATTTTAAGGAAAATTGAAAACAAATTAGAATCAAAGATATCAAAGACAAAGTGACTTTGATTTTAACAAAAAAAATTACGAAAACAAATTCGACGAAAGAAAGACAAACAAAAATTATTTGATTTTAAAATCCAAAGATTCAAAATACAACAATAACAAAACAAACAAACAACAAGCATTTCTTCAAGCGCACAGAAAAAATAAGGACACGTCTTATCGCAACCACATTTAGTTGTACACTGAGTGAGGTGTACGCGCGCGATTCGTGACCGTATTACGTTACGTCATGAGAGGCGGCCATCTTGTTATCCCGGCAAACTCGCGTCGAAGCTCCATTTTGCTGGCCAGCGGACCTATTGCGATATGAGTAAGGCTATGATTAAAAAAAAGCGAACAATTAACATTAAAAAAAATTGTTATTTTCTGTCACTATTATCTCGAAAGTACGCAGAGATAAGCAATAAGTTTCTTCGAGCCAAATACTCAGAATTATTAGTTTTCTAACATATGTGAATGCCATCTCGACATCGCTTAAGGTTTTTGAGAAATTGAGTAAAATGTAATCACTCCCATACAAAAAAAAAAGAAATATTTTTTATAGAGAAAAGTATTTGAAGTAGGACAATAATATTTTTTTGCCTTATCTGTTATCATTATGTCAACAATAAAAAAAAATATCAGCGGTCTACTATCAATGTCCACTTTTTTTTAATTTGGGACCAGTGTGCGGCGGCGCGGCGTAACCAACGCGTCATCGTCGGCTCGCTAAGGTGCGATGTGGCAGCGACATGGCTTGGCCCGACGGCCACTCGTTTCCAAGGATTCCACGGCTACGGACGATTCTCCTCTCTAACTGAATTGATTAATTTTTAATCAGGAAAGTTTAGTATTGTAATAAGTACGGCATTTGCCTGTTTAAATACAGTCCACTTTTATTTGCTCATCGCGCTAACATTGATCCGGCTCGAAGGACCAGTCGAGTCCGTGGAAGAGAGTTTCTCTCGGGCCGAGCCATGTTGCCGCCCGCCACGCCGTGCGCCGCAGTGTTTCAATGATGACGCGTTGATGACACCGCGCGCAAGGTGTTGTGTTGGGTTCGATTCTTAACTGACCTTGACCTGCCGCATTTAATCGCGTGAGCTCATGAATCGTTCGTCTAGTCGCTGCAAAAAGAAGCGGAAGACCGTGCGACTCCCCTTACTTGTCGTTGCGACACTGCAACTCGACGTCAAGTGTGCGTAGCTTTGAACAAAATAAATGAAAACTGTTGGCCGCACCCCGCTGTTACGTCAAGTTGCATGTTGCACAGAGTGTACCATCTAAAAGTATTCATGTTTAGTATGAAAAATATCTTAAAATTGTTTGTTTATATGTTTGTAGGTATGGGATAATCTCTGAAAGTACCTAGTTATTTTATAACAAAAATGATTTAACTGATAGAAAGATCAGAAGTTAGATACCGACTGAATATCGGGATAAAAAGACTTTATGTCCAAATCCAGGTCATGGTCTATCTAAGCATGTGCTAAATTTAATCTAAATCCTTTCATCCGTTTTAGCGACAAAAGTCACAAAATAACACAAAACATCAAATGCTTTCTCTTGTATATTTATAAAAATAAAATCCCTATTTCCCTTAGTCACGATATCACACGAGAACGGCTGGACACATTTTGTTAATTATTTATTGTTGTATTTGTTATTGTAAGGAGAAGGGTCTGAATAAGAAAGTTGCGAATAACAATACATTAGATAGGACAACGTCTGTCAGCTCAGCTAATTATTTATAAATATTAAGTTAAGATATTGGATAACCAAGGTATAAACACACACACCTACAAATGATACTCTAAATTAAAATTCCTGATATAAAACTTTGTGATACTCTGACAAGAATGGAGATAGAAAACATTCTTCACAGGGGTGGGTACCGTTGACACCCTTAAGAGTGAGAAACCCTAAAAAATAACGTCTTCATTTGGCTGTTAATACCAGTACCAAATTATTTCCAAATGATGTCATTTCTGTCTCATAGTCAAAACTCTCTTGTTCCGTGTCTCTTAATTAATTCGTTATTTAATAATTTATTTCCACTTTGAAACGTCATTTTATACTGAAGTTTTCACGTATCTCTTTATTAAATATTCACGTTTTAATAAAGATAATAAATTCTATGTTTCGTGTAGGATCATCCTGCCGTCTCTCTTGGGTGTAAAAAGCGTCTATAACATTAGGTACCTGAATTCTCTTGAGAGTTTTTTGAATAGTAAATATGAAACATTATACATCCCTCACGCTTTTGTATCCCGAAGGATTACTGTCTATGCAATAACGATGAATATAATGTGTTGTTTGTGTAGTACGAAGATGCCTGCACACCAAAAGCTTTTGTTTATACTTGTGGTGTTTATGGAGAAAGGTAAACGACCAGATTTTAAATACACGCATTTATTCGAATGTCTTCTCGATTGATTTTTCGATTGCTTCGATTGACTTATCCTGTAGGTACAGAACATGACATAGCATGTGCCTTGCTTGTGGCTAAGTGATCACAGCCGCACGTGTCGACAGATCAGGCTTCCAAAGTCATCTTTATATACCAAAACCTGTCTCGGAAAGCGTGTTAAGCAATTCCTCCCAGCTGCCATTTGTGGAGCTTTGACGCTTGTTACGTGTCTTCAGGAGCCCGGAGTCTGACAGTCTTAGAATGTGAAGGTCAGATAGGCAGTCGCTCCATGTAAAATACTGGTATTCACTTGCATCCGGTTAGACTGGAAACCAATAGCTGGGCAGATGAGCCTATTTTGCCTTCGTGGGGCTTGTGGCTAAGTAAAAACAGCCGCACGGCTCGATCGATCAGGTAAAGCTACGCTTGCCGCGGTTGGTCCTTGGATGGGTGACCATCTTTACATACCAAGATCCCTCCGTGTCTCGGAAAGCACGTTAAGCCGTTGGTCCCGGCTCTCATTCGTGGATCTTTGACAGTCCTTACGGGTCGTCAGGAGCCCGAATTTTTTTAAATTTTTTATTTATTCCCAAACACATACAACTATGTAAAATATTGGTATTTTGGTATGTATACTGGTATTATTTATTTAATCGTAGTGTGATATTTTTAGGATTTGCTTTCCACTTTCGAAACAGCGCATCTTTATATTCTAGTAGTTTTTGCAACTTTTTATTCACCCAGATATTAGATTCACGTTGTTCGATATTTTTTTCAGTTTTCGACGTGCTGTATATGTTGCCAAAAATTTCGAACAGTTGCTTAAGTAATTCTAAAGGGTCTTCAAGACACATGAGATTATTCCATTTTACATTACGTAACTTAGTTTTAACCGATTCATATTAAGCGTCGTGCGATAACAAGGAGGCATCAGCTGTTTATCCACTTCCACGCCAGATGCAGATCTGGTTAGACTAGAAGCCGACACCAACATAGTTGTGAAAAAAGTAGGCAGATGATAGCTATATTGCCCTCAGTTTTGCTCGCAAGGTTTTTTATACCAGACGCAAAAAGAAGTGTTTCACGCAAAAAGTTTGACTGCTATGTGTGTATGTAGGTAATATTTTAATCTAAGGATCGTCGTGTCACACACCAAACAAACGAGGTCCGGAAATGCATGTATGCTATTGTAGAAAGGATAAAATTTTCATTAGCCGTCCCTCGACACGACGATCCTTTGATCAAGATTTTTCCTACAACTTCTTATTAAGGTGAATCTTGTCGGCACTTTTTCCATACAAAATTCGGGAGTGTATTACTTCACTGTTCAACAATGTACATCAAAAATTAAACATGGTATGGCTTTGTCTCATTATTGATATTGTCTGTACGGAGACAGAATACTAAAATAAAAAGCCATTCAAAAGTTATGAGCCAACAAATATTAGTTTTTCTTGCTAATTTAAATTTGGGCGTGTTTAAGTAATAAAAGAAGTATAAAATCTCCAAAACCAAGTCGGTACCGACAAAGTTCAATTATCGAAAAATTCAATAAACTTTATTGGTCATTAATTTATGAAGTGGTTTTTTCATAAAACCCGATCTTCCAAAGGAGGTTTCTTAATTTTTTCGCGAATCTTTCACTATAAAATGATCCTGCATCTTACTCAATAACGTTGTGCGTGTAGATTAACGTCTAAGTGCTCATCACTGATACTATCTCTGTTGTACACAAATCCTGGTGAGCCAGCGTGATTTTTAGCCAGGCCCACCAGTGAGTTCTAGTCCGCGACTAGGTTCCCCTTAAACTTAAAGAGCCAGTAGGTATATATAATTGTTTTACGTTTTAGAGGTTTTTTTTTGGTTTTGAATTTTTTAAATTTAACTTGTATTTTTCATGCGCCTTACCAGATTACACACAAGGAGAGAATAGTAAACCATAAACAATATTACACAATAGACAAGTCATATTAACAATTATTTTTTTTAACTCAAAGATTTATGGTTTCTATTTCATGTTTATACTTAGTGTGTAAGATTCAGTGCAAACTCTCATAAAAACATACTGGAATTCTAAGTTCCTGTTAGTCAGTGGTTTTGACATCAAGTTGGTTTTATTTATTACCACTAACAAAAACAGTTCAGTTAGGATATTTGGTATATTATATTTTATTGTTTTTTCTTTAATAAGTTTGCTACTTTTATTCGGCGCACATTTTTTTTCGAATTAATACGTAACGAACCAAAACCATTTTAAAAATAATTTGTGTCGAACAAATCAGGGCAACTTTAAACCGCGCACTGGATTTTCATCGCACTGCTTACCGCCCAGAGTGGATAATCCAACAGAGTGTTTTTGACATACGGAGAGTTTAAAATCCAGAGCGCGATAAAATAGCGCTGCAATATCTTTACGTATATGCAAACGTGGCCTATAAGAGATATTTTACTCGTTGCCGCAGCGAGAAATGTGCTGATGAAGATCTCTCGAGATCTTTTGCAGAAAATGACTTTAAGAGGCCGTATATGATTTTTTCGCGAGATTTTACAGTTAACATACTGTATTTCTATAAGTTTTGATGCACGGTGTATCTACACCTGTTTGAACATCTGTTCAAATGATTCATAAATATGTGATAATCTTAACCTCTTACAGCAAAATTCTCAAAACAGTTGCCGGTTTAAGGTCGATTAATCAAAATCAAATAACAAAAATAGAAAAGGAGCTCATTCATTAGATATTAATTGAATCGATCATTCATATTGTGCAATAAAATTTATGGGAATGCTGTAAAAGTACCTCTTTAAAATCAAGTAAATAATCGAAATCGATACAATTTCAAAATTATTAAAACTATTTTTTTTACGTCTTGTATGCATTTTTAGTCAATAAGTGATCAAAAATCAAGTTTGTTTTTAACATGTCTGTGGTCAAGTGAACACGTAGTATACCAAAGATTGTGCCAGTTTAAAATGAAGGCGTATATCTAAATCTCCACCGTTTTTCAGTCTGAAGTAATTTTGATGATTAACCCAACATTTTCCCACCAGATGTACCAGAATTCGTGGTCCTGCAAGTGCAGAGGAAGATGCAGCTTCGTTTCGACGTACAGTACTTCATGCAGTGCACTTCTACCTGGTCAGATGAAAGTGACCTCAAATGGCATATCATTAAGGCACTTTTTTTGTACACGTGAGTTTTTTTTTGTTTTTGTCCCCAATTTTTGTAAGAGTCAGAAAGAGAAGGGTTAGGGATTTTTTTTGAGGGTGGGCAATCATTAAATAACTTCTCCCGCTCTGGGTGGAGTGAGAGGGCATGTCAGACTTTTATTGATTAAAACCCCCGTGTTCCTTCAGTTGCCTGTGTGCCAGGGGCCACGGTATCTCTTTCGAACAATCCACACCCCTGGCAGGCATCGGCCCTTGCAGACTCCACCAGTTGGTGTTGACATCTCTTTGAGGCGCGCATGGAACACAACGCGCCGTCAACTTAGAGGGTTCTATTGATGATTATAATTATTATTATAATTCTGTAACTACAAACGTGTTAATGTCGCAGATCATATACAGGATAAGTTTTTATCCAGTGCGCAAACTGTAACCACGAATTCAGCATATCATTCTAGACCCCCCAGCGAAGAAACTTTTCGTCGGTTATACAAAAAAAAAATGCGCTTGGGGAGCTATACAGCTCGCAGGTTTGCACGTTGTTCCACAGAAGTCAAAATTAAAATTTTTAGGTCTTATTGTACATCATTTTACACAAATGCAGCCTATGGGCCAACTATACTCAAAAGTGTTACAGTGCCCTCCGAGTCAAATTTAATAATACGTTCAGGGTGCTGCTGGGGCTGCGGCGATTCTGTAGTGCATCAGGGATGTTTGCTGAACATCGCGTAGACTGCTTGTACGCTACGATGCGTAAAAGGTGCGCATCCCTGGTGCGTTGAGTACGTGGCAGCGCTAACAGTATCCTTAGCATGATCGCTAGTTGGCTGGACTGTGGTTATAAATCATTGCTGCGACAATTGTTATGGAATGGCGCAAAATTTATTGTTGAGTTTACTTTTATACCTGCGTTTAGTTCTGGGTAGTTTTAAGTATTAGTAATACTAGTCTATAAGAACATTGTTACTAACAAAATGGACACCATGTTCTGAAATAAAGTATTTTATTATTTATTATATACAGGGTGTAACAGAAACCCTATTGCTGCTGGTATAGAACCACGATACATAGTTTCAGCTCAAAATAAAATACTCTAAGAATTGATACCAAATTTTCGGTTTCATGTTTCTTTAGTTCAAATCATAACAAACGTGTCACCGCACTACGTAGGTCAATAACTTTCCACTTTACTTGCCAATATTACGATAAATCTCTTCCAAGTGATGTCTTTATTTCAATTTTATGATTTGTTTTCTGGTATCAATGTATTGAAAATTCTAGTAACTTCCGAACATGTAGAGATAGGATTAAAGAACCCGTCCAATATCGTTTGATATCATCCAGAAAAGCCGTGCCATTGGTACGTATACACCCTTTCCGTTAGCCCGGCCGTGACCGAATCGGGCACGGCCGGGCTAACGCGATTTCACGGCCGATTTACGCGATTTTTATCTTAAATTCATAATACTACTAAGGTGCGATAATTTTATTCTGTAGCCAGATAAATATTTTCACCGACTTACTAATTCCATAGCAAAAATATTGTGTAGCGACATTAGAATAAAAATTGAAAACGATGCCATTCTGACGATCTGTCAGATAACCACAGAGTACTTTTTTATAATAGGGAATAGAGGTACAACTCAGCGACAAAAGTGAGAAACGTCAAGTGTCGCCCTCTGGACGCCTGTTTTGGAACTAATTCCAACATAATCTTACTCACACACACACATACACGTAGGTACACACATACGTACGTAGCCTACTACTTTCTACATTGATATTTTTTATTTATTTAAATAGGTATTTTAAAATGTGAATTACATATTCGCTTGCAGCTATGTAGAATAGCGAAAGTAATTCATAATTGTAAACAATAAAACAAAGTTCGATTTCATGATTTATTTCTTTCTTTTGAAACACTTCATAAACCAGTTTTGTTGCTTTAATTTTATACGAATCCGATTCATCATCACGCATCAAGGCAATATTTTTTTCCTTTAAAGTAAAACGACGTCCTTTGTTGCCTTTCTTATGCTCTCTGAACTGTAATAATGTCAAAACTTTTGATGTGCTAGGTAATTCATCGAGTGTTTTCAAAAACTGCAGAATGGTTGTTAGATTTTGTAGTGCCTGGATCATTTTTGCCTGCTTTTTGACCTTATTGCGGCACTTACTAAGTCGTACTGCAACTAGCACCAGTTTTCTGTATAAAGCATGCTTTGATTGAGTTACAGCAACACGTTTCACCCGCCTTTTAGTAACGAGAGTTGGTTTTTGGTTTTTGTGATGCTCTGTAATGAAATAAAACATATATTATGTATTTTCTGATTACAATATTGGTATGAAGTATTTTAAGTACATAAAAATAATGCTGTTTAATTATTTTAAATGGCAAAATTCATAAATGCCAAGATTGTTTACTAAATAAGAAAACTAAGGAAAATTTTCTTTACTTACCAATATTTTTCTTACTTTGTACATCTTCCACAGTAATGGTAGCATGCATAGGCACAAATTCTCTGGATACTGTGTCACAACTTGGTGAAGTTCTGGAATGACAATTTAAATAAATTCCTTTTAATTAAGATAATCATTTCACATAACATTTTCATCAGAAAAAGCTCTTTGTAGCTTAAACTGCCCGCTTTTGATATGAAAGAAATGAAAATGTTTGTGCTCATCATAGCCATTTTTAACTTTAATTACTAGCTGTTTAGGACATTATATCACATGACAATTTTTGTTTGTCTTTAATATATAGGTATTATCGAAGGATACAAAGTGAAAAAAAGGCAGACCGGGTTGGCCAGCCTCCATACAAAAAGGTCCTTTATTATGCCTTAATGGAATCAGGGACAATTCGAAAAAAAGAATGCTTAATGCTGATATTATTATATTTTCACTTACTAAGATTTTCTTTTGTTTGTATATCTTATAAGGCACTTTGAGTATGTGGCTTCATATCCACTGAGTCCAAATGTGTAACAGGCTCTGGAATGACAATTAATAAATTATTTCAGCAAGCAGCAATAACTCTCGGAAGACTATACATAATAGATTTTTCATTGTGTCTTATTAGCGCTGCTTGACAGTTAAGTTTGAACTGTCAGCATATTATTATGTAAAGGTACATTGGACTAGTTGTTGTAAAAGCGACCACTGGGTTTGAGGTATTATGTGCAATTCCCAACTCGGGGCAAATTTGTTATTGGGTATCACCAAATATTATAGAATACCAGTTATGACCCCCGTGTCCAGCAGTGGAGGCATAATTAAGAGCTCATAATGGGACATGCAATATATGAAAAATAATTAAATTGTTCGAAGACACGACATACACGGCGGTATTTGAAAATATGTTCATTTTCAATTTGTAATTTATCACCACCAACGGAATAGACCCATTTATTAAAAAACTCCTTATCCTTAGTTGGATTAGGGAATTCATACAAAATCGCATTGGTATCTGAAATAATCGAAAAAGTACGTCAGGAACAGTGGAGTATAAAGACGAACTTTTGGTGCAGCGGCCTTTTATGAATAAAACACTTACCTAACCTATTTATGCATCCGGGGACGCAACACTTTCTTTTAGGCATGATAATAGGTAGATATCAAAGTCACAAACACAAAATTTAGTTAAAGTCCTGTCTCAATAATTTTAAGATTTTAACCATCAACACAAGCACAAAATCAACACGGCCCGAGGGGCAAAGGCTCTACTCAACGGACTTAGGTGGAAAAAGCACTTTAGACGATTAAAATCAAGAAAAACAGTTATAGACAAACAAGCGCAAACGCGAACGAGCGGCAAATTTTGTTTTGTTTGACATTTGTAGTGTTGCATACAAAATAAATTCAGCTAACACGTCTTGAAATTGTTTTATGAACTATTTATTTCGTTATGATTGAGGTTTTATCTTAAAATATGTTTTCCCGTTGTATTGTGTTTTATTACATGGGTTTATTTAATTAGACGCTCATGGAAATTGGTCGAGGGCTGGTCACATCGAAGATACAAATGGATGACTGTTGTCACGCCATCTAGCGTACTGAGTAGAACTACAAATTCAGAAATTATGAATACTGCCATCTCTGAGAGTGTTTCGTAAAAGTAACACAATATAATGAGATCAAATTCAAATGTCAGTCTCATAAATTGGTCGGCAATACATTTGGTGTCCAACCTTATTTTGCATACTTATAGGAGAACGATTACCCGTTTGCCAGTACTAAGATTGTCAACCCTGCAGATAACGGCGCGGGGCTTGCGGGTGTTGACGTCTTCGGTATTTGAGAGGTTAATATTTAGCCTGACTCTAAATAATCAACCTGTATTATTCCCTCTGCTGGGACACAGGCCTCCTCTTGATGAGAGGGAGTGGGCCGTAATTTATGAAGTGGTGGCCCCAGTGCGGGTTGGTCTTCGAATTTTTAGTTCTAAGACATGCCAGTTTCCTCACGATATTTTCCTTCACCATTTTGAGAGCATTGGTGATGAAATAATTTACACAAAGTAACGCGCCTGACTGAGTTCGGACCTATAACTTACAACTCGTAAGCTGATCCGACAAAATTGAAAAAAAAAAAGAATATTTGAATTTCGAGACCTTCCCTGTCGCTTCCACCTTAAGGCGGAGATTTCTTGAAAACGATCAAAATGGTGGTTTTTAAAACTAGTGTATCTCTTTAACCGTAAATAAATTTGGAAGCAAAAAATATATGGTATTTTTTTTTCAAGTTTATTTTGCATACAGTGATGAAACTCAAGACATAATAAAACACACTTTAATGTATCAAAAAATCATCAAAGTCACCTCTTAATTATCTTTAAAATCGGTTTATTCCTTCAATAACAATTATAATTATAATTAAAAATATACCATAAAATTCCAAATGCCAAACTGCATCCAGTGATGGATTATTTATTATTAAATAGTTAATATCTAATTTTATACGATTTTATTTGCAATTTTATAACGTACGTTTGCTCATTTATTATTTGAATTAATTACAACAGATTTTAACCCGTATCGGATTGTAATAAGGACTATTATCGCTCATAATGACATTATTTAAAGTTACCAGGGCCTTAAATGGCATCTCGGCCGCATTTTCTTTGAGGATTTTTCTGACTTTGAAATAGCCTTTAAACGGGCTTATAAAACGCCCCAGCTTTAAAGCTGCTTCTGATTTTAAAGCTCAAAATCTATTTCGGAACTTCAAAGGGAACGGAGGTAAAAGATTTTTCAAGTAGCCTTCGATTCATTGCACAAGTACATAATTTACGATTCTTTTTATTCGACTTAACCTTAAAGTAAGACCTATTTAGTAGGAACGTTTCAAAATTGAAGAGGTCAATTATGGATTTTGGGTGTTCTTTTGTTCGGATTTTTAAATATCGAACTGAGGGATAATTGCTTAATACACTATTTGTAGAAATCTAAAAAAATAATGTCTGCTCAGCCACGTAAACAAAGTTGCTGAGTGGATTTTTAATACACTATTTGTAGAAATCTAAAAAATGATGTATGCTCAGCCACGTAAACAAAGTTGCTGAGTGGATTATTAATACACTATTTGTAGAAATCTAAAAAATGATGTATGCTCAGCCACGTAAACAAAGTTGCTGAGTGGATTTTTTTTTTCGGAAAATAATGTTGAAAGAAGGAATCAGAAATAACCTGTCAAATTATTCAGATTCAGATTAAGAGTGTGTTACACAATTAGGGTGCTGGTGAAGCGACAACAGGCATAGAAATGTGGTTTGGATGTCCAGAGTAAAAAGCAGGTAGGTATTCTAAAAATAAAATAAAAAAATATTTGTAATTACTGTGAAAGTGATATCGTAATAAAAAATAAAAAACGGTAATTTAAAAAACTAAAAAACCCGACTGCTTTTCTGAGTATTCATGGAAAAGCCCTAAAACAAGAAAGTCGTTGTACCCGATTACACTTAACTTAGTCGCCAGATGCTAAGGCGATGCTTATAAGCAGATAAATTGTAGCAGTCAGGTCCCATCCTAAAACAGAAAAAAGATTCAGATAAATATAGCCTATTTATCTTAATCCTTTTTCTTTTTTTTAAGAGGCGATGATGCCTCTATTAAAGACATGATTTGTGATTTTATACACGGGCACTATAGGAAGCGATGCAAAATAAACTATTATTTTAAAACGTTTTTTGATATCAAATAAATTATTATTATCAGAGAACAGTGAATCCTTACAGTAGTAACTCAAATAGTATCCAAATAATATTCTAATGTTATGGTATTTTACGTTTTAATATTAAATTATCAGGAAAGTACTTACAGAAGACTGCCTATCTGTTTAACTCACCCCAATCAAACCTTAGATATAAGCCATAAATTCTTAACTCTGAAAGCAAAAAAAATGAAAAAACAGAACCTCAACATAGTTTTGTCCCCAGATTTCCACTATTCCTGATGATGATAGCGTACTGCCAGATCGTGAGGGTGCTCTGGAGATCAGACAACATCCCAGGACATACGGAGTCACACACGCTATGCTCGACACCACAAGGACATAACAACTGCAAGAATTGTAAGAACTTTTGCGTTATTTATCTTTCCTCTTTTTCTGTTCACTACTACTCTTCGTACTGCTGGTAGTATAGTCTATGTCAAAGGTAGTCAAACGTGGTGAATAAGGATGCAGAGGTGAATCGGGACGAAACCTTAAAATGGATTTTAGCGTTGAAATAATACAGTTTGTTTCCAACAAGGGCACTCAATCGTTGTTTTTTTTGCGTGTGGGAAATCATCAAATGATTTCTCCCACTCTGGGTGGAGCAGGAGGGCGTATCAGACTTTTACTGACTAAAACCCACCCGTGTTCCCTCAGTTGCCTGTGTGCCAGGGGCCACGGTATCTCTTTCAAGCAACCCGCACCCCTGGCAGGCATCGGCCCTTGCGGGCCCCATCACTTGTTGCTGACATCTCTTCGAGGCGCGCGTGGAACACAATGCGCCGTTGACCCGGGCTTGGTCCTTCCCGGGCAGCGAGCTACCCGTTACTCGCCGTCCGCAAGCCTGCGCCTACGGTGGCCGGAAATCAGCCTGGGATTCCCGACGCCCAGGGCATCTTATGCGAAGGCTACGGCTGCGAGGGCGCATGTACAGCCTCTCCCTCACGTGCTCCACCTCCCTCTTTGCGAGCATGACTGCTTCGCTGAAGGAGGTGACGGCTAACCATGCACTCTCGCTTCGTACCATTGCCTGGACCAGGGCCGAACACGAGCGATCGCCGCCGCCGATCGCCTCCACAAGGACACGGCGGTGCTCCGCCCAAGCCAAGCAGACCTCCACCCTATGCTCCATTGTGTCCTCAGGGCGATCTTCGCAATGAAAACATCCGGGCGTTTCCTCCCGCCTTATCCGAAACAGGAACCTCCCGAAACAACCGTGTCCGGTGAGGACCTGTGTCAGGCGGAAGGTGAGGACATCGTGCCGTCTCTCAAGCCACTCCTCAAAGAGGGGACTTACCGCCGCAATCGTAGCGTGCCCAGCACTGGGTTGCGACAATCGCACTCTCCACGTAGCCATAAGATCCCGCCGGAGCTCTGTCTACTGTGCCGCGATGTCCCGCGGCAGCGGAGTTACGCCCCGGTGTTTGGCCTCCTCGACTCAATCGTTAATTGTAATACAGTTACACATTAGAGTCCCTTTTGGCAATAAACTATATTATTTCAGCGTTTGAATCCCTTTCAAAATTTTGACCCGATTCACCCCTGCATCCCTATTCACCACGTTTGACAAAATAAGTTACACAATCTTAACATAGAATCTATTTCCTGTTCCTGTGCAAGTGTATACCTGCTCATTACACAGTAAGTAAATAGACTATTAATTTTGCACACTAACGTTCCGAGGACAGTGTTGGTGCTACCACGAACCCTGCTCATTATCGATGCAGTTCTTTTCCTTATGACGGCGAAGAAGTCGTCGATGGATGCATCTGCATACATCGCGGAACCACTGCAGTACCGGGGTCTTCTCAAACTCTTATTTAAACTTTCTGCAGTTACATTTGGCATAGACTATACGTAAATCAGCATCGTGATCTTTCCTTCTTCATGTAGGAAGTGCCCTCTGCCATACAATGGATACAGGCTGATTATTGTTATCAGTTCTATCATTTCTGTGTATAGGGTTGGCTGCCAACCGGCGCACCACGCCTTCAATCCATACGAATGCGTCTACAGAGGGTCAACTACGTTCGAGGCGGAAGGCTGCCAAGATGCTGGTGGCTGTAGTCGTCATGTTTGCAGTCTGCTACTTCCCTGTGCATCTACTCTCTGTTTTGAGGTAAGATTATAAAACAGAAGACCTATTGAAATCGCAATATACATGACCAACCACTCCATACACACACAGTTTACACAATCACTCATACTCACACGAACATACTCATACTCACATACACACACACACGCGCGCGAACACACACGTACTTACCACATCTTTTTCATACTAGAATTAAAAAAAAAAAATTACCCCATAAAAATAAGTACTACTTACTTACCTGTAATTTTGTATAATGGACGGATAGATGACCCCTGTAACACAGGTTTCACCTAGCATGGGGGTCATTGATCAAATTTCTGTGCACTTGTAAGTCCTAAGCTGTAAATGCTGCGCATAACTACTTTGTAATTTACTTTGGACTTTTTTTTTAAATAATGTAGCAACAGTAAATTGGCCAAAGACATATAACATGGCAATTCTACCAGCCTTTTGGGCACCTTGCCTGTTGACAACGATGCGGACAATTTTTTAATGCCCTGTGATTATTTTCTCTTTTATACACGTCTTGTACATTTTAAAACTTAGCTCTTAAATCATGTACTTACATATTTAAAAATATTTTCCAATAGGTAAATATTTATTAAAATTGCAACAGATAAGTTGTTAACAAGAATATAATAACTAATTTAAATTTTTTAAATCATGTCAACGCGGGCTACTAAGGCCGCTATTACAGAAACCTCAAATAAATATAAATTATTTTCTTTCTTTGTTTCTTTCTTTCTGGTTTGACAGCTGTCAGATTTTTCCTTATTTTTTTGCGTGAAGTTGATTTCGACTCTCTTTACGATTCTGTTTTTCAAATTAAAATTAAAAATTAAACAATATTTTTCATCGACTAAGGTCAAGAAGTTCAAAACACGAACAAGGGAAGCGTGTTTAACCTTATAATTATTAAATAAAAAATAATAATTAAAAAAAACACACCAGTCAGGTTCCAAGAAGTAAGCCGGGAAAATTCATCGTAAACCATTAATATACCAATTTTCAGTCTATTTCACTTCGGAATGTAAATATCTCGTTAAATTGGACAGACACATATCTGGTAAGTATTTCTTATCGTAAGAAGTCTTTGAGATAAGATATTATATTATCTCAAAGACTTCTTAGTTGACGTTCATATGGACGTAATAATATGGCGGCGAGATTTTTTGCTCACTGTATCTTCACCGCACTGCATAACGCTGAGAGTTGAAAATCGAACAGTGTGTTTTTACGACGCGCTGAGATGCACTCTGCTGGTTTCTCAATCCTTTCTACGAAGAGTTGGAAGCGTAGTATTAAAAATAAGAAGATTTCTTCTAACTTTTTTCATCATCAAATTAAATGTAGGCGTAACGAGACTGAATGAATAAAGATCAAAATAATAATAATAATCGTTATATTGGGAACAAAAAACATAAACATACAAAGACAAACAATGTTAAACGATGATAGCTGCAATAGTTAAAACTGTGGCGCAGATGCCAACGCCCAACTCCTAGTGAGAGGGTAGGTTGTTCCAAGACTAATATATAAAAAAGTTTATTAAACAAGGATATAAGGAGAAAAAAAAAATTAAAAATTATATAAAAATACATTTTGAGATAAGTACTGTGTGTATGAGTACCTTATGTAGAGTAAGGGAGGGTGAGGTGTGATGTGTGACGTGTGTACGGGTGTGTGTGTGTTTTCCAAGGTGTTAATTTTCCACAATTTTCCAAAACATTTAGGTAACGCCACTTTTGTTTAGGTATTTTCTTATTGTGGTGAATCAGAAAGTGGCTATGTTGTTAAACCAAATAAGTTTTCTAATTGTAACAAAGTAACAATTGCATTGCACTTAACAATGCATGTGTGGCGGCGTCTACAACGCCACATTCGAATTACGCATCAGTGATCTGACGTCACACAAATCCTGCATCGCGCAAACAGAGTTTACCGCGCGGCCGCGACGATACAACGCCCCGACATCAACCATCGGGCATCCATCCATAGAATGTGGGTGACTGGCCCACCAGACACAACACCCATCTGGTCTGAGGATCCTCCCTTTTCTATAGAGTATGAGTGAACTTTACACACTGCTCCTCATACCTCTGTACAAGTATTATTTTCTTTTGGTATACAGGTACAAAAAGGTTCGTCTTATCTGCCCTAAATTTAAATTATCATACACACATCACACATCAATCACATCTCATACTCGTTTTAGCTTCCCTAATTTTGTAAAATAATCTTAGCGGACGAATGGATGGCCCCTATAACACAGGATTTTCCTAGGATTGGGGTCATTATTCACAAAAGTTGGGCACAAATGTAATATCATAATAAAATAACATTCAAATTTCTTGTTTTGCTAAACGTACACTATTGTTATTCTTATTATTCAATCATACTTCCCGAGATCAACTTTAAAAGACTTTATTCAAAAATTTACGGAATCAGATTGTCGTGAAATCACTTTATCACTTTCAAAGTAGCATCCTTAGCAACCGCGTCTTAATTTTTTTGTAGTCTTTAGAATTTTCCAAGGCGGAAAGAAATACTTATACAAGTCATATTTTAGAACAATGTTTCTATATGGGTTTTTGTCAGTTTTAATTAATTCGCGTTGGCTCATCCTGTTGTTAAGGGACATTTTATTAATTAAGATCGAGTGATATCTTGTTAACTTTTGGGTGTTTGCTTAAAGGGATGGCGCAGAGGACTTTGTTCCTTGAGGCAAAAGTTCAAGGGCAACTATAAGATCCTTAATTATCTTTCAACATTTTAACAAGGGAAAACAGTTATGTCGCCTATTTGCTACTGTTTTTTTTTTTTGTACCCTCGAAGAAAAACCGGGTTTCTGGAAAAATCAACACAACACAATCACAAAATAGTTAACAAATTGTCATTTTCAAATCTGATGCGGGAAGGGCAGAACGAAGGTCGAAATGTAGAAGCTTGGGGTAGGCTTATGTTAAGCAGTGGACGTCTTTCTGCTGAAATGATGTTGTTGATATCTGATGCTATGATTGGTTGACTGAATAAACAATAGACCATCAGATCACTTGACATGGGTTTATTTTCGAAACGTCGTTGATTTTTGTTCCGAAAACGGAAAGTACACAGCATCTAATCGCCACATGTGAACTACGCATCACAATGACGTCACGCAAAAATCCTGCATCGCGCTAGCAGATCTTACCGCGCAACTAGCATTTATACAGCGTCCCAACATCAATCGTCAGTTGCCCATCAGGCACATCACTTAGGGCTCTCTAGACTAATATGGAGGCACCGGCGTTGTTGGCAACTCAAAAAGGTTACTTCGGATTTTAGCAAACCCCATTTCAAATAACTAAACATTCAAACTCTTTCTTGAATATACATACTGGAAATCTGTGAGTTCACACACACGCACTAAGACTTTTACACAAAATGAGAAGGCATACAAACAAGATACACACTCCGACACAAAACACGATTAAACCTACCTGATATCCCGTTTAAAATGCACTAATCTAGTTCACTGGTTATGTCGATAAAAATATGTAACAAACTACCCGAGGTACTCAGAAATTAGAAAAAAAAACTTTTTTCAAAAAAATAAACAACCGACTTCCAAAAAAACACTACAAAGTGAAAAATAACTTTAATTTCGGAAGTCGGTGACTTTGGATACTTATGTATTTTAATTTTTTGTCACCGCCTTCCGAAATTAAAGTTATTTATCACTTTTTTGTGTTTTTTTGGAAGTCGGTTGTTTATTTTTTGAAAAAAGTTTTTTATTTTACACTTTTTAGTGGTTCACATGTACTTACCCCTTCACAGCGTACCGGCGTGATGTTATGTTATTAACTGGTGTAAACAATTGACAGACATGAGATTTCTGCAATCCCTGTTCATTTGCTATCATTTATTGAGGAGTTCCGTTGCCTATCTCCGAAGTTCTTCATCAGATCTTCACCAAATTGAAATGGAACCACTCCGAGAAAGTACTCTTCCAAAAACTATACAAATTGCTTCAAGTGTGCCTATAAAATTTGAAGAGTTCTCTCTATTTCTCCAGAATCCCATCATCAGATCCTGACTTGATGATCATGGGACCACCTGGGAAGTATACCCTTTCGAACAAAAAAAAATTTATCCAAATCGGTCCAGCCATCTTCGAGTAATCGGGGAACATACATGAAAAAAAAAAAAGGTTCCGACGAATTGAGAACCTCCTCCTTTTGGAAGTCGGTTAAAAAGATTGCTGCTTTTACAAAAAAAAAAAAAAAAGTTATTACTAAATTAATGTTATTATACCTTATATGAATATTTAACTGACAATTGATAAATCTATAGAACTGATACGATAGTATAAATTTGTAATAACATTTTAGATTAAATTAATAATTAATAAAATGTTACCTTAGACTATACTCAGAACAAGTTAGTTGCATGTATACCTAAATAAGTCCTCTTGCTTCAATTTTTTTTTGCTGTGCCCGACAGAGTCCACGATTGTTACAACAAATTTTTACTCACCACTTAAGCATATACATTGTGGAATGCAATAAATGATTGAGTATTATACTATACTAAAGTCAACATGACAAACCTCGAAAATGACATACGCGGTATTAATTTTGACCCTGTTTATAATTCAAACGATGCAAATATTTCTTTAAATTACTTCATAGATTCTCTACAATCTTCAATAAGCAAAAACACATTTACTAAGACATTGCCTAGAAAGTATAGTTGTATCAAACCCTGGATCACACCCGGTCTCGTACGTTGTATAAGACATAGAGACAAACTTCACCTAAAATTGAAACTTGCACCTGATAACGAGATACTTTCTGTTACATATAAAAGGTACCGGAACTTTTGCAATAATCTTTTGAAAAAACTAAAAAATCAGTATGATAAAAATGAATTACAGAAGGCGGGAAAAAATAGTAAACTTGTGTGGAAATTTATAAAAACGAATACGTTTAGAACGAAAAATCCCGAGCCCCCGCTTGATTTACTGTCTTCAGAGATACATCCATCCGAAGCAATGAATAAAGTGAACAACTACTTTGCTAACGTTGGTAAAAACTTGGCTGAAAAATCGTTAAATTTTAATAGGTTATCCCCTCAAAGCACGACTGCGACATCCTCTACAGTAAATTCTTTTGTTTTATTAGATACTGACTTTAACGAAGTGGTAAGATTATTATTCGGGTTGAAAGATGTATGTGCTACTGGGTGGGATGACATACCCAATAATATACTAAAAAGATTCAGATACCTACTTGCCCCTCCGCTAACCCACATTTTTCAGCTATGTTTATCTAAAGGAATATTCCCCAAAGTCCTTAAAAAAGCTATGGTGACTCCCGTATTCAAGTCTGGAGACAAAAACTATGTGAATAACTACAGACCCATTTCAGTGTTAACAGGACTCTCAAAAATCTTAGAAAAAATTATCAACTGTAGGTTGATAAAATATCTGGAGGATAACAAACTACTTTCAGATAATCAATTTGGATTTAGGCCCAGAAGATCAACTGGCCAGGCAGTACACAAAGTAACGAACTATATTGCTACGAATCTAGATAGTGGTATGCACACAATTGGTATCTTTCTAGACCTTGCCAAGGCCTTCGACACTATTTCTGGTACTTTACTTTTGCACAAGCTTGAAACACTAGGCATAAGAGGAGCACAACTTCGACTATTTGCTGATTATTATCTCAGCGAGCGTCATCAATGTGTAAAAATAGGTCAGTATACAAGTTCTGAACTTAAAAATAGTGGTTTTGGTATTCCACAAGGAAGCATTTTGGGGCCCACCTTATTTTTAATCTATATAAATGAACTGTGCAGCTTGCCACTTCAAAATGGTGTCATAATGTCTTATGCTGATGAGACCGCTCTATTGTTCTCAGCTAAAACAAGAGTTGAGGTCTATGAACATGCTCAAAATGGTTTTAACACAGTGTCCGATTGGCTCCATAATCACATCCTAACATTAAATGCAGATAAAACAAAATACATTTTATTTGCAATGAGAAATACTAACATACCGCTTACTAATCTAAACATTTTCGCACATAATTGTAGCCCGTACGCTGACACAGCATGTACTTGCACTACTTTAGCTAAAGCTGACCATTTGAAATATCTAGGTGTCACTATTGACTCGAATCTAAATTTCCGTAAACATATTGATTTACTTTGTACTAGAGTGCGCAAATTAATATATGTTTTTAAGAATTTACGGAACATAGCCGACTATAGATTAATTAAACAGGTTTATTTAGCTTTGTGTCAATCCATTCTTAGCTATTGCATAACTTCATGGGGTGGTGCAGCAAAAACAATTTTACTCCCTCTAGAGCGTGCTCAAAGAGCAATTCTAAAGGTTGCTACTTTTCGCCCTTTTAGATTTCCTACGCACCAGCTCTACAGTACATGTAATGTATTAACAGTTCGGCAATTATTCATTCTAAGCATAGTACTTCACCAGCACACTGCACTTCCTTTTAACCCAGTACCTTCCGACAAGAGAAGGAAGGATTTAGTTTGCATAAACCCTCAAACTAGACATGTGTTTGCTAATCGATTTTATGTGTTTTTAGGTCCTTTTCTGTATAATAGACTTAACAAATTAAAGAGCATCTATAGTTTAAGTTATAAAAAATGTAGTACTACATTATCAGAATACCTAGCGTTACTCAATTACACAGACACAGAAAAACTTCTAGAAATTATGTCATGACGAGAATTTATTCCAGAGTAAATATTTACTTTTGTAGTATTTACATTTGCTTAGTTGTAGGTATTAATGTTTAATTACCAATATGCTTTATCTCACACTTGTTAATAGATTATTTTTATATCAATTTAATTTTAAATGCTAATACCCCAATTTAATTAAAATGTAAAGTGATGGCCCGAAACACAGGTTTGAATAAACCTAGATCGGGCGGGTCGCTACCTAACATTCTAATGCCCAAAACATTATCAATTGCACTTGTAATAAAAAATATTTTAGAAATAGTTTATTTTTAGGCACTATAATTATACGTGAAATTAGTAGTAAAGTTGACTAAATGTACTCTATTTGTATACGTTTTTATATTAAATAAATTATTATTATTATTTTCGAGAGTGTTCTTTTTCTCAGCTCTAGGCTGGTTTAAGCTACATTTACGGGCCAAAACCAAGTAAATGTAGCGAGTGGTGAACTTTAGGTTGAGAGTGTATTTTCGTCCAACTGCATAAATTTCCTAACGATTCTACATGTATTTAGGATGGCTGCTTTCTGCAGATTGATGTAGAGGGATTCTTCCAAGTCTATTACTTTTAAGCTACGGAGGAGCTGGTTGGGAATAACACCTGTCGTGGAGACAACTAGAGGAACAACATAAACTTTATCTTGTCTCCATATTCGTGTTACTTCTTCCTTAAGTTCAGCGTATTTGCTTATTTTTTCTGTGATTGTTTTTTGTAAGTTATGGGTGTTGGGAACTGCAATGTCTATGAGGTAAGTGGTTTTTCTAATTTTATCCTGAAGGGTTATGTCTGGTCTATTGTAGTGGATAGTCCTATCTGTAAGTATGGCGCGATCGTAATATAGTTTATGTGTGTCATTTTCTAGGATAGTTTGTGGCGCGTACTTATAATAGGGAGTGTTAGTATTTTGTATGAGATTATGTTTGAGAGCTAGTTTTTGGTGAATAATGTTTGCAACCTGGTTGTGTCTGTGAGTGTAGTCTGTCTGTGCGAGGGTTGTACATGCCCCAGTGATGTGTTGGATGGTTTCTGATTGAATGTGGCACCTGCGGCATTTATCGTTTGTGATGGTAGGGTCTTTAATGATAAATTTCTTGTAGTTTTTGGTGTTGATGATTTGATCTTGTATGGCCATGATGAAGCCCTCTGTTTCAGGGAACAGGTTTCCTATTTTAAGCCACTTATTAGACGCTACTGTATTAATATGGGATTGTTCTAAATCGTGAGGGTGTCTACCGTGAAGGACTTTCTTTTTCCAATTTTCAATTTTTTGGTTCTGTGGGTCAGCGTTATTTGAGTCTTGTATATTTGGTTCCTTTAAGTTAAGTGGGGTGTAGTTAGAATCATTTAGAGAAACAGCTTTGTGTATATTACTAGAGTGTGATTTTGAATTGAAGAATGTTTTAAGCCCAGTGATCTGTTTCTTCCAAAGGTGCTGGATGTCGATTAGGCCTCTCCCTCCATTCTGTCTTTTGATGGTAAGTCGTTCGATTGCAGATTTAGGGTGCAGGTTGTTGTGTTTTGTGAGTATTGTGCGCGTGGTTCTCTCTAACTTTTCGATGTCGGTTTTTGACCATTTTATGACTCCGAATGAGTAGGTCAATATTGGTATGGCAAAAGTATTCAAGGCTTTAATAAGATGTTTTCCTGATAGTTGTGTTTTGCAAACTACGTTAATTCTCCTTCGATATTCTGTACTTATTGTCTGTTTAATTGTTGTGTGGTCGAGTCCCTTAAGTTGCTTGTATCCTAAATATTTGTACAGATGTGTTGGTTCCATTGCATCAATGGTGTCGGTGTCGTTAACTGTATAGCTGCCAGGTTTGATTTTGCCTCTTATAATATGTAATGTCTTGCACTTGTCTAACCCAAATTTCATATTTATATCTTGGCTAAATTTTGTCGTGACTTCTATAAGCTTTTTCATTTCTTTTTCGGTTTTTGCATATAACTTAATGTCATCCATATAGATGAGGTGTGAGATAACTGTTTCTTCAGTATTATGTTTAAGGTTGTATCCGGCCTGACATCGGTGCAACAAGTGAGACAAAGGGTTAAGGGCGAGACAAAACCACAGAGGGCTCAGGGAATCTCCTTGATAGATACCCTTTCTAATAGATATCTGTCGTGTTATAAGAGAATAATTGCGGTTATTAAGCTGTAATGTCGTTTTCCAAAGCGGCATTATGTTACACAAAAAATCTATTATTTTTGAATTAATTTTGTAAATCTCTAAAATTTGAATCAACCAGGAGTGCGGTATACTGTCGAAAGCTTTTTGGTAATCTATATAGGTACAATGGAGATTTCTATTTTTTGTGGTGGCATGTTTATGAATAGTGGAGTCTATAATTAACTGTTCTTTGCATCCCATGTGGCCCCGCCTGCAACCCTTCTGTTCCTCAGCTATTATATTGTGATGTTCAACGTGTGAGTTGATTTTTGTTGTGATTGCTGATGTTAATATTTTGTATATAGTAGGTAAGCATGTAATTGGTCTGTATTGGGAAGGTTGTGTTGTATATGTACTTTTAGGTAGCATGTATGTTATTCCCGTTGCAATGAAATCAGGTACGTTCTGTTGTCCTAAAATAATTTCCGTCAAGTTCTTTGCCATAGACTTGTTATTATTATTATTATTATTATTATTATTGAGTATTGAAAGACTGCATCAATCTGCCACATTAATTTATCAATCTACAAAAAATTAACAAATTTATTTATTGAACTTATTGATTTAGTCTACGATCCAGGGTGAAAAACTTGCTTATATTCCTATGCAGGTGTTGGTCTATCTGATTGGCAAATTTCATCTCAATCCACCCAGCGGATTTTTGTGTAATCGAGTAACAGATAAACAAAATATAAAAGCTAACTCACTTTCGCATTTATGATATTGGTTTGGATTTTATTATATTATTATTATTATATATTATATTATATTTTATCCCGCTAGGATTAGTATAAAGTATATAATTATAGTACTTGAAAGAGAGCTTTCTATAGAACTTCATAAAAACTTTATGTTCCAAAACGAATTTACTTCAAAGAGATCAAGTGCCTTTTTGGAGTAAAATTTGATGGTTTCCAACTGCAAACTGGGGACAAAAAAAAATATTTCTGTTTCCTAAAGATAATTTTGAATTTGGGAACAAAAATGGTGCTAATCCTAATCATGTATTGGTAGGTTAATAGCTGTTGGTTGGTAGGTAATGTCCTAAAACCTGCAACATAGCTAGTCACAACCATTCAACACGCTATCGTATGGAAACTTACACATTTCGATAACCAGATTTGCCTTGACCTCGACAGCAATCAACTGTCGGATGAAGAGGTCGTCTATTTGATGTGAACCGATAACATTTTCGGGTTTTGTATTTGTGAACAGCTTATATAGGACACCTACGAGAACATTGATTGATTGATGATGTTCGATCCGCAGATTACGATTAATATTTATTTATTTATTTATTTTACCATTTATGTACACACATATATAAACAGACAAGAAGATTAGAACAGAAAAATAGGTACAGAGGTGATGCTTATTTCTAAAGAAATCTCTTCCAGCATACCTGCGATAGGAGAGAAGATAAAGAGATGTAGACAGCGTGTGTAAGGGTAAAAGAGAAAATAAACTACATTAATTTATGAACAAAAACAATAATACACTAAACAAATTAAACAACTAATATGGGAATATACTTACATACATAATTACAAACATACATACATACATATTTCTAAAATAAATATCACTAAAATATTAATAATAATAATGTAAATAAAATAATATATACACAACTATGACGATGTGGACAGATAGTGTGTAATAGTATATTTAAGAAGAAAAATTTAAACGTCTTTACGTGAAAATCTTTTCTGACCTGCTATTCTTTCCCAGGGTGGCATACGACGTGCAACAGAGTGACGTCATGACCTGCATAGCGCTGATCAGCCACGTAATGTGCTACGCCAACTCCGCTGTCAACCCGCTGATATACAACTTTATGAGTGGTACGTATTCATTTATTTTAACACTGAAGTACTTACATAAATATCTGGATGACCGAGTTGCCTTCGGTTATTTTTTTTGGTTTGACGTTTTTTAAAAATGATACCTAGCTAGATCGATTTATCGCTCTCGAAACCCCCTGTATACTAAATTTCATGAAAATTGTTGGAGCCATTTCCGAGATTCAGATTATATACACCGTGATATTTTAGTCGTCTTACAAAGGTGGTCCACTCAATGTATCCGGCATAAAATATCTCTAGGTGCGATTAAAACATTGTTACCATTAATTAAGATAATAGGTACAACGAAAAATTAATAATGCTTTAGAATTATGAAACAACCTCCCTGGTAATAATGTTTACGTATCAAACGGTAGAAGATGTCTACCTACCTACCATTACATTCCATCATTAATTCCATCTCCATAACAGGTTGTTTCAAACTACGTCATGCGTCTTAGTGAATGATATTTTAATTTTTTTAATTAAGTACTTATGCAAATTTTCAAAAATATAATGTTTTTTAAAATAAATGATTAGTAGTCATTGGATACATGAAGTGGGCTGCCATTGTAAGACGACTAAAATGTCACGGTGTATATTTACAAGAAATGCTCGTTTAAAGGTATTACATAGTTATATTTGTAGTCAAAGAAATTAATTATCAAGGAAATTGACTACGAACTTTAACTCTCCGTATCATTGATATAGAAAAAAGACCAAGATACACTGTCTCAAACAAAAGTAACACACAAAACTGTTCCCAATTATACGTCAGCGGTTATACTAGTTATGATAAAACAATTTTTTTTCGCAAATTCAACCTTATACGCATTGCTTAAAGTGGTTTTTACAAAGAAATGACCAAAAAGACTAACTGAAAGACTAGTGACGATACTATTTGACACCTGTGCACATTGCACCCTATTTATGCGGACGTTTTTGAGACGCTGATTGTGTAGCTTAGGGTTTTTGTACGTATATCAATGCTCCGTATAATCAAATCACAATGGTCATTCTTTGACAGTTGTATGAAATAGTTTTAACACGGCAAATTGACGTTAAGTGTCAATTTGCTTTGTGGTGCCGGACGTAAAAGAACCATACCATTTCTTCTCGTGGGTGTCGTAGAAGGCGACTAAGGGACTTACTAGAGAACAGGCAGCAGTGTTCTCTATGCATTTGACCACCACACTGCGATCGCCAATCCGCGTGCCAAGCGTGGCGATTATGGCAAATCCCCCCTTTTGCGGGAGGCTGATGTCCAGCAGTGGACGTCTTTCAGCTGATATGATGATGATGAAAAACGACCGGTCGGGGTAATTATCAGCTCTCAGAATGACGAAAGAAAAAATTGAGAGAAGAAAGTAAAATAGAACCAAAAATTTGAAGACATGTGGCGTTCTCCAACCCGCAGTGGGATCGCGTGGTAGATAACAGCCCACTACCTCTCGAAGAACGGAGGCCTGTGTACTAGCAGTGGAAACATTAAAAAGTTAATAACATTTAAATGAGACCCACGCCTGAAGCATGCCCTATCCATAAAAAATCAACATACGAAAACCACATAGCAAAGCTTATTTCAAAAAAGAAATACATACAGAAGAATTGATTACCTCCTTCTTTTTGAAGTCCGCTAAAACGGTAATTGTAATATATTTTTTTGCAAAACTCCTATAATGAGTATCACCCTTATAAACTCAAGCAGACACATAGATTGGAAATCGAGTATTTTTCATCGTATCAATTAACTCCGTGCGCTTTCCACTGAACGCAGAAATACCTGGTAAGTATTAGTTTCCATTCACAATCAATTCGGCTAGAGCTGTGACGTAAGCTGATTCAAACTTCAAACTAGGAACGCAGAACGGCAGGAAGCAATATTGCTGGCAATAAAATTACTGGCATATGGCACAGTTTCATTTTCTCTGGGTGACAGATAGAATGGCACAATGGAGGTTCATCCTTTGTGGTTTTAGCCGTTGGTTGTGGCATATCAATTTAAATAAAATAGTCAGAAGTTTTGAACTATGTTGAGGTCGGCTTCCAGTCTAACCGGATGCAGCTGAATACCAGTATTTTACATGGAGCGACTGCCTATCTGACCTCTACAACCCATTTACTGGCCAATATAATAGCCTCTTGGTAAGACTGGTTGTCAGACTTTCGGGCTTTTGACGACCCGTAACGACTGTCAAATATCCACAAATGATAGCCGGGACCAACGGCTTAACGTGCTTTCCGAGGCACGAAGGGGTCTTGGTACATACCAAGACCCCTCCGTGCGCGTGTGTGATTGGTTCGTAGATGGGTGACCGTCTTTACATAAAGATGGTCTGCCATGTACGAACCTGTTAACCTGATTGACCCGTCTGGCTATTATTACTTACCCACAAGCCCCTTCTACTTCCCAATACGACATTAAAAATAAAATATTACCCTGAGCAAATTGAGTCAGTACAATAAATCTGTCAGAACATTGAGTCGGGATTACCGTTATCTGCGTGTTTTGCATAAATAAACGATTACATTTTGTAAACCTGTCAATTATACCTGAATTGGACGTGAAGGTTTACATGGTAAGTATAAAATATTAAGCTATGAAATGGAAATGGTTGTCATATAAATAAGTTGTTCAGGTATTAATACTCCTTGTCAAAGAGTTAATAATGAGGTTGGCATTGGCATAATAGAGAAAAACTAAATATTTATTCAGGCTTGAGCTAATCAGAACTTCTATTTCAGTAAAAAAAATTGGGTGTACGGTCCATTCACATAGGTAAAAAACCTCTGACAGTAGCAACCCAACAACAACTTTATAATTACGAGAATAAAGATCATTGTGATTTTGACAGTCAAGTCAGTGGCAGCAACTTTGTAATAAGGAGTCTAAAGATCCTGTGATTTGGATAGTGATGCAAAATCAGAGGTAAAATAACATTTAATGAACTGTAGTTGAAATAATAGAAATGGAGAAATAACAGTTTTTTTACCTTTTTCTCTGGGTGACGAGAAATTCAACATCAAAATCGGAACCATGTAGAAAAAAAGAACCAAAAAAAAGTATTTAATGTGACTCGCACAAGAATAACACGGACTGAACTAAACACAATATACTGAATAAAAATAAAGTCTTGTACGTGGCCAAAAGGGCACTATCTAAGCAAGATGCTGCACCATTTAAAAATAAGTATCGCAGCACTGGTATTCTGAAAGGGCTCGCTGTGATGTCATAGACAGACACAGAAATAAAAAATAAATAAAATGAAATTAAGATAATATGTGTAAAGTATAGAAGTAGGGGTATACAAATCGGTGTTGGATAGTTAGCATAACTAAAAAGGGAAAAACCAAAATTTTTTTACAAAAAAAGAAACGCAATTTTCAAAACTCGGCAACAAAACTTAAATACAGTTTTATTTTTAGTGTTTTTTTTTTATTTTTTTTAGTACAATTTCACAGCGCGCTATCAGCACATGTAATATATTAATACATTTATAAAATAATTATATATCTAGCGCCAAAATATCTTTGTAGCATGTTGTTCCGCCGTTCAATCAAATAATACAAATTGATGCCAAAGACAAGAGAGACAATTTTATAAGCAAAGTGAGTATCTTTATAAAGAAAATTGTTTACGACTGCCTAAAACGTCGCTGTCATGAAAACTTCAGACAGTATTTTCATATTAATGTCACACTGTATTATCTGTATTATTCGTGTATTATTAAACACAGCATCACTGTCCCATCTTTTGATACAAGACAGATTGGATTTGACACGATCGATGATAGATAGGTACTTTACTTTGGCTTTGGAAGTAGTGTTCAAATTCAATTCAATTCAATTGACAGCCAATTTAACATAGTCTTTTGTTGGTCGTCATCATCATCATCATCGTCATTTCAGCCGATAGACGTCCATTGCTGGACATAGGCCTGCTCCAAAAAAAAAGTTGGGGTTTTGCCATAATCGCCACGCTTGGCAGGCGGGTTGGGGATCGCAGTTAATGGTAAAATGCATAGAGAACGCTGCTGCCCATTCTCTAGTAAGTTCCTTAGTCGCCTTCTACGACACTCACGGAAGAAATGGAATGGTGCTATTATTTACGTGCGACGCCACACGGGCGTTGCGTCGTTTGTTGGTGTCGCGAAGAAAATAAGCCATTTTATACTCCTTGAGTGTCAAATATCATAATTATGTATTTTGAATGTATTGATGTGTTTAATCTATACATATACTATTTATTATCTTATAAGTACATAATTATCTGCCTATCCTTTTACATAGTTATGTTGGGGTCAGCTTCCAGTCTAACCGGATGCAGCTGAATTTCAGTATTTTACATGGAGCGACTACCTGACCTCCACAACCCATTTACTGGGTAATACGATATCCCTTGGTAAGACTGGTTGTCAGACTTTAAGGTTTCTGACGATTGGTAACGACCGTCAAAGATCCACAAATGACAGTCGAGAGCAAAGGCTTAACGTGCTTTCCGAGGGGTCTTGGTTTGTAAAGGTTACCCATCCACGGACCAGCCGCGGCAAGTGTAGCTTAACCTGATCGATCGACCTGTGTGGCTGTTATTACTTGCCTCAAACCCATAAATACATAATGCATATTATATACAAATCAAACTCAGTCTGCTTGAAATGTAAAAATAACAGCTTTTTACCAAATGCTTACAAATACAGTACGTATAACAAAAAAAAAAATTTTTTTAAAGCTTTGTTTGTCTGTCTGTTTGTTCCGAGTATCTCCGAAACGGCTGGACCGTTGTTGACGGGACTTTCAGTTGCAGATAGTTGATGTTGACTCAAGAAAAACTCAAACTCAAAGCATTTAATTTCAAATAAACCAATTACAGGCACTTTTGAAGGATCAAGGTCGGTGAGTTCGAAAGATGAAGCTAGTTGCTAGGTACCTATGGAGAAGAATGGGCAAGAAACTCCATGGACACTCTTTTAAAATCATGGTATTGCTACAAAAAGTTGGTTACATCATTATGTTGAAATTATCAATGTGAGAACGATGTAACAAGACGTGCACCTTAAAGCGTTCGTAATTAAAACAAAAATAAAATACCAATTCAGAAATTAAAATAAGCCGTGGGAGCTAAGAGATGACCAGTCCCCAACTGGCGGCGCCGTTCACCAACATGACGTATGGATCAGCATCATTCAGCTCAACCATTTTGAAGGGAACTTAATGATCCAACACACGCGACCACCAGCGAGACATTTGAGTGAGCATGACATAGTCTCAGCTGCCAGGGCACAAAGTTTTGTTTCTTCAAGATTGTTAGAGATAGGTAGTACCCAGTACCTACCTATTGTTAAATCACCCTGAATAAAATTTTCTGCTCAACTTGATTTTATTGTTCCCTTTTTACCTTTTAAAGGGTTAATGGCGTGTAGTGTGAGTTAAATTTTATGGCTGATTAAAAAGATAGATTTTAAATATAGTCTGAGTAGCAGAATAACACAATATTAAGAGTTGTTATGTGCCAACTAATTAACACTTGTTTACCACTATTTTATGGGCCGAGTCATAAGGGACAGTCCACACTGGGTAAGTGATAGATGATATAACAACAAAATCTCTAATATTAACAACATATAACAACGGAACCTATATTTTTATTTCATATAGTGATTAGTTAATATAATGAACGATTTATATAATTTTAAAATAACACATTTTTATAAGCATAACATACATTAAATATAACATCGTTTGACATAACATCTATTAAAAATATAAAATCGTTTGACATACCACTCAAAAGATATAAAACTTATTTGGTCTAATATGATGAAAACGCCTACTTAAAAAACACAAAGCAAAATTGGTAGTTATAGCTAATAGTAACCTAAGTAGATATTAAACATAACTAGTACCTGATTACCACCTGCGCTATGATAGGTCGACGGAGCCCCGCTTTGCGGGGCTCCTATTTCTGGGTGGTTTAAAAAAAAAGCCACGATTAGATTAAATAAACAATATACATATTAAACGTTAGGCCAAATGATTTTCGATTACATGAAAGTTATATCAAACAACGTTATACTAATTAAGTTTTAGAATAAATAAATGTTATATGTAAAGAAAATTGGTATATCTCACGTTGATTATATCTTATGAAGGATAAAAAAAGGAAATTAGACCAAATGAGTTTATACGTTATGAGACGCACCCGTCCACACTATTTATTTATTGTGATTTATTTTTCTCATGTTGTTATTTAAAAAATAACTAGGTTCCACAAAACATACAACAACATGGTGATTCTACCCGTCATTTACTTGCATTTAGATACATTGAACAACTTTTGCTATGAAACTTTTAACCGATTCGTGAAACAAATTCCTATACGACAGTAGACAGACTATTTCGTTGCTTGTCTGAAATTTTGTTTCTTTTTTAAGCGACTACGCAGGGTTATGTGTTTATCAGCCTACGTGGGTTTGTTCTTGTGTGGTACTGAAGAGACCAAACGTGTAGGCCGATTTTGATGATATTTAGTCGATTTTTCTTAATCTTGTGAGTGTCACTAAAGACATGCCAGTAATATAACAGTTCAATATGGCGACCACCAGAAGCCATTTTGTAAAAAAGAAGAAAGTTAACGAAATATATCAAGTGGGATCATTAAATAGGTCTTTAAAAAACACTGTTAGGATTCTCCAATAATTTTCATTTTGAATGACCAATATACACCGTGACATTTTAGTCGTCTTACAAAGACGGCCCACTCAATGTATCCGTCATAACATACCACTAGGCGCGATTAAAACATTGTTACCATTGATTAAGATAATAGATACAAAGAAAAATAATGAATGCTTCAGAATTATGAAACACCCTCCCTGTTAATAATGTTAACGTATCAAACGGTAGAAGATATCTACCTACCTACCATTACATTCCAGCATTAATTCCATCTCCATAACAGGGTGTTTCAAACTACGTCATTCGTCTTAGTGATATTTTCATGATTTTGATTATGCAAATTAAAAAAAAATAATTATGAATGGTAGTACATAGCAGTCATTGGATACATGAAGTGGGCTGCCGTTGTAAGACGACTAAAATGTCACGGTGTATAATCCTAATCTATAAGGATTTAAAGTTGATTAGCAACCAATCTCACAACAACAAAAAAACTTTTAATAAGCGGTGAGAAATGTTCTAAGTGTAAAATAAAAAACCCTTTTGCGTAAAAGTAAACTTTAAAAAAGATCGAATTGTACAAGAAAATTTTATTGAGAGAGGTTGAATAGAACTGCTTTTTTATTAAAAAAAAAAAAAACGTTACCCCACACTAGGAGTTTCTCCTGTATTGTGAGTGCGTTTACAAATATTTAAAACTCACATACAGAAACAGCCAGACCCGGAACAACTACTTTTAGTTCATACAAATATTTGTTCCGTGCGGGAATCGAACCTGCGACACACAGTGCAGCAGTCAATCGCTTAAATACTGCGCCAACCGAGCCGTCCAGCCAGCCGAATTTACTATAAGCAATCTCTTGCAATCGGAAGCATCGTTTGAGTGGATAGGATCCGGCAACTGGGACTCGAGGTGGCCTTGCACACGTCCGACGTCATGTGGTTTCATGGTCCTCGAAATGAGCCACCAACGGGTTCCCAGATAACGGTGAGAGGGGTTCACATCGGCGTTGAGTCGACGTTGAAGTACCTAGGACTCGTCCTCGACAGCCGGTGGAACTTCGCGGAGCATTTCCGACGTTTGGCTCCCAGAATGGAGCGGGCCGGGGCTGCCTTGAAACGGCTCCTGGCCAATCTAGGGGGGCCAAACGCCTCCTGACGGAGGCTCTACGCGGAGTTCGTGTGGGCCATGGCCCTATACGGGGCACCGGTGTGGGCGCCTCCATTGAGGCGCCAACCAGCACGCTGGTTGAAGGCGGCCCTTAGGGTCAAGGCCACTCGTATGGTACGAGGATACCGCACGATCTCCGGTGAGGCGGCGGGCCTCCTTGCCGGATTTCCGCCATGGGATCTGGAGGCAAAGGTCCTCGCGCACACCTAGGAGTGGCGCGAGGAGGCCAAACGCCGGGGCGTAACTCCGCTGCCGCGGGAAATCGCGGCACAACGGACAGAGCTCCGGCGGGATCTCATGGCGACGTGGAGAGTGCGATTGTCGCAACCCAGTGCTGGGCACGCCACAATTGCGACGGTAAGTACCCTCTTTGAAGAGTGGCTTGAGAGGCGGAATGGCGTCCTCACCTTCCGCCTGACACAGGTCCTCACCGGACACGGTTGTTTTGGGAGGTTCCTGTTTCGGATAGGGTGGGAGGAAACGCCCGGGTGTTTCCACTGCGAAGATCGCCCTGAGGACACGGTGGAGCATACGGTGGAGGTCTGCCCGGCTTGGGCGAAGCACCGCCGTGTCCTCGTCGAGGCGATCGGCGGCGGCGATCTCTTGCATCCGGCCCCTCCGGTCCAGGCCACGGAGCGCATAGGAGCGAGAGTGCATGGTTAGTCGTCACCTCCTTCAGCGAAGCGCAAAGTGGGAAGCGGCGCACGTGAGGGAGAGACAGTATATGTGCCCTCACGGCACTAGTCGCCGCAGGAGACGCCCTGGGCGTCGGGAATCCCAGACTAATTCCCGGCCACCGTAGGCGCGGGCTTGCGGACGGAGAGTAATGGATAGCTCGGTTTCCGGTAAGGACCAAGCCCGGGTCGACGGTGCGTTGTGTCCCACGCACGCCTCAAAGAGATGTCAGCACCAACTGATGGGGCCCGCAAGGGCCGATGCCTGCCAGGGGTGCGGGTTGTTCGAAAGAGGTACCGCGGCCCCTGACACACAAGCAATTGAGGGAACACGGGTGGGTTTTAGTCAGTAAAAGTCTGACACCCCCGCTCCACCCAGAGCGGGAGAAATTATTTGATGATTTTCCACCCAAAAAAATAGGCATCGTTTGAAATGTAACAATCATTACAATTTGGGTATGAGTTTCATAGCGAACGTTGTATGGAATGACGTGTAGAATCACCACTTCGACGGATGCAGGTGACTAAATCGCCACCTTGTATAAATTAGGCAGACTACTATCTGTTCCAGAAAACTGGTTCAATTTACTCCAAGTTGATTTGCCTTTGACTAACATGAGTAAATCACTTATAAGTTTCTCCAGAATTTCAAATGCCCTCTAGAACTTCAAGTTTAAAGTACATAAGTGGTTCAACCAAAATTATGTTTATTCTAGAACTGGAGATGTCAAAATCAGTCTCCTTTGACATGTATAAGTTTGGAGTCGAACCTCCTCTTGAAGTACTCAAGAGGAGGAGATATTAATTGACACCCTGCATCTATCGTGTTTTAGTAATTTCACGCAACTGACAAAAGAACGAAAGCTGTGATTTGAATATACGGACAATCTTAGTTGGTAATCTATTCACTCTTCACTTACATATATCTACCTTCTTTGCATAGTATAAAACAAAGTCGTTCTTCGGGTTTGTACACTTAGGTCTTTTAAACGCAACGGATTTTAACGCAGTTTGCATCAATAGACAGAGTGACTCAAAAGAAAGGTTTACATCAATAAATCGACGTCCACGCGAGCGAAGTCTCTGGCATAAGCTAGTAATATTATAAAGCTGAAGAGTTTGTTTGATTGAACGCGCTAATCTAAAAAACTACTGATTCGAATTGAAAAATTACTTTAGTGTTGGCTAGCCCATTTATCGATGAAGGTTAAATGCTATATATAATCACGCTAGGGTAGAGCAAAAAGAATACGAAATACTCGCACGAGCAGGCGATCCGATGCGACGCACACTGGTCCCGATTTAATAAAAAATGGACATTCATCCTAGAGCGCTGAATTTTTTTTCTAATGTTTTGACAGTGATAACAAAAAAGTCAAAAAAAATTATTGTCGTACCTCAAATAATGTTTCGCATTTTTTTTTTGTATGGGAATTATTACATTTTATTTAATTTCTCAAAAACGTTTATTTATTTATTTATATATACTTTATTGTACACCACAAAAAATACACAACAAAAAAACTAAGTACACTACAAAATATACAATGGGCGGCCTTAAACGATGTCGAGATGGCAATCATATATGTTAGAAAACTAATCATTTTGAGTAATTCACTCGAAGAAACTATTTGCTTATCTCTGCGTACTTTGGAGATAATGACCATCTTAAATAGTGTATTTTTACCACTCAAACTGTAGTTTAGTACGAGTTGGACGTTAAAAGTAGGATCTCTGTTGATAATTAACACAACGTAGATAACAACTCACACTTAATAGGAAGTCATTCGTCCACTAGCGCCACCACTTAATTTTCATGAATTGTGGTGAATTTAGGACTTCTAGGCAAAAACTGTTTCGTAGAAGGTATCACATGCCTTCAAGTGTTCACAAATTGCTGATACACGGTGCTGACATTCGTGACACTTTCTCTTTTATCCTGATAGGCATGCTTTCTGAAGAAGCTTTCAAAGCGAGGATGAAAGATTTCCGGAATGTTAGAATGGCACATACAAGAAAAATCGGTAGAGTTCAGACTAATTTGGATATCATCCATAACTTTCTAATAAGCTCAGATCCCTACATCAGCCAGTAGACGAATAACTTCCTATCACATGTGGGTTGATATCTACGTTGATAATTATCGACAGAGATCCTATTTTTAACGTTCAATTCATACCAAACTATCTGCAGTTTGAGTAGTAAAAATACACTATTTAACATGCTCATTATCTCCAAAGTACGCAGAGATAAGGAAATAGTTTCTTGGAGCGAATTACTCAAAATGATTAGTTTTCTAACATATATGATTGCCATCTCGACATCGTTTAACATTTTTGAGAAATTAAACAAAATGTAATAATTCCCATGCAAAAAAAAAAATACGAAATATTATTTGAGGTACGAAAATAATATTTTTTTTATCTTATTTGTCATCACTGCCACAAATTATTAGAAAAAAATAGCAGCGCTCTAGGATCAATGTCCATTTTTTATTAAATCGGGATCATTGTGCGAAGGGTTGCGTCGGGGGAGCAAAAAATTTGACGCGCATGAAGTTGCAATTTGTATAAAATATAGTAATAAATACTCATAAGACACTGGTTATTTAAAAACTAATATCATAGCTCACATAATAAACAATAATATTAGTCGATATCCACTCACCAAAATCAAGAATAGAAAATCAATTGGCATAACAATTTAAAGCCCTGACTTAATGTTTCTTGTGAAATACTATTTAGATAGAAAATAAAAATTCTTTCTGAAGAGGATACTTTAGAAAGGACAATTATACAAAGTACTATTGACTTGGTACAATTTGTCACAATTTTTTTTTGCATTTTCCTACCAACATAGAATTAACTTCAAAATATAACGTTACAACTTCGAATTTCTACACGACTTTTATCGCGCTTCTGAAAAATTTTCTTTCGAACTTCTTTTGAAAATATCGCCATTTCTCTAAAGTGTTGCCTTTTACTCTTTATTGAGAAGAAACTAAATTTTAGTTTACCATTTCACGACGCAAAAGTTTTCTGTTTTGGAAGAAACTAGCTATTTCAGGTTGATGTCTTAATTTATAGCACTGTGTGACTTAAACCGAAGTTAAGTCACGCTTTTCTGTGACTTAAGTCGTAAATTTTTACACGGAAAGCATAACTTAAGTGTGGGTTTAGGTCGCACGCGCTATAAAATAAATTTGTAGCACGTATTCTGTATTACGCGGAATTGGTGGTAGAATTAGCGCGTTGCGAGGGTGCTCAACCTTACAAAGGGGGTTACGTATTACCCAGTAACTGGGTTGCGGAGGGCAGATAGGCAGTCGCTCCATAAAAAATACTGGTATTCAGTTGCATCCAGTTGTGTTGAGGTGGGCTTCCACTAGGGAAGCCCACCTCAACATAGTCTAGGCAGATGATGGTGCATAAATTACCTCATTGCACCTATAGTTATCTTAATTAAAATTAATAATATTTTATGAAGATAAGATCATTTATTTGCTTAAAACATGATATACATATTTGTTATTATAGAAAATGAGATCATACGTGTTTTGCTTAAAAATAAAGCATGCAAACTTAGACGAATAAACAAATTTGAATTTAACAGCATTATAATTTACGTTCAAAAAACATCCTTAATTTTATAAAAAAATATTTTCATCCAGCCATTCGAATAATTTAATTTGAATAACTTGCAATTTAATATTTTTAATACATTCGGTAATTTATTATAAACACGTACACAAATAGCCAGGCAGCTTTTGTTATATTTTGCTAATCTAGGGAGCTCATCTAGTAGTACAAGTCTGTATTGATCACGCCGACTTCGAGAACTTATTTCCTTTGCTATTTTCAACAATTTTTTATATTTCCTAACAAATACACCGTGACATTTAAATGGTTGTTTTCCCACGGCAGAACAACTTGTCATAAGGAATACTTTCGAAGCATAGAGTAAAAGTAAAAAGAAAAGTTTTTTTTTGTTTTAAAATAATTTAAAAAAAATTAATCAACTCGATAAAAATTACTCAATAGTAACAGTAGAGGTAACTTGTAGGTACTACTCGAATCACACGCACCTCCGACAAAGGGAACAGCGATGCATAAATGTTCAAAGCAAAATAAACTCTCGCACGTGGTGATTTTTCACATTGGTTAATCTGCCATTTTTTGTTTCTAATATTTAATTTGTTTATAAAACGGTTGTATTACCAAGACAAAACCATTTCGCTGGGAGAAAACCACAATTAAAATTTCACGGTGTATACAAGCTTCATACAAATATATTTATTGCAATAAATAAAGGGAATAATAAACCACGGGTCAATGTAAACTTACCCTAACAACTATTTGGTTACAGCGACGCCCGCCGCGTTTATGAGCATGAGTCTAACTACCCTTTATTACTGGTCGTTACATTAATTATTATTTTATTTCATACCATCTTTTGTCAGCGGCTTCGCCCGCGTGGAGGTCGAAAATCAACCCACGAGAACGTACAACTAGGATAAAAAGTATTCTATGTGGTAATCGAAGTTATAAATAATCTGTGTGCCAGATTTTACCCAATTCCGTAGAGCCGTTTTTGCGTGTTGGAGTAACAAACATCCATACATCTAAACATACAAAATTTCACATTTATAATATTATAGTAGGATTATATTATCCTATATTATTATTAAAGTGTTATACTATCTCTAAGTTCAGGAATTTTAGACTATTTAGGGTTATTTTTAGTAGGTAGTTTCTTTGTATGGGTTGTTTGTGTTTTTTATATTTTAGATTCTAGTCTAGACCAATTCATAATAAAAGGCCACAAAATAAAATACAAAAACAAACTAATTGGCTGTTTGTTGAAAAACACGTTAATTGATCTTATTTTCCGAATTCCAAGTACAAAGTATGAAGTTAGAGTTTATTTGATCATTTCATTAGTCATATACCCGTTTTTTTTTTTTAATTACGGGGGGAAATCAAAACCACCCCGGTGTTCCGTCTTACACTTGCACCGGGGATCACGGGAACTAGTGTGACTTCCGCGATCCCCGACTAGTGCTGGCCCGCCTCTGCGGGCCACCTTACTTTAGGGGGGAGTGAGGTGTTAAACTCCCCCCTTACGTCATAGAGAGGCGCGCGTGGAACACTATGCGCCGCCATCTTGGGTTAGGTTAGGTTAGGTTAGGTGGCGAAGTAGGGGGCGATGGGTTTCCCCAGATCCGTCACCTCTGGACCCATTTAGGGGGACTGGAAGAGGGCGTTATCCGCTCTCCGCCGACGCCCGGTGCATCTGCTGTGGATCGGGTTAGCGGAAGCAATCTCCCGCTACCACTCCGTAGCCTCCTTCTGCGAAATGACTGTTTCGGAGAAGGATAACACCTTGATACTCTAACTCAAGTCATTTTCCATTCATTTTGAGGATAAAAAAACAATCATCACTACAGGGTTAAATTAAATTAGCTCTCAACACTTTACCCACGTTTTGGGGTACCGATAACGACAAGTGTATTATATTCCACTCCCTTTCGAAGAGAAGTGCCCTGTATCCCACCAATGGGAACATGTAGGTACGTCTAGGTCGTCACGCTACCTCTTCCTGACCTCACTGGCGTCGCCGCGACTAAGTAAAATGTCGTTAACTGGTTTGCGATTGGTTGCGTCGTATTTGGTCCACCATTTTAGTACTAGTGAATGGGCTCAATTGCACTTATAACTGAAATATTAGTGGACTATATAAAATAGTTGTATTACCACATATTAACGTATGTAGAAATGAACAATGAAATGCCCGTAATGGAGCGCATCTGTGAGCTGAGTGGCGTCCGGGTTCGGTACCCCGAAACACCGCGCCTTTCCGCCGTTGATCACGCGCTTATGTGGTGCGCCGACACTAGTGCTGTAACATTGTGACATTCTGGCTACACTTTGCTTAGTGTCGTAGATGAATGATCTAGGACACTAGGTGGTGGCTGTACCAGTTAGTCCATTCCACGTCGTCAGCCATCGACGAAAAAAAAGTGTCCAAAGACTCAGAAGTAAGACATATTTTGTGATACCTACATAAGTTCGAAAACAAGAAGTCTGTCAAAATCAAAATCAAAATATTTTATTTCACATAAACCTGCAAGGGCACTTATGAAACGTCAGAAGCTAGGAGCACGGTTCCAATTTGTCGCTTCCTATGGAGAAGAGCCGGCAAGAAACTCCACGGTTACTCTTTTAAAAATAATTGGATTTTATAATGTTTTCAAATTACAGTGATATTAGGTATGGGAGGACAGTGCAGGCCTGTCAATAAGTACCAGGTACTTAGAGAAATGAAAATAAAGAATAGAAACTGTAGGCCTACAACGTTCTCTCATGATAGAAGACACTGCCTTTTTCGATTTACAGCCCAAAGCTCTGTATTTTCAGAACACAATTGACAACAACCATTTATCGTATTTATTTGTAACCTATAACATTTTATTTAAAAAGCTATTTATTTTAATATCACCGATAAGAAAGAGTTCGGGTCGCTAATCTTTACGAGGGAATATTTGTTCGTGGTTTAATACAAAATGCTTTCATTTTATTTGTGTTTAAACGTTTTTAGGGAATATATTTTACTAGGTGGTAAAAGCTTTTTATTTAATACTATTACACATACTGTTTATTTGCAGTAAATACGCCGTAATATAAACCTAGTACCCTATTGTCCACGGTTTTATTAGAATCGTATAGTAACTACTTCACTGTACAAGCTATTTGGTTTACAGGCAGCTAACTAACAACCTTATTGGAAGGTATTTTTGAGCAATTTGAGGTTGAAATGCTAGGGCCGTGGGGTCCGAGTGCTCATCGAGTATTTCGGAATATCGCCAAGCGGTTGGTCGACTCTTCACGTGATCAGAGAGCTGGCCTATTTTTAGGTCAAAGAATCAGCATTGGCTTCCGACGTGGCAACGCTGCCAGTCTTTTGGGCACTTTTCCCACTGACAGCGATGAGGACAAATTCTTTGATGCCTAGTGAGCTCTTCCCTTTTTTTTCTTTATATACTTGTACATAATATATGTTCCGTGTCGTGCCGGACGTAAAAGAATAGCACCATCCCATTTATTCCCGTGGGTCGTAGAAGGCGACTAAGGGTCTTACTAGAGAATGTGCAGCAGCGTTCTCTATGCATTTGACCACCATACTGCGATCGCCAACCCGCCTGCCAAGCGTGGCGATTATGGCAAATCCCCCCCTTTTGGGGGAGGCTTATGACCAGCAATGGACGTCTTTCGGCTGATATGATGATGATGACGTAATATATTTATTTTAGTGTTAGTTTGTATATTGTTTTATTTATTTTGCCATGATAAAAGACGTTTCTAGAAGTTTGTGTTAATCTAACCGTATCTAGGACGTAGCTCATCGTGTTGTCAATCTACGTCCAGGCATAGAGCAACCAATTCATATATTTTATCATATAAGTTATTGTAATGGTAGATGCAGTATAATAATACGATATAGATTCCAATTTCACATATCTTCACACAAATATCGGCCCAGACTATGTTCCTCCATCTTAATATCTCATGCAACGACGGACTCAGCCGATTGGCTAGTTGCATCGGACTAAAATATGGAGATGAATGATTATTCACTGCCGGCAAGTTTATACTGTCTCAATACTATGCAGATTTACTGCCAATATCCTAGAACTCCGATGAATTTACTGGAGTTGCGAAATTGATTATATTTATACACAGAGATTTACAATATTGCTTTAGTAGTTTGTGAACGTATACTTATCAAGCTTAGCGCTTTTCTTACTTGCTGATGGCTGGCTGGTAAAGGTTTTTTTTTGGTTGGGAAATCATCAAATAACTTCTCCCGCTTCAGCGAAGCAGTTATGCTCGCAAAGAGGGAGGCGGCGCACGTGAGGGAGATGCAGTACATGCGCCCTCACAGCCGTGGCCTTCGCAGGAGACGTCCTGGGCGTCGGGAATCCCAGGCTGATTCCCGGCCATCGTAGGCACGGGCTTGCGGACGGCGAGTAATGGGTAGCTCGCTGTCCGGTAAGGACCAAGCCCGGGTCGACGGCGCGTTGTGTTCCACGCGCGCCTCAAAGAGATGTCAGCAGCAACAGATGGGGCCCGCAAGGGCCGATGCCTGCCAGGGGTGCGGGTTGTTCGAAAGAGATACCGCCGCCCCTGGCACACAGGCAACTGAGGGAACACTGGTGGGTTTTAGTCAGTAAAAGTCTGACACGCCCTCCCGCTCCACCCAGAGCGGGAGAAGTTATTTGATGATTTCCCACCCAGAAAAAAAAAAAAAAGGCCAATTTAGCCATAATTTTAGGTATATTTTACAAAAATGCTGCCATTTCTACACAGGAATGAACATCAGATTGATCTAAACACTCAAATACGAACATTGACATCAATCGATTGAACTGCTCAGCTATCGCATAGTTATCAAAGTAAATACAACCGCGGCCACCGATTTCGATTTAAACTTGAACGTTTATAACCGAATAGGTACTTGGTTTTCACTCATTCTGAAATACTATTTGTTTCAGTACAGTAAAGAGGTCATACTAGTCTAGTATGTGTTTTCTTTCTTTCTTTTAAAGAAAGAAAGAAAGAAAACACATTTATTTAGTACAGACTTTAAAGCACACAAGTGGTTTTAGTGGTATTAGTTGTTGGAAAAATAATCGAACAAAACATCGCGGTTGGTCCGTGGATGGATGACCATCCTACAGTGCCTTGGAAAGAACGTTAAGTCGTTGGTTCCGGCTGTCATTCGTGGATCTTTGACAGTCGTTACGGGTCGTCAAAGCCCGAAAGTCTGACAACCAGTCTTACCAAAGGGTATCGTTTAACCCAGTAACTGGGTTGTGGAGGTGAGATAGGCAGTCGCTCCATGTAAAATACTGGTATTCAGCTGCATTCGGTTAGACTGGAAGCTGACCACAACATAGTTGGGAAAAGGCTAGGCAGATGATGATCATGATGGTCGTTGGAAAAACAATGGAAATACTAAACTCTCTTTTGTTTTTATTTTTTTTATTTTATGAAGAGCCAGATGAGACAGTCCACTGCAATGAGTTCGCACTGTAGTGACAGAATTGAAAACTATTTTGTTCTGATCGCATCATTCGTTTTTATTTAATTCAATGAAAATTACATTACTAGAGAACGGCTGATGAGTGTTTTGATGATGATATCGAAATACTCATTACCCGTTACCTAATCTCGCATCATATAAACCGCAATTGCGTTAACAAGTGCATTGCGTCCCTGCAGGCATAGCGTGACGTTTTCTATTTCTACGAAGAATAGACACCGCTCTTTCTATACAAAGTGACATTTCGTTTCTCCATTTTTGATATCGCACCGTAGAAATCCTTCCAAAATCTATCATTTTGTCTTGCGTTTGTAATTGTCTAGATCCAAAAAGGACGAGGTTATATGTTCGACCGTATCATTGAGGTAATATGTTCTAACGTGACTGTATGTATTTTTTTTTATGTCTGTTCATCAATTTCTCCCCCATTTATGGACCGATTGTCAAAATTCTTCATTTTATTTAAAAAAGTATACTCCTGAGGTGGTCCCATTGGCACCAAATCAGGATCTGATGATGGAATCCCAGGAAAATCGAGCGCAACCCTCAAATGTTATAGGTATTAACAATGTTTTTCATATATTTTCTAAAGCTATTGAGACATTTGCGTATGGCCATCATTATCTCATAGCGCTGAGCTGATGAAGGAAAGTACAACCTTCTTTTTTATGTATCTTCCTTCTTATGTAAACTTTTTCCAAAAAAAAAACAACCGACTTCCATAAAAAACCACTACAAAGTGAAAAATAACTTTAAATTTAAATACATATCCAAAGTCTTCCGAATTTAAAGTTATTTCGCACTTTGTAGTATTTTTGCGGAAGTCGGTTGTTATGTAGACTGTTTCAGAAAAAAGTTTTCCATCTCAAACTGTCGAAATCACACTAATAACTGTCAGTTGTGACAGTGACAGAAAACTTTCTACTGACTGTCTACACAGAACGTAATGTTGTCAACTCTTCCGACGACAAAACGGTGCTCGTGCTAAGCCTGCAGGGCAACATCCGATACTAAAATGATATCGTTGGAAAGCATTCCATCAGGCGTGATCCAGGCCACGAGCAGTATGTCGATTCTGTAACCATCCCACCGCATGAAGTGAGCGTGGAGTGAACTGTCAGTGTCATCCCACTCATACTAGGGATTGACCAAGCATTAGGCGAAATGACAGTGACAGCTCACTCCACGCTCACCTCACGCGGTGAGATGGTTACAGAATAGCAATGCAGGTCCATTAAGCAATGATAAAAAGGTCACATAACCGATTTTGTACGTAGGCACAGTAACCGTGAGATTTCGCCTGATCACACATAGACTTACCCCACTCGCTTCAGTTGTATTTTAAATTTCTGTTGGTTATTAAGAATATCAATTAAATAAAAGTCCAAACACCTAAGCAAAGGTAAATAAAATACTTCAGTTATGTAGGTAACTTAATTAAAGATTTTGATATTCCTTTAAGTATAAAGGATGATTTGTAGTTTGACGCATTCCTTCCAGGACATGATATTCTGCCCATTTGCAACAATTAAGCATCCCTTAATGCCTAGGCTAAGTATGAGAAAAGTGAAATTTACATTTTTTTAAATAAGAATCGTACCTTACCACCTTTGACATTGGGCACGCCGCGATTGCGGCGGTAAGTCCCCTCTTTGAGGAGTGGCTTGAGAGGCGGCATGGCATCCTCACCTTTCGCCTGACACAGGTCCTCACCGGACATGGCTGTTTCGGGAGGTTCCTGTTTCGGATAGGGCGGGAGGAAACGCCCGGGTGTTTCCATTGCAAAGATCGCCCAGAGGACACAGTGGAGCATACGGTGGAGGTCTGCCCGGCTTGGGCGGAGCACCGCCGTGTCCTCGTGGAGGTGATCGGCGGAGGCGATCTTTCGCGTCCGACCCTGGTCCAGGCCATGGTACGGAGCGAGAGGCCATGGCTGGCAGTCGCCTCCTTCAGCGAAGCAGTTATGCTCGCAAAGAGGGAGGCGGCGCACGTGAGCGAGATGCAGTACATGCGCCCTCACAGCCGTGGCCTTCGCAGGAAACGCCCTGGGCGTCGGGAATCCCAGGCTGATTCCCGGCCACCGTATGCACGGGCTTGCGGACGGCGAGTAATGGGTAGCTCGCTGTCCGGTAAGGACCAAGCCCGGGTCGACGGCGCGTTGTGTTCCACGCGCGCCTGAAAGAGATGTCAGCAGCAACAGATGGGGCCCGCAAGGGCCGATGCCTGCCAGGGGTGTGGGTTGTTCGAAAGAGATACCGCCGCCCCTGGCACACAGGCAAATGAGGGAACACGGGTGGGTTTTAGTCAGTAAAAGTCTGACACGCCCTCCCGCTCCACCCAGAGCGGGAGAAGTTATTTGATGATTTCCCACCCAAAAAAAAATAAAAGAAACCACCTTTGACATTTCTTTACTACTTATGAAAATCTAGTTAGTAAACTTAATAAAGAATAAGATAAGTGTGTTAACCCAAATTAAAACATCTAAAATCGATTACTCTAAGTAGGCTGAGAGCCAAAATATTTTAAATGCGAATGATTAGTCAATTATTTTGATTGGTAACTTAAGTATATTACTATTAACGATGAACTGTCAACATCCAAACAACTATAGCAACGTATGTGATTGTGTTCTGTACTGACTAAGACTGCTTGTTTTTGCAATTTATGCTAACAATATTTTGCCTTGCCAAAAATGTAGGGACAAATTCGAAAGAATTCGTCATTCCGATCTTACCGAGAACCGCCTTATATCATATCTATTCTAATTCATATCTATAATATATAAATGTCTAGTTTCATAACAAAAATCATTTTTCTTGTAAATTCCGGCTTTATTCCTGAAAAATACGTCACCCAACATTTTGCTTTCAGGCTTCCCAGGCTTTTCAGGTCAGTAAACAGAAAACCCTTCGACCCCGAGTACCACACAGCACCAATAGTGATGTGACATTGCTTTACGCTCGAGTTGAGATTTAATGAAATTGTATTTTGATATATATATTTTTTACTATAAATATATTTTTACTCTTAGAATATTTGTTAAATTAATATTCAGGTGCACTTCATTTTTTATTGGCAGTTAGTTAACACATTTATTTAGTGCACACAAAAGACATGTCATGGCACACAAAAATACAATTTAAAGGTAAGTATATAAAAACAAAGTTACAATATACAGTACATTGACATTTTTGGAATTAATGCCATGTTAAATAAGCCGTGTACTAACAATCAATGTTCATCAGTGGACTACCATAGGGTTGGAGCATAGGATGCTAAGGAAGGTAAATCCCTGTAGTAAGCATATAAAGATTTTCCTGGAAAACGAATCCACCTAACCCCAGATATTAATCTAACATCTCAAGTTTTTGTTTGCGTTTTGGTAAAGGAGTTTGACATTACACCTGTCAAACTACTACCTTATTTAAAAAAACGAACTTTAAGTTAATTTGGTTACATCATTATGTCAAAACTTGGCATTTGTTTTTGAAACAAAGTCACATTTAATTTTTTAGTCAAATCTAAGATAAAATCGTATTATAGCGAAACAGCACCAAAATACTACTAGTCACCGAAACCAAATCTATTCTAAAAATAATTTTGAGTCACAAAACAATAAAATTGGTATTTCTATCAAAACAAACTCGAGCACAAAGCCATTTCACAACGCTATCTGTTCAAATATTCATTGTTTTCTTTGAACGATGGCAAGGTAAGACTCAAACTTTTTGAATATCTCACACGAAGTTGTTAGATACGAAGAAAAAGTTTAAATACATTGAAATGATACGGGTAATAGGAGAAGACGATTGTAAACGAAATGTTGAATCACGCTTCCAATTTTTTTTATCCAAAATAACAGCACGCTTTTTGAGGTTGGTTAAAATTTTAATAAACTCATGTATTTATCCGTGCAATGCCGCCAAACACACTTCTTAAAGATTAAACTGCCACTCACGTTAAATAAATCAGCATTATAGTATGATTATAAATTTCTACAATTTATAAAATGACCCGTAAAACCTGTTGGAGAAAATCCTAACGGGTGTTTAGCCTCGGTTTTATTTCAATTTCGTGGAGCAGCTCTTAATAGCTGGTAAAAGTTTCACAATTTTACGCGTCGTTTGTTAAATGCTATCAGATGAATAAGTTTATGTAATTATCTTTAAACTTACAACGTAATTTGTGAAAACTTTGTGTTCCTCAAAAGCTTTATACACCGCTTTCTATTTATTTTTCCCACAGGACCACCTTGTAAACTACTAATAATAATTTGTAAAAACACTCTTGCATCAACTCAGTGAATTCTACTTCACTGAGTTTTTTATGTTATTAAGAGAGCATTTTCTTACGTACACGTGTTGAGTGCTTTTTTTAATGATAATGGTTTACCGCTGTGTTAAAAGCTTTTGATAGTAGACCACAAATTACAGGTTTCAAAGCAATGTTATAAATCATAAGAAGTTTCTTTGAAGTCAAGGTTTACTTTCAAAAGGGTCTTAATATCTTTTATTTCAACCGAAGTTTCTGTCATATCTACTTTGTTTGTTTTGTAATGATGCACCAATACGATGAGAAATATTTTTATTTATATCCTCGAACCATATTTTTATTCACCTTCATCACCAAATTATATTCCGTTACAACACTTTCCAGTATTGCACCCAGCACTTCCCCAACAAAAAATTGGCAATAAATTCCAAATTCTGTATTGTTGCAGGTAAATTCCGGCGAGAATTCCACAGATCATACTTCAAATGCTTCTGTTGCTGTCATTCTGCGGCAGCCCCAGACCAGAATGGAACCTCCTTCGCACCAATAGGAAGCTCCAGAGCGGGAACCACCAGGACTGTGGTTCGTAGGAACGATTCCTACGTCAGCTACCGACTCACACACTTATCACCTTCAAATCACAACATCCACCGAGACTACATCAGAAACACCAACACTTCTTTTATAGAACAAATGAATGGAAATCGTCGTCCCAAAATCAGGGACGATTCCATCAGCGAATCGGCAACGAGATTCACTCTAGCAACTGATGTGTGCAGAGATTGACAACTAGGCAAAGATCTTCTTTCGGATTTACGTAATAGAGACGACATTGAGACTTATATCGCGAGAAGTACCAACAGTATTGATTGCAAACCGTACTATGATTGCTTCAAAGATGGGAAGATTGAAGAAAGGCATAGTGATAATGCTGATTACAGGCACGTTGATGAATCTAAAGATTTGTGTGATGATGATCTTAAAAATGGTTTTAAATTCAAGTTCAATCGCAGTTTAAATAGTTGTCAGATTAAGAATAAAAGGAAGGTTAATATTTATTAAGTTATGTGTTGTGTGTAAATCAGTCAATTATTTTTGGATGTCTGTTTCACTATTGAATACAACATTTGTGTGGCACATTCATGTAAGTTTCTCATTTATTCAGCAGTTACACATTTTGTATAGTTGCCAAGGATAGCTTTTCATCCAATGCCAGATTACGTCCTTCGAGAAAACTACTTCTGAAACTTCATACACGTTCTTACATATCGTTACTGACGTATATATCCACAACTAACCCCTAATAATTGGCTCACTCCTCTTGTCAATTGGTATGACCTCATATTTCATATCTGATATTTTCGGTTTCCTCAATATTAGGAAAGTATGTGACCTCATTATTGTATCCTTGCGGCGTAACAATTTGTGCCATTTCTCGAGAAACTGAAACCATATCCATAGAATATCTAATGAGTTCAATTTAGAGAATGTCAAGGGCAAACCAATTACTTTTGTTAAGCGCAAGAACTACTCCAATATTTTTAGAGAGAAGAGATATTTTTCACAGTAATGTCATACATTTTGTTAGAAGGAGACTAAAGTTGGCACTCTCAAATCAAGTTAAAAAGTTTTATAGATAACAATGGTCTAAGTTTTGGTGAAACAGACATTTAAAATAATATCTTAGTTTAAAATATATGTGAGCTCTTAATCTTGTAAGTTAATATATTTCATCGTAGCAGCACAAAATTGAGTTCTTTGGGAGGCTGTCACTTATTCAATAAAGGCTTGATCAATTTTCAATAACTCAATTTGTTCACATCGAGTTACAGTTTGTTCTCAACAAAAACGTCTTCTCCCATTCGAGTTTTGTCACGGGCCGTTTTGACAAAATACATTATAAAGGTTCCGCGTTTTGTACCACCGATTGTTGTGCAAATTAGATCTACTCGATTCAACTGACACATTACACACTTAAAAATATGGGTGACATGAATGAAATATTCCCGTTTGAGTTCAAAGTTTTAGAGCACCAAATCCCTATGCATAGGTGTTCAAAAAAATGGTATTCCAACGGGAATATTTCCATGAGTGACTAGTTTTTTGGAACGTACTTTGAATGAAGTGAGATTAAATAAGTGACATTGTAGACTTATCTGAACGATGAATTTCTATTTTAACCTTTAACGTATTGTAAATAAATTAATTATTAGAACTTCTGAAATATATATCAGTGTACAAACAAGTTCTCCCTTCAATTGAAAGCAGTGTTTTTGTTACAGAAACTTAATTAACCGCTTGAAAATTCGGTTGTAAAAAGATTTTATTGCAAAAGCTACGCTGAAATTAAAAATATACGATAGGAAAAGCGTTAAACCGTCAACATTACTGGCTGTTATTTTTAATCTTTCTTTATTTATACAGCGGAGTTTAATTTTGAAAAGGGAACGTTCTATTCCATTCTTAGTTATTTTAAATGTTGAGGCTCATTTTTAAACAAAAGGGGTGCTGCCACGCAAGCAAACTAAATGTTCAGAGGAAATCTCAGTTTATTTATTTACTCGCACATCCGCCAAATTGGATGTCTTAGAGTACTTTCGAGAACAACTAACAAGATATTTTATGTTACAATTATTATTGTTGTTAAACAATGCACTTGGGTTCAGGAAATGGAGTGTTTATACACAATTTATCGTACACTGCCGGTAGGGTATGCAACTATTCTGTTCATTATACTATCCAGATATTTTGCATACTCCCAGAACACTCTGGAAAATACAGACATTTTCGATACCGATTTTAATTTTTTCTCTCTATCAAAGGGTGTAATTTATACTTGGCAAGATTTATACGAAACTGTCGACTTCAGTTAATGTCGGTAACGATGACGCAGAAAGAACCCGAACAATCATATCACTATCATCATCCTCACAGTCAACTGAAGTCGAGCTTTGGGCCTTTGCTCATAAAAGCCCAAATTGCCAAAGTGCTTTTTGCACTTATGAATAATTTTTACAAGGAATCTAATTAATTCTGTCATTAGATGGATGTTTAAAGATCTCGCAAGAACATACATTCACAATTAATCAATTTCGAATACCTATTTTACTAAATCAAAATGTTTAATGCTGAAATAAAATAAATAAAATGAACAAAAATAAGTATCCGTATTATCCGTTTTATTCGGATAGTATATTCGAGAGCTATCTGGATATTTGTATATCGGGATAGCCTATGCTAACTGCCCTAACTGCTGACCATGTTGCCGTATACGATTTATTTTTAGTTTATTCAGTTTGTTTGTAATTATAATGATTATTTTCATTTATAATTTTCGAGCCGTATTTGCGAATTTCTGTGTTTCTAATTGGTTATGACTTTCTGTTCTAAATCAACTTGTATAAAAACCATTTTCAAAAGTAAAAATCATAAAAATATTTTTTAATGTTTATCAACCTCTTTTTAGAAATCCTGTACATTTTAATCAGTAGGAATATACTAGTTACCCAAAGTAAGTGTATAAATGTGACCAAAGTTAATGTAAGATGACTTAATTAAGAAAACTAAACTGCATTTCTGTAGTATTGTAAATAATTTTAAACAGTACATTTGGTTTAGATAAACAATAAAAATATATTCTATTAGGTATTATTAAGATAACATTGTATATTATGAAACTGTAACGATTTTTTCGTGTAAAATTAACTTCATAAATTATTCTTGAGAATATTTTTGACATCTTAAGTAAGCAAATTAATTACAGGAATTTATATTTGTCGACGTGATAAAATATCTCAATTTTTCGTAAACAAATATACTCGCTACAGAAAAATATTAATTCCATGGACGGTAACTGAATACCAAGCGGCCATTTTGTAAATTAAAAGCCTGGCCGTATCTGCATTGTTCAACTGTTTTATTTTTCACAATCTATTGAAATATTTGATATTTTGTTTAATTTCCACTGTACTATTAATATTACAAAAAAAAACTTTTTTAAACCTTTTCTTCACTGTAGGCTCCTCACATTCTTACCACCTCTAACTACCTGAAAAAGATGGGTAGATCGTATGGCCATGAATCGATCTTCTGGAAGATTGATTCAGATCGGGCATCCCTAAATACAATACGATTAAGATCGTGAATAGATTCCCGAGCTTACGATCCATTACGATCCAGAAGATCGATTCAAAGCAAAAAATCGGGCATCCCTAGTTATGAGGTTTTGCGTTAACTATGTTACTCATTGTATAAAAATCCAATTTATTTTCACAAGTTGAAGTATATGAAAGATAGAATAATTAAATCATTGGTTTCATTTGACTTTTCAATGGAGATGTCCAGATAAATAACGAACGGAAAATTAATCAACTGTAAAATATATTTTTATGTCTAGTTTTAAATTAAAAATGTGTGTTTTATACAAGATCTCTAGATGTAAAATAAAATATCGAATTATATCTAAATGTATAGTTAGAACGAAAGAATATAATTGTGACGCAATCCATCATTACGTAATGTAGTGAATATCGCCTATATATGACTGGGCTTATAATTGTGTCACCAAGTGTTAAGCTGCGGGCAGACAACGCGAGGCAGGTCCTTCGAATGGTAACTCACGCCCATGAGGTATGCCTGAGGCTGAGGCATCTGACATAAACGTAACATCATAACGAACCATCGCTGATGGGTTAGGTCCAAGGCTTACCTATAATAACACCCAAATTTCGCCAGTTATATTTAAGTCTCGGTTGCCATCAACTGGGTACAAATCCAGACACCGGGCTGCTACTGAGAAATGCGTGATAAAAACCCAACTACCTACACTTTCCCCGAATTGGAAGCGAGCCCACAACCTCATGCTCAACAGTAGCACTTGCGGCTCCTAGGCAAACGAGGCTGTCTAACATACTAATAAATACTACATTTGCGACGTATACCTCGCACAGTCTGGACGCACCTTAATATTTTTGAAGGATCAATGTTTATATATTGTAAATAAATATGAACATTTTCGAGCTTTTCTACTATTTAGAATTTTAGACATATTTAGGCAGAAATGGCACAAAGCAAGTCGTAAATAACCAAAGTCTAAAAAATGCCCTGACTACTGACTTGACTTTCACTTAAAGAGAGTTTAAAGTCGTTTTTATCTAGTCAATACCCATTTTTTCATCTCAATCCCATAATAAATTGTGTTCTCTGATCAGATTACGCAGCGATCCTAAAGTACTTATACAGGTAATCCCACGAGAAAATCCATAAGAAAAGTAATAAACTTCTTCAATCAATCATTTGGCAACATTTCTCTCGAAATAAGAATCGCAGTAGGTTCCATTTATTAGAACCACAACATGCCAACATAACTTAAGCGCAGGCTACACTGCGGGATAAACTTAAACATTACTTAGCTTAGCTCACGAACGCTCACTGCGGCGTCTTTTCATACTTCCGTTTACAGGTCCTAACGTAGAGCGTAGTTTTTGGTGGGAACTTAAACATCTGGAAAGTTTAAGTTCACATAACTATAACTTTAGTATCTCGCATATACCACGCTAAGCTACTCAAAAACAGCTCTTACGTTGTTCCAAAAGTAGTATGTCATAATAATGATAATTGTTTTTATTTCTGTAAGTAAGTTTGTACAAACAGTTTTACACGTCAATCGTGTTTTTAAAACTAGACGAGGTTGGTGTTTCCTATCTGACTACTCTGAGAATAAAAGCCGAAACAAACACAGAGGTCGTGAAAAATAAAGAAATGTATCAGGAAATGTACCCGTGGGTGCAAATTTTTAGTGTCAGTTGCAAATTGAGTGCTTTCATCTGATTATTTTGAATTATAATGTGTATTTGTTTGTGTGTTTGTATGACAATTTTTAAATCATCTTTCTTCAACTCATTTGACACTTGAGGTTAATGCTATTACCTCAAACTTTCGTTAAAGAATTTTCAATTACAATTAAATAATATTATTCAAACATTATTATTTGGAATAAGGGGTGAGATTTTAAGATAAAGCTTTTCAAAGTAAACTTGAATGTGTTACTAATTATCTCTTTATTATGTACCTTGAATAGGGTTTGTTTATACATTCATTAGATATTTTTGGAACAGATAATAGCGAAATTAGCTTAGCACGCCATGTGACCTGCGCTTTAGTAAATTTTCCCTCTTATATTAAAACTTGGGTCCCTATGCGGATAATAAAGAGTTGAACTTTGTGCTGAGGTACCGTTTTTAAGTAAGAATGTGTGTATCACTAAGTTTGGGCCCTCACGGGGTAGGCCTGATTCAGGTAGTTTTGTAAAGAGAGATGTGTAGGTGGCAAAATATGATTACATCAGCTTTATCCCGCAGCCTTGTCTGCGTGGAGGCCGAAAATTACCACACGAGAAGGTAAGACCGGGATAGAAAGGATACCATGTTCTAACCCAGGTATTGTGCCTAGGTTCTCACTAGGTTTTTCTGCTTGGTACCATTTCTGTCTACGCCGTAACCATAATGTTATACGGCTCGGTACATACGTGTCTAGCTATGTATTGGTAAACTTGTACATAATAAAATGAATAAGAGAAAATTTGCCTGTCTTTGTTTTTGAAATCCTGGTATCTTTATTTTATTTCACACTACTCAGAATGCGACACTTATACATTTTACATGAGTGCGGACATAATGACGTAACGACGAAAAAAAATCAGGTGGTCGGACTATGGAAAGCAACTACCGCTAATTTAATATGCCACGTTGAATGGCAATGCTAATTTCTTTGGCCAAAGAACTACTCAGCCCTCCCTCTGGTCATTGTGATGTGTCGACCAGTCGGCAAGAAATATCCTTAAAGATGAGACGTGCACTTTGGCCTCATGACCTTCGGGTAATTGGGCCCGACTGCACGTCTGCCCGACCCCCGACTCCCTTCGACCCCAAACGGCTCAAAACTGTAGTTACGAATAAGGTTACAGTATCTGCACCGCTTGGAGGTCTCAGCAGCCGCAGCAGCGGCACCATACTAGGAACATGAGATAGCGCAAGGGTGTCGTAACAGGTTGCGTCCCACACCAGAGGTCTACCCAACTTTCAAGGCAATAACGCCAAGCCATCTGGTCTGTTCCTATCGTCACGTACCAAGACGTTTGGTTCTAATACCGCTGGTACGCTGGTGGTGACAAGGGCTCGACGAATGATATCATTGATATGTCTATCTTTATTTGGTAAGCAGAATTAGGTAGGAAAAACGCATGGGATGGTTTCTATAATCGCAGGGTGGCAGGAATATTGGCGGCAAAAATGTAAACGTGAATTCAGCACATTCTAGGCCCCCTAGGGTTAGGCACAGGGAGCAATAAAAGAGTGCACTGTATTCAATGGTTTATTGCCGTGCTTACAACAAATAACAGAACTGTCCCGAACAATTGTGTGAGTAATAAAATTAGAGTAGAATCGTCCGTAGCAGTGGAGTCTGTGGAAGCGGGAGGTCGAGCCGAGCCATGTCGCCGCGCCGCGCCTCAGCGTGCCGATGATGACGCATTGATTACGCGTGCATACCACTCGAAAGGTGTTGTGTTTAATTTGGTTCCCAATACTAGTGTGGAAGTTTTTCGGCAGTAATGAAAGAAACAAGTCAGCTGTTTAATAGAAAAATGCAATACCTACGCGATAAAAACGTATGGAACAGCAAATTTTCTTTTGTAAATATAAACGACGAAAAATTTCAACGCAGTGTTATTCATGGACTGAATCCATGGTAACAGGTGTGGATTTGTCCCTGCCACCTGGTATACCCACGGTGCGGCACAGTCTTTTGTGTTTTTATTTTTTTCTTTTTCAGTTTAGTCTGAACTTCTGTCGCGAGTATTGCTCTTTTTTCTGAACCGGATGACATAAACATAAATATACAGTAAAGCCACCCTTGGCAAAGTTGGAACAGTGATCATACATTTTATAGAACTATCCTGGGTTCCAATCCAATCCCGGGCTAAAGTTCAAAGAAAGTTTATTAACACCCAAATAACTTACAAGACTTGCCTAGTTTATTTATGTTGGATTCGCAGTTTTGGAGCACAAAAGTTACGATGATGCTGAAACAAAAAACTAAGAAACTAGGGTAAGTACTTTTAAAAGTTTTTGCGATACTAAGATGAAAGATACATTGGAGAAAACTACAGACTAAGCAATAATAATTAATGATAATGTTGAACTATTCTCTTATCCGATGGCCATGAGCTAAAGTAACATGCGTCTTGCAAAAGCGAAGCAATAGAAAGAAGTTGTGTAGAACATGCCACAAGACACCGCGACGAGACTTGCTGAGCATAATCGGCCTATAACGTTCCCACTGCTGGGTCACAGGTGACAGGTTTTCTCTCTTAACGTGAATCTTGTTGACATTTTTTCCATAAAAACTTCGGGAGGGTATAACTCCACTGTTAGATAATTTACATCAAAAATTAAACATGATAAGGTTTTGACTCATTATTAATTTGTCTGTATGGAAACAGAATACTAAACTAAAAAGGCATTAAAAAGCTAGTAGCCATCAAAGATTCTTTTTTCTTGCTATATTAACCTATCTTTGGACGTGTTTAAGTAACAAAAGAAGTGTAAAATCTCCAAACCCAAGTCGGTAATGACAAAGTTCCACTATCGATAAGTTCAATAAATCTTATTGGTCATTGATTTATGCAGTAGCTTTTCATAAAACCCTCTTTTCTAAATTTTTTACGCGCCTGTCTTACTATAAATGATCCTGCATCTCACTCAATAATGTTGTGCATGTAGACTAGCATTTGACTGCTCATCACGGGTACTACTTCTGTCGGACACGAAGCCTGGTCAAACAGCGTGCTTTTTAGCCAGGCCCACCAGGGAGTTCGAGCCCGCGACTAGATTCCCCTTATAGAAGGAGTTAGCTATAATCTACCACGCCGGCTCAGTGCGGGTTGGTAGATGTCATATGTCTTCGAATTTTAGGTTCTAGGACGTGTCTATTTCCTCACAATGTGTCCCTTCATCGTTTTGAGAGCAGTGGTGATGAAATTAAATATATCACCGTAAAATTGTAAATACCGTTAGATTATAATCTATCTCGCGAGATTGTAAACTGTCGATTTATTGTGAACTGCACCATACTGCTTACCGACCGAATAGGTTAGGTTAGAATTGCGATCAACCGCGCGCGAGCCGAGCCAACGAAGCGAGCGGTGGCGCGGCAGCGGCCGACGAGCGCTACTTCCATGTTAGTGGCAGTTACTTGACTATTTAGTAATAGCGCAAGGTACTATCCGTCTTGATACCAGTTCACAATTTGACGGTTTCACTTCGATAGATTATAATCTTCCAAAAAATAATGCGTTAAATTGTATACAGTATGTTACGGTTCACAATCTTTCGACAGTTTACAATCTAGCGAGATAGATTATAATGTAACGGTATTTATAATTTTACGGTGACATAATACTTATAGTAAAGTGATACAATTTACACCTCGTAAGTTGGGGTCGTTACCACTGAACCACTGTTCTTTGGACTAGCTGAGCGATGAATGGAAACGCACATATCTATCGCTTGTTTGTCGTATGTCTCTCATCGCCCAAGGCAGTGAACGGAGTCTTTGTCTTTGAGTGGTAAATAAGCTAGCCCGCTTGACGGTAACTAGCCACCGTCATCTATAAGCACCTGCAATAATAGAAGTATCGCAGGTACCTGGCCATAACAAAGGCAAAGGTGGAAGTTCTCGAACTCAAAGCATTTATTTCAATTAACCCATTATCGAGCCGTTTGGGGTTGAAACCCTCGGCCAGTGGGGTCCGAGTGCTCATGGTCTCTTCAAGGAAATCTCGAAAAGGCTGGTTAACGCTTCCCGTAACCCAAGGGCTGGTTTCTACCTTGGCCAGCGGCTAACCATTGTCATACAACGTGGTAATGCTGGCAGTCGCTTGGGAACATTACCAGTCGCATGCAATGCGGATGAATTTTTCGACGCCATTTTTAAATTTGTGAATAGATTTAGTTAAGTTAGTATTATATTTGTTATTTTTTTCTTTTTTTCTACACATGGAAGAATGAATATTATTTAAAAAATCACCCACTTAAAGGAACTTTTGACTTTTCAAAAAGTCGATGAGTCAGTCGGAAAGTTGAAGCTGGTTGATTCCAAAACTTAGATCTCTATGGAGAAGAACGAGCACGAAACTCCAAGGACACTCTTATAAATCAAGATATTACAATGAAATTAATGTTACCAATTTAACACTGAAAGGTAAAAACGAACAGTTTTGACTACTTTTTAGAACGTATTGTTAAACGACTTCTCTCGTTTTTCTAATAGGTAGCAATCAAGGCTAACATAAGGGCAGGGTTCACTCTCTAGAGAACAAAACTGTAATTGGGGTTCTCCGTTACAAAATTCTCATTTAAAAGGGTTGATAGTACCCGGTAAATGGCAATAACCTTTATTAAATTGGATCTGTTTCAAAACTCGGTTTAATATTCAGTTTTGGGAGTACTTTTTAAATAACCGTAGCGGGCCAGGCCAACAGGTCGTGAGAAACATCGCATCCGAAGAAGGCATTTTCATTTATAATATTAGTAGGGATTATCGTGGAGCCCTCCATGATTTAAAAGCTCTTTTTACCAAAAAACCTTTCACTACCTACAACTATCGTAGTTGTAGTTCTTGTTCACAAAGATTAATAGTGCAATTTATAATAACTAATTTGGTGGTGTAACAAATTGTTCATAATTTGTTGGGCTCGCAATATAAAAATTAAACAGTTTGGGCTTTTCTCATGACGAATATTTTTGAAGCAAAAAATGTAAAATATGATGTGAAGAAGAATAGCTTTCGTACCCAGCTGGTCTCCTAATACATTCATGAGACCTATCTGTATTATGGCGAAGAAAAATCTACAAAGGCGACACATTCTTGTGGCATGATCTAAACTAAAAACAATGCTATTTCTTTTATCTGGCACAACATAAAAAGACGGAAGAAAATATAATTTTCTTACAAAAGACAAAACATACCTATTTTGAAATTAAAATTTGAAAGTACATAAACTTCATCATTATCAATCATCATTTCAACCAAAAGACATCCACTGCTGGGCATAGGCCTCCCCCAAGCACTGCCACTTCAACCGGTTCTGTGATCCTCGCATCCAGCGGATTCCTGCGGCCTACACCAGGTCATCGTTCCATCTTGTGGGAGGCCTTTCAACGCTACGTCTTTCAGTATGCAGTCGCCACTCAAGAACCTTCTGGCCCCATCGGCTATCTGTTCTAAAACACCCACGGTACATAATGTGATAAACATAAGAACCATGCTAATTCGTAATTCTCCTGCCCTTATACTAGTTTATTTTGGGTCATCGCTACATGTTATTCCTCCATACTTCTCAATTAGTCGTAATTTCAGAAGTCACTCCCTTTCTTGCTATATCATCTTTCTCATCTTGCTAACTAACAACCTCGTACTAATATAAACGCTGAGTAAAATTAAGACATGAACAAAATTTCTGTTAGGTACCTTATTCATGAATTCGTGTCAATATTTATTTTTCTTTGTCTGCTTCAATGATTGTCGTACGAAGCATAGTCACAAATATCTGCATCGCCGTGCGGTGAATATGGAACACAGAACTAATCTATGTGACGTAGACTACGGTAAGTATACAGAAGTACCACTGAATAATGTACTGCTCAAGGTCTTTATTACCTCCTCTGCTAATGAGACGCAATATTAATTGGTTCAAGGACACTGCACAAGACACAATAGAAGCCCACCCAATTACACATCTAATAATTTTATTATTATAATGAATTGAATTGCTTGCATTTGTACGTAGCCCTCTTCCTCTCTCCTAATTTTGCTGTGCCCGACAGGGTCCATATTGATCTCACTGTTTGTACCATCTATGTAAAACATATCTAATTTCAAATTGAATTCCAGTAATCGTATTATTTATTTTGTATTTCTATTTTATAACTCATAACTTCCATTCCATTTGTTCCATACCTTCCTGTTTTTGCTGTTGGAAGTCGCGACGCCCCCGTCGGTGGCGTGGCGAGTGGCACCAGGGCTTCGTCCCCTGGCCGCAGTTTGCCGTACGGCGGCCCACTAACTCGGTCCTCTTAAATATGCATTGGCAACTTCCTGTTTTTGGAGCTCCAACGCCACATAAATAGTGCTTGGCATGTCGGGTCACCCCGCAGATTCCAAGGTTTTGTTTCGTCTTTTATTGGGCCCATCTCATCTTTCACATTCACTCATAAACACTTAAAACACTGACCTACGGCACTGACACACAACTATTACATAATATTATCACATTAGATCTAATGTCGCACACGCACATTTTGTCTATGGATGACGCTTCGAAATGTTGCCACTACATAAAGAGTAAAATGTTTATTGAGGATGATATTCTCGTAGCACTTTTGTCTATTTCCTTTTTATATTTTTTTTTCTTTATATTCTTGTATAATTTCTATCACATTCACATTAGTTATATTAATTTTCTATATGTCCGATGTTAATTGTTTGATGCACCGGGCGACGTCATTACGTCAAAGCCGGTTGTCGCTGAAAACCAGCGCTGGGGCTCTGTCTTGCATAGAGTTGCAGCAAAATGCTGAGCGATAGCCGTTTTGTGTGGATGTGACGCATATTTCCCTCAACCTTTTTTTATTATTTTTTGTGTGTTCCTGGTTTTTGCGTCATGTTTACCGCAAATAAACGTTCTTTCTTTCTTTTTTTTCTTTCTATGGAGTGCAATAAAGAATTGAGTGTTGAGTACTGAAGTGTTATTGTTAAAAACTTGTTTTTGTTTATTTCTTTTTAATTTAATAACACAAGTTGCTGTCCTTATAGTTAATCAAAGCACGCTATTAGACCTCTGGGGTATCTCTTAAATTACTCAACGCGCTACTTTCAAATTAAGGTAAATTGGAGTCGTAGTAATCTTTGAGCTTGTGTTTTCCGATTTACTGTTCATTGAGTCGCGAATGTCTAGAGATATTTGGGTTGGTAAATAAGGTTTTGTGAAAGATGCGGTGTGTCTACCATGATAATTATTTTTACGTGGCACTTTAAGTGATTTTACTTTTGACTGACTGGTATTCACATCTTATTTTACTGGAATCTTGATCTTAATGTTGTCAAAATGTTCTAATGTGTTGTATTGTTGAAAATCCTTTTAAATCATGAGATAATTTAAGATTTAAGATATTACAAAATCATGGGTTTACTATACGTGTTGCTTTTTTATGTGATAAAAATGCAACAAATTAAGAATAAATTCTAAATATAAGATTAAAATAAGCCTTGGAAGTAAGGAGATCATCATTCTGGATATAGACCTCTCCCAAAAGGGGGGTTTTGCCATAATCTCCACGATTAGCAGACGGGTTGACGATCGCAGTATGGTGGTAAAATGCATAGAGAAAGCTGCTGTCCATTCTCCAGTAAGTCCCTTAGTCGCCTTAGTTAAGGAACCCCAACCTACCAATATTAGCTTTGTCAGACAATAAGTATTTACTAGATTATTATTTCCCAATTTCCCCACTGCGCGATCAGCATTTATAATTATCTAGAACATGCGTCAATCTGATCACGCTGTGCAGGTACTACGTTAGCAATTAAGTTAGTATATAAGATCAATATTTTGTTAGATTTGATCAATTACTGTTTCGCTGTAACTCTGTCGGAATAAAGTTATTTTTAAATACTTCCGTTGTCGCTTACTTAATTGGCGCAGCCGGTAGGATCTCTGTAGTCAGTTTGCCGTGTATACAATTCTACGTGGAGTAGCCGACGTCCGTGTCTACGGTTTAGCAGAGATCGCCGAACAAATAAATTCATTAAGAAGCCACTTCGAGTTACGGAAGAGGACCAGCCACAGCAGTAATTCAGGGAGCATGGAGCTAGCTGCGGAATTGTGAGTAAATCTTTTTCACCTTCCTCTCAGCTCTTCCATCTATATCCCAACCTTGTAATAGTCTATGTGTTTGTGTATTATTAGGGATTGGACAACGCCGTAATAATATTTGCATAGATTTTAATTGTACTAATATTTTAGAGTAGTGATAGTTTAGTAGCACATTAGTGTGATTTTTTTTCTCCGCGTTGGTTTCTTTCATAACTTTTCACAATGGAAAACGTAACCCGTGTCCCACAGGAATTGGTTAACATCATACCAATATTCAGCGGCGACACTAGAATGTTGCCTTTATTTATAAAAAAATGTGAATACATTTTGTCTACGTTCTTAGGAACCGCAGCCCAAAATGAATATTTATTTCATGTAGTAACAAGTAGGTTATCAGGCGAAGCAGCCAGTTTGGTAGGCGAAAGAGAAGCTATAGGTACGTGGGACGAGCTGAAGAAGTTGTTAAACCAACACTTCGGTGATCCACGCACAGAGGATTGTTTAGCAATGGAGTTAGAATCGTGTAGAATAAATAAGGGTGAAAGTTATTTAGATTTTTGCCATAGAATACAGCGGATGAGAAGTGTTTTATTTGCTAAAATATCAGAAACTATCATTGATGAATCTCTACGTAAGGCAAAGCAAATCATTTATAGTAACAGAGCAATGAATGCTTTCTTGTTTAATTTACCACCATTTTTAGTTAGATTAGTTCGTTTGCGCGACGTCACAACGTTAGAGGATGCATTAAAAATAGTTTTAGAAGAACAAAACTTCCAGGCAGTCTATGAGTCGAAAACAAACGACAGACGTAATTTTAGCAGAAATAACAGACCCAATTTGCCAAATAACCAAAATGCAATTGAATCTAATAATCAAAAGAAAGATTCACATAGCATATCAAGTACACATGTACCGAATAGTGCTACAAACAGCACATTTACACCGAACAATTCGCATCAGCCCAGACATTATAAACAACATAATAATATTCAAAGAAATCAAGACAATTTTAATCGTACAAACAACAATAATGCGTCACCGCAGTCAAGTAGGTCATTTGTTCCGATTGCACAACCGAACCAACAGTTCGCGGCACATGCACCGAGCACGCCGTCTTTTGCAGCGCAAGCATCTACGTCGGGTGCGAATACTGATGTCACCATGCGTACTGCAAGTTCACGACGTGTTAATTACATAAATAATTCTAATAATAATGAACAGAGTTCAAGTTATTCGTACAATGAGTGCCAAGAATTTTCTCCTGAAGAACCCGGGGCGGGAAATTTTTGCATAACGGCCTCTACCCTAGAGAACGAATAAAAATAAATTGTAATAAACGCTTAAATTTACCACATATAGTTATACCAGAATTAAAGGCAGTTTTTATGATAGATACGGGGAGTGTTAGATCGTTTATAAGCCCGTATATAGCGAATAAATATTTTAAAAATTATTTACAGTATGAACCCTTCGAAGTTGTTAGCACTCACGCATCGAGTGTTCATAGTGAAACGGCTATTATTCCATTACCGGTTACCTTTGGAAGTCAAGAGTTCCATAAGTTTTATGTCTATAGTGTCGACGATAGGTATGATGGGTTAATAGGTAGCAATTTGCTGAAGCAATTACAGGCAAAGATTAATATGGAAAATCAGATACTACATTTAAAAAATACTGATATTCCTATCATATATTCACCGCCTATGAGAGAGATATATAATCTACCATCTCGTAGTGAACTTAGAGTAAGACTCCCAGTCAACGTACTGAACGGGGAAGCTGTGTTAGATTTTAAGCAATTTACGGAAGGGATTCGAATGCCCGCCGCATTAGTTACGTGTATTGAAGGCTATGCAACAACTGTTATTCAGAATTGTAGCCATGAAAATAGAAAATTAGTAGTTACGGGACCTTTTCAAGTGGAACCATACATACAGGACCCATCTGTTAGTGTTAATTTCATAGATAATAATATAGAAGTGGACAGCTTGCTAACAAAGAATTTAGACAAATTACAGTTAGATCATATGAATTCAGAAGAACGAACGGTTATTGAGGGACTTTGTAAAGAATACAAAGATATATTTAATTGTGAAAATATTCCGTTAACCTTCACAAATCAGGTTAAACATAGAATAAGAACAAAAAATGAAGACCCAATAAACGTTAAGGCACATAGATTGCCACCTATTCAAACAAAAGAGATCAGTAGTCAAGTCGAGAAAATGTTAAGGGATAACATTATCCAGGAATCTCATTCTCCCTGGAGTGCTCCCGTACATTTAGTGCCGAAAAAATTAGACGCGTCAGGCCAACAAAAATGGAGGATGGTAGTTGACTATAGACGGCTCAATGAAATCACAATTGATGATAAATACCCTTTGCCCAACATTAACGATTTATTTGACATGCTAGGTAATAGTACATACTTTACAACTCTCGACTTAGCTAGCGGGTACCATCAATTAGAGGTTCAGGAGAAAGATAGAGCTAAAACTGCGTTTAGCACACCTTCAGGTCATTATGAATTTAACAGAATGCCGTTTGGGTTAAAGACCGCACCCGCAACTTTTCAGCGAGCGATGGATAACGTCTTACGAGGCCTTCAAGGCTTACATTGCTTAATATATCTCGATGACGTCATTATTTTTTCTAAAAGCTTGCCTGAACATGTAGAAAAACTTAGAGCAGTTTTTGACCGCTTCCGTCAAACAAATTTAAAAGTTCAATTAGATAAGTCTCATTTTCTTAGAAAGGAAGTACTCTACCTAGGGCATACTATTACAAGTGAAGGTTTGAAACCAAATAATGATAAAATAGACGCTATTCTTAGGTACCCTATACCGGAAACGGTTACACAGATTAAAAGCTTTTTAGGACTAATCGGTTATTATAGGAAATTTATCAAAGATTTTGCCAAAATAACTAGACCATTAACAGCTTGTTTAAAGAAAGGTCGCAAAATTGTAATTAATGGGGAATATAAAGAATGTTTTGAGACATGTAAAAAGCTTTTAACAAATGCACCTTTGTTACAATTTCCTGACTTTAGTAAAACTTTTATTTTAACCACGGATGCATCCAATTTTGCGATCGGGGCTGTATTGTCACAAGGAACGATAGGCTCAGATAAGCCTGTAGCCTATGCTAGTAGAACCTTAAGCGACACAGAAGTAAAATATAGCACTATCGAGAAGGAACTTTTAGCCATAATATGGGCAGTTAAGCACTTTCGACCGTATTTGTATGGTAATAAGTTTACCATATTTACAGACCATAGACCATTAGCTTGGCTGTATTCATTGAAAGAGCCCAATAGTAATCTCACGCGATGGCGGTTAAGGTTAGAAGAGTACGATTTCGAAATAAAATATAAGAAAGGCCCTCAAAACACGAATGCAGATGCTTTATCTAGGATTAAGATTAATGCAATTGACGACGATTTAGATTCAATATTCGTAAATATAGGAGATAGGCAGGAACGGATACAAAAAATTATAGAAAACGAATTGCAAGACCCCGAAACTCCAATAGAAACGATAGAACTTTCGGATTCTGATGATGGGGTCACTGCCAACTCAGTTTCAAATAGAGAACACGAAGGCATTCCTAGTTTAAACGAAGCTGTCGATACTAAACCAAAACAGATTTTAATTCATTCATGGTTTAAAAATAAATTAGACGTAAAAGATATTTCAAATAATAAACAAAAAATTCTCGAAGTTCACTTACCGACAAATAACGATATATTAGTTAAAGACTTTTTGAAAGAGTATATTGATCCAAAACATAAGTACTTTATATACTTCGAACACACATCTTTTAGAAAAACTTTTTCAAACATGGTAATTAAGTTATTTAAAAAGGATTCAGTTAAGTTAACCGAGTGTACAGAAAGAGTTATAAATTTGACAGGATCTGAAGAAGATCAAAAAGAAGTTATTTTAAAATACCACGACGGGAAAACATGTCATAGAGGTATTAAAGAAACTTTAACCAAACTTAAAAGACATTATTGGTGGGCAAACATGAAAGAGACAGTCACGGCAATCATAAATGCTTGCGAAACATGTAAACGCATGAAATATGATAGAAAGCCGATTAAACCCCACATTCAGTTAACACAAACCCAGGATGCCCCTTTTCAGGAAGCTTTTATGGATTTATTATATATTGAAGGGAAATATTATTTAACTATAGTGGATGCATTTAGTAAAATAGCACAAGCCATAGAGGTACCGAATAGGAGTACACCAGAGATAGTTAGGGCATTGATTAAATATTTCAGCATGTATGGTCTGCCTAGGAAAATTAGTTGCGATTCCGGTACAGAATTCAACAATACTTTGATTAAAGAAATGTTAAGCTTTTACAAAATTGAACTTCATATTGGGACGCCAAATAATCCCAGTTCAATGGCAATAGTAGAAAGGTTTCATTCTACCATTATTGAGATTTATCGTATAGCAAAATACGATAAAAGCGATTTAGATGCAGCATCAGTTATGACTTATGCCATCATGGCTTATACCAACACCATACATTCAGCAACAGATTTTACGCCTTTTGAACTAGTATTTGGTCACACTTATTCCGATAATGTATTTAACGTGGATAGAGAGAAGAACTTAACTCAGAAATTATTGTTAGATCATAGAAAACGCCTTAAAATACTCTATGAATTCATAACAGAAAAATTAGAATCCGATAAAATTAAAATAATTAATAAAAAAGGTGGCGAAACGACACCGGTACTCGAACCAGACGATAATATTTACATGAAAGACACTAGGACTAGAAAAGCTAAAGAAAAGCCTCGATATGAAAAAGCGAAAGTAATAGGTGAAGTTGAAAGAAATATAGTCCCAGTAGAAGTAAAGAAAAGGAAAACTAGAGTAGCCTTAAAAAATGTAAAACGTCCTCCACAGATCGTGCCTGGTACTTCTGGTACTAGTGGTGCCAACACTCACGCTGGACCTCCAAAACCTCGGTCAGAATCCGGGGATAGCAGCGATAAAGCGGGAGCGAGTAGCAGTGAAGAGGAATAGTTATTGGACAATATACAAAAGTGTAGATTTAGAATCATTACACTTACAAATAGATAATAATATTCGGGATTTTATTAACTTGAAAATTAAAATTAAGGAAAATAGTCTTAGTAACGAAACTATAGGAATAGTTAGCCAAATAGAATATCTTATTAAACTAACTAAGGATAGATTTTTTCAAATCTTACCTTTCCATTATAGAAATAAAAGAGCTTTGTTTAATCCATTAGGCTCACTTGTAAAAGCTATCACAGGAAATTTAGATGAAGACGATGCAATTAAATATGATAGAGAAATCCAAATGATACAGAACAAAGAGCATGTGGTCGAACGTAAAGTATCATCAATGCAAAAAGCTTTTGATAAATTAGTAAATGACTCTGAAATAATAAATTCAAATATTAAAAACTTGGGTTTACATACCAATGAAATGGAAAAATTAGTTGAACATGAGTTCAGGTTTAACAAACTTTTCCAAATATTAAATACTATGTATCAAATTTTAAATAACTTTCGGACCTGTTACGAAAACATACAAGAGATTGAAACGGCAATAGCCTTTAGCAAACTGAATACATTGCACCAATCCATTATAAATAGTACAGAATTATATAATACGTTAGAAGTCATTGCTAAACATGCTAGAACAATATACCCAGTAAGCAAACATAATTTAATAAAATTAGAACGTAATATCATACTTAAATCATATATAAATAACAACAAGTTAGTTTTTGTTTTAGAAGTTCCCCTAATAAATAACGAAACATATAATTATTACAAGGTTATACCCATCCCTATATTCCATTCTCCAAATACCTTTACAATAATACCCAAATATCCTTACCTGATGGTGAATAGATTGAAATACATGCCCGTGGTAAGCCCATGTACTGAGATTGAAAATGGAAAATTTCTTTGCGCTGAAACTAATTTAGCCCAGTTTCCAACCGAGACCTGCATTGAACAAATAATGCTGATGAAGAACAACTACAAAAACTGCATACAGAACCATATTGAAATAGAAAAAACTAAGATACAGAAAATAACCGACAACCAATGGTTGGTTTACTCAGAGGAAAATCTCATCATCACCGAGAATTGCAATACAGAAATCCTGAAGTACACTATTCTTGGGACCTACATCGTGACACCTGGCCAACAATGCGAGACACAAATAGGCGAAGTCATCGTTGCCGCCACCACAAACACTACAGTTTCCAGTTTCCAGCTGCCATTGATCCAGATGCCAGACCTACAACAGGACATTCAGAGAAGATCAAAGAAAGTGGATTTAAGAAATGTGGACTTCAGTGATGTGAAAGAAGTGTTACAAAGTGCAAAATTTAGTGAAATAGACGATACGACACAAACAGTGACAATAGAAATTAGTATATGGACCATCTTAGAGTATGTGGTTATTGTAATAGCAATAGTTATCTTTATAATGTATAAATTTCAGTTCATAAACTTTTGTCGAAATTCTCCGAAACCGTCTGCGACACCTTCGGATAATTCCTCTCTTAGGGAGGGAGGAGTTAAGGAACCCCAACCTACCAATATTAGCTTTGTCAGACAATAAGTATTTACTAGATTATTATTTCCCAATTTCCCCACTGCGCGATCAACATTTATAATTATCTAGAACATGCGTCAATCTGATCACGCTGTGCAGGTACTACGTTAGCAATTAAGTTAGTATATAAGATCAATATTTTGTTAGATTTGATCAATTACTGTTTCGCTGTAACTCTGTCGGAATAAAGTTATTTTTAAATACTTCCGTTGTCGCTTACTTAATTCCTTCTACGACATCCACGGGAAGAAATGGGATGGTGCTATTCTTTTACGTCCAGCACCACACGGAACCAAGTAAGGAGATAATCAGTGACAACCGACGATATCCGGTCATGGACATGACACGTGGATCAGTACCATCCAGCTCAACCATTTTATAGCGAACTATAACTTAGAAAAGTCGCAGACATAGCATTCATAAAGTCATTGTGACCTGTGATAGTCAGAATGAATTAATTGATTGAGATTGACGAAGGTAATGTCTGACGCCCGAACAACTTTTAAAAAGTTTAGTCATTACAGGTGCCTAACTAATCAAATCCCACATTCTAACTTTGTTTGACAGTTTCGTCGAATGTGGCCCATGTTCTTTAATCATGCATAGAATCGGTCGCCATCTTTGTTTGAATAAAAGTCCGGAAATTTGCTAATTTAGCTTTGAGGAATATAATTCATTATTTATCATATTGTCGGGGCAGGTTTTGTTTCTGAGGTTTGCTGGTTCAAACTTTTCATTAGATTATCGGTATAATTATTGATAGGTCGAAAAGAGATCCCAGTTCAGACATTTTTTCAAATTAAATTGAGCCCGTTGAAGATACTTAAAACGAAAATGAAAGTAGAGAATTCGCAAACGGAACCTACCTTTTCAAAACATGGAAGCTAGACGACCAGCGTGGCCTACCTCCTCTCTCCTTTATTTCTCTCTTGGCAGACGGCAATTGGCAAATCTACGAGGTTTTCAAGTGAAATAAAAAGAATATGTCTGTTATTAACTTGCCCATATCACTTAAATCAGCCAAAAGACGTCCACTGCTGGACATGTTTCTTACATCCAATGGATTCCTGAAACCTTCACTAGCTGCGTCCTAAAGTTCGCGGTTCGAACTCCAGAACCTTTGGGCCCCATCGGCCGCACACATCTTTACATACGGAACTACATATTATAAACACCACAAAACTTAAACCATACTAACACACAACCGACATTTACAACCGAGGGCTAATTGCGTAGCATACTAATAGTTGAAATAGCTTTATTTTTGACAATTAAACAAAATTCATTGCGTTATTGACGTTGGTGATCAGACAAATGTTTCGAACATATGAAGAGATGGATTAGTGCGCAATATCCTTCAAACTGATTTTCTGATTGATAGTTTGTTACGTACTAAAACCCATAAAATCGGATACCGACCAGAAAAACTAAAAAAAGAAACAAAAACCGATCGTCCTATCTATCCATTCCAAAGTCTGCATCCCCTTTATGAAAGCAGCGGTATACAAAAGTTAGTCTTCCCATTGTTCTCTTCGACAGTGCCAGACGGTTTTTATGAAAACCATACACAAAAGAACTGAAATATTGCGACCCGTTTTTATTTAACAAGGTGACCGTGGTTTAGTTTGTCTGACGGTGCTAATTACTATGAACTGCTAGGAGAATAATTGCATGACTTTTCTTAGCATTAAGGGTGATTTTTGCTCGAAAATCAAATGTGAGATTTTGGACAAGAGAATGATCTCTTGTCTTTCATCATCATCATCATCATCATTTCAGACGAACGACGTCCACTGCTGGACATATGCCTCCGCCAAGCTCCGCCAGTTTAACCAGTCTTATGCTTCACTCGTCGTCACTGGTCCACCTTGTGGGAGGTCTTCCAACTCTACGTCTTCCGGTACACTGTCCCCACTCCAGAACCTTTCGCAATCCTTCGGGCTATGTCGGTTGCCATGGTCCTCCGGCGGATCTCTCTTTTCCTTATCTCAATTAAATTAATTTGTATTAGGAGTATTCCTATAGAGGCATGGAATCAGGATGTAAAGTTCACTCTTCCTCTATAAATAGAGGATTTCCGAACAGGCGGGTACTGAATCCGATGTAACTTCCCTACAATTGATGACGTTGTATAAATGCTAGTCGCTCGGTAAACTTTGATTGCGCGATTCAGGAATTTGTGTGACGTCATTGTGATGAGTAGTTCACATGTGATTATGTAGATGCCGCCACACATCATCTAGGTAGTTATCCTCTTTCTAGCCATACCCAGTCTATCCATCTATCATTTCATAATTCGCCTATAACGTTCCCACTGCTGGAACACAGGCCTCCTCTCTGTGAGAGGGAGCGGGCTTTGCGGGTTGGTAGATGTCACATGTCTTCGAATTCTTGATACTAGGACATGCCGGTTTGCTCACGATGTTTTCCTTCACCTTTTTGAAAGCAGCAGAGAACCTACGACCTATAAGCTCGTAAGTCGCGGCCGTTCATACCCAAATGCAAAATTGTGATTATAATTATAAGATTAATTTGGAGGTGGAATGTCTTTGCATATTGAAGGTACTCATACTACCGGGACATAGTGGCCGTTACATTTTATTGTTTTTTTATCGCGCTTTTATTAGCTTCACCTGTATGTATGTTTGTTTGTACGTTTGTAACCGACTCCTTTGGGTGCGATTTTGACCCACTTTAAACGGTCAGATTTCATTTACTTTCTGTAGACTTATCGAGGACCGATGACAATTCAATAATTTCAACAAGAAAAATAGAAAAAAAACACGCTTTCGTGGTTAGCAGAACTAAAAAATAGAAAATAAATAATAGTAAAAAAAATTAAAAATACGCTTTAAAAACCAAACTCAAAAGTAGAAAATAACTAAATTGTATTAAAAAGCGTGGGGTGCTTTTTGAGGTATTTTTATAATCAATTAATATCAAGCACTTCACGCTTTTTAATAGAATTAAATTATTTTCCACTTTTTAGTTTGATTTTCAAAGCGTGTTTTTTTTTTTTTTACTATTATTTTTGTATCCGCATTTCCTAACTTGTGTAGACATCTGTATTCGTAATATTGTATAACGTAGTTATAGGAATATAAAATCTAACTGAATCTAACAATATATTGAGCAAATAACATTTGATGTAACAATTATGAATTAGAAATGTTTTAGTATTATGAATATGATTGCATACAATTTTTATATTATTTTTTGTAACTCAACTCGGCAAGACATAAAAGGATATTTTATTTACTAACTCTTCCATATTTTGGAATGTAGACAAAAAGCTCACGAATTATCAAATATAGGGTGGCAAAGAAAACGCAAAATGTTACCATTTGTATTCAGTACATGATTTTGAAAACCCAACGTATGTCGATGTCTCAGGGTGGCCTGTATAGAACATTAATAAATAACAATACAACAAAACAGCCTGGAGCCTGAATTTCTGCCGGGTTGATGGCAATAAGCTCACCGTTTACAGGGAGTTAGGGAATTGTTTCGAAAGTGAAGACCGGTGATAGGGCTAGTGATTCTCAATAGGACCATCGAAAAATCGAGAATTTTTAAATATAATTTTTTAGCATTTGAACTGTTAAATGAAACATTATTTGAAATAAAACACATTTTTTTTTACAACTCTAGCAAGCAATGTATTCAAAAATAAAAATTTGCTGATAGCCTCACGCATGACCGCGCTCGCCGAGAGCCGAGCAGCCTACAACCTCAAGTCCAGGCGGCGACTTTAGGTTTAGGCATTCTTTGTAAAGCGCCGCCAAAATAAAATAAGTAGAAACATTACAGATGCGTCAAACGTTTTATATTGATGCAAAATAACCAATTTAAGGCGAAAGGTTATTGGTATCCGTTTTCATTTGGGTTGTAAATAACCTACGTTTTGGCTTCGGAAGCATTCCCCTTACATATACAGGTATAACATGGGGCTTAAATATAACTGGCGATATTTGGGTGTACTATAGGCATACTTCTGCTTAACCCTACTAGGATTCAAAACATAACATTAGGTAAGCCTGTACACCTAATGTTATGTTTTGAATAATATAAATAAATGAATAAATCATGATAATCTGTCATTCTGGCGGAATACTTTAACACTCCGTCTTGAATAATTTATGATCACGGGACAGGATAAAAATTCGAGGTCTTCAACCTTGAACTTGACACCATCGGAAGGATATTTATATTTTATTACTGCTGGGTTTGGACTCCTGGTATCGAATCCCATGTCATGAAAAGTATTAATGGACTAGATTTTGCCAGCGGCTTCGCCCGCGTGGAGGTCGAAAATTATCCGGAATCGGGATAAAAAGTATCCTATATGTTAATCCAGATTACAAACTATCTGTGTGCCAAATTTCATCCAAATCCGTTCAGCCGCTTAACCGTGATTGATTAACAAACATCCAAACTATTATATTTATAATATTACTAGCTGACCCAGCAAACGCTGTTTTGCCTTATAAATTATTTAGGGTGAACAACCCTTATCACTTAGGGGTATGGAAAATAAATAGTAGCCGATTCTCAGACCTACTGAATACGCATATAAAATTTGGTAAAAATCGGTGTAGCCGTTTTGGAGGAGTACGGTAACTAACATTGTGACATGGAAATTTTATATAAAAGAAGACTAGCTGACCCGGCAAACGTTGTTTTGCCATATACATTATTTCTAGTGAATATTTTGATCGTCAAATAAAAAATAGCTAACTTATTGTACGTATATGTGGTAGGTATATGACTGAAAGAGGAATGGAGTGCTATGAACGATGACGGCCTATAAAAACAACAAAACACCAAACATTATCGGTATTTCTTCGACGATATATTGGATATCCGTCGACATTTGTGATCTTATCTTTAGTGAAATTTTTAGGAAAACTCTTTGTACATTTTCCATCTGCCATGCAAGGCGATTCGGATTACCGCATGGGCCATGAATCATGTTTGTTGTAACAATATCAAACAGCAATTGATCAGTAGACGGATCTGGAATTTCAGCAGAAATTATACTGTCGATTTCTTCAGGACGTATTTTGTCGATTAACCAAACCAAAATGATTGCATAAGGTAATTCTCATTTTTGTCATTCAACAGAATATATCCAGCAATGTGTGGGACTGAAAACATGTAATTTTGTAATGAAACTCATTAAAGACTTTAATTTTTGTTTAAACACACGTGCTGTAATGTCAAGGCGATACGTATTGCATTTTGTCCTGGCAACAGCAAAGATGTAATCTCCGGCCATTTTGGATTACATGTAAACGTAATAAATAAACACGGTCGTCCGTATTCGCGCACAAAAGTCAAAGCACCCTGGATGTATTCTTGCATGTGACGTGGACTGCCTTGAAAATATTCTGGAATGGTTTATACAGGTAACACAATGGTTGTTGTTGGCGGGAGCTCGTGACACGTGTTGAAAACTATTAATTTTTATGGGATCACTTAATTAACTTAACGCGAGAACTATCTTGAGCAAAATGGGAATAAATAATTATAGCACTGCAAATTGATGATACATTTACTATGAGAATAAACCTATTATGAGAGTTGCACTGAGAAAGTAAAATAATAAATAAGTATGCGTGTCACTACTACGATCGACGCACAATCAATAATGGCTGAAAATGGTTTAGGCCTTAAACTTTAGTGAGTGAGAGCGAGAAAGCTTATTGTATGAGAAAGACAGGAGGGTTCGTTCTCATCCCTACTCTGTGCTGTTTACGGGATGAGAAGTGACACCAGTCGACGCCTGGCGGGAATAACTGATCGAGGGTAATTGATCAATTATTATCGACCACCGAGAGTAAAAAATTGTTAAAGTACTAATATCGCTATAAAAAATAGGTGTTAGTGGTAGAAAAGTAAAAATTTAGGGTTGTATGTATTTTTGAATTCAAAATCATAAAAAACTAAAAAAAAAAATGTCGAAAAAAAAAAATTTTTTTTTTGAGTTGGACCACGCTTATCACTTAGGGGTATGAAAAATAGTTTACGTCCTATTTTCAGACCTATTTAATATACTCACAAAATTTCATAAGAATTGGTCAAGCCATTTCGTAGGAGTTTTGTTACAAACACTGTGACACGAGAATCTAATATATAAAATTCTCGTGTCACAGTTTTCGTTGCCATACTCCTCCGAAACGGCTTGACCGATTTTGATGAAATTTTTTGTGCTTATCCGGTATCTATGAGAATCGGCCAACATCTATTTTTCATCCCCCTAAATGTTAGGGGTAGTCCACCCCTAAATAATTTATAAGGCAAAACAACGTTTGCTGGGTCAGCTAGTTTTATATATTAGAAAGAAATAAAATAAAATTTGGCACATAGATAGTTTATAAGCTGAACTAACACAGGATACTTTTATCCCGGTAATATGTTCCCGTGGGATAATTTCCAACCTCTGCAAAGCCTCTGGAAAAAGCTACTCCTCAATAAAAAATTAGACAAACAAATACGAGTATATAACCTTCCGTAATTTAACCTTAATCGTGCCAATCGATCCATCATTGTTGTATCACTCCATCGATCCTCACCTACTTTGAGACATCCACGGGCCATCAGTCAATCTAGCAATGCTTCACTAGGTTTATCCCGGTCCTCTACTTTACAACTCCAATAATCACAAATTGTATCAAAGAACTTTGAATTTAGTTTTATTATGCGAAATACTACGTTTAATAAAACTTGGCGACATAAATTAATGATAGGTTACACACACTAAATGGCTGGCTACCAGTCTCGATTCGCTTCGTGATGTCAGTCTTCACTCATTTCAAGATAGTTATGTCTTTAGCTCCATACTTTAGCTACTCGTTTTTCTTTTCATGTCTTTCTGAAATATGTCAACATTACCAGACAGCGCTTTTTACCTCGTTTAAATCCTGGAGGGTTGTGAAGATTAGATAGGCAGTCGTTCCATGTAAAATTCTGGTCTTCAGCTGCATCTGGTTAGACTGGAAGCCGATCCCAACTCAGTTGGGAACAGGCTAGGCAGATGATGATGGTACCTAACTGATAACCGTTGAAGAAACGAACACAAATAAAATACAATATTTTTGCATTCAAAAGGCTTTTGTCACACGTGTCCTTACAACCAGAGCTTAGCAAAGCTGCTTGAAGGAAGGTATATTTTACTTTTTTACGCTAGGTATAACTCTCCACACAATGAGTGTCTGAAGATGGACGGGGTTGCCGCATTCGGCCTAGAGACCGGTGGCAAAACGACCTGGACGCGTAACGCAAGGGTTTTTTTTTTGAGTGGGAAATCATCAAATAACGTCTCCCACTCTTCGTGTCAGACTTTTACTGACTGAAACCCACCCGTATTCCCTCCGTTGCCTGTGTGCCAGGGGCCGCAGTATCTCTTTCGAACATCCCGCACCCCTGACAGGCATCGGCCCTTGCGGGCCCCACCAGTTAGTGCTAATATAAGATAATATTGTTCATATGTTCTGATTTATATGAACGTTTTTTACTCCTCGTTACTGGTTTAACTTAATTTCCAATATTTACAAATGGTAATGATTGAAAACTAAGTACCTTATTTATTACGCTATTTGTAGTAAAAGTATTTCATATTTACAAGAAAGAAGTATTTTTTTGGAAAGAACATATGAAAAAAACAATTTACAAAATGGAGTACGAAAACAGTAAACAATCTTAGCGGAAATAATGCGGCGAAAAGAGCGACACGTCCTACTAACATCAGGGGTCGGCCGGCACTGTCGCTACACGGGCGTTTACGCACACATGCATACGTATTATGTTTGGAAATAAGAATATGCGATTTATGAAAAATCTATTGACTGGACTAAAAAATTAAAACACTATTGTGCTAGTATTTTGCTTGTAGAATAATCTGACAAAAAATCAGAATTATTGCATGTATATTAGTATGGTTTTTAATCGTTAAAATAATTTTTTAGAGGTATCTTCATAATTTTTTTCTATCGTATCAAGTTCGTCTGTTGGATTATGTTTTCAACATACTATCTAACTAGCATATATCCTGAAGATTATCATATATTTTTTTGATTATATTTACTGCAGTGGATCATAAACTTTTAGGCATTATAAAACTGGCGTTTGGCTCCTCTAAGCCCCTTAATCTAGGTTTGACTTACAGATATTTTAATATCTGTAAGTCAAATTTCATCTAAATCCGTTCAGCCGTTTATGTGTGATTGAGTAACTAATATCCAAACATCTACCACACGTACTAACTTTCATATTTATAATATTAGAAGAAGTAAGATAGTAGAATTAACCACATCAGAATCATAAATTGGAATGAACATATATCACAAGTGCAAGCGTGGGTATAAAGGTCACTGCAGTTATTACAAAATATCGCTACCGTAACGCCGACGCATCGCATATAGCCATTGCGTGCGCTGAATTTTTGTAGCTTTTAAACCACATTAATAACAATACTATGACACCATGGTTATTAATGGCTGTCTCCTTGGTGCAGTGGCGACTCCTAGTGTCTGAATTGGGTTTACCTTAATTCCGGATATATCCCAACGCCCACCTTTCCTAGTCCCTATAGGCATCTTCGGCGATTAATGGGAAGCAAGTAAAACTAGAAAATAAAAATGGGCTGGCGAGCAAGGAGCAGCCCATGTCGAGCGGTCACTTGGTGGTATGCGTATTTGTATACCAAACGAGAGTCTTTGATAGCACTTGTTGCTGCGACAAACGAGTAATCATAGGGCGGAGGCGTGATCTGTCAGAAATTAACTAGTAACTAGTAGTTACCCAGTGGTCGAAATTTGACCACAATTTAAAACTACCAAATTCGACCATAATTTAAAACTACCAAATTCAACCGTAATTTAAAACTACCAAATACGATTATACTAAAAAATAGTAGCTTTCTGAACTCCTTCTGTATTTATAAACTTTAACTGTGAGTATTTTGTACTCCTCCAGGGTCCAAAGTTTTTGCTTGTATAAACTACTGGTCCCCCACTGGTCAAAACTCGACCATAATTAATTTAAATTGAATCAGAAATAATCAAAATTATAAGCTTTCTGCTCTCCTTCTCCATATAATTTTTAACTATGCCAAATTTCATAATCCTCTGTCCACGTAATTTTCATTAAAAGGGGGTACAATTTTTTGCTTCACGTATTAATATATAGATAATGTAACTTTCACTTACGCGACCTTACAATCTTTTACACGTTTCTTGAGCGAGAAAATCGTTGGTAGCAAGTCGTTTGCTCGTCGTGCGGCGGACACGTGCTTTAGATTTTCAGTAGCACCCCGGAAACCTGCATACGGTGGATCGCTGACTTGGTGAAGTTTGCGGGAATCCTCTGAATAATAATAAATAAAATCTTTATTGTTCAAGAGACCAGTACAAATTAAAATAGCACTAGGCTCCACACTAGGATTCCCTGTGTCGTGGAGACTAGTCTTCTTCGTCTTACAAACATAGTAGGGTAGGCACATACAGTAACGTCGGTTGGTATGATTTGTGAGGTGACAATAATATAATGATATCTCAAACAATAAACTAAGGTGTATTTTTAAACGTATGTAGTGTATTATGTCCGTGTAAGGTGTGGATTTGTGATGAATGAGTGAATGCGCGAGATACATGACCGGTCGATGTGCCGATGCTTGGGATGGCGCTTGCCTATCTCTGGCAGTAGACATCTATCGGCTAAAATGATGATTGAATATGATCCCAGAAAAGGCATGCCCAATTACATGGGACTTAAAACATAACGTACAAATATGTTGGTAAACTATATACATCTACCTACGCTTTGGGGTATTTATACGCGATGTGATATATTCATTTTAGTGGTAATTTGGATATTCAACTGACAGTGTTGATACAATTTACATCTTCACATTAGGAATAATAAACTTTAATGATGTAATTTACATTTTCACATTAGGAATCATAACTTTAATGATATTTGACAATAAGTAAAAGCATATTTTGTTGTTAGGTCCATCATTTTGATGGAAAAAGGTAAATGGGAATATTAAGCGGGGATTCGTATGTTCTTTGTCTGCTAGACAGTTTTAGAATAAATAAATGTTTGTTTTGTTACAAATATTATTTTATAAATTACATCAAACAACGAGGGTATTTCGAAGAATAAATCAAACCTAAACTAATAATAAAGCTGACTTTGGTTGTTTTATTGTTCGCACTAATCTTTGAAACTAGAGCAGAGCTTCTTAAGTCAGGCCATAGCCTATAAACATCACGCTAAGACCCTAAAGAGCTTAGCAGTTAATAAATTTATAAAAAGCTACAACAATTCTTTTATAAGAAAATGCTGTTACATTATAAACGAATATTTAAACGACAAAATATAAAATGATAATAAATCTTAATAAGTATTACTACATTTAACTATTTAAATAAATATTTAAATAGTAAAAATTAAACAATATATATATAACGGGAAATCGGGAAGGACCGGGCTGTTACATCTGATTGCTGATTCGTGACTTCGTCAGCACGGGAATCCATAGTGGGCGTTAAACTTCAGGAAACGTTGAAATAAATACGTTGTAGCGTTGACTGTTCACTATTTTAATTTTACAGACACTTAAATGACTTAAACAATTAAGGATTGCAGCAATAATTAACGATTTAGAGCCAATGGGTTTGCGAGTGACCACCACGTGCAACGGCTGTCAACAACTTAATGAATTGACACGACGTCGCCCGCCATGACAGACGCAACTCCATTCGGTGTTACCCGCTCTTAATTAAAATTACCATTTAGTTGAATTCAAATCGATTAATCGTTAAAATAACAGAATAAATTACAACTCTCGAAATTAACTGATTTTCATTATTTAATAATGCCACGCGCCGTTACGGCCGTCCTGCATCTTCACACGTCCTCGGGTGAACAGTTTATCTCATCAGTCATCATTTGTGGACAATCGTAAAAGAACTCAAGTAAACAACTTAACGTTCGGTCATTCTGACCGTGTTTAATCAAACACCACATTATCACAAAGAGCGATCACAGTTATCGGATAACACAAAACAATTACCAGATTACCACACAGGTTAGTACCACACAGGCTGGGGCCACATAGGCTAGTACCGCAAAGGGTATTGCCACACTATATTGCCACACTATATTGCCACACTGGCTATTGCCACACGGACTATTGCCACACAAGGTATTGCCGCACGGGCTATTGCCACACAGGCTAGTGCTATACAAGCTAGTGCCACACAGGCTAGTGCTACACAGGCTAGTGCCACACAGGCCAGTGAAGTGCCACACAGGCTAGTCAAGTGCCACACATGCTAGTCAAGTGCCACACAGGCTAGTCAAGTGTCACACAGGCTAGTTAAGTGCCACACAGGCCAGTCAAGTGCCACACAGGCCAGTCAAATGCCACACAGGCTTGTCCAATGCCACACAGGCTAGTCAGTGCCATACAGACTAGTCAAGTGCCACACAGGCCAATCAAATGCCACACAGGCTAGTCCAATGCCACACAGGCCAGTTCAATGCCACACAGGCTATTCAGTGCCATACAGACTAGTCAAGTGCCACACAGGCCAGTCAAATGCCACACATGCTTGTCCAATTCCACACAGACCAGTCCAATGCCACACAGACCAGTCCAATGCCACACAGGCTAGTCAGTGCCACACAGGCTAGTCAAGTGCCACAAGAGCTAGTCCTATGCCACACAGGCTAGTCCAATGCCACACAGGCTTGTCAGTGCCATACAGGCTAGTCAAATGCCACACAGGCTAGTCAAGTGCCACACAGGGTAGTCAAATGCCACACAGGCTAGTCAAATGCCACACAGGCCAGTCCAATGCCACACAGGCTTGTCAGTGCCATACAGGCTTGTCAGTGCCACACAAGCTTGTCAGTGCCACACAGGCTTGTCAGTGCCACTTACTTGCAGTGTTACTTACCATGGCCGTCATCGGCACATTCTGTCTCAATTTGATTTGTTGGGATTTCTAGTCCGCCACTTAATTCTTAATGGAACGTAACATTCGGGCATAGCACGCACACGCTCGTGCACGTACTGATACGTCCTATTAGAGTTAAGAGCACGTAATCAAAACAAAATGAAAACTTCTCACCGGATTCAATTGCTTGGTGATCAGTGGCCGGACTCACAGTTCAGGCATTCAGCACACCCGCCGCTCCACGCTGCCGCTGCAAACCTTGGTGTCTTTTTTCGGGCAGCGAGTGGCGGTGTGACCTGGTTCGTTGCAGTAGTAGCACGTAGGCGACGATGTTTTGTTTGGTACACTGCTGTCCTGGGTATCTTGCTGTTCGTTGGTTGCTGAAAACTGAGGTTTGAGATTAGTGCTGGTACTACGCGAGTCTTTGGAGAGGCATTCGTTTGCTATTTGGCCTAGACTGCCACAATTGTAACATTTCTTCGGTTCATATCGCGGTTTCTTAGCGTCACTGTTAGTATTGGACTTTTCTGGCATCGGCGTCTCGAGAATCAGGATTGAATTCGGGGAATGCTAGCTATAGCTATTGTATCAACCGTGTTTGTGTCCTTTAAAGCACGAATTAATTCCATCATGCTACGTTGTTGCATTTTAAACAACGTTTTCCAAAGGTCGGATTTACTATTTAGGTTAGTTACAATACTCTGACCTGTTTTACGTTCTTGGTAAGTTCCTGGTAATCCCACTTCTGATAACGGGATATCGGGAACGGCCGGGCTGTTGCATCTGATTGCTGATTCGTGACTTCGTCAGCACGGGAATCCATAGTGGGCGTTAAACTTCAGGAAACGTTGAAATAAATACGTTGTAGCGTTAACTGTTCACTATTTTAATTTTACAGACACTTAAATGACTTAAACAATTAAGGATTGCAGCAATAATTAACGATTTAGAGCCAATGGGTTTGCGAGTGACCACCACGTGCAACGGCTGTCAACAACTTAATGAATTGACACGACGTCGCCCGCCATGACAGACGCAACTCCATTCGGTGTTACCCGCTCTTAATTAAAATTACCATTTAGTTGAATTCAAATCGATTAATCGTTAAAATAACAGAATAAATTACAACTCTCGAAATTAACTGATTTTCATCATTTAATAATGCCACGTGCCGTTATATACATTTACCCACCCGTGTTCCCTCAGTTGCCTCTGTGCCAGGAGCTGCGGTATCTCTTTCGAACAACCCACACCCCTGGCAGGCATCGGCCCTTGCGGCCCCATCAGTTGGTGCTGACATCTCTTTGAGGCGCGCGTGGAACACAACGCGCCGTCCACCCGGACTTGGTCCTTACCGGACAGCGAGCTACCCATTACTTACCGTCCACAAGCCCGCGCCTACGGTGGCCGGGAATCAGCCTGGGATTCCCGACGCCCAGGGCGTCTCCTGCGCAGGCTACGGCCGTGAGTGCGTATGTACTGCCTCTCCCTCACGTGCGCCGCCTCCCTCTTTGCGAGCATCACTGCTTCGCTGAAGGAGGTGACGGCTAACCATACACTCTCGCTCCGTACCATGGCCTGGACCAGGGCTTGACGCGAGAGATCGCCGCCGCCGAGCGCCTCCACGAGAACACGGTAGTGCTCCACCCAAGACGGGCAGACCTCCACCGTATGTTCCACCGTGTCCAAGCGTATGCTCCACTGTGTCCGTTCTGAAGACTGTTAAGCTATGTTCGCAAAGCTTCCACTCTCATACTGTGTTGCTGTGGCCCAACAGGGTTCACAATGATCACACATAATAATTTTAAGTTACCATCTAAGTATACATTGTGGAGCGCAATTATAGTATAGAGGTATGAGGAACAGGGTGAACATTTCACTCATACTCTATTGGTAAAGGAGGATCCTCCGACCAGACGGGTATTGGTCTGGTGGGCTACTGCCCGACGGTTGATGTCGGGATCTTGTATATATCCAGATAGCACGGTAAACTCTGCATGCGCGATATAGTTGATGCAGTTGCGGTGTGACGTCAAGTCTTGAGTAGTTTGCATATAGCATTATAGATGGCGCCACTTCACTTTTTGTGTTTTCCACATTTGTTGATTTTAGGTTTCGTATGTGGAGTATTGTAGAATGTCCACCACAATAGTATTGTGTATTGAGAAAAAAGAAAAAAGTCAGTAAGAATGCTAAGCAAAACCAAAGTAATGGTGGGAGCAAACATTACTAGGCGACGTGGGAGAGGTCCATATTTGACGGGATAATCTTTAGTTTTGTATTTAAAAATGAAAGGTTTCTGTAGGTAGCTACTCAACTGTGAATCTAAAGTCGATAAGGAAAAGTTATAAGTTTTTCTAGTAAAAACTCGTGGCTAAGAGGTTGAGAGCATTTTAAAGTGCACAGCCGCAAACGCGAAAGCTCCGCATTTAATTGTCCGACCATTCTGATAACGAAGAAATCCAATTCAGGGAGTGCACCGTAATCCACCACGCGGGCCAAGTGCCGGATGGTAGATGTCACATGCCTACGAATTTTTGGTACTGGGACATGCAAAATTTAGAAAGAAAGAAAGAGAAAGTATTTATTAGAATCGCACAGAAATATCACAAACTTAACCACACAATAAGTTTCCTAAACAGTTTGGGCCCAAAACACTTCGTGCGGCGTCAAAGGCGTTGCTCAGATCGTCTAGGGTGCAGACGAATGGGCATTTGGGACACTCAAGCAGATGGGGCATAGTCTGTTCAGGAGCAATACACTCGAACTTGATGTTGGAAGAATCGATCAGCTTTTTGACAATTACTCTTCTAAAAGTTTCGTATGCAACTAGTCTTTACAACTTGTTTTAGAAGTAAAAATAAATGAAACTGGCAGATACATATTTTATAATGATGTTGGTGTTTTTTTTTTTGGGTGGGAAATATCAGACTTTTACTGACTAAAACCCACCCGTGTTCCCTCAGTTGCCTGTGTGCCAGGGTATCTCTTTCGAACAACCCGCACCCCTGGCAGGCATCGGCCCTTGCAGGCCCCATCAGTTGCTGCTGACATCTCTTTGAGGCGCGCGTGGAACACAACGCGCTGTCGACCCGGGCTTGATCTTTACCCAACTTACTTGCCGTTCACAAGCCCGTGCCTACGGTGGTCGGGAAACAGCCTGGGATTTTTGACGCCCAGGGCGTCTCCTGTGAAGGCCACGGCCGTGAGAGCGCATGTACTGCATCTCCCTTACGTGCGCCGCCTCACTTTTTGCGAGCATAACTGCTTCGCTGAAGGAGGCGACTACTAACCATGCACTCTCGCTCCGTACCATGGCCTTGACCAGGGCCGGACGCGAGAGTTCGCCGCCGCCGATCGCCTTCACGAGGACACGGCGGTGCTCCGCCCAAGCTGGGCAGTCTTCCACCGTATGCTCCACCGTGTCCGCAGGGCGATATTATCTTGGTGTTAATGCGGGGCAAGAGACGTCAAACCTAACTAACTCGAAAACAAAATTTTCTTCGTCACGGTGCCGCAGTATAAGTCTCGAACGAAGATCAAAAATATTACCAAACAAAAAACATGCTGACAAAAAAATAATAAGGAAGAGACTAACGAAACTGTATTGAATAACATAACTGGAGTTTCGGTTGCGTTTAAACGATTTCGGAATGAACGCATTTTTCTTTCTTTCTCTCTTTTTTCAATCTCTGCGTGATCGAAACATGAATGAAAAGATCCACAGAAAAATAAAGAACTGACATAGCCCGAAGAATGACCAAACTTAAGTGGCAGTGAGCAGGGTACTTAGCTCGCAGAACAGATGGCCGATGGCTCTTTAGTGGCGATCGCGTACCGAAAGACGTAGAGTTGGAAGGCCTCTCAAAAAGTGGACCAATGACCTTATGAAGACCGCAGGAATCCGCTGGATGTGGGAACCATAGAAACAGTCGAAGTGGCAGAGCTTGGTCCAGGTATACACTGAGAAATTTTAATGGTTGTTTTCCCGCAGCGAAATGGTTTTGTCGTGGTAATACAATCGTTTTATAAACAAATAAAATATTAGAAACAAAAAATGGCAGATTAACCAATGTGAAAAATCACCACGTATGAGAGATTATTTTGCTTTGCCCTTTGTCGGCGGCGCGTGCGATTCGAGTAGTACCTACAAGTTACCTCTAGTGTTACTATTGAGTAGAGTTTTGTCGACTTGATGAATATTTTTTAAATCATTTTAAAACAAAAAAGTTTTTAATTTTTTTTTACTTTTACTCTATGCTTCGAAAGTACTCCTAATGTCAAGTTGTTCTGCCGCGGCAAAGCAACCATTAAAATTTCTCGGTTTATATCCAGCAGTGGACGTCTTCCGACCACGCACCGAAAGACGTAAAGTTGGAAGGCCTTCCACAAGGGGGACCAATGACCTTGTGAGGGCTGCGGGAGTCCGCTGGATGCGAGGAGCACAGAACCGGTTGAAGTGGAACTTGGGCTCCCAGCCGATGTCTAGCAGTGGACGTCTTTTAGCTGGAATGATGATGATGATGATACCTATAGTACCTGTAGTTGTTTATGGCCAATGTAATAGGGGGAGAGCCAATTGCCATCAACCGGGCACATCCGGCCTCCAAGCTGCTACTGGGACATTTCAGATGGAGAAACCAAGGCTTGTCCAAATCAAATATCACGGTTGTTACCTTTATGAGTGTAAACACAGGGTAGAAGTGAACAGAATATTTTATTATAAACGAAACCCCTAAACCCCCATTATTATTCACTTACGAGAGTTTATGTAATGTTTTAAAAGATTTAAAATAAAAACCCTATTCATACATCTGCCATTTTAGGAGTGTCATATTTTCCCAGACGCTCGTAGGACGATAAAATTTTATTATATGAACGTAAAATATAATTTTAGACTGACATTCAAAAATCTTGGAGAATATTTTTGAAAGGATACGATGTTATGAAATATTATAATTATGTTGTTAGTTTCTTTCATATTTTTTTACAATACAGATTTTCAGAAAATATTTTGTAGCTTCAGACTCATCTGCCTAGCCTTTTCCCAACTATGTTGGGGTCGGCTTCCAGTCTAACCGGATGCAGCTGAATACCAGTATTTTACATGGAGCGACTGCCTATCTGACCTCCACAACCCAGTAACTGGGTAATACGATACCCCTTGGTAAGACTGGTTGTCAGACTTTCGGGCTTCTGACGACCCGTAACGACTGTCAAAGATCCACAAATGACAGCCGGGACCAACGGCTTAACGTGCTTTCCGAGGCACGGAGGGGTCTTGGTATGTAAAGATGGTCACCCATCTACGGACCAACCGCGGCAAGCGTAGCTTAACCTGATCGATCGACCCGTGCAGCTATTTTTACTTAGCCACAAGCCCCTCTTGTAGCTTCAGACTGACTACCCGAAATTACTATCGCTTATTATTATTTATTATGTTTCTTCAAACACATATTATCATTGTTTGAAGAAGCACCTAAGATTTTGCCGTATTTAAGTTATCATACCTTTCTTCCTCCATTACCTGTGACTTTACACAGCAAGCTGTCACTTGTCATCAGTTTTTAATCGACTTCAAAAAAAGGAGGAGGTTATCAATTCGACTGTATGTTTTTTTTTTAATGTTTGATACTTCATAACTTACGACTGGGTGAACCGATTTTGATGATTCTTTTTTTATTTGAAAGCTCGTGCTTTCCGTGTGGTCCCATTTCAATTTCATATAGATCTGATGATGCGTTTCGGAGACAGACAACGGAACTCTTAAAAAAATAACAGTAAATAAACCGCGATTGCTGCTATCGCATAAATATGCATTGTTTTGACCCCAAGGATGATGAAATTTCGAATTAACTAAAAAGTGAAAAATAAAAACTTTTTCCAAAAAAAACAACCGACTTCCGAAAAAACACTACAAAGTGAAAAATAACTTTAATTTCGGAAGGCGGTGACTTTGGATATGTATTTAAATATTTTGTCACCGTTTTTTTTGTTTTAAGCAAAACAGCTCTATTATTATCGACTAGCCGCTGCCTGTGTGGATGTCCGAAATGTTTCCCTGGGAACGTGTTACGTGGAGAAAAAATATGTTACTCATTATAACATCAGCCATCTGCCAATGAAAGTGCCGTTAAAATCGTACAATCCGTTTTGGATATTAGGCGAAACAAACAGATAGACAGATGGACAAAAATATTTAAAAAAATAAAAATTGTTGTACGTACCGTAAAAACTTTCATACTTAAAAGTAAAAACCTGTGGTATTTAGCTATATTAAAACAGGAACTTAATTTTTTTTGTCTTTCTCTACACTAATGTTATAATGAGGAAAAATTTGTATGTTTGTATCGAATAAACTCAAAAAGTACTGGACCGATTTCAATTATTTGACCATTAGAATGCTAAATGTCCACCCGTGCGAAGCCGGGACGGACCGCTATAGTTTGAGATAACATAGTCTTGATTTTCACTAAACATGGTATAAAGGATGGTGGTTAGTTGGATATGTATAGACTTATTTTATAAAAATGATAACTGCCAGTAATTCATCTTTATTCCCTCCACCTTAAATAAAGAACAAGTAGTGATATGAAAAATTGGGAATTCAAGCGTTGAATTGAGAACATAATTTCGTTTTATTTTAAAAGTCGTTAAAAACAAAAACGCGCGTAACAAGACGAAGAAGTTTATGTCTGGCGAAAGTTTTCGCAACCCATTATAATATTTGGAACTATTTTTTTACATTTCATTACCATACTTCAACGAAGCTTAACCGATCTTTAGCTCTTAATTTGTTAGAAATAAGGTTCAGTTTTCTTTAACAGCGTGTTTAACAAGCCAAATTACTGCATAAAGTCTCTCGAAATCGTATAAATACTTCAAAAGTAAGTCTGTATGAGATTCAATAAATCAGGATAAGTTTTTATCTAGTGCGCAAACTGTAACCATGAATTCAGCATATTATTCTAGACCCCCAGCGCAGATATTTTTAATCGGTAATATAATAAAAATCAGCTGATTCATAGAAAAGTGCAATACCTACGCGGTCAAAATGTATGGAACATCTGATTTTTTTTGTACAAGGTCGTATACGAAATTTTGAATTTTTTACTTGATTTTTAAGAAGTACTTTTGCAGTCAAAATACTGCACTTCCATAAATTTTATTGCATAACACGAAAGATCGTTTCAATAATTGTCTAATGAACGAGCTCCTTTTTCAATAGTTCCCCCTTTTTACACTCTGGAATGCGGTCGTCTAGGAAATCGTTTGCAAGGTGAAAAAGCCGCAAAAATGTACAGTTACAATTTTTAATGATTTTTTTTAGTTATAATTTTTTAGTTATAATTTTTTAATTATAATTAATTAGTTATAGTTACGAAGTATAAGTAACACATAATGATCACATTAGTATTTTACATCTTAAAAAGTGGGCCACTATTTCAGAATTGAAATCAGACAACAGGAAAAGGCTTTTCAATCAAGCCGGTACAGCGATCATTTTTCCATCAATATATTCATAAAATTTTCAGCACATCCCATCCTTTCAAAAGGCACAGAGATTGCATAATATTCACTTTAAATGCGTTTAACGACCGGCAATCAAATTTAATAGCGTCATTTTATTTTCACGGCACTTTTGTGTCATAAACGTTGCAGAATATATTCTCAACATAAACTAACATAAAACATATGAACACACACACACACACACACATATGAACTAACTAATAATATATTTTTTACCATTGCCACTCGAAAAAGGACATTATAGGAGGGCATAACAAGAAGGCGCTTGCGCTTTCTTAGCAGCGAGCGTCGGTAGGTACAAAACCGCTCGCCGCCCCAAGCCGCCGCACCGCGCCCGCGCCCGCGCCAGACCGGCTCGCATTGCTGTCGCATACGGTCACGTATTTTTTAAATTTTCTCCTTGTTCTGTGTTTACTGTCAAGAACTATGACATTAAAACTGTATTTGTGCACCATTTATCGTTCACTCGATTTATTATTACCTGTCCGACTACAGCATTTTATTCATCGACAACAGTGAATATAACTCTCTTTTAGTCACTGAGTGAATAAAAACATTTTGAATTTGGACCAAGCAGGAATATACAAATTACGTACAAAAAATAAATAAAACGTGCTGAAAGTACGTACTGGCTGGCTAAATGGAGCTATTCCATAGAGCTATAAAATTAAATTTAAAAAAATATCCCGTCAATTTAGGTTCTTTTCTATCTGATATCGTGGCTGTTTTAAGTCATTGAAAAATCGAATAACATAAATTATAATAAAACGAGTTCTTCCAGTGACGAAAATGAGACACTGACTCCGTAATTATTTCGAAATAAAGCAGCAATTTATAGTAGATAATTTGTTGCCGCCAAAATCTCGGGAGTTGTACCTGTAATACATACAATTTGTTATGCGACTGGAAAACCACGAATGGCGCCAATTCCTTCTCAGAGTCCTTATTTCTCAACTATTTCAACTAATTAACCAAGACCTCAGTCTTGGTTAATTAGGTGAAAAGCCACAGTGAGAATCAAACACAACATTGATATTTCAAACTACTCAAAGTTAGTGACATTCTTAAAGCGACTTTCCGAGGTATCCGGGTAATAAGCCAAAGAAATCTTAGAGTGCTAACTTCCCAAAACATTGAACGTTTTCCAAATGATGCGCCTGACCAGTTTCCTGGCCGTAAAAGTAAGTACTTATAGTACCTATTTATCTACAAACCTACTATACTTTAAAATTTTTCCTGTAAATACATATTTTTTTTAATTAAAGTTCACAGGTTGTGCTAATTTTTGGCGTGAATGGGGCCTGTCGCAGTAATGAATGACTAAAGATGACTATGAACGACATTCAAAAACACTCGGAAAATTTTTTACTCATCGTTTTATCTGATACGAAAACAAAAATCGATAGAACGTTCGTGATACAGCAAGAGTACGTTAAAACCGTCGAAAAATATCAAGCTTTACGGCCCACTAATACACAAATTGACAGGTTTTTCACACCATGGCGGAAAATGTACTCGGCAACTTATTGGAATCACTCCTTGCTGGATTGCCACCATGGGATCTGGAGGCAAAGGTCCTCACGCACACTTGGTAGTGGCGCGAGGAGGCCAAATGCCGGGGCGTTTGGCCTCCGCTGCAGCGGGAAATCGCGGCACAGCGGAAAGAGCTCCGGTGAGATCACATGGTGACATGGAGAGTGCGATTGTTGCAACCCAGTGCACGGCACGCCACGATTGCGGTGGTAAGTCCCCTCTTTGAGGAGTGGCTTGAGAGGCGGCACAGCGTCGTCACCTTCCACCTGAAGCAGGTCCTCACCGGACACGGTTGTTTCGGGAGGTTCCTGTTTCGGATAAGGCGGGAGGAAATGCCCGGGTGTTTCCATTGCAAAGATCGCCCTGAAGACACGGTGGAGCATACGGTGGCGGTCTGCCCGGCTTGGGCGGGGCACCGCCGTGTCCTCGTGCGGCAGCGATCTCTCGCGTCCGGCCCTGGTCTAGGCCATGGTACGGAGCGAGAGTGCATAGGTAGCCGTCGCTTCCTTCAACGAAGCAGTGATGCTCGCAATGAGAGAAGCGGCGCACGTGAGGGAGAGGCAGTACATGCGCCCTCGCGGGTGTAGCCTCCGCAGAAGACGCCCTGGGTGTCAGGAATCCCAGGCTGATTCCCGGCCACCGTAGGCGCGGGCTTGCGGACGGTGAGTAATGGGTAGCTTGCTGTCCGGTAAGAACCAAGCCCGGGTCGACAGCACGTTGTGTTCCACGTGCGTCTCAAAGAGATGTTAGCACCAACTTATGGTGCCCGCAAGGGCCGATGCCTGCCAGGGGTGCGGGTTGTTTGAAAGAGATACCACGGCCCCTGGCATACAGGCAACTGAGGGAACACGGGTGGGTTTTAGTCAGTAAAAGTCTGACACGCCCTCCCGCTCCACCCAGAGTGGGAGAAGTTATTTGATGATTTCCCAACCAAAAAAAAATAATACCTATTACATGGCACTGAAACATAACTGACGAAATGTTTGTGTCAACTCTGCTTTATCTTTCGATGAGTACAGGCGTTATGTTATGTTTTATCTACCTACATAAGCTGACATCCTCAGATGGTAGTCGAGATACTACTATCTCGACGACCATCTGAGGATGAGACCTGAGTTAAAAAGTCCAGCAAACAACGGTTCTACTGGATACGGCAGGTATTTTATTACATTACAAGCTTTTATTTAAATCAATACGTGATTTATCTCTCTGTAATTACATCTTGCAAGTTAAATTTGACCCACTCCTCGTTTTCTAAATGAGCTGAAGCTCTGTGTGCATATGTAAAACGGATGACAATGCAAATTTATTATGACATGGAGCTGATCTGATGATGGAGCTGGAAGGTAGGCTTATGGCTAAGAAATAACAGCCACACGGGTCGATCAATCAGGTAAGCTACGCTTGCCGCGGTTGGTCCGTGGATGGGTGACCATATTTACATAACAGGACCCCTCCGTGCCTCGGAAAGCACGCTAAGCCGTTGGTACCGGCTATCAATCATGGATCTTTGGCAGTCGTCAGTCAGACTTTTTGGTTCATTAAAAGCTTATCAGAAAAAAAAAACATTTGGAGAGATATAGATAGATAGATACATCGTTTATTTGGTGTACACAAAAGACATAACTCAAGATACAGATAACATCATGTGTACATGTGTGTGTGTGTCATTTCGAATGTTTGCGTTCATTAGTATCGTTTAAAGCTTTAAGTGATCTCAAGAAATTATCAAAGAAATAATGACATAATTATTATTCGCTGAAAATACGTTTTCACAAGGAGTTTGGACCTAGTTTTGTATGGGTGCTGCATATATAATTGCATCATGTTTAATTATATTAGCTTTGTGCCTCTGACTACAAATTAATATAAAGACTTCTATGGTCCTGCAATTATAAAAAGAACTGGACGAGTTTGTATTGAAACGAAAGTTCAGTAAGAAACACGGTAAAAAGTTTTATAATGGCTTTGCGGTACCCAGTAATTATAGCAGCAACAGCTAATGAGCTTACTATTGTGCTCGTAATTTAATAAATAACTAGCAGTTAATTGGTACTTGCAGAAACTGACGATTGGACAATTCTTTTTTCATTTTTCGACTTTTCAAGTACCTACATAAACGGAAAGCTTCTTATAAAAGGCTTGGTTCAGGGAAGTACTAAATTACCAGGTACCTATTTCTCCAGCCAGCATTGTACGGTTGTCCATATAATGATCTTCTGACGCATGGGAAAAATCTGAACTAACACTGACCATTTTGTTCTTCAATCTCTTATTAAACTTCAAATATTAGTCCCGACTACAGTAGGTAAAGTTCTCAATGAAGAAACTGATATCTTCGTACTAGACTTTGTTAAAATTTTGTACGTCAGAACTGTATTTCATTAAATACCGTTCTTATTTCAAAAACTGGGTGGATGCTTTTATTAAACTTGTCAAACATAGTTTTATATGACGAGAGAGATAATTGCGCGAGTGAATTCCGCTGCGATATTTTAACGACGTTTTTGTGTTTGACCCTTCTGTTACTTAGTTTTGTTTCACAATACAATTTTCATTGAAGCATAAATAATTTATTTCTCGAGAAACTAATATGAAAATACTTGATTAGAGAATTTGTAGCAATGTAAGCAAGAAGTAATCTGCAATCTCTCTAATGTGAGTATCAACTGATTAGGGGCAACTAGTGATGCGGAGTGGCGAAACTTTCCCGGGACCGGGACTTTGGCACGCCGGGACTTTGCATCGGATACACATGTTAACCGTTCAAGTTGGTGCGCTGGTCAGGAACATAGAAACTTAGTAAGTACCTATTATTTGCGTGTTTAGCTATACATTGAAATAATTTTAGCCACCAGCCAGCTTATTTCATGGAGAGCCAGAAAGTAAATGATAAATTATTTTATTTCTGTAAGTAGGTTTGTACAAAAACTTTTATATGTCAATCATATTTTTAAAACGAGATGAGGTCGGCGTTTGAAAGAGACTGACAGTTGAGTTTGTTTCGGTCTTTCTTCTCAGAGTAGTCAGTTAGAGAACTTATCTAGTTTTAAAAACAATCATTCTATTTTAACAAGATATAGGGTTTTTTTTAAACAATTTACAACAATAAATATAACTTATTATTATATTACAAAAGACAGTAGGAATCTACTCGAGATTTTTTCGCCCTGTAAGATTTCGCTGCAATAAAGAAGGCCAATTCTCGTCATTGAATACGTTCAAAACCTCGTCTCAATCTCATCTCAGCGACAGTCAAATATCAAATGCTTGTCATAATCGTAGCGAAATTAGAAATATTTTTGACAGATTGCAACTGAAATCATACGTCAACGGTTCGTATAATTAAGGGAATTCCCCCTCTGAAATCATGAAATAACACGCTGCTGGAAATCCCGCGATGTATCGCGGTGTGTTACAACACTATTAACAACGTTAATAATATGATAATGTTTGTAGGTTCTCTCCAATTTAGTATAGTGCCTTATTATGTGGCAACCTTTACACTTAGTTTATTATTCACTTTGGATAACAAATGGAACCTCTATTCTCTTAAGTTTCAGGGAAATATTTTCTGAGATATGTAGCGGTTAACTTCAAGGTTTCTGAAATTTGTAGATCATCCTCTGCCTAGCCTTTTTCCAACGATGCTGGTGTCGGTTTCCAGTCTACCAGGATGCAGCAGAATTCCAGTATTTTACATGGAACCTATCTGACCTCCACAACCCAGTTACTGGGTAATACGATAATCCTTAGTAAGACTGGTTGTCAGACTTTCGGGCTTCTGGCGACCCGTAAAGACTGTCAAAGATCTACGAATGACAGCCGGGAGCAACGGCTTAACATGCTTTCCGAGGCACGAAGGGGTCTTGATAAGTAAAGATGGTCACCCATCCACGGACCAACCGCAGCAAGCTTAGCTTAACTTGACCGATCGACCCGTGCGGATTTTATTTCTTAGCCACAGTCCCTCAAAATGAATTTTGTAGATGTGTGACCATTTTTGGCATTGATACTGAAACGGTTGACCTACGGTAGAATATCAATAGCCTAGCTGTGGTTCCACTGCGTCAGGCAGTTGTCTGATACTTTGTTGACTATCTGTTTTTTTAGATAAATTTTATTCTATGTAATTTTAAAATAGTTTTTTACTTAACACGCAATTATGTCCCAAATAAAACATATTTTCCTTCTTTCTTTACTTAAAAAACAAGAAAACCAAATTTTTATGTATTTTAGAAATTTTCCCAGAATTCATCACTAAATCTTGTGTCCCAAGTACTGACCTGCCAAGCCAAGCCGAGCGAAGTGCAAGCGTACTATAATAAATTATAGTGTATGTCTGAAGGGCTTACTTCAACTGGTCAATTTGAACACGGCTTTCTAATTTACTATGATCTAATTGATCAAAGGGCGTGGCTAAACTGAGTGACTTAGTCCAGCATTGCTTATGTAAGCTATCACGCCATTTATACCAGGAGACTTTTATTTTGGTATATGCTTTGTTTACTTTTTATTTTTTGTGCTTAAGTTAATTTTTCATTTTATTTGTTGGTATATTGGCACGGCTAGCTGACATAAATGACAAATTTTTAAGTTATGTGTCTCGTAATGTTGATTACTTTGCCTATGTATGTATAGAATCAAGTCTATCCGACTAAACAGATAGCTGTGCTGCTGGGGAGTTTGTTCCGCCACTTCTTCTTCCCAGCTAAAGCACTAGGAAGTGGTGAAGGGTGGGCGTTTTGGGGGACTGTCTCATGTACTTTGACGTTCGAAAAGTGCTGATTCTCAGCCTAATTTGAATAAATGACTTTTGATTTTGATTTTTTGATTTTGACAACGATGAGTCATTATTTTCTTATCGCAAATAGACTATAGCTACCTTTTCTCGAAGCACTTCGTCGTTTTTTTTAACCTTCATAACTTGGATTTGGATTAGAAGATAAGACATTTTAGTTAAATATTTTGGTTTGACATTTTCATGTTTAAAAACAGTAAACTTGTACATTTTCGTGATGGTCCTTCTCATGCCCGAGGTTGTGGGTTCAATTCTTGGCAAGTACCAGTGTGACTTTTTACAATTCAGTTAATGCAGCGCCGGTTCACCTACACATGTTAACCGCATTAGGAATAGTGCAAAATTAGTTGTCCAAAGTGCATGTAGCCAAGGTAAATCTAAATGAGTAGACACTATACTCCATAGGTTTAGGTAGTTATATAAAGGTAAACAAATCGTAACAAGGGTTATTTATAGTTGAAACTCTTGTTTAAAAATACGGTGTAACAAAATCTTATTTATTTTCGATTTATACGATTGTTTCCTCTAAATAAATATTAAACTTCATCATTTATTCGTGAACTACTTTTCCTAGATGTAACTACTTGAGCACATTATTTTGTTAGATTAATTACAATAATAAAATATTATTTAATCTGCCTATTGTAAGGAGCCCAAAATGACAGGTTCCCTAAACCTTTTACAAAATACAACGAATTTGCTAAATTGAAATGTAAAACTGTATGTGATGTAGTATGCCAACTGAAGTAGCAGGTACTATGTTTAGTCGATTAACCAAACTTTGACAGTGCTCTCAACAATTGACATTTACGATTTTGCGAGTGCGTTTCGATTTTGTTAAATTGAGTTATTGTAGCTAGGAAAATAATTGATGATACAACGGAACGATTTGTTATTAATGTGATAGATAGTTGATCAGATTCTGATTCAGATTCCGAAAAGAGCCTATGATTATATGACTATAAATAACATGATCTTAACATTTGAAATAAAAGGTTTCGCATCTATGAGTTACGTGGTTTTTTTTTGTTTACCTTTATATAACTACCTAAATCTATGGAATATAAGTCCTTGCAAGCCGAGGGCGGTTGGGAGAACAGAAACAACAGATATCCAGAAACAAAGCGAAAGGTCGTCGTAAAACACCACGAGAAACTACACGTAAGCATTCATGATGCGAGCCAGAAGAACCTAAACTAAACACGAATTACTTAAATTGTCACGTCATTCACAAAAGACATGCCTTGAATTTGTCATGCCAATTGACATAAATCCCTTAACACATACCTAGCCATAATATGTACACAAAACATACACTAATTATAAACTAACTACTTTTCCCATGGGAGTAGGCAGAAACTATAAAACGTTTGACAAAGTTGATTTATCTAGTCATCTAGTCATAGACGCATCGTATTAATAGCAACGATATAGCATAGTAGCATAATCAGCATATAATGTTTACACTGCTGGGACACAGGCCTCTTCTCTGTGAGAACGAGTTGGTCATAATCCACCGCGCGGGCCCAGTGTATTATTATGTCACATATCTTCGAATTCTGTGGCTCTAGGACAGATGAAGAATTTTCCTTCATTGTTTTGAGAGCAATGGTGATGAAATTAAATACACAAAGTAAAATGCCTGCCTGTTTTCAAAATCACGACCTAAAACTCGTTAGTCAGAGCTTTCACCACTAGGCTACCACTGCTATTCTGAACTGAGAACGGATATATCGTGTTCAAAAATCAAAATCAAAATATTTTATTTCATATAAACCTGCAGGGGCACTTATGAAACGACAGAAGCTATGTGCACGGTTCCAATTTGTCGCTTCCTATGGAGAAGGGCCGGCAAGAAACTCCGTGGTTACTCTTTTAAAAATAATTGGCTTTTACAATGTTTTCGAATTACAGTGATAATAGGTATGGGAGGACAGTGCAGGTTTGTCAATAAAAACCAGGTTCTGAGAGGAATGAAAACAAAGAATAGAAAGTCATCTATAAATCTGTAGAATTATAGACGACGTCTGTAAGGCCTACAACGTTCTTTCATTCACAATATGTAAAAGAATCTACATAAGTAAAATCAATCTATTTAAACCAAGTGACATAATTTCCATGAGAATCACTAATAAATAGTCGACATTAGAAGTGATGTATAATGTCAAATAATGACGAGAATATGTTTGAAATTGTAAAATTAAAAATAATAAAATTATCATTGTAATTTGGGAGCAGTTACTAGACTCTTACATAGTTACGAGTATGCTGTTAATATGGTACTAGGAAGTCACATGTGCAGACAGAATTAATGTCAAATTTCCTTGTCTTCAACGTAGTCTTTTATGTTATATTATGTTTTTTTGATAAGGACACGTTTGATGTGAGTTATAAACTTCCATCGCTAACTTCTGTAACCGACGTTGGCAACTTGTTATAGAAGCGAATACTATTTATTAGAAATGACTTGCTAGTTTTAGTTAACCTAAATTTTGGAATCACAGTTTCATCTTTACCACGCGTATTTAGATTACGGAAATTTTTGCGAACATATAACATATTTTCTAAGATTTAAAGAGAAGGCAGAGTCAGTATATCAATTTCATTGAATTTGTTTATAAGAGGCTCGCGAGGACCCATTTCATAGATTGCGCAGATTACCCTCTTTTGTCGAATGAAAACTGAATTTATATCAGCTGCCGATCCCAACATCAGAGGTCACTCAGCGCGCGACGCTCGCCTCGAACGGACGTGTTGAAGACCTCTCCTGCCTGCTGCGTGACTCACCTCTCGCCGCTCTCAAGACTCGCTGCGCCCCGCAGCGAACATTGTAGCTGCCCCGGCTACTGACGATTTAATTAGTTGGTGAATTTATTTCACTGATTAATTCAGTCAAAACTGTCTTTTTCAAGACATATTATTTCTTTGACGGAGAAAGCTTCGTGTTAAATTCACTTGGCCCTCTCCGGGTAAAATCCACTGTTTTTGTGGTCCTCGGTTGAAACCTCACGGTGCCAACGAATCCGAGGGGGTGTTGACCCGACTCACCCGCCGAACCCCTTCAGGGCTAGGCATCAATCGGACGGGTCCCAGACCACCGGCCTTGGGGGATCTCCTAGTCGGTACTGGTGACAGTTTTGCCTCCCCAGCTACTCACCCAGTGTCTTTGGGGTGTGTCTACACCCCTCGCATTGGACGTCAGGGCCCTGTTGCACATTAAGATTGGCAACAGGTTTACAAGCTTAGGGCTCACCAATAGGTACACACCCCCCTGCTTACACCCGGCAGGGAGGGCCACACATCCCCGGGCTATCCTCCCGGGAAGTAGACGTTAGGTTATTAGGAGTTTATAGGGACTTAGGCCACTCCCTATGAGTGAATATTAGGTCCCCCACCATGGCCAGTAACATGGCACCCCACCCGTCCAAGTCAGATTGGCTGACTGGACTAAAACATTTCATCGCTACGGAACCAAATTTCGCGCTAGAGCTCGGAATTGTCCTCCGCCCAATAGCGCATCTTATGTTCCCCGCGAACATTCCCAACCCCGTTCCCGCGGCCATCGGTTTCTCCGATGCTCCGGAATCCCCGGCATGCCCGCCTTCCCCGGCTTTTTTCGAAGAGCCTCCGGAAGAGATGGACGCTGAAGACGTCCCGTCAGACACGGACACCCTTACCGGTGATCCGGAAATAGTTCAAGCCCCGCCCGCTTCCGAATCTTCTCCCTCATCCACCGAGGAGGTTTTTACCACCGTCGAGGGAAAAGGGAAGAAGAGGAAGAAGAAGTCTTGCGGTAACTCGCAGGCCGCGAAGATTCCTCTTACGGACGTCTCAGCGTCCCTCCTTACGCACCCCCCCATCCCGCCGCCGTCGACCTCCGCCGCGGCCCCCACCCCGATCGCGATCGCGATCGCGTCCGCACCCACCGCCGAGCCCCGCACCGCTGCGGGGAAAAAGGTGCCCCCTCCGCCCCCGGTGTTCATTCAGGACAAGGGCAAATGGACCGACGTGTCCAAATGGTGTGCCGAGGCTCGCATAGCCTACACCAACGCTAGGACTACTACCCAGGGAATCAAGGTGACCGTCCCGACGTCCCGTGACTACAGGGACCTCACCAAGCTTCTCCGGTACAGAGGTGTGTCTTTTCACACGTACGCTCTGCCGGAAGACCGACAAACACGAGTTGTCATTAAGAAGCTTCCCAAAGAAATCGAGACCGTCGATATAAAGGCCGACCTTGAGTTCCAAGGCGTCCCAGTTTTAGAGGTGCACCGTATGCACCGAGCCCGTCGCGGTATGCCATGCAACATGGTATTAGTCGTCTGCCCTCCCTCAGAGGGCCACAACCCGATTTTTCAAATCAAATCGGTCTGCAATCTCTCGGGTATTAAAATCGAGAAACCGCGAAAATCCGGCATTATCGGACAATGCCACCGGTGTCAGCTTTACGGTCACGCGCAGTCGCACTGCAAAGCCAAACCTAGGTGCGTAAAGTGCCTAGGTGACCACGATACAGCCGACTGTGCCCGTCCTAAGGACCGTGCCCTCTGCACGGAGCCACCCAGCTGCGTTCTCTGCGGTGAATCAGGTCACCCAGCTAATTATAGGGGTTGCTCGAAAGCACCCAAATCTTCATCTCCCAAGCTGGCGAAGCGTGCAGACGCCCGCCAGCAAAGGGAAGCCCCGACCGCGAGACTCCCGGATCGTCTCAGCCCTCAAAGGCCGAGTCCGTGGAATTACCTGAACCATCAGCAGGCGTTCCCTGCGTTGGCTTCAGCTAGGCCCACCCTCGCTCCCATTCCACCGCTCGTGGATCCGCGTACCGGCGCTCCCGCGCTAACTACTCGGTTCCCATACCCCCACGCGCCCGTCTCCATCGCGTCCGCCGTCGCCGCGCCCGCCGCCGTCGCACCCGCCGCCGTCGCACCCGCCGCCGTCGCGCCCGCCGTCGCCGCCGACGTACCACCCGCAGCGCGCTCCGCAGCGCGCCAAGCCGCTCGCCCACCAGTCGCAGTAAACCAGCACCCTGGTCCCGCGACCATGAACCCAGCGGACGTGTTCAACACAATCAACAGCACGTTCCTGAAGTTCTTCTCCCCTCGTGCCCTCCGCATGGCACAGGAGCTCGATGCAGCCACTAGGGCTGGAGATTTCAAGCAGGTTTACGCGATTTACAACGCGTACCCGGACATTACGCAGTCCGTGTTCGACTCTCAATCAAAATTCGGTACCCACTATGTCTAACAAAATAGTCGCGCGTATCATACCCCGATCCCTAAAGCTAGGAACATTCAACGCAAACGGTATCCAATCCCAACGTGATGAGATCGCCCAATTCCTCCGCGACCATCAACTTGACGTACTCCTAGTACAAGAGTCATTCTTAAAACCCTACAATCGCGACCCGAAAATTGCAAACTATCGTTTAGTGCGCAACGACAGGTCGCGTTGTCACATGGGTGGAACACTCATTTACTATAAAAAGTCATTACACTGCATCCCTATGGATCCCCCCATCCTTGCCCGATTAGAAGTTTCGGTCTGGCGACTAGGACTGACGGGCCACCAGCCCGTCACAATAGTCTCAGCCTATATCCCGCCCATTTCTCAATCAGAAGACTTTCAACCGATCGCCGATGACCTCTCCGTGCTGTTAGACTTGAGTGACTCTGTTATCATAGCAGGCGATCTCAATGCTAAACATCCCGCATGGAATAGTGCCACTTCATCGACTAGAGGAAGACGATTGTTCGACCTCTGTTCCTCACTAGTCTTTGACGTCGTCGCCCCGATGACTCCAACTCACTTTCCCCACCATGTAAATCGCAGGCCCGATGTACTCGACATTGCCATTCTGAAGCGAATCAACTTAAGGTTGGATTCCATAGAAGCAATGAACGAGCTCTCCTCCGATCACCTAAATTTAAAACCGATTTAAAAATGTGTCAACACATATTTTAAATTGACAACAACAACAACAATAATGTGTCCTGCATCAAATATCTGTTTGTAAAGATAATTAGACCAGGTACTAATAGACTTTCTAAGTAATTAATTTATGTTATACCTATGTATTAAAATTCTCAGTAGCAACCCGGAGTCTGGATACGTACCCAGTTGATGGCAATAGGCTCACACCCTATTACATGGGGTTTAAAAAAATTGGCGAAATGTGGGTGTACTATAGGTATACGTCTGCCTAACCCTTCAGGGATTACAGGCGTGATGTTATGTGTATGTTGAACCAATCACTATATCAAAATGTGCATTATTTTGCAAACATAATATTTTGCTTCGTGTGTTCCTGAATTTTTACTGAAGAAGACAGTGTTTCCATTACTTTGAAGAACCAATTATTCTATTGGATTTTAATTAAAGAGATAAATAAAATGTGAATTCTAACTTTCACTTCTGTTATCACTAAATACATCAAAAATATTTATTTTTCTAACTCTATTATCCAAATTACAAATAAATTCATGTCGTTTTGAACAATGAGTATGTTTCTCTTAATATTTTATTTCAAATAATTTGCAACATTCTGTGACATTAGTAATTAACGGACCGAAATCCAAATAATACAAACAAAGAAAATACGATTTTGAATTAATATTTGTCTGCAATAATGTGCGGAGAAATTAAGGCCATAGTGGAAATTCAAATATTATACGTATTATTTTTTTCAATATAATTAATTATTTGTCCGTGCTGGGCCACACTTTATGCATGTCCATTCTGAGGGATATCTAAAGCCTTAAAAAGCCGAAATTTGGTCTTTATGTTAGTATTAGTAAACAAACAACAACAAAAATATCTAAAACTTGGAACTTTTACCCCTAATCCCTTAAACAAGGGGATGGAAGTGTGTCTGAGAATTCTGCAAATTTTGATGCTAGAGGTCTGAAAATTGATATAGAGCCTCCTTGTTATTAGTAATAAAATATGTATTTGAGGATTTTTTATAAATTACCCCCACCTTTTAAATTAAGAAAAAAATAACAAAATATTGTCATAAGCAACTTCCAAAAAGAAGTGAAATCCCACCATAAAAATTTTCATGTAAAATGTTTGCCAAAACGAGATCATATTTATGGCTCGCAATGTCAAAATGTTATCAAATGTCATATAGGGTCAAGCTTCTTACTCTACACGCCCTAACTCTACAAGCCCTAAATTCACAAACCTTAGTCGAAATATGTGGTTTGACCGTTTCGATACCGTCACATGGGCTTATGGTAAAAAATGTATTTATGTTCATTACTTTTCTGTTATAAAATAGTTCTTGTAGTAACGAAACGGCCCAGCAATAAATTCTACCATTGGATTTGGTTGAGCAGAATTTATTCATTCAACTTTGACCGCATGAAAATTCTTGTTTTACCATAAAAATATATCTTGTAGCATTGCATCGGCCGCGTGCGGTAATATTTAGTGTTCTTTTGGTGTTTTTTATGGCTTTTTTTCATTTTGCTCGGCTTCTAAGGATCGTAGCGTGATGGTGAAAAACCTATTATCTTTCTAAAAATTTTGGGTATCAAAATGCAAAAAGACATTTTTAAATTTGAATGGTAGTTCCAGAGTACCTACAGACTTACAAACAAAAAAAAATACCACTTTATAATATTATTATAGTTTAGAGATGATTACACGATACAATTATTGTATAGTTTTGTATCAACATTTAAGTATAAACTAGGTTAATGTTCACACAAAAATGTTTTTAGTAACCCCGCATCAATCGGTAATCCAAGTTTACCACTTCTTGAAAAATAACGTGCCTGCCATCTGAATTTCTTTGCATTTCTAAAATGAAGTTTATAAAAGGGAAAATACGCGGTAAAATTAGCCGCAGTTGTGATATAAAGATTGTAGCAGACAACTTCGTTGACAAAGATGTGCAGTCTATGCTTCTACCACTGAACCTTCCACAACATATTTTCTTTATTCCCAAGTATAGAATCAGGGACAATTTAATTTTTCCAAATAGTTTGCGATCGTATTTAATGACTTTGTGTGGCACGATAATGTTCATGTCTTTCCTTTTTCTTCGCTTTTACTGCCATACATTCAGCGAAGAGTGGGAACCATATTATAAATTCGACGTTGCAATCAATTACTTCGAACTTATTTTTACTTCTATTGGATTCCTTTTAAATTTTATTGCCGTTATTTTTCAAACCAATGAAAATGTAACATTTGTTTTAAAATTGTTGTATATTCACAGATATCTTAAAAATAAGACCACATTCATACATTTCATCATTGGTAATTGGTTAAGTGTCATCTCAATTTTCGGTGTTGGTATTAATTTTACTATCCACATTTGTATAAGACTTAAACTTCCTTAATACGTTCTATTATAAATAAAATTCTATTTTCTATTTCGAATGGTCCTTTTCACTTTTAACTGTCCACACTTATGTTTCACTCGACAATGTTTGAACATAAGGCTTACGTTAAGTTCAAATGGTCCGTTATTGCACAAAGTTGTTATCACAAGAATGTATCGTCGGTAGTATATTTGACAAAAATTCACAATTTCTATAGTAAATATAATAATAAATAAAAAATGTTTATTTGCACCTTCAAAATTAACGTCAAGAAACAGGTTTACAATAAAATAGGCCGAAAGGTATTTACATTATTGTCCATGTTACAGTTGCTACTAATACCTAAGCTAAGATAACTACAAAATAAGCCAGGTAAGTGAAAAAGTTTTTTTTTTTTTATTATTTGAAAGACTAAAAAATTACAAAATTAAATTTAAAAAAAAATTACCATGCAAGAGGAAAAAAATAATAATAATTGAAGTAAGTACATAACACTAATAAGGCATTATTTAAGAGCAAAAAAAAATAGTCAATCACTCATAGTACTTGCTGAATATGGCACTGAAATACTTAAAAACACTGTAAAAACTTTTATCTTAGTTAATTATTGCAAAGCTGATGTAAACACGAGCACAGTGCTGCCCTCTCCTCTCCCAAGCCGATTTATTAAGTTATTAAAAAATAAAGTAGATCTTTGGAATATTCAAACTTTGAATTTTCAAAGCTTAGGAGATGGGGACAAAGAGGATTATTGTTATAGATTATATCAGGCCATTGTTTATATATTGGATTGGTTTGACATCTATAAGGTTACTTCTCAACAAATGGTAAGTCAGAAACAATTTCTGTACAAAGTAGTTGTCCTCAGTTGGATTACAAATTCTTATTTTCTTCTTCTTTAATTAGTCCCTCTTTACTGAGGATCGTGATCACTGGACCACTTTAAGCGGTCAATCTGCCTCCATCGACTCAAGTCTGAAATTGCCATCACCACCTACTGAAATTTGAAGGAGGAAGTAGCTTCTTTTATTTGGTCAGACATTGTACAAGCTCCTTCTGCAACAATTTGATTCACATTCATGCAGCACTTGAGAATGATGTGAGTATTTTCATACAGAATGTATGCGAACTCATTGAAAAGCCTTTAAAGGTTTTTTATTAAATTTGGACGGTTGCTTTGGCACTGAAAAACTTTGGTTAATTCTTTGGAATTTAAAAACAAATATTAATTAATTATAATATCCCCCGGTTTAATGTCTACAGGATAAGATTTTAACTAGTGCGCAAACTGTAACCATAAATTCAGCATATCGTTCTAGACCCCCAGCGTAGAAATTTTCGTCGGTTATACATAAAAAACCAGCTGTTACATAGAAGCTATAAGTTTATATACAAATTGTACGAAGGAGGTTCCATGTGATCACTCACAGTGAGTTCAATGCCTGGTGATGTCATTGAAGTTTTGGGGTTAACTCCGGATAATGTTTTAAACTAGTTTGTAAAACAACAGAAGGTACCAGTAAGAATATCCTTATGCCAAACAACAACAAGGTATCTTCTTGCTCTAAAATAATTAATTATCAAAAAGGTGATCAGCAGAAAGCCTTAAAATTATTTCATCAAAATATTCAAGGTATTTCTTCCAAATTATTAGAAATAGAATTGTTTTTAGAAAAACAAAGTTTGACATTGTTTGTTTTACTGAACATTGGTTAAAGGATTACCAAATGCTAATTAATTATGAAAACTATAGTTTGGGCAGTTTTAAAACAAATCCGTAAATCAATGCAGCGTGGAGGTTCTATTATACTCATAAAAAATTGTCTAAAATCTAAGCAACGTAATGACATAGTTGGATTATCAGTGGAACTTTGTATCGAACTGTCCTGTGTTGAGCTAGATAAGCATGGTGTGGTGTGCGTGTACAGACCCTCTAATTATCAGAACTTTTTTTATATTTGAGTCAATAATGGAAGATGCCCTAGTGAAACTTGCATCCAGTAATAAAGCCGCAATTATCTGTGGTGATTTTAATATCAATATTTTGGAACATAATTCAAATAGCAGTAGATTACTAAGCCTTTTTAAATCGTTCAATTTAATGAATGTTTATACAGAACCGACTAGAGTAACTCCAACTTCTGCTACTTGTATCGATAAAATTTTCTGCGATTGGGAATATGTAGAGAAAGCCATCGTAAATTATCTGCCGTCTGATCATAGTGGACAAACGGTAAATTTTAAGTTTAGAGCACCTTTGCAAAAAGTGCGAATACAATTTAGACCAATAACGACGGCCAAATAAATAAATTCAATAGTACCGTAAACAATAAGTTAAATATTCTGGGCGTTCATAATATGGACGATGCAAATAAATTGTATGAGGATTTATTTTCAGTAGTGTAGACTGAATTCAGTAAAACTTTAGAAAAGAAAAAAAAAATATTTGTCCTCATTTTGTATTTAGTGACTGGGCTACTAGAGGTATTAGGTTATCCTAATACCTCTAGTAGCCCAGTCTACTTATGTAGGGAAAGACGGTTCGAGCTGTATGGCCTTAAGCCTTACATTAACACCGAAACTTTCAACAAGTATGTTGCTACATATTCCAAAATTTTTAGAAATACCTACAAGTTAGCTAAAGATTTGTACATTAGCAACAAGATCAAATCAGCAGAGAATAAAATAAAAACAGTTTGGAAAGTTATAAATAACGAAAATAGTAGGAAAAAAATAAGAAATACGGATTATACATTGGAGACTTCGCGTGGTGCCATAAGCTCTAACATAGAAGTAGCTCAAGAATTTGTAAACTTCTTTACTGATATACCATTTAAAACGACGGAAGCTTTAAATTCGTCCCCCGATGTCTCAATTGATTTATTAAGAGCGAACGTTCTAGGCTGCCCTGTTGAATTTCAATTTAAACACATAAACCATATGATAGTTTTAAAATGTTTTCGGCAAATCAAAATCAAACTGACCGAAGATCTATGGGAATGTCTATAAAAGTTTGTACATCTAAAATCGAGACCATAGCACCATACTTAGCTTTGATATTTAATTTGTGTGTAGATCAAGGAGTCTTCCCGGATTTAATAAAATATAGTAAGGTTATACCTCTATTAAAATCTGGGGACAGCAATGACGCCAACAATTATATACCAGTATCCGTGCTCAATCAAATGCTTAATCATTTTAACACCAACAAAATCTTACACGATCAGCAATATGGTTTCACCAAAGGACGTTGTACGACTGACGCCGGTGTTACCTTATTAAAACGCATATTTACAGCTTGGGAGGAGGCCCAGGATGCCATTGGTATTTTTTGTGACCTCTCCAAGGCATTTGATTTCGTTAATCATGAAACCTTGCTCTTAAAACTTGAGCATTACGGACTAGGTAAACTTGCGCTCAGTCTAGTAAAATCTTATTTAAATGATAGACAGCAAAAAGTTCATATAAATGGAGTCAATTCACTTGGTTTAAAAATAAAAATGGGTGTTCCATAAGGCTCAATATTAGGTCCTTTCCTCTTTTTAGTATATAATAATGATCTACCCCATTTATTAAAAAAACAACCACAAATGGTGTTATTTGCTGACGATACATCCTTAATTTTTAAAATAAATAGACGCGCATCAAATCTTGACGACGTAAATAACGCCCTATTGCTGGTGCAAAATTGGTTCACTGCTAATAATTTAGTATTAAATGGGAAAAAAACTAAATGCATAAGATTTGCTTTACCAAATGTTAAAAGTACTGATTGTGACATAGTATTGAATAAAGAGAAACTAGAATTCGTCGATAAAACTGTTTTCCTAGGGATCACGCTCGACTCAAGGCTACAGTGGAGTCCTCATTTAACAGCTCTTGCAGGACGGCCTAAATTCAGCAGCATATGCTGTAAGAAAAATCCGCCAATTCACTAATGTAGAAATCGCGAGGCTAGTCTATTTCAGTTACTTTCATAGTATCATGTCTTACGGTATTTTACTAATGGGACGGGCTGCAGATATCGATTCTATTTTAATTCTGCAGAAAAGAGCCATCAGAGCAATATATGGCCTCCGTAGGCGAGATTCTTTAAGGGAACTTTTCAAAAATATTAATATCATGACGGTACCTTGTCAATATATCTATGAAAACATCATGTACGTCAGGAAAAATTTAAATCTTTTCAGTAAAAGAGGTGAAAGACACACCGTTGGGACTAGAAATAGGGACCAATTAGTTCAACCAGGCTTCAGACTGGCTAAAGTAGACCTATCCGTCATGGGGTACTGTTTAAAATGTTACAATAAAATACCTCCCCAATGAACTCCAACTGAATGAAATGAAATTTAAATCTTGTATAAAACGCACACTATGCAGCCATGCTTATTATAAGTTGGGAGATTACATCGCTGACAAAAATGCTTGGCTAAACGCTGCTTGTCCTGCTCCACATGGTAGCTTAAACCAAATTGATTAGCATTTGAAAACGTTGTTGGAGCTGCTGAAGACTGTAATAGACTAGATATCTTTGCTTTGTATAAATTCAAACTTCTAGTATTGTATAATTGCATAGCATATGAGTGAGCACTATGTTCCTACTATAAAGCTACCATTTACAGGGTACGTTTTTCATTGACTTGAATGTGCCCTGGCAGCTGAGAGTATGTCATGCTCACTCAAATGTCTCGCTGGTGGTGGCGTGTGTGTTGGATCATTAAATTCCCTTCAAAATCGTTGAGCTGAATGGTGCTGATCCACACGTCATGTTCGTGAACGGGCGCCGCCAGTCAGGGACTGGTCATCTCCTAGCTCCCACGGCTTATTTTAATTTCTGAATTGTTATTGTATTTTTGTTTTAATTACGGACGCTTTAATGTGCACGTCTTTTTACATTGAAAATTTCAACATAATGATGTAACCAACTTTTTGTAACAATACCATGATTTTAAAAGAGTGGCCATGGAGTTTCTTGCCCGTTCTTCTCCATAGGCACCTACGCTTTGGAATGGGCAAATAACTTCATCTTTTTAACTCACCGACCTTGACAATTCAAAAGTGCCTGTAATTGGTTTATTTGAAATAAATGCTTTGAGTTTGAGTTTGAGTTTGAGAAAAGTGCAATAACTACGCAGTCAAATTGAATGGAACAGCTGATTTTTTTTGTATGACAGACGACAATTTTCAATTCTGCGCAGGTCTAGAATGATACGCTGAATTCAGGTTTCCAGTTTGCACACTGGATAAAAACGTATCCTGCATATAAAACCTATAAGAAACCATGACACTACAGACAATATATGCACTAGCTGAGTCCCCGTGGTTTCACCAGCAGCAAGTCTTGATCACGTGGGAATATCGGGATAAAAAGTCTTATCACATGTTCTTATCCAGTTCATGGTCTACTCATGTGCCAAACTTAATCGAAATTAGTTCAGCTTCTTAAGCGTGAAAACATGACAAACAAACATACAAAAAGTCAAATCTTCTGTCGTTTAGATAGATAAAACACATCAACAGAAGCACAGCAACAAAAATGTTTTATTTTCAGGGTGGATAAAATATATTCATAATAAGGTTAATACATGCTTCTAACCAAGCTCTTGGGTCCAAGATCTAAGGCTTTGTTGTTAGAAATCCTAGTGAGTTTGGAGATTGCAAACTTCTATACCGCTTTGAATAAAGTTCAGGACACATGCGCAGTCTTGTTGAGTTCAAACTGTACAGGTATTTACGATGCAACAACTATTATGTATTATAATTGCTTTTAAATTGTCATTAATTTCTCTTAGATTCAAACATTTCATTGCAGGGTTAAGAAAGTCAGTACTAGAAATGCTAAATAGCCAAGTAGCGACCAACTTGGAAGTAGCGCTTGCCGCTGCAGCGGCACCGATAGCTTCTAACAATAGGATCGCGCGCGGTTGGTCATAGTTCTTACCTAACTTAAACTAGTGGTCAGGGTACCTTAGCTTAGTTACTGCGGCCAAATCCGCTCGTAGCTGATTGGCCACAGTTGGAACCCTACTGCAGATACTTAATTCAGTATAACGTCTAAACTTGGGTAGCTGTATTATGAAACGAAGCGTAATTGCAACCAAGCAGAGCGCTGAACAAATGTTTTACTTAACGGAGATGTTTGGTAAAACTACTAACGGTTTTGTAAAACAGACTATATGTAGTTTTGGTGAATTAAACGTGTGAATAAAATTATAGTTAAAAAAGCATATAACCGCTTGTTGCACTGACAGAGGGCGGACGCATTTCGGTTTTCCAAACAAATGAGTGATATAATGAACGCGATGATAGCGTTTTCACGCGACCTTAGATATATTTTCGTCTCTATCTTGCAGTGGTTGTATGACAGTTGTGCGACGATGACAAGACTTCTGCTTAGCCAAAGCACAAGCTATGTAATGTCTATTAATCTTAGCCTTACTATTTTAGTGAATGCGTTCGAGCACTAAACTAAGTTATATTATAATAAAGTAAAAATATTATTTTACCTATAATTTTCAATTCTATGCAAACCATAAAAGCGGTTATGTATTCCAAACATAAGTTTATCAAGTAATATATTATTGTAACAGCCGCCAGTTTTATTGATCGAACACTTAAATACCTTAAATTATAGACTAGCACTTATTCCGCGACTGTGTCCACCTAAAATTTCGTAACCCGACGCGTCACATCCAATCGCAGGCCTACACTGTTACTTGGCATTCTTTACGACGTTTTGTTCTTACTGTTGGGCTCATAAGGTCCGTATTGTGATGTTAAATAACAAAACACTTCTTTCAATAATTAGGATATCAAATGCAAAACGAATTTTTCAAACTCGATTGGTAGTTCAAGGGATCACCCCGACATACGAAGTTACAAACAAACAATGTTTATAGTGGTACTATCGATTACAGTTGATTACAAGATACTTAGTTCTGTATCAACATTTGGGTCTCAATAACGTTAATGTTCACACAAGTAATGTTAAGGGTAATCCAGAAGCACCCTGTTACTCAAGTTAACCACTTTTTGAAGAATAACGTGTCTGAATTTCTTTGGATTTTTAAAATGAAGTTTATGAAAAGGAACATACGTAGTAACAGTAGCCGCAGTTGTGATTTGGATATTATAGCAGACAACTTCGTTGACAAAGATGTGCAGTCTATGCTTCTACCATTGAACCTTACGCAACATATTTTCTTTAACCCCAAGTATAGAATCAAGGACAATTTTATTTTTCCAAATAGTTTTCGATCGTGTCTAATGTCTATGTCTGGCACGATACTATTCATGACTTTTGTCTTCGTTCGTTTCTACTGCCGTACATTCAGCGACCAGTATGATCAATATTATAAATTCGACGTTAGAATCAATTACTTCGAATTAATTTTTTCTTCTATTGGATTCCTTATCAATTGTTTTACCGTTGTTTTTCAAACTAATGAAAATGTTACATTTGTTTTAAAATTATTGTATGTTCACAGATTTCTTAAAAATAAGACCACGTTTAAACATTTTATCGTTGGTAATTGGTTCAGTGTCGTCTCGATTTTGGGTGTTGGTATTAATTTTACTATCCACATTTGTAGAAGCCTTAAACTTTCATATTACAATATTTTTTGTGGTTTAAGTTACATAAGTTTCGATACAAATATGGTTTATGCTATCAGACACATTAAGCTGTTAAAAAATAAAGTAGATCTTTGGAATATAGAAACTTTGAATTTAAAAAGGTTAGGAGATAGAGACAGAGAGGATTATTGTAATAGATTATATCAGGCCTTTGTTTATATATTGGATTGCTATGAAATCTATAAGGTCACTTTTCAGCAAATGGTAAGTAAGAAACACTTCATGTGCAAAGTAGTTGTGCTCAGATAGATAACAAATTCTTGTACCAAAGTTGAAATGATTACAGATTGTGTTTCACTGCACGAGCTCCTTCTGCAACAATTTGATCAACATTCATACAGCACTTGAGAACAAAGTGAGTATCCTCCAACAGAGTTTGCAAATTCATGACAAAGCTTTTTAAGGACTTTATTAAATTTGGTCTGTTTCTTTAACACTGAACTCGTTGATTTTCAGTTTTGTAAAATGAATTTATTTATTTTGATACCTCCCGGTCTAACGTCTGTTTTAAATCCATAAGAAACCATGACACCACAGACAATAAATGCACTAGCTGTGCTCCGCGGTTTCACCAGCATAAGTCTGAATCCCGTGGGAATATCGTGATACAAGTCTTATCCTATGTTCTACTCCTGGACATGGTCTACTCATGTGTCAAATTTTAAATCCAAATCCCATCAGCCGTTTTATCGTGCAAGAACATACAAAGAATCTAATCTTTTTTCTTTGTAATATTAGTTAAGATAGATCAACAGAACAAGAAACATCAACAGAAGTATACCAACATTTATTTTTTATTTTTTCAGGGTGATCATTATACATTCCTAATACGGTTAATATACGTTTGGCTAGCTAAAACTTTGGTGTTAGAAGTCATATTGAGCTTCGAAATTGAAAACTTCTACACTGCTTTGAATAAAGTTCCAGACACATGCGCAGTCTTGTTGAATTCAAACTATACTGGTATTTACGATACAACAACTCAATGTATTATAAATGCTTTTAAATAATCATTAATTTCTTTGAGATTGAAAAGTTCATTAGAGGTGTATGAAAGTCAATAGTAGAAATACTAAATAGCTAAGTAACTGCGACCAACTTGGAAGTAGTGCTCGCCAGCCGCTGCCGCGGCACCGATAGCTTCTCTCAGTGCCTTAGCTTAGTAACTGCGACGAAATAAACTCGCAGGTGATTGGTCACAGTTTCGAACACGCTGCAGATAAGTAATTCTGCATGACGTCTAAACTTGGGTAGCTGTATTCTGAAACGGAGCGCAATTGCAATCAAGCAGAGCGTTGTTCAACTGTCATAACGGAGATGTTTTATAAAACAACTAACGGTTTTGTAAAACAGACTTGAATAAGTAGGTTTTGGGAATTCCCACCACCTTCCCTTTTTCAGTTCCTGTGTCCAGGTTTAAAGGGTATGATTCTTGGTGTTATGAGAGGCACACCAGATATTTTTCTGATATGGCAATTTACTCAAGATGTCTAGGGTATATAGGTGGTGGTAATTACCAACAAATGCGCCATTTGATTTAAAATTTTAAATAAATTGTAATGTTCCCAAAATTATTACACCCGTAATAATTGCAGATGGAGAAAAAAGATTGTACAAGAATATTCAACGCCTACTTATAACGACATTCGACAAGATGGATGCCTGCGGAATGTTCTACGTTGATGCAAGTCTACCGCTCAAAATAATGGTGTTGATTACTAACTATACAATTGTGTTGCTGCAGTTTGCTTTTTTGTAATCTCTACAGATTTTTTTTTTTGAAATATATAGTTTGTGGTAACATATTTTCCATATTTATTTTAAATGTTTTTTATTGTATTCTTGTACCTATTTATCCTAAAATTCTAATAAGTGGTTCAGGCCACAGGAAATTCTTGAATGAATACTGCAATATCTCCCTGTTTTTTCCCAATTATGTTGGTATCGGCTTCCAGTCTAACCGGATATGGCCAAATACCACTATTTAATATGAAGATATTGCCTATCTGACCTACATAACCTAGTTACTCGATAATACGAATCTTGAATGAATACTGCTTTGAAATTGATTTAGGAACCTCACCCATTTTTATTTTATTTTTTGGGTGGGAAATCATCAAATAACTTCTCCCGCTCTGGGTGGAGCGGGAGGGCGTGTCAAACTTTTACTGACTAAAACCCACCCGTGTTCCCTCAGTTGCCTGTGTGCCAGGGGCGGCGGTATCTCTTTCGAACAACCCGCACCCCTGGCAGGCATCGGCCCTTGCGGGCCCCATCTGTTGCTGCTGACATCTCTTTGAGGCGCGCGTGGAACACAACGCGCCGTCGACCCAGGCTTGGTCCTTACCGTACAACGAGCTACCCATTACTCGCCGTCCGCAAGCCCACGCCTACGGTGGCCGGGAACCAGCCCGGCAATTAATTTAGGAACATCACCCATTAAGCGACACTTTGGTTGCAAAACCTCTGTTTTACGATTCGGCTGGTCGTGATACGATTCTTATATTTACGCGAGCGTAAAATAATCGCAAAATAAGCATGCAACCGTCTTCGCACTGACAGGGGGTGGACGCCTTTCGCTTTTCCAAACAAATGAGTGACATAATGAGCGCGATGATAGCGCTTTTGCGCGATCTTAGATATATTTCTATCTCTATCTTGCAGTCGTTGTGTGACAGTTGTACGACGATAATAAGACTTCTGCTTAGCCAAAGCACAAGCTATGTTATCATCATCATCATCATCATCATCATATCAGCCGAAAGAAGTCCACTGCTGGACATAAGCCTCTTCCAAAAGGGAGGAATTGCCATAATCGCCACGCTCGGCAGGCGGGTTGGCAATCGCAGTATGGTAGTCAAATGCATAGAAAACGCTGCTGCCCAATCTCTACTAAGAACCTTAGTCGGTTTTTATGGCACCCACGGTAAGAAATGCGATGGTGCTATTCTTTTACGTCCAGCACCACACGGAACAAGCTATATAATGTCTATTAATCTCAGCCTCAGTATTTTAGTGAATGCGTTCGAGCACCAACCTAAGTTATATTATAATAAAATAAAATAAATATTTTACCTATCATTTTCAAATCTATAAAAAGCATAAAAGCGATTATTTATTCCACACATAAGTTGGTCAAGTAATACAATATTGTAACAGCCGCAAGTTTTATTGATCGAACAATTAAAAACATTCATATTATAGACAAGCACTTATTCCGCGACTGTGTCCGCCTAAAATTTCGTAACAAGACGCGTCACATACCATCGCACGCCCACACTGTTACTTGGCATTCTTTGCGACGTTTTGTTCTGATTGTTGGGTTCATAAGGTACGTAGCATGATCTTAAATAACTTATTTCTTCTTTCAATAATTAGGATATCAAATGCAAAAAGAATTTTTCAAACTCGATTGGTAGTTCAAGGGATCACCCCGACATACGAAGTTACAAACAAACAATGTTTATATAGTGGTACTATCGATTACAGTTGATTACAAGATACTTAGTTCTGTATCAACATTTGGGTCTCAATAACGTTAATGTTCACACAAGTAATGTTAAGGGTAATCCAGAAGCACCCTGTTACTCAAGTTAACCACTTTTTGAAGAATAACGTGTCTGAATTTCTTTGGATTTTTAAAATGAAGTTTATGAAAAGGAACATACGTTGTAACAGTAGCCGCAGTTGTGATTTGGATATTGTAGCAGACAACTTCGTTGACAAAGATGTGCAGTCTATGCTTCTACCATTGAACCTTACGCAACATATTTTCTTTAACCCCAAGTATAGAATCAAGAACAATTTTATTTTTCCAAATAGTTTTCGATCGTGTCTAATGTCTATGTCTGGCACGATACTATTCATGACTTTTGTCTTCGTTCGTTTCTACTGCCGTACATTCAGCGACCAGTATGATCAATATTATAAATTCGACGTTAGAATCAATTACTTCGAATTAATTTTTTCTTCTATTGGATTCCTTATCAATTGTTTTACCGTTGTTTTTCAAACTAATGAAAATGTTACATTTGTTTTAAAATTATTGTATGTTCACAGATTTCTTAAAAATAAGACCACCTTCAAACATTTCATCATTGGTAATTGGTTCAGTGTCATCTCGATTTTGGGTGTTGGTATTAATTTTACTATCCACATTTGTAGAAGCCTTAAACTTTCATATTACAATATTTTTTGTGGTTTAAGTTACATAAGTTTCGATACAAATATGGTTTATGCTATCAGACACATTAAGTTGTTAAAAAATAAAGTAGATCTTTGGAATATAGAAACTTTGAATTTTAAAAGGTTAGGAGATAGAGACAGAGAGGATTATTGTAATAGATTATATCAGGCCTTTGTTTATATATTGGATTGCTTTGAAATCTATAAGGTCACTTTTCAGCAAATGGTAAGTAAGAAACACTTCATGTACAAAGTAGTTGTGCTCAGATAGATTACAAATTCTTGTACCAAAGTTGAAATGATTACAGATTGTGTTTCACTGCACGAGCTCCTTCTGCAACAATTTGATCAACATTCATACAGCACTTGAGAACAATGTGAGTATCCTCCAACAGAGTTTGCAAATTCATTGAAAAGCTTTTTAAGGACTTTATTAAATTTGGTCTGTTTCTTTAACACTGAACTCGTTGATTTTGAGTTTTGTAAAATGTATTTATTTATTTTGATACCTGGTCTAACGTCTGTTTTAAATCCATAAGAAACCATGACACCACAGACAATAAATGCACTAGCTGTGCTCCGCGGTTTCACCAGCATAAGTCTGAATCCCGTGGGAATATCGTGATACAAGTCTTATCCTATGTTCTACTCCTGGACATGGTCTACTCATGTGTCAAATTTTAAATCCAAATCCCATCAGCCGTTTTATCGTGCAAGAACATACAAAGAATCTAATCTTTTTTCTTTGTAATATTAGTTAAGATAGATCAACAGAACAAGAAACATCAACAGAAGTATACCAACATTTATTTTTTATTGTGATCATTATACATTCCTAATATGGTTAATATACGTTTGGCTAGCTAAAGCTTTGGTGTTAGAAGTCATATTGAGCTTCGAAATTGAAAACTTCTACACTGCTTTGAATAAAGTTCCAGACACATGCGCAGTCTTGTTGAATTCAAACCATACTGGTATTAACGATACAACAACTCAATGTATTATAAATGCTTTTAAATAATCATTAATTTCTTTGAGATTGAAAAGTTCATTAGAGGTGTATGAAAGTCAATAGTAGAAATACTAAATAGCTAAGTAACTGCGACCAACTTGGAAGTAGTGCTCGCCAGCCGCTGCCGCGGCACCGATAGCTTCTCTCAGTGCCTTAGCTTAGTAACTGCGACGAAATAAACTCGCAGGTGATTGGTCACAGTTTCGAACACGCTGCAGATAAGTAATTCTGCATGACGTCTAAACTTGGGTAGCTGTATTCTGAAACGGAGCGCAATTGCAATCAAGCAGAGCGTTGTTCAACTGTTTATCATAACGGAGATGTTTTATAAAACAACTAACGGTTTTGTAAAACAGACTTGAATAAGTAGGTTTGGGGAATTACCACCACCTTCCCTTTTTCAGTTCCTGTGTCCAGGTTTAAAGGGTATGATTCTTGGTGTTATGACAGGCACACCAGATATTTTTCTGATATGGCAATTTACTCAAGATGTCTAGGGTATATAGGTGGTGGTAATTACCCCCAAATGCGCCATTTGATTTAAAATTTTAAATAAATTGTAATGTTCCCAAAATTATTACACCCGTAATAATTGCAGATGGAGAAAAGAGATTGTACAAGAATATTCAACGCCTACTTACAACGACATTCGACAAGATGGATGCCTGCGGAATGTTCTACGTTGATGCAACTCTACCGCTCAAAATAATGGTGTTGATTACTAACTATACAATTGTGTTGCTGCAGTTTGCTTTTTTGTAATCTCTACAGATTTTTTTTTTTAAATATATAGTTTGTGGTAACATATTTTCCATCTTTATTTTAAATGTTTTTTATTGTTTCTTGTACCCATTTATCCTAAAATTCTAATAAGTGGTTCAGGCCACAGGAAATTCTTGAATGAATACTGCAATATCTCCCTGTTTTTTCCCAATTATGTTGGTATCGGCTTCCAGTCTAACCGGATATGACCAAATACCACTATTTAATATGAAGATATTGCCTATCTGACCTACATAACCTAGTTACTCGATAATACGAATCTTGAATGAATACTGCTTTGAAATTGATTTAGGAACCTCACCCATTTTTATTTTATTTTTTGGGTGGGAAATCATCAAATAACTTCTCCCGCTCTGGGTGGAGCGGGAGGGCGTGTCAAACTTTTACTGACTAAAACCCACCCGTGTTCCCTCAGTTGCCTGTGTGCCAGGGGCGGCGGTATCTCTTTCGAACAACCCGCACCCCTGGCAGGCATCGGCCCTTGCGGGCCCCATCTGTTGCTGCTGACATCTCTTTGAGGCGCGCGTGGAACACAACGCGCCGTCGACCCAGGCTTGGTCCTTACCGTACAACGAGCTACCCATTACTCGCCGTCCGCAAGCCCACGCCTACGGTGGCCGGGAATCAGCCCGGCAATTAATTTAGGAACATCACCCATTAAGCGACACTTTGGTTGCAAAACCTCTGTTTTACGATTCGGCTGGTCGTGATACGATTCTTATATTTACGCGAGCGTAAAATAATCGCAAAATAAGCATGCAACCGTCTTCGCACTGACAGGGGGTGGACGCCTTTCGCTTTTCCAAACAAATGAGTGACATAATGAGCGCGATGATAGCGCTTTTGCGCGATCTTAGATATATTTCTATCTCTATCTTGCAGTCGTTGTGTGACAGTTGTACGACGATAATAAGACTTCTGCTTAGCCAAAGCACAAGCTATGTCATCATCATCATCATCATATCAGCCGAAAGAAGTCCACTGCTGGACATAAGCCTCTTCCAAAAGGGGGGAATTGCCATAATCGCCACGCTCGGCAGGCGGGTTGGCAATCTCAGTATGGTAGTCAAATGCATAGAAAACGCTGCTGCCCAATCTCTACTAAGAACCTTAGTCGGTTTTTATGGCACCCACGGTAAGAAATGCGATGGTGCTATTCTTTTACGTCCAGCACCACACGGAACAAGCTATATAATGTCTATTAATCTCAGCCTCAGTATTTTAGTGAATGCGTTCGAGCACCAACCTAAGTTATATTATAATAAAATAAAATAAATATTTTACCTATCATTTTCAAATCTATAAAAAGCATAAAAGCGATTATTTATTCCACACATAAGTTGGTCAAGTAATACAATATTGTAACAGCCGCAAGTTTTATTGATCGAACATTTAAATACATTCATATTATAGACAAGCACTTATTCCGCGACTGTGTCCGCCTAAAATTTCGTAACAAGACGCGTCACATCCCATCGCACGCCCACACTGTTACTTGGCATTCTTTGCGACATTTTGTTCTGATTGTTGGGTTCATAAGGTACGTAACATGATCTTAAATAACTTATTTCTTCTTTCAATAATTGGGACATCAAGTGAAAAAATAAATTTTCAAACTCGATTGGTAGTTCAAGGGATCACTCCCAACATACGAAGTTACAAACAAACAGATTTTACCTGTTTAAAGTAGTACTATCGATTACAGTTGATTACAAGATATTTAGTTTTGTGTCAACATTTGGGTCTCAATTACGTTAATGTTCACACAAGAATTGTTGTGAGTAAACCAGAAGCACCCTGTAATTCAAGTTTACCACTTCTTGAAGAATACCGTGCCTGTCATCTGACTTCTTTGGACTTTTAAAATGAAGTTTATTAAAGGGAACATACGCAGTAACAGTAGCCGCAGTTGTGATTTAGATATTGTAGCAGACAACTTCGTTGACAAAGATGTGCAGTCTATGCTTCTACCATTGAACCTTACGCAACATATTTTCTTTAACCCCAAGTATAGAATCAAGGACAATTTTATTTTTCCAAATAGTTTTCGATCATGTCTAATGTCTGTGTGTGGCACGATAATATTCGTGTCTTTTCTTTTCGTTCGTTTCTACTGCCGTACATTCAGCGACCAGTATGATCAATATTATAAAGTCGATGTTAGAATCAATTACTTCGAATGTATTTTTTCTTCTATTGGATTCCTTATCAATTGTTTTACCGTTGTTTTTCAAACTAATGAAAATGTTACATTTGTTTTAAAATTATTGTATGTTCACAGATTTCTTAAAAATAAGACCACGTTCAAACATTTCATCATTGGTAATCGGCTCAGTGTCATCTCGATTTTGGGTGTTGGTATTAACTTTACTATCCACATTTGTAGAAGCCTTAAACTTTCATATTTCAATATTTTTTGTGGTTTATGTGACATAAGTTTCGATACAAATATGGTTTATGCTATCAGACATATTAAGTTGTTAAAAAATAAAGTAGACCTTTGGAATATAGAAACTTTGAATTTTCAACGGTTAGGAGATAGGGACAGAGAGGATTATTGTAATAGATTATATCAGGCCTTTGTTTATATATTGGATTGCTTTGAAATCTATAAGGTTACTTTTCAGCAAATGGTAAGTAAGAAATAATTCATGTACAAAGTAGTTGTGCTCAGTTGGATTATAAATTCTTGTACCAAAGTTGAAATTATTACAGATTGTGTTTCACTGTACGAGTTCCTTCTGCTTCAATTTGATTCACATTCATACAGCACTTGAGAACAATGTGAGTCCTCCTACAGAATGTTTGCGAATTTATTGAAAAACTTTTTATGGACCTTAATTAAATTTGTTCTGTTTCTTTAGCACTGAACTCGTTTATTTTGATTTTTGCAAAATATATTTATTTATTTTAATACCTCCCGGTTTAACGTCAGTTTTAAATCCATAAGAAACCATGACACCACAGACAATGTATGCACTAACTGCACTCCGCGGTTTCACCAGCATACGTCTGAATCCCGTGGGAATATCGGGATAAAAGTCTTATCCTATGATCTACTCCAGGACATCGTCTACTCATGTGTCAAATTTAATCCAAATCCCATCAGCCGTTTTATCGTGCAAGAACATACAAAGAATCAAATCTTTTCTGTTTGTAATATTAGTTAAGATAGATAAAATATCAACAGAAGCATATCAACATTTTGTTTTATTTTTTCAGGTTGATCATTATATATTCCTGATATGGTTAATACATGCTTGGCTAGCTAAGGCTTTGTTGTTAGAAATCATATTGAGCTTGGAAATTGAAAACTTCTACACTGCTTTGAATAAAGTTCCAGACACATGCGCAGTCTTGTTGAATTCAAACTGTACTGGTATTTACGATACAATAACTAAATGTACTATAATTGCTTTTTAAATGTCATTAATTTCTTTGGGATTGAAACAGTTCATCAGATCTGTATGAAAGTCAACACTAAAAATACTAAATAGCTAAGTAACTGCGACGAACTTGGAATTAGTGCTCGCAAGCTGCTGCCGCGGCACTGATAGCTTCCCTCAGTGCCTCAGCTTAGTAACTGCGACGAAATAAACTCGCAGGTCATTGGTCACAGTTTCGAACACGCTGCAGATAAGTAATTGTCCATAACATCTAAACTTGGGTAGCTGTATTCTGAAACGGAGCGCAATTGCAATCAAGCAGAACGTTGTTAGACTGTTTATCATAACGGAGATGTTTTATAAAACAACTAACGGTTTTGTAAAACAGACTTGAATAAGTAGGTTTGGGGAAGTACCACCACCTTCCCTTTTTCAGTTCCTGTGTCCAGGTTTAAAGGGTTATGACAGGCACACCAGATAATTTACTGATATAGCAATTTACTCAAGATGTCTAGGGTATACAGGTGGTGGTAATTACCACCAAAAGCGCCATTTGTTTTAAAATTTTAAGTAAATTGTAATGTTCCCAAAATTATTACACCCGTAATAATTGCAGATGGAGAAAAAAGATTGTACAAGAATATTCAACGCCTACTTACAACGACATTCGACAAGATGGATGCCTGCAGAATGTTCTACGTTGATGCAGCTCTACCGCTCAAAATAATGGTGTTGATTACTAACTATACAATTGTGTTGCTGCAGTTTGCTTTTTTGTAATCTCTACAGCATTTTTTTTAAATATATAGTTTGTGGTAACATATTTTCCATCTTTATTTTAAATGTTTTCTATTGTATTCTTGTAACTATTTATCCTAAAATTCTATTAAGGGGTTCAGGCCGCTGGAAATTCTTGAATGAATACTGCAATATCTGCCTGTATTTTCCCAACTATGTTGGTATCGGCTTCCAGTCTAACCGAATGTGGCCAAATACCACTATTTTTTATGAAGAAACTGCCTATCTGACCTACACAACCTAGTTACTCGCTAATACGACTCTTGAATGAATACTGCTTTGAAATTAATTTAGGAACCTCACCCATTTTTATTTTATTTTTTGGGTGTGAAATCATCAAATAACTTCTCCCGCTCTGGGTGGAGCGGGAGGGCGTGTCAGACTTTTACTGACTAAACCCCACCCGTGTTCCCTCAGTTGCCTGTGTGCCAGGGGCGGCGGTATCTCTTTCGAACAACCCGCACCCCTGGCAGGCATCGGCCCTTGCGGTCCCCATCTGTTGCTGCTGACATCTCTTTGAGGCGCGCGTGGAACACAACGCGCCGTCGACCCGGGCTTGGTCCTTACCGGACAGCGAGCTACCTATTACTTGCCGTCCGCAAGCCCGTGCCTACGGTGGCCGGGAATCAGCCTGGGATTCCCGACGGCCAGGGCGTCTCCTGCGAAGGCCACGGCTGCGAGGGCACATGTACTGCATCTCCCTCACGTGCGCCGCCTCCCTCTTTGTGAGCATAACTGCTTCGCTGAAGGAGGCGACTGCCAGCCATGCCCTCTCGCTCCGTACCATGGCCTGGACCAGGGTCGGACGCGAGAGATCGCCGCCGCCGATCACCTCCACGAGGACACGGCCGTGCTCCGCCCAAGCCAGGCAGACCTCCACCGTATGCTCCACCGTGTCCTCTGGGCGATCTTCGCAATGGAAACACCCGGGCGTTTCCTCCCGCCCTATCCGAAACAGGAACCTCCCGAAACAGCCATGTCCGGTGAGGACCTGTGTCAGGCGGAAGGTGAGGACGCCATGCCGCCTCTCAAGCCACTCCTCAAAGAGGGAACCTCACCAATTAAGCGACACTTTGGTTGCAAAACTTCTGATCTACGATGCGGCTGGTCTTGATACGATTCTTATATAAACACGAGCATAAAATTTTCGTAAAATAAGCATGCAACCGCTTGTCGCACTGGCAGAGGGCGGACGCCTTTCGGTTTTCCAAGCAAATGAGTGACATAATGAGCGCGATGATAGCGCTTTTGCGCGACCTTAGATATATTTCTATCTCTATCTTGCAGTCGTTGTGTGACAGTTGTACGACGATAACAACACTTCTGCTTAGCCAAAGCAAAAGCAATGTCATAATCATCATCATATCAGCCGAAAGAAGTCCACTGCTGAATATAAACCTCTTCCCAAACGGGTTGAATTGCCATAATCGCCACGCTTGGCAGGCGGGTTGGCAATCGCAGTTTGGTGGTCAATTACATAGAGAATGCTGCTACCCATTGTCTAGTAAGTCCCTTAGTCGCCTGCTATGATACTCACCGTTAGAAACGGAATGTTGCTATTCTTATACGCCCGGCACCACACGGAACAAGCTAGATAATATCTATTAATCTCGGCCTCAGTATTTTAGTGAGTGCGTTCGAACACTAAACTAAGTTATATTACAATAAAAAATATTTAAAAAAATTACCTAACATTTTCAATTCTATGAAAATCATAAAAGGGATTATGTACTCCACACAAAAGTTGGTCAAATAGTACTTTATTGTAACGGCCGCAAGTTTATTGATCGAACACTTAAATACCTTCATATTATAGACATGCACTTATTCCGCGACTGTGTCCGCCTAAAATTTTGTAACAAGACGCGTCACATCCCATCGTCCACCCACACTGTTACTTGGCATTCTTTGCGATGTTTTGTTCTGATTGTTGGTTTCATAAGGTACGTAGCATGATCTTAAATAACTTATTTCTTCTTTCAATGATTAGGATATCAAGTGCAAAAATAATTTTTCAAACTCGATTGGTACTTCAAGGGATCACCCTCAAGATACGAAGTTACAAACAAACAGTTTACCTCTTAATAGTAGTACTATCGATTGTAGTTGATTACAAGATACTTAGTTTTGTGTCAACATTTGGGTCTCAATTACGTTAATGTTCACACAAGAATTGTTATGAGTAACTGGTATGTTTGTGAGTAATCAAACGACTAGGTGGCGTTCAAAGTAGTTTATTACTAAAGGTGTGCGCGCGCCGCGGTCCGTGCGCCGCGCGCTATACATACGTACATGTGCATACATACACCACATTCCTCCACCATTACTCGTTAAATACTCTAAAACAATAAATAATACATACATTAAGGTAAACTTAAAAGAACTTTTTATAACATACTTCCTTTCTTTCTCTAACGGAACGACCGAGTCCGGACGTTCCACTGCCCGGTTCTGTTTGTTTGTCACAACAAGATGCCGTATCAGCAGATCGTTCGGGCTCGGTTCTTTCAGTTTCCTTGAACCCATCCCCCACAGCAACATCCAACCCTTCTTCTACCCGTCCATCTAAAACTTCAATATGTCCCTCTGTAGGGATGTAAGCTCCACCTTGGAGTTCAATAGTCAACTGTGAGGGTGATGGTGGGCATGCTGGTGCGGCTGATGACTCATTAGTAGGTAAACTTAACACTGTCTGCTGCTGCTGGGACTCCGTACATTCAGAAGTCTCAGCTGGCAAATATTCATCACAATGATTCTCTGTAGGTTTAGTAATTTCGTTTCCTTTTTGTTTACAAATTTGATCAAGATGTCTTTTACATACAGTGTTAAACTTTTCAATATACACATCAAAAACCCTTATTCCTAATTTCCTTATTATTTTTCCTAATTCCCATTGCGGTTTCCTACCTGTAAACCATTTACACCAAATAACTTCCCCCACCTGGAAACTTCTGCTCGATTTTAGTTTAACTATATCGTCACTCATATTTACATTTTTACATGGTAAAATCACATCCAACCTAGACCGTAAATTTCTGCCGAACATTAACATAGCTGGTGTAGTTCCCGTAGAACAATGTACAGTGTTACGATATTCAAACAAAAAACTCAGTAATTTCCCATGTATTTCACGCTGTGAGATACTTTTATTGTCTATTATACATTTTAACATCTTTTTACAAGTTTTTACCGAATTTTCCGCTTGACCGTTACTGGCAGGATGATAAACAGGGGAAGTTAAATGCTTAATACCGTTATTATTACAAAACTGGTGAAATTCGGTGGACCGAATTTTCGCGTCGTTATCTGATACTATAACGTTTGGTATTCCAAATGTTGAAAATATGTCTTTCAATTTCATAATCAATGCATTTGTGGAGGTACTGCTGCTCATATGAATACATTCCAACCATTTACTATACGCGTCAATCACAACCAAATAAACACTCTGGCCTAAACTCATGTAATCTATGTGGATACGATACCACGGCTGAGAAGGACGAGGCCAAGGCGCGGGAACAGCGCGGGGCGGTGCGTTCCGTACTCGCGAGCACTCGTTACATTCACCTATCCACCGCTCGATGTCTTTATCTATACCCGGCCACCACATTCTACTGCGGGCTGCACTTTTGGTTTTTACAATGCCAAAATGAGCCGAGTGTAATTCTTCTAACATTCTGTCCCTGTAAATCTTTGGGATTATTATTCTATGCCCTCTAAACAGACACCCATCATTCATTTCCAAATCAGTTTTACAATAAAAATAAGGCAATACGGATTGACATGTAATTTTACGTGGCCAACCGTGATTCATATACTTTTCCACGGTGGCTAACACTGTATCGAGTTTAGTGGCTTGCTTGATACCATCGAATGAAACCGGTTTCGTGGTGGCATCAAGAAATAGAAAAGGAATATCTTTGTTCTCCTCTTCCCTCTTACAGACGTGTTGTGACTGAGGTAACGGAGCTCTAGAAAAATAGTCTGCAACTAAATTATTTTTAGCAGTAATGTATTGTACTACATAGTTATATGCAGACAATATAATTGCGTATCGTTGTAATCTTAACGCTGCCGTTACAGACACGCCATTTTTCTTTCCAAATATGGATAGAAGGGGTCTGTGGTCTGTTTTAAGAATGAAAGGCTCCTGCCTACCGTAAAGATACTGGTGGAAATGTTTAACACCAAATATGATTGCCGTTGCCTCTTTTTGAATCTGGCTATATACCCTTTCACTAACTGATAACGACCTAGAAGCAAAAGCAATTGGACGCTCGCAGCCCTTATTGTCAACGTGAGAAAGAACTGCACCTAAACCCGACGGCCCCGCGTCCACTGTAAGTACCAATGGTAGTGATGGGTCAAAATGTGCTAACAGCCGGTCAGAGACCAACTCCTTCTTTACTTTGTCAAACGCATTTTGCTGACTTTCACCCCAATGCCATGTTACGCCTGCACGCAATAATGTGTGTAACGGGTTTAATAAAGACGAAGCGTTCGGAACGAAATTACGATAATAATTAACGACGCCCAAGAACCTCTTGGTTTCAAGGACATTTGTTGGACGCGGCGCTTTTAAAATCGCATCTACCTTCTTGGGACACGTCCTAAGCCCATTTTTATCTATTACGTACCCTAGGTATGTGACACTGTCCTGGAAAAAAGCGCACTTTTCCTTTTGCAATCGTAATCCCGCATCCTGCATCCTTTTAAGAATTTCCTTAATCCTACACAAATGCAATTCACGAGTGGGAGCAGTACAACATACGTCATCTAACCAACAAGTAACGCCCTCTATACCCGCCAACAACGTTTCCATAGCCCGTTGAAAAATAGCTGGCGCATTGGCAAGACCGTAAACTAGGCGGGTATATTTAAATAGTCCTTTAGGAGTATTTATTGTAGTGAGATCCTGTGACGAACGACATAATTTGAATTGATTATAAGCATTACTTAAATCCAATTTAGAATACTGCAACCCTCCCCCAATTTTGGCAAATACCTCCTCAATGCGCGGCAATGGATATTTATCAATTTTTAGAATTTTATTCAGTGTACACGAAAAATCACCAGCTATTTTTACTTGTCCATTCGCTTTTAATACAGGAACAATCGGTGTCGCGTATTCTGAAAAGTTTACAGGAACTAAAATATCTAAGTCTACGAGTCTGACTAACTCATCTTCAACTTTATTTTTAAGGGCAAAAGGAATAGAACGTGCCTTAAAAAAAATAGGCCTTGCCCCCTCTTTGAGCTGAAAATCTACTTCGAACTTATTAAAACATCCTAGTTCGTCCTTCCAAAGGTCAGGGAACTCGTTTAACAGCTGCTGCACCTCCCCTGTACATTGATTATCGACATTGATTTTATTTACATTAGTTGAAGAGAAATATTTTTTAAACTTAGTCATGAAATCACGGCCTAATAACGGTGGTCCGCCATTTTGTATAACATAAAACTTAATTTTCTGGCACGTGTTAAAATATGAAACCGTACAAATGAAATAGCCTATAGGAACAATTTTATGCCCATTGTACAAACACATGCTCAAATCAGTTTTAGTTAAATTATAATTTTTAAAATGTTGTAGATATAACTTTTCTGAAATTACACTAGTACCTGAACCAGAATCTAATTCCATATCGAATTTCAATTTATTTATCTCTATTGAAATTACAATGGGATCATTATTAACATACCTCATATTGAACAGGTCGCATTCTTCACATTTGTGAGACTGTTCATCACTAACTAGGTGATGCAATTTTGAATTTTCACTTTTAGCTTTACACATTTTTTTTAAATGTCCTTTCTCACCACAATTTTGGCAAATATAATTTTTAAACCGGCACTTCACTGATTCATGATTTTTATAACCACAAACTGAACAACGCACACTGTTAACGGATCCACGTGCAGTCGAAGTAGTAGCTGCTGATGAATCTCGCCGTTCGCGAGCCTGCCCAACCCTGTAGACAGGTTCTTCCTTCATAGCCGCCTCTCCTGGCCTGCCATCCACACTTACATGGGTGCGAGCTCCACGTGCGCATGCCGCCTGTTGAGCAACTTCCACCGCTTTTGCGAAGGTTAAAGTTGCCGAATCCTTCTCAAATAGACGGTCCCGTTCACGCCCTTCTCTTAGGCCTAAAATGAACTTATCTCGTAGCAAGGTGTCCAATAACTCTTCGCCGAATTCGCAATATACGGCGAGTCCTCTCAAACGCGCCGCCCAGTCTTCGATACTTTCGCCTTCGGATATTACCGCGTCATAAAACTTGGCTCTGTCTACGAAAGTCGACCTTTTGGGTTTGAAATGACCGTTGAGCTTCGACACTAAGTCTTCGAAAGTTACTTTATCCAGCTCCTTGGGATGAACCAGGTTCCTTGCTAGACGATATGTTTCATCTGACAAATGCGTGAGTAATAAGGACGCTTTGTCTCCCCCTGTTATTTTATTCAGCTTCATAAATTGGTTTAATTTTCCATAAAATATTTGCCATTCTTGATTTTTATGGTCAAATACATTTAATGATCCAATAAAACTCATTTTCTATGTTCTGACACACTCGCGGGTAAACAATAATTCTCGTCGCCAAATGGTATGTTTGTGAGTAATCAAACGACTAGGTGGCGTTCAAAGTAGTTTATTACTAAAGGTGTGCGCGCGCCGCGGTCCGTGCGCCGCGCGCTATACATACGTACATGTGCATACATACACCACAGTAACTCAGAAGCACCCTGTAATTCAAGTTAACCACTTCTTGAAGAATAACGTGCCTGTCATCTGACTTCTTTGGATTTTTAAAATGAAGTTTATTAAAGGGAACATACGTTGTAACAGTAGCCGCAGTTGTGATTTGGATATTGTAGCAGACAACTTCGTTGACAAAGATGTGCTGTCTATGCTTCTACCATTGAACCTTACGCAACATATTTTCTTTAACCCCAAGTATAGAATCAAGGACAATTTTATTTTTCCAAATAGTTTTCGATCGTGTCTAATGTCTGTGTGTGGCACGATAATGTTCATGTCTTTTATTTTCGTTCGTTTCTACTGCCGTACATTCAACGACCAGTTTGATCAATATTATAAATTCGACGTTACAATCAATTACTTTGAATTTATTTTTTCTTCTATTGGATTACTTACCAATTGTTTTACCGTTGTTTTTCAAACTAGTGAAAATGTTACATTTGTTTTAAAATTATTGTATGTTCACAGATTTCTTAAAAATAAGACCACGTTCAAACATTTCATCATTTGTAATTGGCTCAGTGTCATCTCGATTTTGGGTGTTGGTATTAACTTTACTATCCTCGTTTGTAGAAACCTTAAACTTTCATATTTCAATATTTTTTGTGGTTTATGTGACATTAGTTTCGATACGAATATGGTATATGCTATCAGACATATTAAGTTGTTAAAAAATAAAGTAGACCTATGGAATATAGAAACTTTGAATTTTCAACGATTAGGAGATAGGGACGGAGAGGATTATTGTAATAGATTTTATCAGGCCTTTGTTTATATATTGGATTGCTTTGAAATCTATAAGGTTACTTTTCAGCAAATGGTAAGTAAGAAACACTTCATGTACAAAGTAGTTGTGCTCAGTTGGATTACAAATTCTTGTACCAAAGTTGAAATGATTACAGATTGTGTTTCACTGTACGAGGTCCTTCTGCTTCAATTTGATTCACATTCATACAGCACTTGAGAACAATGTGAGTCCTCCTACAGAATTTTGCGAATTCATTGAAAAGCTTTTTATGGACCTTAATTAAATTTGGTCTGTTTCTTTAGGACTGAACTCGTTTATTTTGATTTTTGAAAAATGTATTTATTTATTTTAATACCTCCCGGTTTAACGTCTGTTTTAAATCCATCAGCAACCATGACACCACAGACAATGTATGCACTAACTGCACTCCGCGGTTTCACTAGCATAAGTCTTAATCCCGTGGGAATATCGGGACAAAAGTCTTATCCTATGATCTACTACAGGACATGGTCTACTCATGTGTCAAATTTAATCCAAATCCCTTCAGCCGTTTTATCGTACAAGAACATACAAAGAATCAAATCTTTTCTGTTTGTAATATTAGTTAAGATAGATAAAATATCAACAGAAGCATATCAACATTTTGTTTTATTTTTTCAGGGTGATTATTATATATCCCTTTTATGGTTAATACATGCTTGGCTAGCTAAGGCTTTGTTGTTAGAAATCATATTGAGCTTGGAAATTGAAAACTTCTACACTGCTTTGAATAAAGTTCCAGACACATGCGCAGTCTTGTTGAATTCAAACTGTACAGGTATTTACAATACAACAACTAAATGTATTATCATTGCTTTTTAATTGTCATTAATGTCTTTGGGATTGAAAATGTTCATCAGAGGTGTATGAAAGTCAACACTAAAAATACTAAATAACTAAGTAACTGCGACCAACTTGGAAGTAGTGCTTTTCTCAATCAGCTTGCGCGCTGTTGGTCACAGTTCTTACCCAACTTAAACCTGTGGTCAGAGAGCCTTAGCTTAGTTAGTGCGACGAAATAAAGTCAGGTGATTGGTCACAGTTTCGACCACGCTGCAGATAAGTAATTCTGCATAACGTCTTAACTTGAGTAGCTGTATTCTGAAACGGAGCGAAATTGCAGTCAAGCAGAGCGTTGTTCAACTGTTTTACGTAACGGAGATGTTTTATAAAACAACTAACAGTTTTGTAAAACAGACTTGAATAAGTAGGTTTTGGGAATTACCACCACCTTCCCTTTTTCAGTTCCTGTGTCCAGGTTTAAAGGGTTATGACAGGCACACCAGATAATTTACTGATATAGCAATTTACTCAAGATGTCTAGGGTATACAGGTGGTGGTAATTACCACCAAAAGCGCCATTTGTTTTAAAATTTTAAGTAAATTGTAATGTTCCCAAAATTATTACACCCGTAATAATTGCAGATGGAGAAAAGAGATTGTACAAGAATATTCAACGCCTACTTACAACGACATTCGACAAGATGGATGCCTGCAGAATGTGCTACGTTGATGCAGCTCTACCGCTCAAAATAATGGTGTTGATTACTAACTATACAATTGTGTTGCTGCAGTTTGCTTTTTTGTAATCTCTACAGCATTTTTTTTTTAATATATAGTTTGAGGTAACATATTTTCCATCTTTATTTTAAATGTTTTCTATTGTATTCTTGTAACTATTTATCCTAAAATTCTATTAAGGGGTTCAGGCCGCTGGAAATTCTTGAATGAATACTGCAATATCTGCCTGTTTTTTCCCAACTATATTGGTATCGGCTTCCAGTCTAACCGAATGTGGCCAAATACCACTATTTTTTATGAAGAAACTGCCTATCTGACCTACACAACCTAGTTACTCGGTAATACGATTCTTGAATGAATACTGCTTTGAAATTAATTTTGGAACCTCACCCATTAAGCGACACTTTGGTTGCAAAACCTCTGATCTACGATCCGGCTGGTCTTGATACGATTCTTATATAAACACGAGCATAAAATTGTCGTAAAATAAGCATGCAACCGCTTGTCGTACTGACAGAGGGCGGACGCCTTTCGGTTTTCCAAGCAAATGAGTGACATAATGAGCGCGATGATAGCGCTTTTGCGCGACCTTAGATATATTTCTATCTCTATCTTGCAGTCGTTGTGTGACAGTTGTACGACGATAACAACACTTCTGCTTAGCCAAAGCAAAAGCTATGTCATAATCATCATCACATCAGCCGAAAGAAGTCCACTGCTGAATATAAACCTCTTCCGAAACGGGTTGAATTGCCATAATCGCCACGCTTGGCAGGTGGGTTGGCAATCGCAGTGTGGTGGACAATTTTATAGAGAATGCTGCTACCTATTCTCTAGTAAGTCCCTTAGTCGCCTGCTACGATACTCACCGTAAGAAACGGAATGGTGCTATTCTTATACGCCCGGCACCACACGGAACAAGCTAGATAATATCTATTAATCTCGGCCTCAGTATTTTAGTGAGTGCGATCGAACACTAAACTAAGTTATATTACAATAAATAATATTTAAAAAAATTACTGATAGGTAATTTTTTTTAATATTTTTTTTTTCAATTCTATGAAAATCATAAAAGGGATTATGTACTCCACACAAAAGTTGGTCAAATAGTACTTTATTGTAACGGCCGCAAGTTTATTGATCGAACACTTAAATACCTTCATATTATAGACATGCACTTATTCCGCGACTGTGTCCGCCTAAAATTTTGTAACAAGACGCGTCACATCCAATCGCCCACCCACACTGTTACTTGGCATTCTTTGCGATGTTTTGTTCTGATTGTTGGTTTCATAATGTACGTAGCATGATCTTAAATAACTTATTTCTTCTTTCAATGATTAGGATATCGAGTGCAAAAATAATTTTTCAAACTCGATTGGTAGTTCAAGGGATCACCCTCAAGATACGAAGTTACAAACAAACAGTTTACCTCTTAATAGTAGTACTATCGATTACAGTTGATTACAAGATACATAGTTTTGTATCAACATTTGGGTCTCAATTACGTTAAGGTTCACACAAGAATTGTTGTGAGTAAACCAGAAGCATCCTGTAATTCAAGTTTACCACTTCTTGAAGAATACCGTGCCTGTCATCTGACTTCTTTGGATTTTTAAAATGAAGTTTATTAAAGGGAACATACGCTGTAACAGTAGCCGCAGTTGTGATTTGGATATTGTAGGAGACAACTTCGTTGACAAAGATGTGCAGTCTATGCTTCTACCATTGAACCTTACGCAACATATTTTCTTTAACCCCAAGTATAGAATCAAGGACAATTTTATTTTTCCAAATAGTTTTCGATCATGTCTAATGTCTGTGTGTGGCACGATAATATTCATGTCTTTTCTTTTCGTTCGTTTCTACTGCCGTACATTCAGCGACCAGTATGATCAATATTATAAATTCGACGTTACAATCAATTACTTCGTATGTATTTTTTCTTCTATTGGATTCCTTATCAATTGTTTTACCGTTGTTTTTCAAACTAATGAAAATGTTCCATTTGTTTTAAAATTATTGTATGTTGACAGATTTCTTAAAAATAAGACCACGTTCAAACATTTCATCATTGGTAATTGGCTAAGTGTCATCTCGATTTTGGGTGTTGGTATTAACTTTACTATCCACATTTGTAGAAGCCTTAATCTTTCATATTTCAATATTTTTTGTGGTTTATGTGACATAAGTTTCGATACAAATATGGTATATGCTATCAGACATATTAAGTTGTTAAAAAATAAAGTAGACCTTTGGAATATAGAAACTTTGAATTTTAAAAGGTTAGGAGATAGAGACAGAGAGGATTATTGTAATAGATTTTATCAGGCCTTTGTTTATATATCGGATTGCTTTGAAATCTATAAGGTTACTTTTCAGCAAATGGTAAGTAGAAATACTTCATGTACAAAGTAGTTGTGCTCAGTTGGATTATAAATTCTTGTACCAAAGTTGAAATGATTACAGATTGTGTTTCACTGTACGAGTTCCTTCTGCTTCAATTTGATTCACATTCATACAGCACTTGAGAACAATGTGAGTCCTCCTACAGAATGTTTGCAAATTTATTGAAAAGTTTTTATGGACCTTAATTAAATTTGGTCTGTTTCTTTAATACTGAACTCGTTGATTTTGAGTTTTGTAAAATGTATTCATTTATTTTGATACCTCCCGGTCTAACGTCTATTTTAAATCCATAAGAAACCATGACACCACAGACAATAAATGCACTAGCTGTGCTCCGCGGTTTCACCAGCATAAGTCTGAATCCCGTGGGAATATCGTGATAAAAGTCTTATCCTATGTTCTATTGTTGGACATGGTCTACTCATGTGTCAAATTTAAATCCAAATACCATCAGCCGTTTTATCGTGCAAGAACATACAAAGAATCTAATCTTTTTTCTTTGTAATATTAGTTAAGATAGATCAACAGAACATGAAACATCAACAGAAGCATACCAACATTTATTTTTTATTTTTTCAGGGTGATCATTATATATTCCTAATATGGTTAATATACGTTTGGCTAGCTAAAGCTTTTGTGTTAGAAGTCATATTGAGCTTCGAAATTGAAAACTTCTACACTGCTTTGAATAAAGTTCCAGACACATGCGCAGTCTTGTTGAATTCAAACTGTACTGGTATTTACGATACAACAACTCAATGTATTATAATTGCTTTTAAATTATCATTAATTTCTTTGGGAATTGAAACAGTTCATTAGAGGTGTATGAAAGTCAATAGTAGAAATACTAAATAGCTAAGTAACTGCGACCAACTTGGAAGTAGTGCTCGCCAGCCGCTGCCGCGGCACCGATAGCTTCTCTCAGTGCCTTAGCTTAGTAACTGCGACGAAATAAACTCGCAGGTGATTGGACACAGTTTCGAACACGCTGCAGATAAGTAACTCTGCATGACGTCTAAACTTGGGTAGCTGTATTCTGAAACGGAGCGCAATTGCAATCAAGCAGAGCGTTGTTCAACTGTTTATCATAACGGAGATGTTTTATAAAACAACTAACGGTTTTGTAAAACAGACTTGAATAAGTAGGTTTTGGGAATTACCACCACCTTCCCTTTTTCAGTTCCTGTGTCCAGGTTTAAAGGGTATGATTCTTGGTGTTATGACAGGCACACCAGATATTTTTCTGATATGGCAATTTACTCAAGATGTCTAGGGTATATAGGTGGTGGTAATTACCACCAAATGCGCCATTTGATTTAAAATTTTAAATAAATTGTAATGTTCCCAAAATTATGACACCCGTAATAATTGCAGATGGAGAAAAGAGATTGTACAAGAATATTAAACGCCTACATATAACGACATTCGACAAGATGGATGCCTGCGGAATGTTCTACGTTGATGCAAGTCTACCGCTCAAAATAATGGTGTTGATTACTAACTATACAATTGTGTTGCTGCAGTTTGCTTTTTTGTAATCTCTACAGATTTTTTTTTTTGAAATATATAGTTTGTGGTAACATATTTTCCATCTTTATTTTAAATGTTTTTTTTTTGTATTCTTGTACCTATTTATCCTAAAATTCTATTAAGTGGTTCAGGCCACAGGAAATTCTTGAATGAATACTGCAATATCTCCCTGTTTTTTCCCAATTATGTTGGTATCGGCTTCCAGTCTAACCGGATATGGCCAAATACCACTATTTAATATGAAGATATTGCCTATCTGACCTACATAACCTAGTTACTCGATAATACGAATCTTGAATGAATACTGCTTTGAAATTGATTTAGGAACCTCACCCATTTTTATTTTATTTTTTGGGTGGGAAATCATCAAATAACTTCTCCCGCTCTGGGTGGAGCGGGAGGGCGTGTCAAACTTTTACTGACTAAAACCCACCCGTGTTCCCTCAGTTGCCTGTGTGCCAGGGGCGGCGGTATCTCTTTCGAACAACCCGCACCCCTGGCAGGCATCGGCCCTTGCGGGCCCCATCTGTTGCTGCTGACATCTCTTTGAGGCGCGCGTGGAACACAACGCGCCGTCGACCCAGGCTTGGTCCTTACCGTACAACGAGCTACCCATTACTCGCCGTCCGCAAGCCCACGCGTACGGTGGCCGGGAATCAGCCCGGCAATTAATTTAGGAACATCACCCATTAAGCGACACTGGTTGCAAAACCTCTGTTTTACGATTCGGCTGGTCGTGATACGATTCTTATATTTACGCGAGCGTAAAATTATCGCAAAATAAGCATGCAACCGCTTGTCGCACTGACAGGGGGCGGACGCCTTTCGCTTTTCCAAACAAATGAGTGACATAATGAGCGCGATGATAGCGCTTTTGCGCGACCTTAGATATATTTCTATCTCTATCTTGCAGTCGTTGTGTGACAGTTGTACGACGATAACAACACTTCTGCTTAGCCAAAGCACAAGCTATGTCATCATCATCATCATCATATCAGCCGAAAGAAGTCCACTGCTGGACATAAGCCTCTTCCAAAAGGGGGGAATTGCCATAATCGCCACTCTCGGCAGGCGGGTTGGCAATCGCAGTATGGTAGTCAAATGCATAGAAAACGCTGCTGCCCAATCTCTACTAAGAACCTTAGTCGGTTTCTATGGCACCCACGGTAAGAAATGCGATGGTGCTATTCTTTTACGTCCGGCACCACACGGAACAAGCTATATAATGTCTATTAATCTCAGCCTCAATATTTTAGTGAATGCGTTCGAGCACCAAACTAAGTTATATTATAATAAAATAAAATAAATATTTTACCTATCATTTTCAAATCTATAAAAAGCATAAAAGCGATTATGTATTCCACACAAAAGTTGGTCAAGTAATATTTTATTGTAACAGCCGCAAGTTTATTGATCGAACGATTAAATACCTTCTACCTACCTATATTATAGACAAGCACTTATTCCGCGACTGTGTCCGCCTATAATTTTGTAACAAGACGCGTCACATCCCATCGTCCGCCCACACTGTTACTTGGCATTCTTTGCGATGTTTTGTCTTGATTGTTGGGTTCATAAGATACGTAGCATGATCTTAAATAACTTATTTCTTTTTTCAGTAATTAGGATGTCAAATGCAAAAATAATTTTTCAAACTCGATTGGTAGTTCAAGGGATTACCCTCAAGATACGAAGTTACAAACAAACAAATTTTATCTCTTTATAGTAGTACTATCGATTACAGTTGATTACAAGATACATAGTTTTGTATCAACATTTGGGTCTCAATTACGTTAATGTTCACACAAGAATTGTTATGAGTAAACCAGAAGCACCCTGTAATTCAAGTTTACCACTTCTTGAAGAATAACGTGCCTGTCATCTGACTTTTTTGGATTTTTAAAATGAAGTTTATGAAATGGAACATACGTTGTAACAGTAGCCGCAGTTGTGATTTGGATATTGTAGGAGACAACTTCGTTGACAAAGATGTGCAGTCTATGCTTCTACCATTGACCCTTACGCAACATATTTTCTTTAACCCCAAGTATACAATCAAGGACAATTTTATTTTTCCAAATAGTTTTCGATCATGTCTAATGTCTGTGTGTGGCACGATAATGTTCATGTCTTTTCTTTTCGTTCGTTTCTACTGTCGTACATTCAGCGACCAGTATGATCAATATTATAAAGTCGACGTTAGAATCAATTACTTCGAATGTATTTTTTCTTCTTTTGGATTCCTTATCAATTATTTTACCGTTGTTTTTCAAACTAATGAAAATGTTACATTTGTTTTAAAATTATTGTATGTTCACAGATTTCTTAAAAATAAGACCACGTTCAAACATTTCATCATTGGTAATTGGTTCAGTGTCATCTCGATTTTGGGTGTTGGTATTATCTTTACTATCCACATTTGTAGAAGCCTTAAACTTTCATATTTCAATATTTTTTGTGGTTTATGTGACATAAGTTTCGATACAAATATGGTATATGCTATCAGACATATTAAGTTGTTAAAAAATAAAGTAGACCTTTGGAATATAGAAACTTTGAATTTTCAACGGTTAGGAGATAGGGACAGAGAGGATTATTGTAATAGATTATATCAGGCCTTTGTTTATATATTGGATTGCTTTGAAATCTATAAGGTTACTTTTCAGCAAATGGTAAGTAAGAAACACTTCTTGTACAAAGTTGTTGTGCTCAGTTGGATTACAAATTCTTGTACCAAAGTTGAAATGATTACAGATTGTGTTTCACTGTACGAGTTCCTTCTGCATCAATTTGATTCACATTCATACAGCACTTGAGAACAATGTAAGTCCTTCTACAGAATGTTTGCAAATTCATTGAAAAGCTTTTTATGGACCTTAATTAAATTTGGTCTGTTTCTTTAGCACTGAACTCATTTATTTTGATTTTTGCAAAATATATTTATTTATTTTAATACCTCCCGGTTTAACATCTGATTTAAATCCATAAGAAACCATGACACCACAGACAATGTATGCACTAACTGCGCTCCCCGGTTTCACCAGCATAAGTCTGAATCCCGTGGAAATATCGGGATAAAAGTCTTATCCTATGATCTACTCCAAGACATGGTCTACTCATGTGTCAAATTTAATCCAAATCCCATCAGCCGTTTTATCGTGCAAGAATATACAAAGAATCAAATCTTTTCTCTATGTAATATTAGTTAAGATAGATAAAATATCAACAGAAGCATATCAACATTTTGTTTTATTTTTTCAGGTTGATCATTATATATTCCTGATATGGTTAATACATGCTTGGCTAGCTAAGGCTTTGTTGTTAGAAATCATATTGAGCTTGGAAATTGAAAACTTCTACACTGCTTTGAATAAAGTTCCAGACACATGCGCAGTCTTGTTGAATTCAAACTGTACTGGTATTTACGATACAATAACTAAATGTGTTATAATTGCTTTTTGAATGTCATTCATTTCTTTGGGATTGAAACAGTTCATCAGATCTGTATGAAAGTCAACACTAAAAATACTAAATAGCTAAGTAACTGCGACCAACTTGGAAGTAGTGCTCGCCAGCTGCTGCCGCGGCACCGATAGCTTCTCTCAGTGCCTTAGCTTAGTAATTGCGACGAAATAAACTTGCAGGTGATTGGTCAGTTTCGAACACGCTCCAGATAAGTAATTCTGCATGACGTCTAAACTTGGGTAGCTGTATTCTGAAACGGAGCGCAATTGAAATCAAGAAGAGCGTTGTTCAACTGTTTTACGTTACGAAGTTGTTTTATAAAACAACTAACAGTTTTGTAAAACAGACTTGAATAAGTAGGTTTGGGGAATTACCACCATCTTCACTTTTTCATTTCCTGTGTCCAACTTTAAAGGGTATTCTTGGTGTTATGACAGGCACACCAGATATTTTTCTGATATGGCAATTTACTCAAGATGTCTAGGGTATACAGGTGGTGGTAATTACCATCAAAGGCGATTGATGCAGCAATTTGATTTAAAATTAAAATAAAAGGAACGCTCCCGAAATTATTACACCCGTAATTATTGCAGATAAAGAAAAGAGATTGTTCAAGAATATTAAACGCCTACATATAACAACGTTCGACAAAATGAATGCCTGCAGAATGTTCTACGTTGATGCAAGTCTACCGCTCAAAATAATGGTGTTGATTTCTAATTATACAATTGTGTTGCTGCAGTTTGCTTTTTTGTAATCTCTACAGCATTAAATTTCTCTGAAATATATAGTTTGTGGTAACATATTTTCCATCTTTATTTTAAATGTTTTTTATTGTATTATTGTGCCTATTTATCCTTAAATTCCACTATGGGGTTCAGGCCACTGGATATTTTTGAATGAATACTGCAATATCTGCCTGCTTTTTCCCAACTATGTTAGTATCGGCTTCCAGTCTAACCGGATGTGGCCAAATACCCCTATTTTATATGAAGAGACTGCCTATCTGACCTACACAACCTAGTTATTGGTAATAAGACTCTTGATAAGAATTTTGAAATTAATTTAGGAACCTCACCCATTAAGCGACACATTGGTTGCAGAACCTCTGATCTACGATCCGGCTGGTCATGATACGATTCTTATTGAAACCCGAGCGTAAAATTATCTTAAGGGGAACCTAGTCGCGGGCTCGACACTCACTGATGCGCCTGGCGAAAAAGCACGCTGTCTCACCAGGCATCGTGTCCGCTAGAGGTAGTATCAGTGATGAGCAGATAGAAGCTAGTCTACACGCACAACATTATTGAGTGATTTGCAGGATCATTTATAGAACAACAGGCCCGTAAAAAATTAACAACAGCCCTTCGGAAGATCGGGTTTTATGAAAAATCCACTGCATAAATCAATTCCCAATAAAGTTTTTTTGAATTTTTCGATATTTAAGCTTTGTCGGTACTGACTTGGTTTTTCAGATTTTATACTTCTTGTAATACAAAAACACGCCCAAAGTTAGGTTACATTAGGAAGAAAAACGAATCTTTGTTGGCTCACAACTTTGTAATGGCTTTTTATTTTACTATTCTGTTTCCGTATAGACAATATTAATAATGAGACAAAACTATACCATGTATAATTTTTGATGTACATTGTCAAACAGTAGAGTAATACAATCCCGAAGTTTGTATGGACAAAATGTGGACTAGATTCACCTTAAAATAAGCATGTAACCGCTTGTCGCACTGACAGAGGGCAGACGCTTTTCGGTTTTCTCAAACAAATGAGTGACATAATGAACGCGATAATAGCGTTTTCGCGCGACCTTAGATATATTTTCGTCTCTCCCTTACAGTAGTTGTATGACAGTTGTGCGACGATGACAAGACTTCTGCTTAGCCAGAGCACAAGCTAAGTAACTTCTATTAATTTCAGCCTCAGAGTTTTATTGGCTGCGTTCGAGCACCAAATTAAGGTTAAATTAATGTGTAAAATTATTTTACCTATCAGCACCCTAATTGCGTAACGATAAATAAATAACGTAACTTTCTGATTACAATTCTGAAACGAAGCAAACTCCTTTCGCAAAAGCAATTCTTTCCATAAACGGTATTGTGAAATAAATTGAATCAAATTCTGCCTCTTTTTATAGGGATGTTACTAAAATCTCGTCCAATCTATTACCTTTAGGCGTTTTCTTTCATCACTTATGAATTATTCGCTTCCGAATAATTTTACTATGAATTAATGTAGGGTTAGTTCGATATATGCTGAATAAAAGCACTGATCTTTTTAATAAACTTGAATTTATTTTTATTCCGTCTTTTGTAGCTAACGTCTTTCGTCTCTCCACCGTGTTTCCGTCTCCTTTCTTTTCACCTTCTTTTACATTCCCTTGCGTTCTCTTTCACTCCTAGACTATTTCATACTTTCATCTCTTTCATACAACATGCTTCACATCTGTCATTCATCTTTACGTTTCATTCCACACTTCTATCGTGACATTCCGTTCCTACATTAATATTGTTTTCATTACAACTGGTGGTCTACTATTGCTTCAAGTGAAAATATACAATGATTACCTATATAAAAATACATAAAAAACGTAAAACCAATTTATAAAACAATTTCTAGCCAAAACTACCATAATTGACAAAAGCAACGAAACGTTATACTGCTCACGTTTTAGTTATCTGTGACCAATGAAAAATCGTAGAAAAGCAGTGTTGTCAACTTAGTGAGATTTCCGCTACAACTGGGGGCTTCGAAACCGCAACTAGTAGACTAAACTTTGCTTTTAGCCGCTGGCAGTTTTATTTTGGTTAGTCTTATTTAGTTTGTGGAAAACAAAACAATCAACTACTAAAGCTTTAAGTCTAGAAATTATTATAATAACGTATAATAGAGGCATGTTTTTTTTACTGTTTGCGTGAAACCCGTGTTAGTAATTTTACGAATTATTTCTTTAAAATGCCGAAATCACTTTGGATTCAAATGCTAATATGAAAAGACTATTCATCATGACAAATATAGTGAAGTCACACAGAGTCTGTGCCTGTGTCAACATCGAAAAACATCGTAATTTCTGCAGAATAAATCTTTTGAACATACTTCAAAAAAAAAAGCAGTGGCACTCCGAGAGTGCCGCTAGAAGTGAATGGCTGCATGTTTTGCTCAATAGCGAAAAGGACGAAGCAGTGACCCATAAGTCATATCAGCACTACAAATAAGTTGGCCAATATAAACAAGAATTACGTGTGTATGAGTGATTATTGTACTTAGTTGAAATAGGTACATTATTGGTCAATCAACATACTATGCGTTTCAAATAAGAATAGAATCGACTTAGCGCCATATTGTGACGTCATAGCTGTCAAATCGAATAAATTGGTTAGGAGCAAAACAAGCTATTTTTAAATAACATTTATTTACGAATCATGAACGAAGAATTTTTTATCAGAATTTAGTAATTAAATTCCGCTCATGTCTACATTACTGCTTGAGTGGTCATCGTCGTCGTCATCACCATCATCATCACTGCCGCTTTCCTCTATAAAATAAAATGTAGATATTGAATATTTTATTCACCGAATGCTATTTAAAATGAAATAGGCATTCTGTTACCTGTATTTATAGTAAATCTAAAGTTATCATCGTCTTCAAATATCTCTCGTTGCCAGTATTCATTTTCTATTCTTTTGACGTGGTTTATTTCTTTGTTCTAATCGTCGCTCGTAATTGAAGCAATTGTAACGTATATTTTTTTACTTTTGTATGTTTATATATATATCAATATTATTTTTTATGCTTTTTTCACTTTGATTTAACTAAGACTCGGTTAAACAAAAAGAAAAACGTTATTGATACGCAAATAAGTTTTCTTTGCAAACTGTACTTTTCAATCAACACGTCACGTTCCTATTCTTATGTGAATCGCATTGTACAGACAATCATTTCCCTAGTCTGTAAACTTCTGTAACTTACTTGAGGTTAACTATTTATTGTGGTATAATGATTATGACTGTTGTTAGAATGTGAGGTTGACTCACATTCTAACAAATAAGAATATTATAAATGCGAAAGTAATGTCTGTCTGTTACGCTTTCACGCCTAAACCACTGAACCGATTGTCATGAAATTTGACAAAGATATAGCCTGGGATATGGAGACGGACATAAGCTACTTTTTGTATAGGTACATACGCTATAACCGACATCCACGCGGGCGGAGCCGTGGGCAAAAGCTAGTTGTTCATAAAACATAATAATTTTATTTTAGAAAACTGCTGACTAGTATTGCTCAACAGCAATATAAACAGAAATATGTACTTACGTTATTTAATTATGAACTGAAAATAACTTGTTATGAATTACATATTGAAGCATTGAATAGGTTTTTTTTTTTTAAAAGACAAGGTAATGATCATTACAGTGACACTATTTAGAAAATAGCTGTGTTTAGCTAAATTGACATTTATTTGGTACATAGAGGCAAATAGAAACAAATATACTATAATGGTTTTCAACCACTCTGGGTGGAGCAGCAGGGCGTGTCGGACTTTTACTGACTAAAACCCACCCGTATTCCCGCAGTTGCCTATATGCCAGGGGCCGCGGTATCTCTTTCGAACAACCCGCACCCCTGGCAGGCATTGGCCCTTGCGGGCCCCATCAGTTGTTGCTGACATCTCTTTGAGGCGCGCGTGAAATACAACGCACCGTCGACCCGGGCTTGGCTCTTACCGGACAGCGAGCTACCCATTACTCGCCGTCCGCAAGACGTCTCCTGCGAAGGCCACGGCCGTGAGGCTGCATGTACTGCCTCTCCCTCACGTGCGCCACCTAGGTAGTACTTACTTAAGATATATTTGCAGTTGCCTACCTACCTACTTAGTTTAATTTAGTTTGTTGTTATAATTTACTAATTAATTAGGCATTGCCTTAACTATTGTAGGGGATTCTTATTGAAACACCTTATTACATACACTTTTCATTTATTAAGCCGCGCACTTATGGAATACTAACTCGTTTTACATTTCAATTTTTCTTAAGTAGTTTTCTACTAGGGTACAAGTAGCGGGTAGGCCCACTGATAATTATTTATATTTATTGCTTCTAAACCAATCAACAATAAGAAAGGCCGGGATATTTTGGTCAAGCATGAGTCTAATTCTCGACAGGTTTAGACCTGTTCGGACAAGTTTTTGCTTGCTCGAGGGCGATACCATTTGTTGCGTATGTGTGTGTAGGTGCCTGTTAATGTTTTACCTGTGTGTTTTTGTCGAGTTAGAACCTGTTTTATGGGTGATACCATTAGTTTAGATATTTATTTACCTTTTGAGGATGTGTGGGGTGCTAACTACGTTTCTTATTGATTGGTTTATAGCTACATTAGGTATTGATAAAACTTATTATTAACTATGGGAGATGAAAACTATCCCTATGCTTAAGAATGTAACAACGAATTACCTATCTATTTTACCTATAAGAAAATGGTTTTTATTGTTTAATCAAACTCTTAATTATTAATCAGTTCTTCTTGTAGTCGCCAACAGTCTCCCCCTCAGTGCGTTGCACTCCATCTCGTTGGGGCGACGTTGCTGGTACGATCAGGACTAGGCGCGATGCTGGCCGCCGCAGGACACCCGCTGCAGTTCGCACGTCTACGATCCTGGTTCTTCCGTCTGGTCCGGGATGAGTGGCGACTATCTCGCCGCGTGGCCACGAGTACCGTGGCAGGGTGTGGTCGACGATCAGGACTATGTCGCCCAATGTAGGGTCCTGATAGTGAGGACCTTGGTTGTAGCGTGGCGAGAGAGTTGGTAGGTACTCTCTCAACCACCTTGACCAGAAATGATCGGTCAAGCGTTGGAATGTCTTCCAGTTGGGAGAACCGATGAGTTCTGTGTCGTCGAAGGAGCCAAAGAGGGTAGCTCCGCATGAGCGCCCGATGAGGAAATGGTTCGGGGTCAAGGCTTCTTCTTCTTCTGGGTCGGTGCTGACGGAGAAGAGGGGTCTCGAGTTCACGATGTGCTCGGCCTCCAGAAGCAATGTGTGGAGTATTTCTTCTTTAGGTTGCCGCTCGTGTAGTGTTGCTGAGAGAGCGACTTTTACGGATCGCACCATTCTTTCCCAGGCTCCGCCCATGTGGGGGGCTCCAGGAGGGATGAACTTCCAAACGATGCCCATTTTGTTTACTTCTTTTCCCAGAGTCTCGATGGCTGCAGTGATTTCTCTGTTGGCACCGATGAAGTTGGTTCCGTTGTCGCTCAGGATAATTTTCGGTGTTCCTCTTCTGGCGATCATTCTTCGTAGCGCGAGGATCATGGAGTCGGTTGATAGGGAGTTAGCCAATTCTAGATGAATCGCTCTTGTGGTGAGGCACGTGAACAAAGCTCCCCAACGTTTCTCTGTACGTCTTCCAATGGTAACAAACATAGGTCCGAAATAGTCTACTCCTAGGCAGGTGAAGGGAGGGCTGGCCTTTGTTAGACGTTCAGGTGGCAGATCTCCTTGAGGTGTGATCTGTGGAGTCTTCTTCCGAATTCTACACCATCCGCAGTCTCGTGCTACCTTTTTTACCATGTTTCGAAGCGATGGTATCCAATATTTCTGCCGGACCTCATTCATCACGGTGTTGTGGTTCCCGTGATTGAAAGCTTCATGGAGGTATTTCACTAGCAGCTGGGTTATTCGGTGACGTTTGTCCATCAGGATCGGATTCTTGTATGAAGCTATCAAGTACTTGGCGGCTCCGATGCGGGTGGATAGTCTGATGAGCCCGTCTTCTAATTTGATCGTGAAGTTCTTCAGGTTGGATGTCGAATTAAGGTCTTCTTTCTTACGCAGGGCAGCTAGTTCGTCTGGGAAGCTGTCTTCTTGCACTCTTTTTATCAGCAGTTGTTCCGCCTTTTCTATGTAGAGTGCAGATTTTGGTAGAAAGGCCGCTTCTTTTCTGCTTGGTCTCTTTTCCGACGGTTGGATCTTCTGTTTTTGTATCCTTTTCCAGGCTGGGTCTTGGGTTCTTCTGGTGATGAGTTTTGTGATGTTCACCTTTTTCTTTATTTTTCGCTTGAAAACGTCTATGGCTTGTAGGTACCTTGCTGTTGCGTGAAGTAGGCGTATCCAACTGGAAAATCTCTCTGGATTGGGCACGATGACAGGTATGACTTTCCTGACGCTTAACGTGATGGCGTTAGGCTTTTCCTCGCCCGTATCGGTGATAGAGACTTTTTTCTCTTCTGTAGGCCAATTTCTGGGATCTTCACGCAAGAAGGCTGGGCCATTAAACCATCGATGTGATACATCGAATTTAGACGGGGTTTCTCTGGTAGCGTCGTCGGCTACGTTGTGTTTCGTCGGAACCCAGCGCCATTCTTTATGCTTCGTCAGCTCTTCTATCTCGGCGAGACGGTGCGCGACGAAGGGCTTGAAACGCCTAGGGTCTGATTTGATCCATGTCAGCGCTGTTCTGGAGTCGGTCCAGAAGTATCTTCGGGTCGTCGTTAAATCCATTTCTTGGCTTGTACTATTGGCCAAGCGGCTTCCCAGTAGACACGCTTGTAGTTCGAGTCGAGGTATTGAAGTTGGCTTGAGAGGTGACACTCTAGCTTTCGCCGTTAGCAGCTTTACTTCCACGCGATTGTCCGGATGTTGAGAGCGCCAGTACACCGCGCAAGCGTATGCCTTCTCACTTGCATCGCAGAATGTGTGCAGCTCCCCCTCGGTCGCGTCGTATGTGAAACAGCGAGGAATTCGAAGGTCTTCAAGTTTCCTTAAATCTTCAAGCCACTTTCTCCATTCCTGTTCTCTTGGTGGAGGTAATATCTCGTCCCATTCTAGGCCGGACCTCCACAAGTTTTGAAGCATCACTTTTCCCTGTACGGTTATGGGTGACGCCAATCCTAATGGGTCGAAGACCGACATCACTGCGCTTGTCGCTTCTCTCTTCGTCGGTGCGCGTTTTCCTTCCTTGGCTTCGTCGGGGGTGTTCCGTAGACTCAGAGTGAAATGAAGACTGTCTTCTTGGACGTTCCAATTGAGTCCCAAGGTTTTCTCGACTTGATCCTTAGGTTCTCCCAGCACGATGGAGTTTGTCTTGGTGTCTGCGTCGGTGAACTCTTCAACCGTCGAAGGGTCGTTGCTCGCCCAGCCTCTCAAGAGGAATCCCCCTTTCTTGTGGATCTCATTCACATCTCTTGACACTTTGGTAGCTGTCGCTGCGTCGGGAAAGCTTGCGATGTAATCGTCCATGTAATGGTTTCGGTTTATCGCTCTGACGGCTTCTGGACAGCAATTGGTGAAATCTTCTGCATTTCTGTTCTTTACATATATAGCGGTACACGGCGAGCAGGCGGCTCCGAATATTAATGATGTCATTCTGTATTCTTTATTTTTCCAAAGAAATCGAAGGCTGTCTCTATCTTCTTCATTGATTTTTATTCTCAGGAACATCTCTTTGATGTCTGCGACGACGGCTACTGCTTCTTGCCGGAACCGGAGCAGGACACCGAACAGTGATTGTAGCAAGTCGGGTCCTGCTAACAATGCGTCGTTCAGCGATTTTCCATTTGATTTAGCGGCGGCGTCGAAGACCAGTCTCATCTTCTTCTTCTGGGGGTGGACAACGGCGAAATGCGGCAGGTACCATGATCTTGAGGAGGCGGGTTCATCTGTTACTTCCTCGGCGTATTTACTGTTGATCAGGTTTTCGACCTGCTCTTCATATTTTCGTTCAAATTCTTTGTCCTTTAAGAACTTTTTCTCCATTCCCCTTAGTCGTCGCGCTGCAGCTGTTTTGCTTTCCGGCAGGCTTTCCTCGTCCGTCTTCCAGATCAAACCTGCACTGAATCTCCCATCAGGTAATCTTTTCGTCGTGGAATGCAGCAGGTCAAGAGCCCGTTGGTCGATGTCGCTGGAGGGTCTCCTCGCGGCGACTCCTAGGGCTTCGATGTCGAAGTGGTTTCTAATCATCTTCTCGAGGCAATCATCTTTTCCTTCAGGCAATGTCACAAGATGATTCACTATTCGTACTGCAGTATTATTTCTTGACTTGGTTCCGTGCAAGACCCAACCCAACTGGGTTCTGGAGGCTACTGGCTTGCTTCGGTCGCCAACTTTTACTTCTTGAGACACGATCAGATGCCAATTGTCCTGTCCGATGAGTACAGTAGGACGAGCGTTTGGATATTTCAGTTGCTCTGCTATCTTTTCCAGATGTGGGCAGTCTTCCAGATCCTTATCGCTGACTTCTTGGGGGGACAAGTGCAAGGCCTTAACGGTGTATCCTGACATTTTCTCCATGCTGCGCTCGAATCTTCCTCTGATCTTGATATCGACCTTCTTTGACTTCTGGCTCATTCGATGACCTCCCACGCCCTCGATTCTTAATTCTTCTTCAGGGCCCTGGGCTCCGATCATGTTCACGATGTCTTCTTCTATCAGGGTCACTGTTGATCCTTCGTCCATGAGGGCGTAGACTTCGGCTTTGGCATCTGGTCCCCATAGTTCTACTGGCACGATTTTCAAGTAGGCTCTTGATATCGTCCGCGTTGCATTCACTGTCGATGCTACAGCTTGGGTATCTTGCGTGGCTGGCTTCGTCCTTTTTTCTGAATGTAACATCACATGGTGACTTCTCTTGCATTTTCCACACGGCTTTGCTTTGCAGCTGAATCTTCTATGTCGTCCCAATAGGCATTTGAAACATATGAAAGCTCGCTTGGCTTGTTCCCATCTTTCTTCTATGGAAGCGTTGACGAACTTATTGCATTTCAACAGTGCGTGTTCCCCAGCACATTCAGGACAGGCGATCTTTTCCGGTTTCTTGGTGTCGTCCTTGCATGAACAGACTGTCGCTGTTTGTGGTTCATCTTCTTCTTCTTCATCATCCGAATCTTCCTCGTTCGATGAATGTTCTTCTTCATTGTGCCGTGCGACTCGAGTGGCGTTCACGCCGCGGGAACCGGGAGGCCGCATGCGGTTTCTTAATCCTTCCTTCTTCACCTTGGTACCCATGAACTCGTGCATTTCGAACTGATCCACCATTTGGTTGAAGAAGTTCATAAGGCTGATGAGGATTGGTTCATCATCTTCTTCTTTGGATGCTCTGTAATCGTACCACCTGAATCGCACCAGGATGCACATCTTCTCAATTATACGATTCGCTATATCACTTGAGTGCAGATAACTTTGCTTCTTCATTTGTTTCACAACGCTGACTGTATTGGCCACTGCTCCAGCGTATCTCACCAACTCTCTTGCGTCTTCAGACATGGGGGTCAGCTTCTCTATGTTTTCTATCTCGCTTCTTATCAGATAAGTGGGTCTTCCGAATCGGCGTTCTAATGCAGTTATTACCTCTTCTGGATCCACTTGTGTATAGAGAAGGGACTTCACTGCTTCTTTGGCTTTCCCTTTTATTGCTCTTCTTAATCTTCCCATGTTCTCGATTCCACTGAAGAGAGCCTGCGAGTCCTTGTATGTTGCTTTAAAGGCCATCCAATCTCTTGCGTCGCCGTCAAATTGGTGTAGCTCGCTGACATACTTCGGCGCGCGTTGCATAACCGCTGTTGCCTTGCTGTCTGTTGCTGATTTGACTGCTTCCAATATTGCTTCGGCCAGCTGACTGGCAGGGGTCGTCGTGGGTGGCGTCGTTTCTGCTGTGTGCGGCGCTTCCTTTGCCTTTGACACCCATGCTTCAGTAGCCTTTTCAGCAGCGGCTTTGGTCGCGGTATCTTCTTCATTATCACTCAAGTCCGTATCGTCTTCGCAGACACGCGTTAATTCCAACTTGGTGTTCGCCAGCTTAGCTTTCATCTTGATTTCTTCCAATTGTAATTTCTCTAATTCTAATCTGGCTTCTATTTCTTTCTTCTTATTGCTTGCTTTGTTTGAAGTCGGCTTTGCCTTCTTTTTATTTTCTACCAAGGTAGCATCGGCTTCCTCGACCACGGTTGTGTCTTCGGTAAGCGCGCTGCCGTCCGTCACCTCTTCGGAGGTGGTAGCTGACGTTTCCGTAGTTTCTTCTTCCATGGTCGAGCGCGTGCTATCTCCTTTACGGCTTCGCGTCATCATTATTTATTCACTTTCACAGCACTTATTGTCAATATTGTTCAGTAACTTACCGGTGTTTATATGTTAGTCCTTTAGCAGAGGACGCGTTGAAGCGAAGGCGTACACACACACTTCGACTTATACAGTACATACACACATTAAAACTTTAGTTCCGTGTCCTTTATGTACTCACTAAACACCGTTCACGTAACGCTTATGCACTCACTAAACACCGTTCACGTAATGCTTATGTACTCACTAAACACATTCACAAAACACTGGAACAAGCAGGGCTTCGAGTGACACTGGGCTTCGAGAGGGCGCGGCGTGGCTCGTAGTCGACCCTCCCAGCTATAATCTTCACTCGGCAGGTCGTGTGCCCGCCAACAGGTCTTCCGTGGAGGGCCTAGCTTCGAGAATAAGCGATCTTCCTAGTCGTTTATTCCCAGCAATAATCTTCGGCGGCACACGTAGGGCTTCGAGTGATACGGGGGCTTCGAGAGGGCGCGGCGTGGCTCGTAGTCGACCCTCCCAGCTATAATCTTCACTCAGCAGGTCGTGTGCCCGCCAACAGGTCTTCCGTGGAGGGCCTAGCTTCGAGAATAAGCGATCTTCCTAGTCGTTTATTCCCAGCAATAATCTTCGGCGGCACACGTAGGGCTTCGAGTGATACGGGGGCTTCGAGAGGGCGCGGCGTGGCTCGTAGTCGACCCTCCCAGCTATAATCTTCACTCAGCAGGTCGTGTGCCCGCCAACAGGTCTTCCGTAGAGGGCCTAGCCTCGAGAGTAAGCGATCTTCCTAGTCGTTTATTCCCAGCAATAATCTTCGGCGGCACACGTAGGGCTTCGAGAGGGCGCGGCTCGTAGAACTAATCTTCACGTAACTTACCAAAATACGCAAGCTTCTTGTAAAACGCTGCTTATCTTCATACAGCGATATATCTTCAAGTAGCTTCTGTATTCTTCGTGTATCTTCAGGCTCAGGCTTCAGTTCTTCAATCCGGCTGCAGAAGGACCAATTCTTGTAGGGGATTCTTATTGAAACACCTTATTACATACACTTTTCATTTATTAAGCCGCGCACTTATGGAATACTAACTCGTTTTACATTTCAATTTTTCTTAAGTAGTTTTCTACTAGGGTACAAGTAGCGGGTAGGCCCACTGATAATTATTTATATTTATTGCTTCTAAACCAATCAACAATAAGAAAGGCCGGGATATTTTGGTCAAGCATGAGTCTAATTCTCGACAGGTTTAGACCTGTTCGGACAAGTTTTTGCTTGCTCGAGGGCGATACCATTTGTTGCGTATGTGTGTGTAGGTGCCTGTTAATGTTTTACCTGTGTGTTTTTGTCGAGTTAGAACCTGTTTTATGGGTGATACCATTAGTTTAGATATTTATTTACCTTTTGAGGATGTGTGGGGTGCTAACTACGTTTCTTATTGATTGGTTTATAGCTACATTAGGTATTGATAAAACTTATTATTAACTATGGGAGATGAAAACTATCCCTATGCTTAAGAATGTAACAACGAATTACCTATCTATTTTACCTATAAGAAAATGGTTTTTATTGTTTAATCAAACTCTTAATTATTAATCAGTTCTTCTTGTAGTCGCCAACAACTATATTTTGTATTGACAACAAACAATATGTTTAAATACGATATTTAGGCATACTGAATAGGTTCTTAAGGAAATAATATTGATATTACCTTGAACAGACAATGATGTGGAAATAAGTCTATGTACTTACTCATATATGGTGTGTGTGTAGCTGGTTAGTCGAAGTCCTTAGACATGTAATACATTGACATAAACTGCTTCTTCAAAGTGTGCTTCTTTTGTCCTTCCTTTTTAAATTCATTGCTCTTTTTGGTTTTATATTTAGGTACAATTCCTAAATGCTCGACTGGCTTGGCAAGTTTGTGGCATATGATAAGTTTACAATACGAAGTACGACTTCGTATTTACTTAAAACGACACTGATATGTCTCGTTCCTGAAATATCATCTAAGTATCTTTAGTTTAAGTTGTAAGCACATATAACAGAAGAAAACTATTGCAATTTTCTCTATAAAATCATTGGGGTTTTACACAAAATCACATTCACAATTTATCAGGAAGACTACCATTTGTATTGCCTCGTTATAATTTAAGAGATTTAATGAGTAAATCCCAATAAAATGTACGAAGAAAAATGATAGAGGCGAGTACGTTGCCTTCGCCATGCGAAACAGACTACTCCATGCTATGGCAACTAGGAGTAAAGTCAAAATTGCGTTTTTTATTGAAAACAGCGCCATCTATCATAACAATAGGGGAACAAAATATTTAAAGATTGCGGTGTTGCTATGGCTAAATATACTATTCCTATACTGGGAGTTTCCTTACTAATGAAAAAACATAAATCAAGAAATAAAATTATGATCACATGTTATTAAGGCAGTAAATTTTGAAAAATAACAGAATATATCAATTTGAGCATAAAGAGGTTTTTATTATCAGCATAATAATGCAGAAATTATATTTTGGCATATAAAACGTGCGAAATTGTACTTTTATATGGGCACACTTCAATTGCAAATGGCTTGGTGCATGTGAGTGTAGTGTAATTGCTTGCGCGCATTTAATTTCCTTAAAAAAGTACTCTGTGAATTTCCTTTTGCAATAAAGTCCTCGTTGTTTCGCAAGTGCATTTGCTATCCACGTTGAGTTGAGCTGCTGTTCCTCCGACTCCGTGTTGCTGTGCCCCGTTACAATTCGTTCGTTCGCTCGTGTTGAGCACGCGTTATTGTAAACAATGTCCTGAACTTGTGAAGTTACTGTGGACTCTGGGCATAGGCACTCTTTAGAGTTTGGACCTGTAATTGCGAATAGTGAACAGTGAACTTCCACCATGTCACAAAATTCTTGCTGTGTACCTGGTTGCCATGTGCTGTGGTTAGGAGAGACGGTAAGTTTTTTTAACCTTTATTTTTGGCCAAACCGGCTTACACTCTATTCGTCACTATGTTTCATATACCCCTATCCCTATTGTAATAGATCCAGGGTACATTAAATGAACCGTGTAGCCTAAGGATATCAAAGTCAATACGTTTGCTATGAATTGCCTTGATTGTTGTTCTTATTCACCCAGGAAACCAACCTATAACGAATGGCCCAATGCCAGAGTACAACCTTTCATTTGATCTTACCATGGCTAATCAGTGGTTTACAGAACTGTTTGTACAATGTAAATAATATAAATATTTGAATTGAGACCCTACTTGATAATTTATTATGTGAAATATAAATTTCCTTCTGTCCCAATCTCCCAAGTGGACTGCTATTATTTTGCCAAGTTAATTACAGTAGTGGACAGATAATTAGATACGCTATGTGTGACTTTTATTTTTAGTACAAATTAACATGATAATAATGTTTCACGTATCATAGAGGGCCAATAGCTATTTATCTATAATTTTGTGTCACCTCATGAAGTATTATAATGTCAGTTTTGGAAATATCATACAACCATTTATGTAAAAATTGGTACATTTGATAAAATATACCCCATTCTTCTTGGCTTGAGACACCGTAAGCAATCTTACTATGTCCTTTTGTGGTAAAATATGAAATTATCTAATGTAAAAAAATTCAAAACATACTTTAGAAATAAGTGTTTTAAGTAGATCAGCAGTAAACCATTGCTTTGTCAGAAATTTTTATTAATGTTTAGAAAGTAATTAAATTTAATATTGTTTATATGTACTTTGTCTGAAGCTCTGCTGAATAAGGTATAGTTCCTTCAGTGATTGATTAAAGTTACACACCTAATTGTTTCATGTTTTCAGGGGTGCCTCTCCACCGGTTCCCGAATCCAGACACAAGTGCAGAGAAATTTAAAACTTGGATTTTAAGCATTGGTGGTGAAATAGCTTTATTGGATCATCAGACTATCTTTATCAACAAACGTGTTTGTCATAGACATTTTGAAGAAATTCACAAGTATCCAACTGGAAGGCTGTCTAAATTGGCAATTCCAACACTACATATGCCAGGTAATACTATTAATTGGTAACTATAAATATATTTATTTTTATCAATGTATTTATTTTGTTGAAACAAATCATAATTTAATACTTATTTTTTAATATTATTCTAGATTTTCAAGCTCAATCATTTGGTGAAGCAATGGTTATGTCAACCTCTGATATCTCCCAAGGAAATCAATGATAGGAATCAGGTATGTTTGTAATTACAAAAAATAATTAATTCAATCAATCAAATATATTTTTATTGTACAGCATTATCAGGTACTTATGAATAGTCAGAGTCTAGTTGCCTCGTTCCAAAGTGTTGATTTCCTATAGAGACAAACAGGCAAGATATTCCATGGTTACTCTCTCTTTGAAACTCGAAATATTGTGTAATAATAATAAGTAAATTTATACATTGATCTCAAACAAAAATTATGTGTGACATCAAAACTCTGTTAGTTCAGGTTTCTTATCTTCTTTCTAAACTAGTGCATGATTGCTTTTGGGCCTGAACTATACTAGATATTTAAATATATATATTTCAGGAAAAGAACTCATTGAAGCTTTAATAAACAAGCCGGCCCTAGCTTCAACAAACATTAAGCCATTATAAGCAAGCTGGCCTTAGCTTCCACATCAAATGTTTTAAGGACACCATCAAGCGATTTGATTTGATATCAGGTTTGTATTAGTGCTAAATAAATATACTAATATTATTAAGAGGTAAAGTTGACTGTAGGAGCTAATCTCTGCCAGTACACAATGATATTTTTATGTTCAAATCTTTTTTGTATTGTATAGATACTAAACATATTTATATTATAAGCACTTTAATAATAACTGTGAATATTGTAATTACAGAACATCAAAATGTTATACAACCTGACCAAACTCAATGCAGAGAACGGAAAAGAACAAAGACAACTAAATCAAAAGGTACGTAGGTATAATTCATTTAACATAAGTAAAACAGTTAATTACTGAATTGCATGATTAAAATCGAATAGAGATCCAGGCCTCTAGGTTATAGGTAGTAGTAGTAGACTAGTAAGTATAGTTGTAAGTCTTACTAATAAATTACTAATACGATTTTAAAATATTGAATATGTTTATCTTTTTTTAAAGTTTGATTGTTATTTTTTTTAAAGGAAAATAACTTGTTTTTCAGGTCCTTGTGTAAGTTTCGCACAACATAAGAAAAGTGAAAGATGAGATGATCGTTGACATAACAGTCCCGCATGACGGGAACCTCGTGAAAGCCGAGAAAGATAAGCAAATCAAGTATCTTGACTTGGCTCGCAAGGTTGCCGATATGTGGGTTGTGGACTCAGCGATCATTGTACCGATAGTCATAACAGCCAAGGGTTTGATAGCAAAGAGCCTCGACCAACACCTAAGGAAGCTGGGTCAAGGGCTTGCTCCAGAAAGCGGTACTCCTGGACACGGCTCGCATTGTTATGAGGTTCCTCTCTAGAGCCCTGACCGCCGGGTAGCTTGGACCCTGTTTCCGATACCGATGGGCTACTATTTTTTCTAATATTTAAAAATGTAATATAAATGTTTTTATTGAAATAAAGAAAATAATGTAATTTTATTACCACTATGTATTGTTTTTTGGAATACCTTTAAAATTCTTCCCATAAGCGTCACATGACATTTAAGTACGTACCTACTATGCAGCGTACAGTACAGCAGTTATAATAACAGCGACTTACAATCAACTTCATCTTTACTTTCCATGAGCAACTTTACCAATGAGAACTGTTCTTATTTCTCTCTATATCCAAAAATCTGTTGCCGCTATTTAATATCGAAGCGATACAGAAGTAGAATAATCTACTAATTGTAACAAATTTTAAGTTAACGAGAGATATTTTAATAATTCAGTTCTCATTGGTAAAGCTGCTCATGGAAAGTAATGATGCCACAGATAACGGTACCAATCTATGTATATATTTATATATTTATATTCATTCGTTCCCTTAACGAAAAACTAGATGGCGCTGCGTTTGTTACTTGCTAATATTAAAAAAAAAGTGGAGCTGCCTGTCTATTGCCAGTATACTATTGTAGTCTTTGGACTACTCGTTGGTTTCAAACAAACTGATAGCTATCAAACTAGTTTAACAAATAGAAATAATTCAAATAATAAACCTATGCTCAATTTTTCCTCACACATCATTCACTCTAATAGATTAGTAATTGCTTTCACAGTTATTGTTGTTCCGCAATTCGAAATTCGTAAAATTAAGCAAACTGTGATAGAAACGAAGCAAGTTAATCTGAATCGTTTGCCAATTATTACGCAATTAGGTAGCAGTTCTATTCAAAACATAAAAGCTATTATGTATTCCACAAATAAGTTAGTCAAGTCATACATTATTGTAACAGCCGCAAGTTTTATATTGATCGAACTCTTAAATACCTTCGTATTATAGATTAGCACTCCCACGACTGTGTCTTCGTAAAATTTCGTAACCAGACGTGTCTCATCCCCTCGCCCGCCAACACTATTATTTCGTTATCACTTGGCATTCTTTCCGACGTTATGTTCTTTTTGCCCGGCTCCTAAAGGCCGTAGCGTGATCTTAAATAACCTATTACTTCTCTCATGGATTAGGATAACAAATGCAAAAGAATTTTTCAAATCTGACTGGTAGTTCCAGGGATCACCCCCAACATACAAAGTTACAAACATACTAATTATTCCTCTTTATAGTAGTACTAAAGATTAAAGTTGATTACAAGATACATAGTTATGTATAAACATTTGTGTCTCAATTACATTAATGTTCACACATGAATTTTCATGAGTAATCCAAAAGAACCCTGTAATTCAAGTTAAGCAGTTCTTGAAGAATAACGTGCCTGTCATCTCCAATTCTTGGATGTTTCAAATGAAAGTCATGAAGGGAAATATACGTTGTAAGATTAGCCGCAGTTGTCACTTGGAGATTGTAGCAGACAACTTCGTTGACAGAGATGTGCAGTCTATTCTTCTACCATTGAACCTTTCGCAACATATTTTCTTTAGTCCCAAGTACAGAATAAGGGACAATTTAATTTTTCCAAATAGTTGTCGATCGAGTCTAATGTCTGTGTGTGGCACGATAATGTTCATGTCTTTTCTTTTCGTTCGCTCTTACTGCCGTTCATTCAGCGATCAATATTATAAATTTGACGTTGGAGTTAATTACTTCAAATTTATTTTCACGTCTTTTGGATTCCTTATCAATTGTTTAACCGTTATTTTTCAAAACTAATGAAAATGTTACATTTGTCTTAAAAATATTGTATATTCACAGATTTCTTAAAAATAAGACCACATACAAACATTTTATTATTGCTAATTGGTTAAGTGTCATCTCAGTTTTGGTTGTTGGTATTAGTTTTACTATCCAGATTTGTACAAGCCTTAAACTTCCATATTACAATATTGCTTGTGGGTTAAGTGAAATAAGTTTCGATACAAATATGGTTTATGCTATCAGACATATTAAGTTGTTAAAAAATAAAGTAGATCTTTGGATCATTCAAATTTTGAAGTTTAAAGGCTTAGAAGACAGGGACAGAGAGGATTACTGTAATAGATTATATCAGGCCTTTGTTTATATATTCGATACCTTTAGGCTCAAAGGGCGTAACCGCCATTTTGGCCAAAATGGGGTTTTAATGCAGTCATACTTAGTTTTTTGTCCTCTTTCGATTGGTATATTTAAAATTTCGATATTCGCAAAAAAGTGGTAGATACAGCCATAATTTTTGGATCGCTAAACATTGATTTTCTTTAAATTTAGGCCGTAAATGATAAATATTTTATTTTTCATTACCGGAAACGTCGTAACAGGTAAACAAAATTATAAACTTGGAAGTATATCCTGTGATCTGTCTCTTTTGGCGTTTACGCCTCTAGCTGTTTTAGAATTTTGTTCATACTTGTCATATACAACGCGAGATCTTATCATGTTTGGTTGACAATTTGGCTTATGCGCCCTATTAAAATATTTTTGACGAAGCAATTATCCCAAGGTTTTATAGAGGTTGGTGGTTACGCTTCAGGATGCTTTTTAACTATCAACAATTTGACTTATACGTCCGCTTATTATACTTTTTACGAAAGCGTCTTATCCTATAAACTCAAAGTTTTATGCTATTGTTCGGCCCTAAATCACCTATGTAAAATATCGTTTATCTTACTGTCGTCCAAGGCAAAAGCGTAGGACGCGATTGTTCTGAGAGAGATGGCTATCTATATCGGGGAATGGGCGGGGTGGGCTAGGGGATTTGTTTACGAAAACCACATTATAAATCCTTTGTATAACGCCAAACTACCGATATCAGTAGCGAAATATAAAGACCTTTTTTTTTTTTTTTGGGTGCGAAATCATCAAATAACAAGGAGGGTGTGTCAGACTTTTACTGACTAAAACCCACCCGTGTTCCCTCAGTTGCCTGTGTGCCAGGGGCGGCGGTATCTCTTTCGAACAACCCGCACCCCTGACAATCGGCCCTTGGGGCCCCATCAGTTGCTGATGACATCTCTTTGAGGCGCGCGTGGAACACAACGCGCCGTCGACCCGGGCTTGGTCCATACCGGACAGTGAGCTACCCATTACTCGCCGTCCGAAATATAAAGACCTTATGAGACTTTGTGACAATGGAACAATCTTCTACTGATGATGTACCCAATACATTGCCTGAAACAGATGACGAAGACGAAAATACAGAGGAAGAATAAGTTTTATGTTAAAATCCTTGTCGTTCGGGATGCTTATGCTTGTTCGTTACAGTTAACTCTTTTTTTCGTTTTTTTTTTTTACATCTTATTTATGACATTGTTAATTTGGCAAATTTCTCTGTAAGTCTATAATATATGGTATATTGTTTACTTTTGTCTACCACAATGTTTCTTATTAATTTTAATAAAAATATTTAATGAAAAACTATGCGGTTAGTAGTTAAGATTTCCATGTATGTATGCGAAATTAGGAATGCCTGATTAATAATTCCTAATTTTGCATACATACATTACACCAAGAAATGCAAAATACTTGATGTAACATTTTGTACTTATATTAAGAATATAAAAATTTAATTAATTTGCTTTATTAGAGGCTGTGTTTTGTTTTGCTTTCAAGTATTATAAATATTAGAGGTAATAACGATAGAAGAAATTTGTCTCATTACATTCAATTTACGTTAAATGGATATCAGATTCCTAATTGCATAAGTGATAATAAGTGTAATCATTTTTCTATTATTGTTAATAAGTTAGTAATTAAGGCGACTATTATTATTGCACAATTATTGTTTTCACGATGACAGATTCAGTTACAATTATTGCTTTGAATAAACATTTATGATACAATATTAAATCATTTATTTTTAATGATATTTTTGGACTGCTGTATAAGTAGGTTTAGCACTAAACTATAAAACAAAGGACCTGATCGGCAAAATTCAACTTATTTATCTGAGCTTATAATGAGAAATCATTGATAAGAAATGCCACAACCGTCACTTACACCACATATTCGACAAAAGGTTTGCAGCTTACATCATTTGTTAGATAGTAGAAAACAAAGAGATTGTAACTTACATCATAAATTGTTAGTTGATTTCGTATGAATTGCTATTACATCCTTAGATGTTTGTACATTAGCTTTTTTTTTGGCGTAACCGACTGCTTTATTATTTTTTTTGGGTGTATACGAAATCTATTTTTTTATTTGTTAGATTTACTTTAAATATTATTCTACGATATTCTTTATCTCAAAATTCTAACAACTTTTGTCTTTTGCGTTTTTTAAATAGCTTTAGCCACAAAAAAGTTATGTCGAAAAATTGTTTTGTTTTTCTGTTTTATGGCTCTCCTGAAAAGTCGTGTTTTGGTGGATACGCCCTTTGAGCCTAAAGGTATCGATATTGGATTGCTTTGACATCTATAAGGTTACTTTTCAGCAAATGGTTAGTAAGAAACAGTTTATGTACAAAGTAGTTGTGCTCAGTTAGATTACAAATTCTTTTGTTAAAATTAAAATAATTACAGATCGTGTTTCACTGTACGAGTTCCTTTTGCAAAAGTTTGATTCACCTTCAGACAGCACTTGAGAGCGATGTGAGTATTCTACTGCAGAATGCAAGTTCACTGTTAAGTCTTCAAACGACTTGAATTCAATTTGCTCGGTTTCTTTAATCCCAGCACTTAACTCGACTCCTTTGGATTTCGGTAAAATTATAATTGATTTATTTTAACATATCCTCGCTTTATCGCTATGTATTGTAAATTCGGATACTTAGAGGACTTGAAAAACCATGACACCGTTAACAATATATCACAGCACTAACTGCACCCCATGGTTTTACTCGCATAAGTCTTAATCCAGTGGGAACATTGAAATAAAACGTCCTATCCTATGTCCTAATTCAGGTCATAGTCTACTCATGTGCCTATTTTCATTCAGATCCATTCAACCCTTTAGCTTGAATACCGGATAAACAGACATGCAAGAAATGAAATTTGTTCTCTGTATAATATTAGTTTAGAAAGATAAAATACATCAACAGGAGCATCCAAACATTTTTTTTTTCAGGGCGATTATTATGTTTTTGTAATAATATATGGTTAATACACGCCTGGCTAGCTAAGGCCTTATTGTTAGAAACCATATTGAGCTTGGAGATTGAAAACTTCTATACTGCTTTGAATAAAGTTCTGGACATATGCGCAGTTTTATTGAATTCAAACTGTACAGGTATTTACGATCCAAAAACGTTATTTATTATATATATTTGCTTTTCAATTGTCATTAATTTCTTCGGGATTCAAACGGTTCATCGGAGGGTTAAGAAAGTCAGTACTAGAAAAACTATATAGAAACTAGAAATATTAAAATGTTTGAAAAGTTAATACTCAAGCAGTTGCTCAGACATTTTCATTTTAATTGCCTCCTTCATGATGAACAATATGGCTTTACAAAAGTTCGTTCAACTACAGACGCAGTTGTTGCTCTGCTGAAACTCATATTTAACGCATAGGAGATTTCACAAAATGCTATTGGAGTTTTCTGTGAACTTTTTAAAGCATGCGCACCATGACATGCTTTTGCGTAAACTACATCATTACGGTGTTCAAAATGAAGCTCTTAATGTCATAAATTCTTATTTTAATATAAGCACCGCAAGGCTCAATACTAGGACCATTCTTATTCTTAGTGTATATTAATGACTTACCATACTATCTAAAGGGTATCTGTGACGTTGTGCTGTTTGCTGATGATACCTCTCTTATATTTAAAGTACACAGGAACAGACAAGATTTTGACGACGTAAACAGTCCACTTTCTATGGTTACGCATTCGTTTACCACGAATAATCTAGTTCTCAATGACAAGAAAACTAAATGTGCAAAGTGCGTTTTAGCGAATGTAAGAAATCTGGGACCCAACATCATCTTAGATAATCAGGTGTTTGCAACATTAGACTCGGCCGTTATTCTGGGTATAGCAGTATATGCCAAACTTCAGTGGGGATCACATAATTATATCAAGCCTAGCGGGTAGGCTCAGTTCGGCAGCCTACGCCGTCAGAAAGTAAGACAATACACTGACGTTGATACAGCTCGGTTAGTCTATTTTAGTTATTTTCAAAGCATTACGTCCTATGGCATTCTGCTGTGGGGCAAAGCTGCTGACTTTCAAAATGTTTTTGTTCTTCAAAAACGAGCTGTTCGTGCAATTTACCAACTAGGTGCTAGAGTTTCTCTGAGATATTTTTTTAAAGATATTGGTATTCTCACGGTGGTATCGCTATTCATCCTCGCCAACATCTTATACGTTAGGCAAAATATACACTTATACACTAAAAACAGCGATATTCATAATATGAATCACAGAAATAAGGACAAACTACGTGCTCCCTTTCACCGGCTTCATAAAGTTCATAACTCATTTGTGGGGCTTGGTATAACCTTTTATAACAAGTTTCCCTCTTCTTTGCTAGATTTACATTTTAATGCGTTTAAAGCTAAAGTAAAATCAAATCTTGCTTCTCAGGCATACTATTCTATCAACGACTACTTAAACAATAAGAATTGTTGGTCTCTGTGATTAACTCAAGACAACGTTTGTGTTATTTCACCAGAATTTGCTTAAATACTGACACTTCAAAATCAAAATCAAAATCAAAAGTCATTTATTCAAACTAGGCTGAGAGTCAGCACTTTTTGAACGTCAAAACTACATAAGACAGTCCCCCAAAACGCCCGCCCTTCACTTCTTCCTAGTGCTTTAGCTGGGAAGAAGAAGTGGCGCAACAAACTACCCAGCAGCACAGCTGTCTGTTAAGTTAGAAGAACTTGATTATATACAATATTAAGTAAGTAATTAACATACAACAGTAAATGAAAATTTCTTTAATAATTAAAAAAAAAATGGATTATACAGTCAAATAAAATAAACAATGACATGAAGTAACTCATATTTCACACCAATGTGTAGATGCCAAGTAACTGCGACCAACTTGGAATAGCCTCTAGCGTGGCACAAATAGCTTTTCTCACATGGATCGCGCGCAGTTAACCATCGTAGTTCTTTCCTAACATTAACCAGTGGTCAGGGTGCCTTAGCTTAGTTACTGCGACCAAATCCGCTCACAAGTGGTTGTTCACATTTCCGACCTTTCTGCAGATTAGTAAATCAGCATGACGTCTAAACCTGGGTAGCTGTATTCTGAGACGGGGCGCAATTATCAAGCAGAGCGTTGTGCAACTGTTATAACGGAGATGTTTTGTAAAACAACTGACGGTTTTATAAAACAGACTTGAATAATTAGGTTTCGGGAAATACCACCATCTTCCCTTTCTCCGTTGCTGACCCAGGTTTAAAGGGGATGATTGTTTGTGTCATGACAGGCACATCAGACATTTTTCTGATATCGCAATACATTCACGATATCTTGGGTATTTTTGTGGTGGTCATTTCCATTAAATGCGCCAATTCGAATTTAAAATTAAAAACAAATTGTATAGTTCACGAAATTAATACAACCGTAATTATTGCAGATGATGAAAAAAAGTTTTACAAGAATATTAAACGCCTACATATAACGACATTCAACAAGATGGATGCCTGTGGAATGTTCTACGTTGATGCAACTCTACCGCTCAAAATAATGGTGTTGATTACTATTGTGTTGCTGCAGTTTGCTTTTTTGTAATCTCTACAGGATTTTTTTAAATATATAGTATGTGGTAACATATTTTCCATCATTCTTTAGATGTTTTTATTGTATTCTTGGACCTATTTATCCTCAAATTCTACTTAGGGGTGCAGGCCACTGGAAATCCTGGAACGAATACTGCAATATCTGCCTGCTTATACCCAACCAGGTTGGGATTAGCTTCCAGTCTAACCGGATATAGCTGAATACACCTATTTTATATAGAACGACTGCCTGTCTGACCTCTGCAACCCTTAACTCGCTAATACGATGCCTCTTGGTAAGAATCTTGAATGAATACTGCATTGAACTTACTTTAGGAACCTCACCCACTAAGCGACACTTTGGTGTACGTTCTGTCTGGTCGTGATACGATCCTTATATAAACGCGACTAAAATGTAATCGTCGAGCAAGCACGCAACCGCTGCTTGCGCTGACACCAAACAAATGAGTGACATAATGAACGCAATGATAGCGTTTTCACGCGACCTTAGATATACTTCTGTCTCTATCTTGCAGTATTTTTTTTTCTCGGTGGGAAATCATCAAACAACTTTTCCCACTCTGGGTGGAGCAAGAGAGCGTGTCAGACTTATACTGACTAAAACCCACCCATGTTCCCTCAGTTGCCAGTATGCCAGAGGCGACGGTATCTCTTTCAAACAACCCGCACTCCTGGTAGGCATCGGCCTTTGTGGACCCCATCAATTAGTGCTGACATCTCTTTGAGGCGCGCGTGGAACACAACGCGCCGTCGACCCGGGCGTGGTCCTTACCGGACAGCGAGCTACCCATTATTCGCCGTCCGCAAGCTCGCGCCTACGGTGGTCGGGAATCAGCCTGGGAGTCCCGACGCCCAGGGCGTCTCCTGCGGCGACTAAGGCCGTGAGGGCGCATATACTGGCCCTGCCTAACGTGCGCCGCCTCCCTCTTTGCGAGCATTACTGCTTCGCAGAAAGAGGTGACGGCTACCCATGCACTCTCGCTCCATACCATGGCCTGGACCAGGGCCGGACGCGAGAGATCGCCGCCACCGATTGCCTCCATGAGGACAAGGCGGTGCTCAGCCCAAGCCGAGCAGACCTCCACCGTATGTTCCACCGTGTCCTTTAAGCCGATTTTCGCTGTGGAAACACCCGGGCGTTTCCTCACGCCTTATCCGAAACAGGAACCTTCCGAAACAACCGTGTCCGGTTGGGACCTGCGTCAGACGGAAGGTGAGGATGCCATGCCGCCTCTTAGGCCACTCCTCAAAGAGGGCACTTACCACCGCAATCGTGGAGTGCCCAAACTTGCAGTGATTGTATGACAGTTGTGTGACTGTGACAAAAGTTCCCGTTAGCCAGAGCACAAGCTTAGTAACGTCTGTCTCTACCTATCTCTGCCTCAGTCTTTTACTAGCTGCATTCAAGCACAAAGCTAAGGTTAAATTAAAATTAAAAAGTCATTATTTTACCTTTCATTTTACAATTCTTTGCAAAACATAAAAGCGATTATGTTTTCCACAAATAAGTTGGTCAAGTCATACATTATTGTAACAGCCGCAAGTTTTATTGATCGGACCCTTAAATACTTTCATATTATAGACTAGCACTTTTCCCGCGACTGTGTCCACCTAAAATTTTGTAACCCGACGCGTCACATGCCATCGCCCGCCCACACTATTACTTCGTTATCACTTGGCATTCTATCCTTCGTTTTGTTCTTTTTGCTGGGCACCTAAGGACCGTAGCCTGATGTTAAATAATTTTTACTTATGTCAAGAATTAGGATGTCAAAAGCAAAAAGGTTTTTCAAATCCGAGCTGTATTTCCAGGGATCACCTACATACAAAGTTACAACCTCTTTATAATAGTAGTATACATTAGAGTTGATTACAAGATATATAGTTATGTATCAATATTTGTATACCATTAACGTTAATGTTCACACAAGAATTGTTATGAGTAATCCCGAAGCACCCTGCAATTCAATTTAACGTGCTTGTTATCTGAAATTCTTGGATGTTTAAAATGAAAGTCATTAAGGGAAAAATACGTTGTAAGATTAACCGCAGTTGTCACTTGGAGATTTTACTAGACAACTTCGTTGACAAAGATGAGCAGTCTGTGCTTCTACCATTGAACCTTCCACAACATATTTTCTTTAGCCCTAAGTATAGAATCAGGGACAATTTTATTTTTCCAAATAGTTGTCGATCGTGTCTAATGTCTGTGTGTGGCACGATAATGTTCATATCTTTTCTTTTCGTTCGCTTCTACTGCCGTACATTCAGCGAACAGTATGATCAATATTACAAATTCGACGTTGGAATTAATTACTTCGAATTTATTTTTACTTCTATTGGATTCCTTATCAACTGTTTAACCGTTATTTTTCAAACGAATGAAAATGTTATATTTGTTTTAAAATTATTGTATGTTCACAGATTTCTTAAAAATAAGACTACATTCAAACATTTCATCATCGGTAATTGGTTAAGTATCATCTCGATTATGGGTGTTGGTATTAATTTTACTATCCTGATTTGTAGAAACCTTAAACTTTCATATTACAATATTATTTGTGGTTTAAGTTACATAAGTTCCGACTCAAATATGGTATATGCTATCAGACATATTAAGTTGTTAAAAAATAAAGTAGATCTTTGGAATATTCAAACTTTGAATTTTCAAAGCTTAGAAAATAGGAACAGAGAGGATTATTGTAACAGATTATACCAGGCCTTTATATATATACTGGATTGCTTTGACATCTATAAGGTTACTTTTCGGCAAATGGTGAGTAAGAAACCATTTATGTACAAAGTAGTTGTGCTCAGTTGGATTACAAATTTTTATTCCAAAGTTGAAATAATTACAGATTGTGTTTCACTGTATGAGCTCCTTCTGCAACAATTTGATTCACATTCATACAACGCCTGAGAACAATGTGAGTATTCTCCTATAAAATGTTTGAAAATTCTTGACAAAGCTTTTTAAGGACCTTAAATTAAATTTGGTCTGTTTCTTTAGCACTGAACTCGTTTGATTTGATTTTTGCAAAATGTATTTATTTATTTTAATATCTGCCGGTTTATTCTCTGTGTTACATCCATAAAAAACCATGACGCCACACACAATATATGCACTAGCTGCGCCCCGCGGTTTCACCAGCAGATGTCTTAATCCCGTGGGAATATCGGGATAAAAGTCTTATCCCATGTTTACTAGAACATGAATAAGACTTTGTCTAGTGACCAAGTCCTGGATTACCAGGACATGGTCTACTCATATGTCAAATGTAATTCAAATCCAATTAGCCGTTTTATCGTGCAAGAACTTACAAAGAATGAAATCTTTTTTCTTTATAATATTAGTTTAGATAGATAAAACACATAAATAGATACATAGATTTTTTTTTCAGGGTGATCATTATGTATTCTTAATATGGTTAATACACGCTTGGCTTGCTAAGGCTTTAGTGTTAGAAACCATATTGTGCTTGGAGATTGCAAACTTCTATACTGCTTTGAATAAAGTTCCAGACACATGCGCAGTCTTGCTGAATTCAAACTGTACAGGTATTTACGATAAAACAACTATATGTATTACTAGCTTCTGCCCGCGACTTCGTCCGAGTTGAAGCCGTTAGACACCATAGTGTACTATAATAACAGCCACAGTTTTTAAAACTTTCCTGTATACTAGCTACGTTTGTAGTTTTGGTAACAGTACAGTTGTCCGTTTGAGAAGCAACTTGTCCTAAGGTCGACACCCACAGCCTTTAGTGTCTGTCTTTATGATTAGTTGATAGTCATCGCGAAGCATACGCTCACAGGCAACTATATGCGTTTAAACTGGTTGAGGTTATTGTGAGGAATTATTGGTTGACTCTGTATAAACACTGTCTCGCCAATTCTACAACCTGTTAGAATTTCCGCCTCGATGAGGTTTTTCTGCAAAGACACGAATTTAATTACCCAATTGCATTTAATTTTCTACAATACTGCAGAATTTTGCTACCAAGAGCCTCAGGGAGGTCCTCTTGGCCGTTCTTCTCTGGTAGGGTACCTTCACCAACTTTAATAGGAACATCGGAGAATTCTTGAGTACGTATATTCCCGCCAAGCTGAACTCGGATGTTGATGGTTCGTGCAGTGTATAAACTTGCGACCATAGAGTCGACCTTTTCAACGAACCATTCACCTCGTCAGTCCTAGTTCTTCGCGTCACTATAGGACGTGTTTCCCGGAAATCGCCATTTAAGAGAATCGTGACACCACCAATAACGTCGTGGTTCCTGCGGTTGTCCTGCTGAATTTTGTTTAAGGCTTCTATTGCTTTCCTATTTGCCATAGTGCATTAATCTTATTAGAAAAAAACACAATCACTAAGCAAGCTCTTCTTGCCACTGCTGCGTGACACCCCAAAAACAGGTGTTTCGTTGCTCTTTAAATCGATAGGAATCTTAAACATGGCGTGCGGTATTGCCACCAGCAAGCAATGTGATAGTAATTCTGGAAGACACTATTGATGGTATGATCAGCCAATAATGTTCCCATTGCTGGGACATAGGCCTCCCCTGTGTGAGAGGAAGAGAGGCGTTATGTACCATGCGGCCCTAGTGCGGGTTGTTAGATGTCACATGTTTTCGAAGATTTGGATCAAGGACATTTCCAGCCGGCTTTCTCACGCGGTTTTGAAAGCAATGATAATGTAATAAGTTACAAAAAGTAAAGTACTTGTGTAGTTGACGACAGTGGCGCGTCCAGCCCCCACATTCGTCTGGGACCATCTCCCACTACTGTTGACGTGCGGTCCCTCGGCTCCCTACTATCATAGTCGTTTGATTCCGATGACGGCACACTTCACCACGTACCCCTGAATGTGTTGAAATAAAATGCAGATTTATTTCTTGAGTCTTGTTCGCAGATTTCAGTATCTTCTTAGTTGTTGCATCTTCGGTGGCTGTGTTGTGAATGAATAAGTACTTTTTTGTTATAGATGGTATCTCGTATATCACCTAGGAGGTTGTCGGTTGCTTAACTGGACTTGCTTGTGGCTGCCTCTATAAATGTAGGCCTCCAGCCAGGGCTTAAAAAACTTTAAATTAACACGCTTAGGGAACCGCCTATGGAGCATGGACCTTGGAATAGGGCGAAGCTGGAGGGGACAGCGGACGTATAGGGCGACAGGCTCAGCAGTTTGTGCTGGCTCGAGTAAGGGTCAAGGCGGACATAGATTTGGCGGAAAGACGGCGGTCTGTGTTTATGTATTTAGCGTGCTTATGGACTTGCTACACTCCTGGAGGTGGGTTTGTAGCCTTGTCGGTAATGGATCCAGCATGCCTCGGTTTTCGAATCCTACTAATGCGGGAGCCACTGTAGCGAGCGGCTCCCGCAATCGGATACAGATCGGAACGGATTTTTGAGCTTTATAGCAGAGTCCACCAAGTGCCGACAAATGGCACGCCTTTTGTGTGGGCCTACTTTACTTTTCGGTTTTTGAGCCCATTATTACTTATAATTTTAATCAAACCGAATTCTTTCGAGCCTTTATTTTTAATATAATTGTATGCTACAACCTTCCTTATATACCCCTCGACCATATTAAACTCCAACATTCAACATATCTACACAAAATTTAAGTTCGTAAATCAAATGAAATCAAATCATTTTTATTTGTGTAACATAGGTAAGTGTATACAGTTCTTAAAGTAGAGTCATAGGTCGCTATGTTATGCCAAAAGGCATACAAATATGGTTGCATGCGAAATAATAAAATAACGACCATGCGAGAAGTAAACATAAAATATTTGGTTGTTAAGTCAAAATTAATAGAATTACAATAAAAAATAAAAACAACAATTAACAATGTCACTATGTGGAATGATTTCTACGGTCAATGCATAAATAAATAATCATAAATTACAATTAGTCACAATATTCAGTCAAATAAATAAGTCTACATTAATTTATCATTTAGGAATTCATCAGTCGTATAATAACATTTTTCAATTAATAACAGTTATATATTTTTTTGAATTGTGGAAAATTCATATTTTTATGACCCCTGGTAATTTGTTGTAAATGCGCGGTGCCATGCCTAAAACGCTCTTTCTCACTAAGGCAGTCTTACCGCGCTGATTGCTTAAAGAGTTTTCGTATTGGCTACGAATCGCAACATCTCGTAACGTTGACACTTTTTCGATCAACCTCATGTTTGTTTTGACGAAAACACTAATTTCAAAAATATATAATGAGGGTAAGGTAAGTATTCTGAGCGATTGAAATGATGGTACACAGCTATCACCAATTTTCAGACCACGCATTGATCTCATGCATCTTTTTTGTGCCTTAAAAACGATATCTTTATCAGTAGAATTGCCCCAAAAAATAATACCATATCGCAAAATTGAGGCTACTAAGCCGTGATATGCAACTAGTAGCGCATCCATATTTATTTTTCTAGCAATTTGGAAAAGTGCGTATGGTGATTTATTTATTTTCTTACTTAGGTCATCTATGTGGGCCTTCCAGTTAAGCTGGTTGTCAAGGAATAAACCTAAGAATTTTGCTTCTTTAACTTCTTCAATGTCACAGTTACTGTGTCTAATATTTACTTTTGGTACTTCAGTTCTTTAGTGAAAGTGCATTATTCTGGTTTTCTTTAAGTTTATAACTAAATTATTTTTGTCAAGCCAATTAATTATGTCCGATAGAGTATTATTTATGTCATCTTGATAAATATTGCGATCAATACATTTCACTATGGCAGTACTGTCGTCTGCAAACATCACCATTTGATGTTGTCTTACCTTTGGCAGATCATTAATATAGATTAAGAAGAGAGGTGGCCCAAGGACGCTGCCCTGTGGGACACCAAACTTTATTAATATAGAATGAGATAAAAAACTCCTTTCAAATTTTGTTTTGTCACATATTCTGGCAATCTCTGTACATTGCATTCTGTTGGAGAGATAGGATTCGAGTAGTTTTAGAATGTTACCTCTAATACCATAGCTACGCAGTTTAGTAGAAGATAAACTCAAAAACTGTAGTTTAGTACATTCAGCCTTACACAAATCTCTTGTTACTTCGATACCAGTGGTCCGATTTACATGATTTCTCCTGGAATATCCGTTTTATACATATTTCTACCCTTTGAAATTATAATAATCAAAATGTGTAGATAAACAAAAAATCACATTTTGAAGTTACGTAATTATACGACTATCATTTCATTTAAAAAAATACCTCTTAAACTTACTTTCATCAGTCTGATTACAATCGAAAATATAAACGAATGACAAAACTAAGCTAGATAGACGAATTATAAACAAAAACATCACGTTAAGCAAAATCACTTTACATTTTATTTATTTATTTAACCATTTATGCACACACATATAAACAGACAAGAAGAAAGGAACAGAAAAATACGTACATAAGTAATGCTTATTTCTACAGAAATCTCTTCCAGCACACCTGCAATAAGAGAGAAGATAACAGAGATGTAGTAATAACAGTAGATAAAATTACAAATTAAACTCTAATTTTAAACATACACACATAATTATAAGATAATAAACTTCTTCTTATTTTTTTATTTAATTACTTTTTCATAGAAAACTTTTCTGACTCACGACTACGATATTCATAGCGAACCTATTTGCGTCTGAGAGCGTAAGCCTTGCCTCCGACAACCTATCTAGATTCAAACCTACGACCTACAACTCATAATTATGTAGCTGGGCCACCGGTGCTTTCAAATATAAATATACGTTAAAACAATACTGAAAACTTTTGCAGTAACATGCATATTTTAAACATATTTGTTTTTGTGATATTGAACTACTTTGCATTATGGTTTTATAACTAAATAGCATTCAATGATAGTGTTTGTACATAAGTTTATACTCCGACTTGTAGATAATCCTTAATACTTTTGGTGTAGCTCTTAAATGGTCTAAAAACAACCTTAAATGTTGAGCAACTAAAAAGTGCTTTTGACGCAATTTCCTATTACTTAGGAAGTTTTCTTTTATAATGAATTAATACGTTCGACGAAATATTAGAAAACTTACATTTTAGGATTACTCAATGAAAATAGCCGTTCTTAAACTATGTCATGATTAACTGCTTAAATCCTGAAAGGTATAGTGGGATGTTCATCATATCTGTATCATTCTGTTTTATTGTACTAAGCCGAGTGAAGTGATGGAATAATTTGACTATCGTCATACACTGGTATTTGTGTTCGCTCACATGTATTCTAACTACCTGCGTTAATGTATGGAAAGATTTTTTGCGATTTCTGACTTTTCTAATACTTCAATATAAGTGGTCCCGTTGCGATTTTTGACTATAAGAAACAGGATCATTCAAAATTTTTTTTTGGTGATTAATGCCCATTTTCTTGCTAACTGTACAATTGTTTTTTACAAAATCAAATCAAATCAAAAGTCATTTATTCAAATTAGGCTGAGAATCAGCACTTTTCGAACGTCAAAATACATGAGACAGTCCCCCAAAACGCCCACCCTACACCACTTCCTAGTGCTTAAGCTGGGAAGAAGAAGTGGCTCAACAAACTCCCCAGCAGCACAGCTGTCTGATTAGTCGGATAGACTTAATTCTATACATACATAGGCAAAGTAATAAACATTAGTCAAAATGTTAGCTAGCCATACCAATATACCGACAAATAAAATGAAAACTGTCGAGGCCAAATAAAGCCTAAAACAACTCATCATAAAAAATAGAGCTCACTGGGCATCAAAGAATTCGTCCGCATCGCTGTTAGTGGGAAAAGTGCCCAAAAGGCTGGCAGCGTTACCACGTTGGATGGCAATGCTGATTCTTTGACCTAAGAATAGGCCAGCCCTTTGGTCACGTGAAGAGTCGACCAACCGCTTGGCGATGTCCCGAAATACTCGATGAGCACTCGGACCCTACGGCCCTAGTGTTTCAACCCCAAACGGCTCAAACATATAGCTCCCAATAAGGTTGTTATATTTGCGCCGTTTGAGGCTTTCTGCACCTGCAGCAGCCGCACCAGCATAGCCCGCCGTGCTCAGAAGATGGGATGACGCGAGGGTGTCGACACAGGTTGCATCCCACACCAAAGGCCTACCCAACTTCCAAGGCATTATGGTCATTCCGTCTGGCCTCTTCCCATCGTCGCGTGCCAAGCCATTGGGTTCTAAGTCAGCTGGCACCCCGGCGGTGACAAGAGCCCGACGGATTATGTCATTAATGCTGGCGTGCCGTGCCAGCCGACCAGCGCTCTTGCTGCAAGCAAGGCCATGGTGTCCGAGGCAATCATCTGCTTCACCGCACTGACAGCGATCTGGAGCCACGCAAGGAGCACCCAAACGCAGACCTGTAGCGAGCCGGAAGGTAGAGTCACCCAGCATAGTACCTATGTTAGGTGACGGTAGCGCCTGAAGCCATAGGCCTGACTCCCATTCTCCCACAGCCAGTAGGCGGGCGCGCTCAGCAGTACTGGTGGACGTATTAATGAGGTTATTCCGTACCAACCTGCAGAGCGGCTCATCCCACTGTCTCTGGGAAGATGGGTTCACGGGCTGAACCGTATTCGGACAAGCCACCTTCCAGGCGTTCAGTGCATCGGTCAAACACGGCACTTCAGAGTCAACCTGAGAAAAAATATTGTTATGAGTAGATCATGTCAATAACTAATGACATAATAGATAATATTAAAAAAATTGTTAGACAGGCAATAAAAAATAAAATAATAATTATATGAACCCATATAACCTGTCACTAGATACGCCAATTCTGGAGAAAGAACTTAAACATTGTCTTGAATTAATCACAGCGACCAAATATTCTTGTCATTTAAATAGCTGTTGATGGAATAGTAAGCCTTTAAACAAAGGATGGATTTTACTTGAGCTTTAAACGCATATTTCAAAAAAATAAGAACAACGGTTGAGTTACCTGCCCCTTATTGCCCTGTCTCAAATTTCCAACCAGTGTAATATGATGTGATGGAGAGTTTAGCTCGATGAAAGAATAGCGTGATGATAATCATGTAAAAGGTTACATCTGCCACTATCTGCAATATTCTAACCTTTTAGCTCGTTTTTTTTACAATTTGCGGTAAGCTATAGAATAATATGAATGTAAAGCAAACAGCGTGATAATTTATACCGTACGGCCTGCGCAGACATATTGGAAATATCTACGCAAAATTTGAACGAAATCTATTCAGCAGTTTTCGCGTGATGCTGGAACATACATTCAGACAAACAGACAAAAAATATTTTCGGCATTAGAATCGATCCCAGATCTCGCGGAAAATACAAAAAATTTAATATTCAATGCACAGTTTTGACTTTGCTACGATTATAAATATATGTAAAGATAATTGTTTTTCAGTTGTCATTAATTTCTTCGGGATTCAAACAGTTCATGAAACAGGTTAAGAAAGTAAGTACTAGAAATACTAAATAGCCAAGTTACTGCGACCAACTTAGCTTAGCAACCGATAGCTTCTCTTACTCGGTTCACGCGAGGTTGGTCATAGTTCTTGCTTAACTTAATCCAGTGGTTAGGGTGCCTTAGGTTAGTGTTACTGAGACCAAATCCACTCGCACGTGGTTGCTCACAGTTCCGACCATGCTGCAGATGAGTAATTCTGCATAACGTCAAAACTTGGGCAGTCGTATTCCGAAACGGAGTGCAATTGCAATCAAGCAAAGCATTGTTTAACTGATTAACAAAACGGAGATGTTTTGTACAACAACTAACGGTTTTGTAAAATAAACGATTTGGCTTTGCATCTGCGAGAAATCTAGTAAAAGTAGGTCCGGGCAATTACCACCACCTTCCCTTTTTCTGTTGACCAGCACTTCCTGGTGTTATGACGTACACATCAGACATTTTTCTGGTATGGCTATACACTCACGATGTTTTGTGTATATAGCTGCTGGTAATCACAAACAAATGTGCCAATAACATAGAATGTACCCATAATCATTACATCCCCAATCATTGCAGATGCGGAAAAAAGGTTATACAAGAATATTAAACGCCTTCATATAACGACATTCAACAAGATGGATGCCTGCGGAATGTTCTACGTTGATGCAACTCTACCGCTCAAAATAATTATGTTGATTTCTAACTATACTATTGTGTTGCTGCAGTTTGCTTTTTTGTAATCTCCATTATTAAAATTCTTTGAAGCCCTTACATAGTATGTGCTAACGTATTTTCTTTCTAACATTTTTCGTTTAAATTTTTCATCAGCGTTATTGCTGATAGAATTTCGCTTTGTGTAGGCACTCAGTTCAATTAATAGAATAGGCTAAACCCAAATAGGTGTTTTGATAAATGATCTATTTCACCTTGACTGTTTTCGGTCAATTGTTGTCACACGAATATTTTAGATATTCCATAGTTGTTTTAATGGCTACCTACTTTTGCCCCTATTATGCGGTACCAAAATAACCCTTTACGAGAAGGTGTGACGAAAATAATTTAACCTGTCTCCTTCGTCATATAATTGGTTTGCATTTTGTGGCACATTGGGTTCTTTGGGTGATGCTGATGATAATATTGTGTCACCAGTAGAACTGAAAAAAAATTATGCCGTTTTGTGTGAAGACAAAACATAGGATACAGTAACTACTCGTAGAAAGAAACTAGACAGCGTCATCCTTCATAAAATATTAAATGGAACAATCAATTGCAGTGAACTTTTGAGTTCATTACACGATAAAATTCCGACTCGGATTTTCAGGTATGACACATCCCATTTCCCTGGATCAAAAAGTAACCTCAGTCATTACGCCGCTGTGCCGAGACTTTGTAGGCAATGTAACATTATAGCCAAAATTAATAATTTAGACATCTGCGAGTCTGTTTAAATATAAGAAATGTTAGATAGATTTAATTTAATTTAAGGAGGTATCTCTAAATGAAATAGAGAAGAATCTTTTTTTTTGTATTTCCTTTAAAAATGTATTAATTGTTTCAAATTTTACCTATAATTAATGTTTTTACTTTGTTAGCTTAGCTCTTAACTCTATTGTGCATGCTGTGGTCTCCTATAAGTGAAGGAGTACACCTACTTAATACCTGATGTTGCCCTTTATTTATATGTCATGTATTGTGTACTTTTTTTGTTGGAGATCCTAAATAAATAAATAAGACGTACTGTGTCATTTCTACGTTGTGGCATGCCACGATACGGAGGCATTGCGTGCCATTGGTCTAAATGATTGACTTTTTTACAAGCTACTGTTTAGTTTCACCTATCCCGGTGTCCGTAATGAAATTTTGCAAGTTAAATTTGACCCACTTCCCGGTTTTCGATTGAGTTGAAATTTCGCATGCATATCTATATTGCATGACAATGCAATATTATAATAACATGGAGGTGATCTGATGCTTGAGCTGGATGTTGGCTATAGGAACACCGCAATAAAACGACATAGGCTCATCGAATTTGGGCTCGTTTGGTTTGTGTTGATTGACGGGAAATTTAATCATATTTGGTAACCAGTGTCTGATGCTGGAGCTGGAAGGTGGACATAGGAACTCCGCAATAAAACGACACAACCCTATCGAGTTTGGGCTCGTTTGAATCGTCTTGATGAGTACATTGATCTTACATAATATAAGAATGAAGCTCCATTAAATTTTGGAAAATAAGTTCGTTCCACTTGGTATGAATGTGGGTTCTGCCAAATTATATGGATGACCCAATGCCAAGGTGAGCACGTGCCGAGGGCTGAATGGTATGAGGGTGTATAAACATGTCATAATGTTGACGCATTAAACGAAATGGACCGAATGAGAAACATTACAAATATCTAACTAATAATTACATAAATAATTTAAACATTCATTTACCAAAACCTTAAAAATCTTATTACAAGCTTTTGTGCTCAAAACAACACATATGTTTTAGGTATTATTACGTGCTACATAACGGAAAAATGCTGCTCCGAAGTACGCCGTAAATCCCGCATCATAATTTTGTGAATTCTTTGAAGCCCGTAGTATGTGCTAACACATTTTCTTTCTGACTTTTATCGTTTTAATTTTTCATCAGAGTTATTGCTGATAGTTTCGCTTTGTGTAGGCACTCGGTTCAATTAATAGAATAGACTTACCCAAATAAGTATTTTGATAAAATATCTATATCACCTTAACTGTTTTTGGTCAATTATTCTCACAAGAATATTTTCCATGTTCCATAGCTGTTTGTATGGCGGTGTTTCCAAGCTAAGCGTCAGGTATATTTTCTGGGTCCTTAGCTACCATAAGTACAATAGCGATAGTTGGGATTATGTTCCTAGAAAACCGGTTTTTATTCCGTACGTCCCTACGTACTATTTAGTAACCGGTTTTTAACCGTATCATTGCTTACCAACAAGATATAAGACAACAGAGAGCCATTTAAAAATTATGACACATTTTCAAGATTGCTGTCAACTAGAAAATACAAAATAAACAGAATATATTGTTGGTACAACAAGGATCTTTCGGCTAGGAACCAAAATGCTTTTCCAGTACTATTTGACAAAATAATTTCACTAAATATTTGTCAACATCCTGTCAAGTGCCAAATCCTTGTAGTACTGAAGTATAACCTAGATGGCAAACGACAAAGCATAGCATTTCCTAACAACAAATCAATTTCGCAAAATTATTATTAAAAGCTCCCCCCCCCCTGTCAATGTCATTCAAGGCCAAAATCTTTGTAGTACTGGAGTATAAATCAAAGTCAAAGTCAAAGTCAAAGCATTTATTTCAAATAGGCACTTAAAAGGCACTTTTGAACGTCAACATTTACATTAAAATAGAATTGATTCTAGTCGCCCCTTCCAAAATGTAGTTTCGTATGGAGAAGAATGGGCAAGAAACTCCACCGTTCCGAATCGACGTTTGCTATGCTTTGACGTCAAACGTCCGAGCATAGTATTCTGTAGCCGCACCGCGTTCTCAGTGACGTCACACAAGGTAATCGATGCTTATAGCGAAGCCGTGTAGCCTACGCGACCTTACGTCACTTTAACCACGTTTTAGGTGGGGGGCTGGCATAGAATAAGGAAAATGGAAATGGTATAGATGCGCACGTCATTCTCTCGCCCAACCCGAAAAAAACGACTAAAGGGATTTGGATGACATTTGACACACAAATAGTGATAAATTAATAGATAGGGTAATATTAATACATAAGGAAATACGTTCCCGCGGGATCATTTCCTACTTCCGCGCGGGCGAAGCCGCTGGCAAAAAGCTAGTAAGTTATAAGGCCAACCTGGGATCTCTCTTACATATTTATGTGCTCATCAAGCTCAAAATGCTCTTATTATTAAAACCTTAAGTTCAAATTGTCGAATGCAAAAATGTATTGAATATCGAGTGCGATAAACGTTTCTGATGCCCAAAATCGAAATCCGACAATATTACATTTAGTTTGCTAATGCATTTGGAGTGTCAGTTCTATACTTTCAATCTTATTCTATGGTGAGGTGAAGCTTATTATGTACAAGGCTGTTATTAAAAAACTAAAATCTTACTCACTCGTTGTTCAGTCAACACTCTGCTGTCTGACATTTACTCTATACAATAAGACCTCAATATTACAGAAAGTTAGGTTGAAATATACTAAGCTAATATTTTGATGCAATCCCAAACCATTTAAAAGTGTTTTTTTTTTCAAAATCGTGGATACTCTCGCCTTGACTTTTTATTTGTGTTTTGATGTGTATCTATCGGTATCTAGACTAATAAATAAAGCTGAAGAGTTTGTTCACTTTTTTTCTGATTGACGCGTCCCTCGCTGAAACTAAGTACAGCTCGGATTTGAAAAATTCTTATTGTATTTGGTATCCCCATTTTTTAGAGAGTTTTTTGTTCAAAATCAAAATGTTTTATTTCGCATAAACCTACCTACATGGGTTATAAAACGTCAGAAGCTAGGTATATTGTTCCGATTTGTCGCTTCCTATGGAGAAGAGCCGGCAAGAAACTTTTTGCAATTCTTCGGGCTATGTCGGTTGCCTTGGTTCTCCAGCGGATCTCTTCGTTCCCGATTGGATCACGACGGGAAACTCCGAGCATAGCCCTCTCCATTGCCCTTTGGGTTACTTTAAGCCTTCTGATAAGGCCCATTTTGAGCGACCACGTTTCTGGAAAAAGCTGAATTTAAATAATACTATGGACTAGCTCCTGATTTGCAAGGGTGCAATCTACTTATGAAATTAAATTGAATTAAACATTTGTTTCGGGTAGTAAGAGTGATCCCTCAAATTAAAGACCTATATCTGTGCTTCCAGCAATGAGCAAAATTTATGAAAAAGGCATGCTAGACCAGATGTTGTCACATTTTAACTCAAATGGGATTTTACATAGTCGACAGTTTGGTTTTACGAAAGGTAGGTCGACGACTGACGCGGGAGTAAAACTCGTCAGTCACATTTTGGAATCCTGGGAGAAGTCCCAGGATGCAATTGGCATTTTCTGTGACCTCTCAAAAGCGTTTGACTGCGTTGACCACAACACACTCATCTGTAAATTACACCACTACGGAATTCGTGGACGAGCTGCTGATCTTGTACTTTCCTATTTATCAAACAGGCAGCAAAAAGTAAATGTTAACGGGGCAACGTCCTCGGGGTCTCTAGTTAAGATGGGCGTGCCTCAAGGTTCAATTCTTGGCCCTTTTTTATTTCTAGTTTATATTAATGACCTTCCTTACCTAATGGCTAACTTCTCGGATATAATTTTATTCGCTGATGACACCTCTCTTATTTTTAGAATAGATAGAAAAGATACGGATGTCTTACATGTCAACGATAGTCTAGCTGTTCTCTCGAAATGGTTTGCGGCTAATAATCTTTTACTCAATGCGAACAAAACTAAATATCTTAAGTTCTCATTACCAAATGTACCCCCAGTAGGGCTAAATTTAAAACTTGATGGCAAGAAACTAGATGCTATTTCGGAAACTGTATTTCTAGGAATTACTTTAGATTCAAAATTGCAATGGGGTGCCCACATTAGATCTCTCTCAAGTAGATTAAGTTCAGCTGCTTACGCAGTAAGAAAAATAAGGCAGTTGACTGATGTGGCCACAGCTAGGTTAGTATACTTTGCTTATTTTCACAGTATTATGTCTTATGGCGTTCTGCTGTGGGGATCGGCAGCTGACGTAGATTCAGTTTTCATTTTACAAAAGAGGGCAATCCGCGCTATCTATAAAATGGGGCCTCGCGAGTCTCTTAGAAACAAATTCAATGAAATTGATATACTAACTCTGCCTTCTCTTTATATCCTAGAAAATATCTTGTATGTTCGCAAAAAGTTAGGTCTTTTCAAAAAAAGATGCGACTTCCATAATCTAAATACACGTAGTAAAGATGAAATCGTGATTCCAAAATTTAGATTAACTAAAACTAGCAAGTCATTTCTAAAATGTTAATTTTTAATATTTTTATTTTTTACACTTTCTGACATATTCTCGTCATTTTCGACATTATACATCTCTTCAAATAGCACCTATTTATTAGTGATTCTCATGGAAATCATGTCACTTTGTTTAAATAGGTTGATCTTACTAATGTAGATTCTTTTACATATTGTGAATGGGAAAACATTGTAGGCCTTACAGATTAGATTTATAGACGATTTTCTATTCTTTATTTTCATTCCTCTAAGTACTTGGTACTTATTGACAGGCCTGCACTGTCCTCCCATACCTAATTTCAAAACATATCACTGTAATTTGAAAACATTGTAAAACCCAATTATTTTTAAAAGAGTAACCGTGGAGTTTCTTGCCGGCTCTTCTCCATAGGAAGCGACAAATTGGAACCGTGCACCTAGCTTCTGACGTTTCATAAGTGCCCTTGCAGGTTTATGTGAAATAAAATATTTTGATTTTGATTGATTTTTTGATTTTGTTTATTTATGGCAACTAGGCCCAATTGTTAGTAACATTGTTCTTAAAAGCTATTGCTACTAAAACAAAAACCAAAAGAAAATGGTATGGTTAGCTGTGAGGTATTCTGACCAGCACCTCCAAAGCGTGTAACAACCACGATGCGTCGCACTTTTCTATCAACATACATAGAACGCAGTTAGAACTAGACCGCGCTCTTGACAAGATGGAATTTGTTTTTTTCCGCATTATGGCGTAAAAATCATCGGTATGCGCAAAACGAACATACCGGATGCACTACAATAGCGGCAGTCTCAACAGCGTCCTGAAGCGGTTATTATATTGAATATGCAGGGCGTCTAGCGATCTCTTAGTATGCCTTACCCACAAACCGGTCGTGGAGAACGACTGGCAATATGCTTTAAATAACGTAATATTTACCCCAATACTACAACGAGCAAACCTGTGTAACACTTATGCTTGGCGACACGAGTTTAAACAAAAACAACCAAAAGCTCAAGCTCTCTTACAATAAATTTATGAAAATGATTAGATAAACTAATAACAGAAGATTCTTCAGCAACTTTCGGAGCTCAAAACTTATCTTTGGAAGGCTTTCTTTGTGACGCTGCCAACTGAAAACTTTGCAGAAAACGAACATTAAAGCAAATAGCTTTTGAGTTCATCTAAAATGTTGAAAAGTTGTGATTCTTTGTATTACTAACGTTATGTTTAAATTAGTTCGCCACCTGCCTAGCCTTTTCTTAATTATATTCGGGTCGGCTTCCAGTCTAACTGGATGCAGCTGAATACCAGTATTTTACATGAAGCGACTGCCTATCTAACCTCCACAACCCAGTTACTGGGTAACACGATACCCCTTAGTAAGACTGGTTGTCAGACTTTCGGGCTTCTGACGACCCGTAGCCTATCAAAGAACCACGAATGACAGCCGGGAACAACGGCTTAACGTACTTTCAGAGGGTATTGGAATGTAAAGATGGTCACCCATCCACGGACCAACTGCGGCACGCGTAGCTTAACCTGATCGATCGCTCCATGAAGCTGTTATTACTTAGCCACAAGCCCCTTATGTTTAAACTAAATAATTGACTTTAAAAAAGTAACGCTCCATTATTATTTGTTAAGCCTATACTGTCCCACTGCTACACAAAGGCCTCCCCCAACTCCTTCCAGGAACTCTTTTCCGGCGCCACCTCGAACCAGCTCTTGCGGTACGCGTCCAGGTCGGCTCGTTACCGGTTTCTGCGCTGACCGCGGCGGTGTCCTCCATCTTCAGGCACACATTGTGTAAAGGCCTTTGCCCAGCGGTCATCCTGGATGCGGCTGATGTGACCCGCCCAATCCTATTAACGCTCCATGTTAATTTAGTAAAATAATGACAATTAGAATAATCTGAACACTAGCTGAAGAGACCTCAATGCCTACTTACCTGCACCTCAAATGAGTAAAATAACGCCACCGATGCCGCAATGGTGAAATGTAGGTGATACAAGAACTAGCTAGTAGAAGTGGTACACCTCTGCCTAATTCACAGAAAACCTGACCCGATATTATGTTATGTTACAAAGATATTTAACGACGCAGCGTTATAGTATCTGTTTATTACTGATAGTGTACTTACGCTTCTTATTCATTCATCCACACCATCATTGTTTTATTATCCTTTTACAACTTTCTTACATTATTATATTTCGCTCTTTGTTTTCTGTACGCTCTGCGAATCGGTCTTAAATGATTCGTCTATATAGAATTACCTGATTTTACAGTAGAATTTTCCATCTTTTTACGTGATAATATTCTTGTTATGACATTTAAGTCAAAGTGTCAAACTGATGTCTACTTATTCTTTTAATTATCTATGCCGTCTCTTTAAGGAAGGTTGCATTAAGATTGTACTTACTAAAAATAATTTTATATCGTTTTGGATAGCCTAAATTTGGTTTTTCTGTGTAACTACGTTGTCTACTAAATAAGGAAATTCTAAATTATAATTATAAGATTCTTAAACGCACTCTCGGTTTGTATGAAGGAGGTTTTATACGTCTTGACCGACTAGACTGGCTTAGATAATTAAAAGAATAAGTAGACATCAGTTTGACACGTTTGACTTAAATGTCATAACAAGAATATTATCGTGTAAAAAGATGGAAAATTCTAATGTAAAATCAGGTAATTCTAACCGATTCGCAGAGTGTTAGCACAGAAAACAAAGAGAGAAATGTAATAATGTAAGAAAGTCGTAAAAGGATAATAAAACAATGATGTGTTAGCCTAATCATTTATAATCGATTATTAACATTGCATTTTACTATCTGTTTTCAATTGACATGTTGTGACAGTTGTCATTAAACTATGACAACTGTCAATTTTTGCATGTGGAGTACGACTTGATATTCAGCGGTCGAACAGAATGTATTAAATCCAGACATTTCTTCGCAATCTGTGTTTAATTCCAGCCAACCTGCACTGTTCCATCATCTCAGAAGTGGGATAGAACAGGCTAGTTATAGATTTCTGGCAAAAACGCTCACATTTTAATGTTTTCGTTATACGTGCGTTATTTCGAATTTTTTTTAACGCAACAAGATGGAAGATGGAAATATGACACCTAAGGAGACAATCAATCAGCAAAATTCGTTTTCAAATAAAAGAAAACGATACGATCGCATAGAAAAAGGAAACGACACAAACGTAGATCGACTAGTGGAGATACGGAGATGAGGCTTTCGTGCGTGCGAAGAAGCCGTACTCGGGACCGTCGCGAGCATTGTCGTCAGAAACATAGGAGAGGCAGCAGCCGAAGCAGTGATCGTGATCCCAATAGGCGTCATCGGAGGAGCAGTCGCAGCAGCCAAAGCAATCACCGAAGGCGTCATGGGCGGTGCCGTAGGATTGGAAGCAGTCGCAGCAACCGGAGGCAGGACACCAGGACTGCAGGTGTACGTGACAGCAGGGCTACAGGTGTACGTGACAGCAGGACAGCAGGTCTACGTGGCAGTAGCAGCGGCTCCAGGTTGTCGCGCCATTGCAAGCACTCATGTTCCCCGGTAAGACGTTCCAATAACAGTACTGACAATGTGACACATTTATTGTTGACTAAATTAGTGAATACCTTAGTAAATACTCGTCCTGAAGGCAATAAATTTCCAATGTTAGGAAACGTTATACCTGATTTTGATCCGATGGTAAAGGGGCAAACCATTCAAATGTGGCTCAGTAAAGTTGATGAATGTGCAAAGTTATACAAATAGAGCGATGAGTAAGATTCTGGCAAAATCAAAGGTCGATTTTGCTACTTACATGGATGATATCTTGATCCCCGCTAGGTCATTTGAGGAGGGTCTTGACCGGTTACAGATGGTACTTAAATTGCTCCTGGAGGCGGGACTGACTTTGAAGCTTAAGAAATGTAACTTTTTCTATAGAGAAATTGATTTTTTAGGGTTTCAAGTTAGTGGCCAGGGCATAAGACCGGGATCACGTAAGACGCAGGCTGTTTCTAATTTCCCAGTACCCAAAAACGTACATGACGTAAGGCGTTTCATAGGTCTCGCCAGTTTTTTTTAGGCGTTTTGTAAAAGATTTTGCCCTCATCGCGCGACCTCTAACTGACCTACTCAGGTCCAATTTTGCATGGAAATGGAATGACGAACACTTGAAAGCCTTTGAAAAATTAAAACAAAAACTTGTTGAACGTCCTATTTTGGCTTTATACGACGCGAAATTGGAAACTGAATTGCACACTGATGCGTCGAAATTAGGTATTGTTGGCATTTTAATGCAGAGACATAGTGACGAAATACTTAGGCCCGTAGCGTATTACAGTCGGAAAACAACTAAAGATGAACAACATTTACATTCATTCGAATTAGAAACTTTAGCAGTTATAGCCTCACTGAAACGTTTCCGTGTTTACTTGTTGGGTATAAAATTTAAGATCATTACCGACTGTAATGCGCTGCGCACGACTCTTACAAAGCGAGATCTCATACCGAGAATATCTCGATGGTGGGTACAGTTCCAGGAATACGATTGCGAAATTGAATACAGGTGTGAAGCTCGCATGGCACACGTAGATGCCCTCAGTCGTGCTCCTGTAACTGACCCCATAACGGGTGATGACGAGACAGACGTACTCGATGTTTTAAATATTGACGTTAAGGACTGGATTTCCACGGTACAAAGTAACGACGAAGAGATCGGGAAAATCAGGCAAATTTTACGGGACAAAAATACGAATTACGTAGCAGATGTGTATAAAAACTATCAATTAAAAGGTGATCATGTGTACAGAATCGTTGGTGACAAAATAAAATGGGTAGTTCCTAGAGCTGTTAGATGGCAAGTTTTAAGAATGAACCACGATGACGTAGGCCATTTTAGCTACGAGAAAACTTTAAGTCGACTACGCGAAACGTTTTGGTTCTCTAAAATGCGACGTTTTACCAAGAAATACGTGTTGGCATGTCTTGAATGTGCCCACCATAAGGCTCCGGGTGGCCGTAGAGAAGGTATGCTTCATCCAATACCAAAAGCAGATATTCCTTTTCATACGCTTCACGCCGATCATTTAGGCCCGTTCGTTCGCTCTAGGAGAGGTAACACTTATATTCTTGCGATTATCGATTCCTTTACAAAATTTATAAGCATTAGTGCTGTACGAGATACAAAAAGTACCACAGCCATAAAAGCGTTTAGAGATCATTTTAGCACTTTTGGTACTCCAAACGTCTTATCACTGATCGGGGTACTTGTTTTACAAGCTCGAAATTTAAATCATTCATAGAAAGTACAAAAGTTAAACATATACTTAATGCAGTGGCCACTCCTAGGGCGAACGGACAAATAGAACGTTACAACAGAACCATATTGGACGCTTTGAGCACGAAATGCCACGGTAAAGGTGATAACACTTGGGATGAATACGTCGGTGACATCCAGTTAGGCATGAATACCACAATGAATAAAGCTACGGGGAAAAGCCCATCAGAACTTCTATTCGGTTTTAAAGTTTTAAATTCATCAGAAAATATAATAAATGAGGTGTTAAATGAAGTTATATGTCGTGTTAGTGATAATGATTTAGTCAAAATGAGGATAGAAGCTAAGTCCAAAATAGATGAACAGCAAAATAATTCAAAGAAGGCATTTGATAAGCATAGGAAACGAGTAACTTTATATAATATAGGTGACCTTGTCAGGGTGGAAAGGACAATTATAGATAAAGAACATGTAGGTAAATCAAAGAAACTCATATCCAAGTTTCACGGCCCATACAGAATTGCAAAAATTTTAGAAAATGATAGGTTTTTGATAAAGGACACTCCCTTGACTAGCAGAGGCAATAAAAAGTATGAAAATGTAGTAGCCGTGGATAAGATACATCCCTGGTTAAATTATAAAAATATTTCCAGTGATGATAGCGAAAACGAAAATTGTGTTGACCAATGAAATTAATTAGTTTGGAGTCGGATCAAAGTTTAGTATGACATTGTGAGTTTGGAATTATTGCGATTAAAAGAATTAAAAATGATATATTAAAGATTGGCTATTACACAAACATATTTTTGAGAATTAAATTAGATTGACTGTGAATGAGAGTAGATATTTAGACCAATAAAGGACGATTTGATTTGCTAAGTTGTAGACGTAAATGGACTTGACGAGACTTGACAATGCTATGCTTAGGCTATGAGCAATCAGTGCAGAAATTATTGATATCGAAGAAATAGCGGTACTGCACAGATGGTTGTAGATTATAGCAGACTATGCATAGTAGGAATGTCGTAAGATTTAGACTAGGCATAGGCTATGAGCGGTCAGTGCAGATAGCGAATGGTGTCAAGCAATCGACATCGCACAGATGACCGTAGATCATAGCAGACTATGCAACTAGATGATGTAGAGCATGGGTTGTGAGTGGTCAGTGCAGATAGCGAATGGTGTCAAGCAATTGACATCGCACAGATGACCGTAGATCACAACAGACTGTGCAAATGGACTATGATAATGATCTGAAATTAATCAAAATTAAGCTATGTATAAAGCAAGCATATGTATTTGAATGTATAATGCCTTAAGTTTTTTTTATTTGTTATGTTTAAACTTGAGTTGATAATTTATGTTCTCTTATGTTTTTTTTGTTTGTTGCTTGTCAAGCGAGAGGACTCACTTTCATAAGGATGGCCGAGTTGTTAGCCTAATCATTTATAATCGATTATTAACATTGCATTTTACTATCTGTTTTCAATTGACATGTTGTGACAGTTGTCATTAAACTATGACAACTGTCAATTTTTGCATGTGGAGTACGACTTGATATTCAGCGGTCGAACAGAATGTATTAAATCCAGACATTTCTTCGCAATCTGTGTTTAATTCCAGCCAACCTGCACTGTTCCATCAGATGATTGTAATGAATAAATAAGAAGCGTAAGTACAGTATCAGTAATTAATAAACAGATACTATAGCGTATGGCGCCGTCTAGTTTCGTGACGAATTTACAAGGAATCATTTCTACTCACCTTTAGTGTACCTATCTTATTTGTAATTCATTGTGATATGTTTTAATAGTTTTTTTTTTTGTATAATTGTTCCTGTTTACTAAAGCACTTGCCAATCTTTTCACCACCCTTGACTAATAGAGAACGCCTAAGGCACTAAGTCCGCTTTTGCACCTTTTTTGAGTGCGAGAATTTTATATATAACGGCGCGTGGCATTATTAAATAATGAAAATCAGTTAATTTCGAGAGTTGTAATTTATTCTGTTATTTTAACGATTAATCGATTTGAATTCAACTAAATGGTAATTTTAATTAAGAGCGGGTAACACCGAATGGAGTTGCGTCTGTCATGGCGGGCGACGTCGTGTCAATTCAGTCAGTTGTTGACAGCTGTTGCACGTGATGGTCACTCGCAAACCATGGCTCAACAATGGCTCTAAATCGTTAATTATTACTGCAATCCTTAATTGTTTAAGTCATTTAAGTGTCTGTAAAATTAAAATAGTGAACAGTCAACGCTACAGTGTATTTATTTCAACGTTTCCTGAATTTTAACGCCCACTATGGATTCCCGTGCTGACGAAGTCACGAATCAGCAATCAGATGCAACAGCCCGGCCTTCCTGATATCCCGTTATATATATAAATCACCGAAAAAGGTTGGATAAGAGTGATCCTTACCGGACAGCGAGCTACCCATTACTTGCCGTCCGCAAGCCCGCGCCTACGGTGGCCGGGAATCAACCTGGGATTCCCGATGCCCAGGGCGTATCCTGCGAAGGCTACGGCCGCGCATGTACTGCCTCTCCCTCACGTGCATTGTCTCTCTTTTTGCGAGCATCACTGCTTCGCTGAAGGAGGTGACGGCTAACCATGCATACTCGCTCCGTATCATGGCCTGGACCAGGGCCGGACGCGAGAGATCGCCGTCGCTGATCGCCTCCACGAGGACACGGCGGTGCTCTGCCCAAGCCGAGCAGACCTCCATCGTATGCTTCACCGTGTCCAAGCAGCCTATGCTTCTTTATTAATTAATAATTTTAGAAACACGCATTAACCGGGGTCCAACTGAGAAGTTGATAAATGTTTAAATTTTTAATCCCTGAAAAACCTTTTTTTTAAGAAACCTGAGACGCCAAGTTATACTTTGGAAGTTGATTTTGATGATGTGAACAGTGACAATATCTTTGTAGATCTTGAAATGAAGAGACAAGACCCAAACATAAAAGCACAATAGTATGTGAGAGGATACGTATTATGGAAGTTAAAAGTTAGAAAATGCAAAAATTGCAATAATTTTTTTTTTAAATGAAAATAAAGAAAATAGTGCTCTTCATTTTAAAGAATATTTTAAAAACAAAACATTCCTGACATATCCTTCCACCTCTCTTATGAAATGCTGCGCAAATATACAAGATGTTGTCACTAGTATTTTCAAAAAAATATTGTAAAATGTAAAACATACAACATTATATGAAAATAATATTTTCAGATATATTAGAATATAGTTTTATTAAATGCAACGATCACAAAATGCAATTAATTTCGAAATTTATGTATTAATTTATTCATATATAATTGGTGAAAGATACAAACAAATTATTATGTGGATCACGTAAAGATTATAATGCAGAAGACAAAACTCAGGAGTTGGTCTTCAAATATTGTAAAAAAAGATTGAAATAAAGATTTGACATTATAGCTAATGTTTTATTTTGAATTAACATAAAAAAAGACTACTACCGTTAGGTAGTAGTTTTTTAAAAGGAAAGAAATAGGATAGATTTGAAGCTATTGTTCATAGATAAGTATATTGCTTCATGGATTTTTGTTTTTACTTGTTGCTAGAGGGCGTTACAAAATGTTCGAGTGACGTCTCTATCTCCCGTTCTCCCGTTACAAAAATGTACTCTGTGAAAGGGACTAGTTGACACAAGTCACCAGTTAGAACAATACTTTAAATAACTTTTACGTTTACAAGGAATGATAAAAGATAAAATGAATTTCAACAAATAGAACTATGATCATTTCACAGTAAGAACCAATCATGTATTAGGTACCTGATTGGTGATTACAACAATCTTCCTAGATCTACCAATCCATTTTCAAAATTCCAACAACCGAATTTACTCGTCAAAAGTAATCCAGATCATTCATTGAGAACAGTACCCTAATTGCGTAACTCACAATTCCATTGCTTCATATGTTCGAAAAATGTGTCTGCTCAACAACGTAAATAACGCAATGAATATTGTTGAAATGTCAAAATGAAACCGATTATGATTAATCGTGAGTTACGCAATTAGGGTGCTGTGTGATGAGAGCTGAAAGTACTAGGTCATCATAAAACCCAGCAATTTGTTCGTTCTTCAAGCTCGGGTGTCAATTCTGTCGATAACGGCGGTCCCGAAGCATGAAAGGCTTTCATCGGTACTCTGTGAACATAACATAGAAACTGCTTTAAACTGGTTGTTGCCGGATTAAAATGGTTTAAGTTAGAAGAATAATTATGAAAATAAAGTGTTTGAAAGGGACCAGAACACCAATTCTCGTGATTAAAAACGTCCATAATCGAATCGCAGAGTCATCTCGGCGACAATGAAATGTCAAAAACCTCAGATTCCCGTAATTTTTATGAACGTTCACAGTTGGAAGTCAGTCTCAATCTGTCAAAAATACTTCTAGTTTCCATGAATTTTTGACCAGTTTTGACATTTGATTGTCACCGAGATGAGACTGTGACTAGATTTAGAACGTTATTTATTACGAAGACAGGCCTTCAGTATATCATCAACATAAAAAACCTCGTGATTGTAAACTAATAACTATTTATGTCGCAAATGATAAGTATCCGGTACCAGGGCCATCGGGTGGCACTCGACGGAGTTGGTGGATTGCGCGCCGTGTATCGGAGTCTTGAGTCACTTTTCTGTTGGCGGTTGGTACGTAAGGACACCATCAACGGGTGCGGGTTGTTCGAAAGAGATACCGCGGCCCCTGGCACACAGGCAACTGAGGGAACACGGGTGGGTTTTAGTCAGTAAAAGTCTGACACACCCTCCTGCTCCACCCAGAGTGGTTTTTTTTTTGGGTGATATCCCATCCAAAAAAAAAGGACACCATCAACCATTGCGCGTTCTGCGATACGTACCGAGCTAGCTATTTATGCCTAGCTATCTACTGTGTTGTAACTATTGGACAGGAATTACAATGTCATTGAGCATACGAATCTGCTTTCTTCGTCCAGCACTGACGCCCACAGTTAAGAGCGAGAGAGACCAACGATGAGCACTAATGATAATGCAGAGGGGTCGTCCTTCGTCATACATACATTATTTAAATGAAAATATTTTTACAGACCAAAAATGAGTCAATGCGTCAATTTCTCCGATCTTAATCTCCTTGACATTTTCGATTAACATGATAACATTTAAGTGACTATTATATGCTTGGCATGTGGTACTCATTGTGATGAAGAATTTTTAATTTAGACCAAAACCACAACAAGGCAAAAATACAAAATATTTTTGACAAATATACTAAAACTTTTTCGCCACCTCGAAATTCGGACAGTATTATTTTTTGCCAAAAAATAATGCCATCAAAAACATAACTTGTAAAAAAAACCAAGTCTCGCAACTCAGTTCTTCTATCGTAAAAAGTTGTAAGATCCTTGTGATACCAAGTCGGTAAATTTATTTAATTTATTCAGTCCCTACTTAACGGTCCCTCTGTCTTAAGTTATATGTGTTTTCAAAATAAAGAAATATTCTATTCTATTCTAATTAGCTAACCTAACAACATCTTATAGTGACCATATTATCAATATTTTTTTTTATGTATCAAATAAATAGATTGACTTGGCCATCGGATGGAAACACAATGTATCTCACAAGTAATACATTTTATATTAAATTAGATTGTTTATTGCGATTGCCAAGTCAGTCTATTTATTTAAAACATAAGAGATTTTTAGCCACTACAAGATGTTGTTAGGTTAGCTAATTAGAATAGAATAGAATATTTTTTTATTTTGAAAACATATATTTAATATAATTAAGTAATAAATTAAGACAGAAGGACCCTTAAGTAGGGACTGAATAAATTAACTAACTTGGTATTACATGGATCTCACAACTTTTTACGATTGAAGAACTGAGTTGCGAGACTTGTTTTTTTACAAGTTATGTTTTTGATGGCATCTCATTTCTTTATAACCGACTTCAAAAAAGAAGGAGGTTCTCAATTCGACTGTATGTTTTTTTTTTATTTGAAAGCTGGTGCTTCCCGTGTGGTTCCATTTCATTTTCATATAGATCTGATGATGCGTTTCGGAGACAGACATCGGAACTCTTAAAAAAATAAGAATAAATAAACCGCGATTGTTGCTATCGCTTATATATGCATTGTTTTGACCCCAAGGATGATGAAATTTCGAATTAGTAGGGTAGGTACTTTAACTAATAAGTGAAAAATAAAAACTTTTTCCAAAAAAAACAACCGACTTCCGAAAAAACACTACAAAGTGAAAAATAACTTTAATTTCGGAAGGCGTTGACAAAAATTAAAATACGTCCAAAGTCACCGACTTCCGAAATTAAAGTTATTTTTCACTTGGTAGTGTTTTTTCGGAAGTCGGTTTTTATTTTTGGAAAAAGTTTTTTGTAGATAATCCTACTTTATTTCCTTTCCGGTACCTTCTAGTACCTATCTACAGCTATTATTATATTATATTAAATATTATAGTACATATGCAGGTGCACTGATTAATTTACTGTAAGTGTAACTTTGTAATACTATATATTTATATGGGATCACAAAGTTATTTATGCAGTTGGTGTATCTAGAAAACTGGACCAAAATTGCAAAATATTTTAGTTTTTCCGTGATTTATACACTAAACACTAATTGTATTTTAAATTTAAAGCTTCTGTCTGCTAAAAGTGCCTTAGAGTTTTGATGATCGGTCAGTGAGTGAGTTACAAAATTAAAAACTGACTAGTTGTAATTCTTAAACTACTGGCTCAAATTGAATGAAATTTGAATACACCGTGTTTATACAATACCTGCTTGGTGACTGAAAATGCAGGCTTCTAGTTGTATCCACAACGAAGTTAAAGGGGTCGAAAATGCCCTGAACTGCTTCGAGAAAAGGATGGTACGGCCGTGCCGCTTTTTTGTTCTACTTGACAGTGGCACTGCGCTGCCCCCAAATAAAAGCGTGTTTATAAGGTACGTCACAAGATGCAGGCACAACACTTTAAATGTTTCGGATTTCGTCAGTCGACAATCACATTGTGAAATTTTGCAAATAATCAAAAAAACTAACGTCAGTTCCACGTGCCGTCGCCATCTGTGAACAGGTTCTCTAATCAATGGTCTTTGAGGCTCAGAAGCTTTACAGATTCAGTTGAGAGAATAGACCTTTCTTCTTTGTGTGGGTATTAAGACCAGGGTATTGGACCCTAATGTTCGCTGAAGAAGGATTTTAAAGGAAAAATTATAAAAAAAAAGTTGAGGGACACATGCGTCACATCCACGCAAAACCGCTATCGCTCAGCATTTTGCTGCGACCCTGTGCAAGACAGAGCCCCAGCGCTGGTTTTCAGCGACAGCCGGCTTTGACGTAATGACGTCGCCCGGTGCATCAAACAATTAACATTGAACTTAAAGAAAATGTATAATAATTTAATGTGAATGTGATAGAAATTATACAAGAATATAAAGAAAAAATAAATATAAAAAATATATAAGAAATAGCCAAAAGTGCTACGAGAATATCATCCTCAATAAACATTTTACTCTTTATGTAGTGGCAACATTTCGAAGCATCGTCCATAGACAAAACATGCGAGTGCGTCTTAAAAATGATGTAAGAAATTACGAAATTGCCAATGATATAATGTATTATTATTATGCAATAGTTGTGTGTCAGTGCCGTATTTTCGTCTTTTTTTTGGCGACGACCCTAATTTACGAATCATCGGTCACTGGTTCAAACCTAGAGGTTGGTTCTTTATTTTGATTAAATAATTTTGTCAGCACCGCTCTCAAAACGCTGAAGGAAAACTTCGGCCGACATGTCCTATAGAACAAAAAATTCGAAGACATGTGACATCTACCAACCCGCACTTTATACAAGGCTGCATTGGTTTGCACTACTCGGTACACTCACTTTCCCTCATTTAATTTGCCATACAATCGGCTGCACCAAGTCTATTAGATTCACACTGACACACACTGATCCACAATGTCATAAATATTTACATTGTAAAGTATTATATTATTTTAATTATTGTGAATGTGAAGACTATGTGGGTGATTTTTTTCTTTTTTGGTTTATTTCTTTCTTAGTTCGTTGTAATCATGATCTGGTAGTTTGAGTCAATTATAAATGTAACAATAAAATTAACTGATACAGAGACAGCCCGTTTAGTGTACTTTAGCTATTTTCATAGTGTAATGTCGTATGGTATTCTGTTGTAGCGAAATGCCGCCGACATTCAGACTATCGTTGTCTTGCAGAAAAGAGCGGTTAGATCAATTTATAAATTAAGTCCGAGACATTCTCTCAGAGAGAAATATAAGGAAATTAATGTAATGACTGTGCCTTCATAGTATATTTTTGAAAATCTTTTATATGCCCATAAAAATGTTAAATTGTTTTAAAAATACAGTGATATCCATAGTATAAATACAAGGAACCTACAAAAATTTGTTGTACCATCAACAAGGCTCAGGAAAATAGGTGGGTCATTCAGATGTCAATATATACGCTTTTTTACCTTTAGCTACGACTCGCTCCTTAAATTCGTCCCCCTCTAAAGCTGGAAACCTCTTGCATAGTAGTGTGCCTAAGTATAGCGACCTATTCAGTTTCGAACATGTAACGCCTCGTGATGTAGTTAATGTTTTTAACACACTTAAGTCTAAAAACACTGGTGATTTCTGGGGCATTTCCATTAAACTTTTGAGTAATATAATAGATATCGTAGCCCCCTATCTAGCTGTCACTTTTAATAAATGTGTTGATTCAGGAACTTTTCCTGACCTCATGAAGAGTAGTAAAGTCATACCATTATTTAAATCAGGTAATAAAAATGACGTTCGTAATTTCAGGCCTATTTCTATCTTACCTGCATTTAGCAAAATATTTGAAAAGTTAATACTCAAGCAGTTGCTAAGACATTTTAATTCAAATAGCCTCCTTCATAATGAGCAATATGGCTTTACAAAAGGTCGTTCGACTACAGATGCGGGTGTTGCTCTGTTGAAACACATATTTAAAGCATGGGAGAACTCGCAAAATGCTATTGGAGTTTACTGTGATCTCTCCAAAGCCTTAGATTGCGTGCACCATGAAACGCTTTTGCGAAAACTGCGTTATTACGGTGTCCATAACGAAGCTTTAAAAGTAATAAATTCTTATTTACAAAATAGGTTCCAATGTGTAGAAATTAATGGTGAAAAATCTTCCAGGCTACCAGTTCAGTTACGTGTGCCTCAAGGCTCAATACTCGGTCCATTCTTGTTTTTAGTGTATATCAATGACTTACCATTCTATTTAAACGGTATTTGTGATGTTGTACTATTTGCAGATGATACTTCTCTTATTTTTAAAATAGACCGGAATAAACAAGATTTTGACGACGTAAACAGTGCTCTCTCAATGGTTACGGATTGGTTTACGGCAAATAACCTAGTTCTCAATGCCAAGAAAACAAAATGTGTAAAATTTGCCTTACCGAATGTTAGAAATCTAAGTCCCAACATCGTCTTAGATAAAGAGGTGCTTGAAACCATAGACTTGGCAGTTTTTCTGGGCATAACAGTAGATGCCAAACTTCAGTGGGGATCACACATATCAAGCCTTGCGGGGAGGCTCAGTTCAGCCGCCTACGCCGTCAGAAAAGTAAGACAATACACTGACGTCGACATAGCTCGGTTAGTCTACTTTAGTTATTTTCACAGCGTTATGTCCTATGATATTCAGCTGAGGGGCAAAGCTGATATTCAAAATATTTTTGTCCTTCAAAAACGTGCTGTTCGTGCAATTTACCAGCTAGGTGCCAGAGTTTCCTTGAGGGACTTTTTTAAAGATGTTGGTATTCTCACGGTGGCATCACAATTCATATTCGCTAACATCTTATATATTAAGCAAAATATACACTTGTACACTAAAAAGTGATATTCACACCGTTAACACAAGAAATAAGGACAAACTACGTGTTCCCTTTCACCGGCTTCATAAGGTTCATAACTCATTTGTTGGGCTTGGTATAACTTTTTACAATAAGCTTCCCTCTTCTTTGCTAGATTTGCCTTTTAATGCGTAAGACGCGCGCAAGCGCGTAAGTAAAATCCATCCTTTGTTTAAAGGCTTACTATTCCATCAACGACTATTTAAATGACAAAATAGTTGGTCGCTGTGATTAACTCAAGACAATGTTTATGTTCTTTCTCCAGAATTGGCGTATCTAGTGACAGGTTATAAGGGTTCATATAATTATTATTTTATTTTTAGTGCCTGTCTAACAATTTTTTTATAATTATCTATTAAGTCATTAGTTATTGACATGATCTACTCATCACAATATTTTCTATGATAAGTTGTTTTAGGCTTTATTTGGCCTCGACAGTTTTCATTTTATTTTTCGGTATATTGGTATGGCTAGCTGACATTTTCGACTAATTATTTAATTAATATTTTGTGTCTCGTAATGTTTATTACTTTGCCTATGTATGTATAGAAACAAGTCTATCCGACTAAACAGACAGCTGTGCTGCTGGGGAGTTTGTTCCACCACTTCTTCTTTCCAGCTAAAGCACTAGGAAGAGGTGAAGGGTGGGCGTTTTGGGGGACTGTCGCATGTACTTTGACGTTCGAAAAGTGCTGATTCTCAGCCTAATTTGAATAAATTACTTTTGATTTTAATTTTGATTTTATAATAAACTTCCAAGCCATGTTCAAGATCTAAGAATCAATCAATTTAAATCATTCATCAAACGTAAGTTGTGCCTGAAAACCTTTTATACCGTTAAAGATTATATTGAGGACACAAAAGCTTGGGATTGACCTGCTCCGATTTTTGCATACTAAATGTTGTTTTTGTTTTTGTTTTTGCAATCTTGTCTACTGTTTGACATTTGATAATTATTATATACACATTGACATGAATATTTACTTTGAGAAGTATAATATTATTATTGTTTTAATTATTGTGACTGTGAGGACTATGTGGGTCATATTTTTTTTGTGTTTTTGCGTCTCTTTCTCAGTTAGTTTTAGTATTAATCTGGCAGTTTGACTAGTTTATGCGAACTACCCAAATGTCCTATCTTTGGTATTGTTCATTAAATCGTTGAGCTCCTCAAGTTCTGAGTTGAGCTGCATGATTACTGATAAATGCGTGCACTGAATGGACGGTCTACTCAATCTGTGTGGTTCTTTCCTCAAAAGACCATTTCAGACACCGATCCACATGGTCTTCATATGATCTGACCAAGATTATGTCTGGACTTTAAAAGAGACTGTGACCTCTGAGTTTGTCTCGACCTTTCTTCTCAGAGTAGTCAGATAGGAAACGCCGACCTCATCTAGTTTAAAAAAAATATGGTTGACGTGTAAAAGTGTTTGTACAAACCTACTTACAGAAATAAAATCATTTATCATTTATCATTTATCAATGCACCCTACCCAAATTTTCTTTCTTTAGTATTGTTCGTCAAATCGTTGAATCCCTAAAGTTCTAAGTTGAGCTGCACGATAAGTGACAAATGCATGCACTGACTGAACGGGTCCACTCAATCTGTGTGGTTCTTTCCTCAAAAGACCATTTCGGACACCAAACGACACGGTCTTCGCATGATTTGATCTAGATTATGTCTGGACTGTATAAGAGACTGTGGTGACCTCTGAGTTTGTTTCGGCCTTTCTTCTTAGAGTAGTCAGATAGGAAACGCCAACCTCATCTAATTAAAAAAATACGACGAAGTGTTTGT